>CM021767.1:82245893-82377855 GCA_011076525.1 Nettapus auritus | reverse complement strand
AAAAAAAAAAAAAAAAAAAAAAAAAAAAAAGAAGATATAGAGAAAACGTATGTAATATTATACTCCATTTATATTTTTGTGTGCAAACAGTATTAATAGCCACAAGGACACCTGTGTGTGGCTTTCAGACGTGTAAATAGCAACTAATAAGTCTTACTGCTGTACTTTAACAGTGGAGAATATGGAAGTTTATCCTTTTGCATCTTTCTTGGCTTTACAGTGTCAGACTTGGCAGATCAGGACAGAACACTCAGTATTTGTGGGTGTTTCATCTGGATGAATTTGAGTGGAACTGCTATAGAAAGAGTCTAACCAGCTGCATAATACTAACAACCTTATATTTATGTGCCCTTTAAATAATTAATGATATGCATTTACTCCTCTCTAATAAGCATTCATAGGAATAAACAGCCTTTTCTGTATAACATGCAGGATTAGATGTTTTTTAGTTACTCTGAATTTCACTGGGATTATAAAACTATCTGATAAATACTCATCAAAAAGACAGAACGCAATAGGTTCTTATTGTTTCCAAGTGACAATATTATTCTATGCCTCAGTGTAGTTAGTAAAGGGCATCTCTGATTTATTTTATTTAATTTATTTATTTATTTATTTATTTATATATTTATGAATTCATGGAGTGCGGCACACAAAAGGAAAGGCAACAGAACATGTTGGTGTGCGCATATGGTATATACTAGCTGCTTGTTTGCTGTAACCAAAGGAATATGTATCTAGAGTAAGTGCATTGAACCTGTTTCCACTAGGAAGAGAGACCAGCACTGCAATAACAATGTACTTTAATACTCTTGATTAATGTTGGTGTTAATGGTGTCACTAATGATAAAGTGGCCAAGCCTGAATAACAGTCTCCTGGACTTTCTTTTCTACTAGGAAAAAACAATGCTTTTCAGTAAGGAATCATACACATTCCCTTATACCTGGAATGTATATTTTTGTACATTACTAGTAGTATCATCATTTAGTAGTAGTAGTAGTAGTAGTAGTAGTTTTTAATAGGGATGAACTGTTCTTTCTCTTTCTTAGAGAGTTCACTGCATCCATCATGAAAATCTGCTATCCAGAATGCTTGGTAGTCATTCTGATCTCCAATAATGACTTTGGAATAGATGTAATGAAGTGGAATAACTCATTTAGATTTCATCTTGTCAACATCATTATTAATTTAGAACACCCATTTTTGAAGATTAAAAGTAGCTGTTTATGATCTATGTAGGCAAACAAAGAATAAAGTAGAACAGTGGGGCTGGATTTCCAGGCTGCTGCCACCCTTTCTTGCCACTCCTGTCACATAAGGATCTGGAAGCCTAACTAGATCATCCCACAAGTATTTCTACTGGCATAAAAATAATACAGGGATGGCACACTGTCTCTTGTCAGCCCTTGGGTAGGAATAACGGCTGATGTCAACAATACATGGCAGTAATGGGGACACTGCAGCCCCTCATCATGGTTTTCTAATATATATCAGGCACCAAAGATAATTTAGTGGTCATTGCAATGCATCAATTAGACCATAGCTCAGCTGTATTTATGAAGGTAGGCCTAAATTATGTGGTAAGCCTTTATTTAAAATTTCAGAACAGTTTGTAGTTAATTCAAGCTGTTAAGACTACCATAGCATTTAAACTGCTTGGATGATGATACAAGGCGACACAGGAATGCCCCTGCATGCTCTGATTTTTAGTGTATTTGTTCTTTACTGCATTCAGATATGCCTGAAATGTTATAAAACTACTGGCAGGAAAATATTGTGAGGTAATGGCTATTTATCCAAATAAATCATACACAGGAAGCCTTGTCTGTGCATCCCTTGCACACTTAAAATTCTCTGCAGTAGTTACCAGGGAGGGATAATGTTTGATTACCTTGTTTTATGGTTCAGCCATGTTTTGGCCCAGTATTCCTGCAGAAAAATTTCATAGAGATGCAATATGAAAGCATGGAAAGAAGAGGGTGTATAAATATATAGAACATAAAATGTTAAATTTGGCAGATTTTCTGTGTGTATTCAATGCAAGTTTAATACAAAACCCTTAGTCCTATGGACTTCATTTATAATCAGAGATCTGAATGACAATAGGTGCAAGACCTAGCATGAAACTTTGTTAGAATGACGATTCTTCTGAGACAAGGTGGGGTAAAGGAAGGCAGAAATCTTCATGAGAATCTAGCATATTTTCTTTATGATGCCAAATCCCATATAAATGCAGGAATGCAAGGAACCCAGATACAAAAATGTTTTTATTACAGTTATGTCATTCACTTTGCTGCAGAGGTTTAACAAAACTTTCAGAACTTTCTCTCTTTTCAGATCTGGAAGTAAGGATTAGCTACAACCTTTGCTATCAAACCTGACACATAAAATTATGGAACAATAAAAATTATCTCTGAAACTCCCTGAGCCATCTTTAAATTTTGCATTAAAGTTTGCTGATTTGGAGCAATTAGATGAGGTGGATTCCTTACATTGCTAAGTACCTTTTGTTCATAAGCACATGTTCAATCCACAACATCAAGGAACTTCTTCTGATATTATAGGGCAAAATTAAATATCTGAGATATCATATAACAGTTCAAGTGCATATGCAACTTTACTTCTTTTTTTTCAATTATTTTTAAGCAAGGATAGCTAAGCATTTCTTCTCTATGTAACAACCAAAGCAAATAAAGAATTAGATAATATTTTTGAGTGGCTTGGGTCATTAGATTACTGTTCTCCCCAAAGGACAATATTAAATTATGAAAAGAGAAAATCAAGCAGGGTATTCATAAAACAAAAATAAAATTTGCACTGAACTTCCTCCAAGCACTCACTCAAGGGACAAATAAACAAAGTCATCTACTTAACATTTAGTGATCTAAAAAAGCCAAGTTGAGACATATTCAGCTTGAAATTAGTCGAGGATAATTTTGGGGATAGTTTATTGAGAGGAGGTTACCTAAACTGTGAAGACTTTCGTATTGTTTTTTTCCAGTACCTAACCTGTAATATGTAATGAAAAGAGTATAGAATATGAAATTTTATTAGAAAATAATCACTGGGAAAAATGGGAAAAAAATGAAAAGAAGTAAGATACTTGTAAATGGGGAAACATAAGATTACTGCATAAACATTACTCTCCAGTCATCAAAAGAGTGGTGTCCTTGTCTTCATCTGTTACTATATTCTATAAATGTCTTCAGAGTTTACAGCTCTATAAAAGTGATTCATTTGTTGAAATGTGGACATCTATCTGAGCTATTTATCTGCTTTTTATCCAGGAAGTGGCACTTCTGGGGTACAATCCATCTTATCATAACATACATGTCTTCACAAAGATCAGATGAATCCTGCTCATTTCCCCCCCCCTTGACAATAAAGGAAAGCTGGGCAACCAGCTCACACACAAATATCCGTGGTGTGGACATCTAAAGTGACCTAAGATGACTCTCAGTCCTGGTTAACCAGTGTAATTAAATCCCTGTGGACTTTACTTCCCTATTAACACCACTATTATCCCTGAATGAATGATGTGCAGCAGAGAGGATGGGATGGGACCTGTGCAGCTCTTTGGGGCACTTGACAAGTATTAGCTCTGGAAAGATCATGACATAGGGGGAACACTTCCAGTGTCTTTGTGTGCTTGCACCACGGATTTCAAGAGTGTACCCAGTTCCTTATAGCTCACAATTTCAGAGGCTTATGAAGTGCAAGATGAGTACCTGGTCTTCAGCAGTAATAAAGGCTTCAGGCTGTGTCAGAGGTCATGGAACATGACAACTGCCAAGCTGCTGAAAATACTTCAGAACATCTTCTTTGCAGTCCCTTTTAAAAGGAAAATAGACTTTAGGGGTGGGGGAGGAATTATAGCTCTCCACAAATCTTGAGTAAATGGACTTTGAATATTCACCCTTGGAAGTGAGGGGGAGAGACGAGGAAAGAGAAGTGAAGGAAATTCCCTCTGTTTTGCAGAGGCAGATGGAGGAGAAACAGGACATCTGTTCCTGCAGTAGGCTGCAATAATGGCCACTTTCCTGGAATAGACTGTCAGGAAGGTTTCTGACCTATTTGTGCCACGTCCTTTTATCTCCTGGTATTTACATGACCCAGTAATAGCAGAGCAGAGGAAGCTGCTGTGATTTAGTCAGCTGTCTACATACCTGCTTCAGGGACTCCTCTTTCCCACTGCTCAGGCATCCCACCCTACCCTGTCCACACAGCTACATAGGATTGGCAGAAGGATTCTGCCTTAATAATATCATCCCATTCCCTCAGGAAGTAGACTTCAAAGTTACATACTTCACTAGAAATACAACACAAAGGTCTTCACCTGGTGTAAATCAGCAGGATGTTATTAAGAGTTATTTTATCCTAGGAGAAGCAACTGTCTGTGATTTCTTTTTATTATTTTTTTTTTTTAATGAAGCTACTGTCCTAGTTCAGTGACCCTTAGACCCCCTGGCAGCTCTGGTGCCTTTTAGCTAGCAGAAGAAAATTTTGTGACAGACTGTGTGTGTACATATGCACGAAATCCCCATTGCAGGTTGTTGTGCAGGTTTGCACCAATCTAGTTACCACATCTCATGGGCAGTATATTGGAGCTGTATGGGAAGTATATGAAGATGTACTGCATAGCAGCCCTCAGTGCTTTTACTATGCTCATACAAATGGAGACAAAATCCTTCTTTGAAGAACAGAATTGAACTGGCTGATACATAAGCACCAGGTAGTGGTGTGTATCTCCAGTGAAGTCCCTTACTGCGTAGAGAGACCCGCTAATTACAGGACTATGAAAGGAAAATGTTATTCTTTGATGTGAATAAAAGTTTTAGAATTCGAACCTAACAGAATACCCTGAATGTCCTTAGATTTCCTTTTCCCAGTTTTTGAACTTGCATAAAAGTAGAAGACATAGATCATCACAATATGATCATCACACTGCACAGATACTCTTGCAACAAATAACTAAAGCATAATCTTTCAGAGCTGAAGACAGTCTTCATTTAATTTAATGTTTCTCTCTACAATTCAATACCTTCTATGACTTGAAGATGCATTTGATTGTTGACTGATACAGATATACCTATATTTTTTTTCTTTAATTTATAAAAGCAATGTTTTCACTTCTGGAAAGAAAACTTTGTTAAATATCATTCTACCTTCTGATGATTTTTTTTTTCCTACTGACAGGTGACTGACAGAGCACATATTTCATTCCAGATTACTGTGTCTTGTTTCTGTAAGAAAATAAACTGGTGTTTGATCAACAGCTAGCCAGCATTCTTGCTGCAGGTTTTAAAGTCACACTTAGATTTTATACTAATTCTACTATCAAAAAAACATTATGAAACAATTCTCTAATGTAAACCCTGAACTCAGTCCAATTTGTTAACATGTGGGAGATAGTACTTTTTTTTTTTTTTTTTTTTTTTTTTTTTTTTTTTTAATTAGAAATCCATAAGGACAAAAAACAAGTTAAACATGGGATTGATTTTATATGTTCTTTTCTAGCTCAGTTTTGATGGCAGTCAAGAAATGCTGGTTTAACATGATTTACATGTTGTTCTTACGGTTTTTTCTTCTAAAATCCAACTAGTTCTGTCATTGGTAGAATCAAATACAGAAAATATAGATCAGTGCAGTTGTTGAGATAAGGGCATATGTATTTAAAGTCATTAAAATAGACTATAATTTAATTCAGCAGGCTAACAGACAGTAAAGGCTAAGTCCTATTTGCCTTACTTATGCAAGTTACTACATTGCAATGAGATTAGTCACCTAACATAAGTAGGAGTTGGTTCTGTAATAAATCTGCAAACACACACAAAAAATTCAGTTAATAATAAAATACCATTTTTACCTTGCTATAATTGTGCTTCTTCCTAATTACAGGAGTCTCCTAATAGTGGCAGTTTTAATCTTGTCTCTCTCTTTCTGTTTGAGAAGTCAGAATGCCTTTTTCAGAGCTTAATATTCTCATCAGTTTTACTTGAAGATAGACTAAAAAAATAATAATAAATTTGAGGAGAGCTGGTTAAAGAAAGCATTGCATTGAATCTGGATGGCTCCCAGCTATCTTAATTGAACCAAGGGAAAGTTTCCAAACATACCTTCTGTGTTGGCTGGCTGCCTTCTAAGTTCTCTGAAGCTAGGGAAAAAATAAGAAAAAGTTATTCCTCTCCAAATTAAAACACATACTGTAAAGCAAATAAGCAAAAAAAAAACAACTACTAAAAACTGTTGTATAAAGTTAGATTAGAAATAATATAAACCAGCCTATTTCACTACAAGCTGGCATCACAATTAAGCTATATTATGTGTCTGGTTTGGTTTTGGAATAGATAGCAATGTTCTAGTTGTTGTCATTGCGTAACTTTTCATAACGTTAAAACAAATTTTTAAAGCAAAAAATCTTGTTCTTGTCAGTAAAATCAGTAAAGGTATTGGAACAATTTCCTAGTGATGTGGAAGTCAGTCTGCAAGATCTGGCCCCAAGCTAGAAGCTTGGATTTGTCCCAGGCAGCACAGCAGTGGTGTGTTGCACTGTGCTCACCACCTCTGGGCACCTCCGCCAGCCCAGCCCTGCTGGTGGCACTTTGCCGGGTGATTTTTCATAGTAAATGAGCCTGAGAAGAGGAAGGCAGTACAAACTGTATGTATTTAAACCAAAGGGGCATTATTCATTATTATCTATAACTGATGTTTCAATCTGTTTGTAACAGAAGGCTGACTTACCTCCCATATACATAATTCATTTTTTTTTTCCATATAAATGACAAGTTCATGAGAACTGCTATTTGCCATTGGGTGTACAAGTCAGCTGAAAAAATAGTATACGTAGGACTTAGTATGTAGAGACCAGTAGTAAAAGAATCTTAATGCTTTAAAAGGGCTATTCAACCTCTTAAAACTTAGAGAGTGCCAGAATTAGGAAAGACATGCATGCAACTCAGCTGTGAGTGCAGTTAGCAATGCCATACCTAATGACACAGTCACATCTTTTTTCCGCTGCACTCCTGCCTCAATTCATCCGGAGGATGGGCAGTCCTCACTCAGCAGCAAGCTAATCAAATATTCCAAGTTCAGTAGGCTCAAGCCTTACTTACATGTTATTAGCACAGTTATTCAAATACTCTACTGAATTATTAATCTCCTCATGAGATTTACTATGATGATCGCTTTGCAATATTATCACTGTTTACCCACATCAATTAATGTATCCCTACAGCTCTTTTTTTGAGGTTACTATTCCCTCAATCTTATGCATGGGGACCTGAGACATGGAGACCTGAAATGCAGACGTTAAACCCAGAATTAGCAAGTATTGCCTAAATATCAGTGCCCAATTTTAGAAGCTTAGAGCCTGACGTGTGTGTGTGTGTGGTTTGTTTTTCTTTTTCACATGTTCAAATTACAGCTAGCAATTTTAAGTGCAGCTGTGAATGCTCGGTCCTATTCTAAATTAAGACCCAGATGTCTCCCATTGGGCCATAAGAAAATGAAAAATGACAGAAGCAGGGATAGACTCAGTCTCTCCAGGGCAGCATTCAATCACCGGTGGTTCCCTGCCTCATTCAGTGCACATTGTGTAACTTCTGAAGTAAAGCAGGAGTCACCCCGACAATAGCTTGACTGGCTACATGACACTGAAACACTCTATAATTACATGACTGCATATGATTTTTTTCCACAGTTATTTCCAGTTGATCAGTGCACAGAAAGTATGATCTTCATAAAAATAGCATAACACGTGTAAACTTTCATTCTAGCATTTCCCAACAATCGAGAGCCTGGTTTTGCAGTCTCTTCTACTTTATGCTGCCCAAGCCTACTCTATGATGTCAGTGCACTAGGACCTTAGGGGCACCTCTATGTGCACAATATTGAAATTATTTCTTCATAAAATGTGCAATCTTCTCCTTTTTATTTATTTTTATTTTTATTTTTCAAAGTTATTCTCTAGATAGGAACAGTCTTCTGGTGAAAACCCAAGGCAAGGAAGTTGGAAATTTAGTTCCAGAATCAGTTCTGCTGTAGACTTTCTTAGTGACCTTGAGCACTCCCTATCCTTTCTGTCATTCCTTTTCATCATCTCAGGTTTGGGACTAGTACAAGGTCTGCTTCAGGGCACTTTTGTGAATCTCAACTCATTAAGCTTGGTAGAGCATCAGATTCTCAGGTGGAAAGTGATATGAAAGTATGAAGCATTATGTAATAGCATGTTGCAGTAGGAGTGTGAAACAAAGTGATGTTACAAGATATAAATTATGGTATAATTTTATTAAGAGATAAGTCTTTATAAATTCTTTGCCTGCTATACTACTTATCTTTATTAGTATCATTATCTCATTATTATACCTGGCCATGGAAATGAAGTATCAAAGCTCTGATGGCTAATGTCCAGCATCACTTCCTGGCTTCAGAATTGTATTTATCCAGAATACTGAGAAACTGCATACAGCATTCCTTTGACTGGGATGACTCTGAGTCAAGATAATATTTTGCTGTACTTTTATGTATTTAACATCCTGTTTCTTGCAAATTCTTTACATTTTCCATTTCATTCTATAGCCTTATCTTCATCAGCCCCATAGGAGCTTTGCATGTAGGATCATGACCCCAAATATCCAGTTTCTCTGTGGAACTGTAACTTGTTGATAAATATAACTATGTGACTGCCACCCTTGTAAAGACATCTGACTGTCTGGCCTTTGTAAGGGCATTTGGCTGGCATTCTGAGTATATTTAAGCAGCATGGAATACCAATAAAGAATATTTAAACAGGAATGAGAACAAGATAAATGGAGCATTTCAGAATTGTTGTCCTCAGAGATTGATATCAAATGTGAGTGTTTCTAATGAGGCTCTACATGGGATGCATGGCTGCAGGATATGCAATACTTCTGTCATCTGCAACTAACCTGTGCCACCCCTGGTCTGCAGAGGGCAAGAACTGACCATATGGTAGATAATGATTGGGCTGTCATAAACAGTGACCTAAAATATTTGGTTAACTACACCAAAATGTATTTTAATACAGCCATAGTCTTACACATCTGAGAACAAAGTATTCAAACTCTGTCTAAACACAGGAGAGGTGTTCAGGAAAGGAAGAAAAGACCACAGCAGACAAGCAACTAAACATGAGAAGACAGCACCACATGTGGTATGCTCGGTTGGGGTTGTAACAAGTGTGGGAAGAGAATGCTGTAGATGGAGCTGGTGAGATGAATATTTAAATACAAGCCAGAGTCCTTTGTAAACACTTTTAAATTATAATGGAGAATGAAAAAAAAATGCAAGCAAAAGACACAGAAACAAAATAATTTCCAGCAAAGGGTCAGAAATTGTCATCAGTATTTGGAGTAGTTGAAGAGTTTTTAAAAGAGATTTAATTACAGTGAATCAGCATCTTCCCAAACAAACAGGATAGGTAGGATAAGTCTCTTTAATGTGAAAAGGAAAACTATAACAAAAAATCAGTGTCTGGAATTTCAAACTGGGCAAGCTTAATAGGATAAAATGTAGGATTTTTTAGTGGGATGGTGAGAGATCATGGGAACATATCAACACCAAGGACAGTGGTGGATTTTCTGTCCCTTTGGATTCACAGCTTGGATGCCATCTGGAGGATAGGCAGTAGTCCAACACAACATCAATATCAACAATATACAGGACTATCTAATGGCCTGATACTCAAGGAACTGAAGTTCAGGGCAGTTCTGCCATTGACTTCAGTAAAGACAGGATTTCAACTTCTGTTCCCAAGGCTTTAATAATGGAAAAGGTATTAATTACCTCTGCTCGAATGAATGGAGGCAGAGTGATGTGCAATACCATGGAGTAAAGCTGCCAAGAGGAAGCAGAAATGAAGTAAATTGAAAACATTTTTCTTTTTAGTATGAGTATTTTCTGCATTTCAGCTGCATAGTGAATTGCAGCTGAAGCACATCTGTGTGGTCAGTTCTAATAATAGACCACTTCTGGGATGTAACCCTGGGTACAGCATGAACCAGGGCTGCATCACAGGCTTTGCAAAGCAGCAGATGAGAGGGGAGATCCTAGTGATCCAGATTTCACTAAAGGAATGGATGCAATTTTGGTAATTGAAGGCAAACAAAGTTGTCAGAGACGGGGCAAATTGAAGGTCATCTGCATTCTCAGTGAAGGGAAGCAGGATTAACAGCAGAGGATAATTCTGGGTTTCGGAGATGACTGTATCTCTGTCAATGAGCCAAGTAAAAAGATAGATTCTTCTGCTTCAGCGGGGTTGTCTATTGCTTCAGCTTCAGAAACTGGCTTATTTGTAAAGCTGCATTTAAATGCCTTGCCAGAAGTGAAGCTGCTGGCTATGTGCTAGTTTCTTTTAATAAAGACATGTTCAAATGTACAAATCTGCAAATGTTTTTCCTTTCTATCTCTGCAGTATATCCTGTACACAAAAGGCTGATCAGCTCTTTAACCTCTTTCATGTTTAAGAAGAGTTTGAATGTTTGCTGTAATAACTGACATCCTGGGTTTAAAGGTCAAGTACAGCAAATCCTCCGGTAAGACTACAGTTATTGAAAGCATACATTTAATTTTCCTGTTTTCATTTAGATTTGCATTTTGAGGCATCTTATCATGAAATGCAAGCAGTCCAGCTAAGGTACAAACATGACAAACATGATGCAATAGAATATCCTAAGTGAACCTGCACCCACAGGCAAAACCACAAATGTACAATTGATTAGAAAGTCCATGAAGTAAAGTATCCTCCAAAGGGATTTTAACATCAAATATTTAAAATATCTTTGATAGAAATAAGTACAATAAAGCCATTAGAATAGCAAAACAAAAATGATCGATTTTATATTTAAGCTCTTTGAAAATACCACTGCCTCCTGTGAGCATGGAGAAAGAAGAAAAAATCATGAATGAGAGGGTTCCAGATTAGTCAGTCCTTCCTGGCACATGCCATTCTTGTTCAGAAAGTCCTTTAAATTCCAAACTGAATTTTTAACAACCTGATTCTGGAACAGAACTTATGTGAATGTCCCTCTGTCTTAACCATCTAAACACAGAACTTGGTCCCATTGGTCTTTCTAGGGAGACAGGAGCCATTAGGAGATGGTCCACGGCATCTAAGTTTGTCTTCTCTTCAGGGATGACCTATGCAGGAGTCTGTCTAATTCAGCTGAGCAGAGACAGAGTTTAGGAAGACTAGACAGCCGGACATATAAAAACTTCTCCTTCCTCTTCTTATAGTTCTCTAGTGTGAAAAAGGCAAAAATGAGGGTAGACTACATTAAAAGCAATACTGTGAAAGTACTAAGGACATTACATCATTGTACAATCTACTGAGTCTCCACTAGAGCTACAGATCCCAGATTGCATACCCTTGTTCAAAAGACAAATTATAAACTCTTTTTGACTGTTTCTGACATATTTTATGATCTAAAGGATTCACTTGGTCTCAATGTCTCTTCAACTCCTTATCCAAAAATGAAGATTTTCCATCCCGTTAAAATAAATGTACTTGTCAGCATCAGCTATTAGAACCCTGTCATCTGTAAAAGACTAAATCCGTTGTTTCAGAGTGTGAGTTGATGAGGTTGACTGTGATGTTTATTAGCTTTAAAGTATTTGCAATTGTAAAGTTTAAAAAAATATTTATTTGACTATCTACTGATCAACTAGATTTTCCAAAGCCAGATGCTTCTTCAACATTTTTATACACCATTCCTAAGGCAATGACAATGCCAGTTCCCCCATGCCAACAGTCATATGCACTACTGAAGTTCATTGCTCCTTTTTTCCTTTTTTTTTTTTTTTTTTTTTTTTTTTTCCTTTTCTTTTTTTCTTTCCTTTTTGTCAGGCAGGAGGAAAATGATAGCATGTCAGAAAGATCTCAGTCCAGCCTTCTGCCTCCAGCTTAAATTGGAAAATAAGAAGATACTTGAGTAAAAGTTCTCTTCAGAAATTGTTATGATTATTAGAATAATAGGGGATAGTTTTACTATTACTGACAAAATTCAGACACTCTTGACAGTGCCATATTCAAGCCTATTTCCTGTACTTTCAATATTAGAAAAGACATCAAAACTCTGTATAACTACTGCTGTAACGTTTCATTTACTCACCTTGAGAAGAAAAGGTCACAGTGCTACAATATTTCTGTCATTTGACAGCTTAATCACACTAAACCCTCTCTTCTACTGATCTTGCTCCCACTTTTAGTATATTCACAGTTGGCTTTATTCCCTGTTCAACATTCTTTAAAATTTTGTATGACAAGGTTACTCAGCTGTCCCTCCCTTTTTTTTCTCCCCAACTCCATATATCCTTTTCTGTTATATATATCTCTTAAACAGCTTAGATAACTAGCATTGTTCCATTACATTTGGTTCCTACAGATGCTGGAATTCTTGGTGGTAATATCTCTTGAATTTTTGGTAGCCATATCTCTTTCTAGTTATTATGTTCTAAAATAAAATAAAAAAATAATAATAAAAAAATAATAAAAAAATATGGCCAACTGGTGAAGTAAACATCACAGATAGTGTCTTTCAAATTCTGAGACTTAAAAATCCTGATTAATAAAATTCTGTATCTTGTATAGCCTACGGTAACACTGTTATTGATGTGAAACAGCTGATCCTAGTCAAAGCATGGGAATACACCTCCCATCCCCTTTCTCTGGCTCACAGAGACACATATGTATGCACAACTTTATAACTTAAGTATTGCACAGGAAATCTCCCTGAAGTTGTCAGGAGATTCACTGCATAAAAAAACTTGAGATGGCTGGAACTAGAGGTATGGATAGTTAGGCAATTTAATAGTCACTCAGCTATTCAAACACCCACTTATAATATCTTTCTTCTTTAAAACTTAAAATCTACAACCTAGACTGACTAATTGGCACTGCAGCCACTAATTATGCCAGTAGAAATTATTGGTGCAATATTATGAGTAATTGGAGGAAATTCTGAGGTCTGTTTTATACAGAGACCACACCAGATAGTCTCATGTTGTCAGTAGTTCTGAAAAGACAACAGTACAATCAGTGGGATTCAATTCCAGGTCAGCTCACCTGAATTCAAGTGTCTACCATTGTCCACATGCTGGAGCCTTTTGAACATCTCTTGGATGTCCCAGTGGACCGCCAGCTCCTGATGCAGAAGGACCTGGGTTTCCTGCGAGTCCTGAGGTGGGTGAGTCGGACACAAGAGGTAATCATGGATGGCACAAGGTGCCTGCAGGTGGGCACTGCATCCCACTCCTGCTCTCTCTCAGTGGCAGTGGGAGTTTGGATGCATGGCCCATGTGTAGGTCTAGGCATACAGATATCTAAGTGCAGGTGTTTCATCCTTCCCCACAGGTCATCTAGGAGAGACTAATTTCAAGAGGCTGTTTATGCTTACCCAGAACTGATCCTTGTGCCTGAAGTTTCTTCAGGGATACTTCGGGAGGCCTCACAGCCACCCACAAACCCAGAGACAAACAGTGGGACTGAGCTGAAAGGGAAGAGAGATGAGTCACGGGCTTCTGCCTGGGGACTGGGAGGCTTTCCAGGCAGTGACAGGTTCATGTTCCTGCCCTTGGTGATGCCACTGGCTGCCTTGTCCACCAGAGCTGCTTCTGGGATGGATTCAGTGCTGAGATTGCTTGGAAACACAGACACACTGAACAAGGCTGAGGATGAACAATGCAGCCAGGGCCTCTGCTTAGCTGCTTAATAGTTTTGAAGTCTGAGAGACAGCTTTGTGAAGGCAGAGGCACAAGCAGAGCACATCCCTCTGAACCAACAGGATGATTTCTGGCAGTGGTACTGACTGGTGCCTGTCCTTGAGGATTCAAGGAAGGTAGAAATGGGAATGACATAGCAACTTATGTCTGTAATTAAAATATCATTTGTGTGGAAAAACAAATAGTGTATTTTCACCCTTTGCAATGTTTCCTTTTCTTCAGTAAAGTTTTCTGATTCCATACCTCAAATTAATATACTGTGATTTGGCTACAAAGACCAATCTGAAAAATATTTAGTAAATTCAGAAAATACTAGTAGCCTCTAAGACCTTGTTAGTCGTGTCCAACAGCTACCAAAAAGTGATGGATGATTATCTGCATATATTTTTATATTATATCCACTTCTATATTGTATATCAGTGTAGTTGCTGATCTCATTAAAACAGATCTGTATGCTTGCCTTCTTCAAATGATTCCAGGATATGTGAGTGAGTTTCAGTATCTGGCCGTAGATGGCACCAAACAACCACGAGCAGAGCTTGTTGCTGCTGGAGCAGCCCGGCTGAGGCTGCTGGCTTGCTGCTGAGCCCGGGACAGCTCCAGTAAACAGGTCCGTCCGCCACGAGGAGCTAGAAAGGTCACAAACCCTTCCGAGACAAGATTCAGCCCACCCCCTCCCCACCCCCCCTCCCCCCCAAATCAGGTTGCCTTTCTGTGATTCACAACTATTTTTTTCTTAACACACTCCTAATCAATCACTGTTAATTGTTAAGTGGACAGAAGTGAGGGGATGGGATCTCTCGAGAAGGGGCGATGGGTCTGGCAGTGGTATAGGCAGTAGTTCTGGAGGCTTCTGCCATTGCTTGTTATCAGCATAACAGGGAGTCTAGAAAACAGGCAACATGAACCACACATTGAGACATCAGGGCCCTTCTCACTTTGTGACCTCACACTTCACACTATTACCTGTTGTCTTGTCCAATTAATATTGTTGTTTAGCTCATTGGTCTCCTCAACACTTCCAGACAGATTCTCCCCCGACCCACTGATGCCCCACAACTGTGTGGCACATCAGTGCACACCCATTGGCCAAACCTGGCCATTAAACTGGATCTCTGTGGTGATCCTCCAGCACTTCTCAGGGTACCCTTCTTCAAATCCTTAGTTCACATGCAAGCACAGTTCTGTTATTCTCTCATCTCTCTTTTTCCTTTCCTCCCCCTCAGCTATACGGCTACCTTGAAACTCCCTTCACTGCACCTGTCTTGTACAGTTTAGCTAACACTTGTTCCTTCTGAAGGGCTTATTAAATGCTCTGCAGGAGTCCAGTCAGGCCTCTCTCCTCTCTGAAATAGGTCATTTATTTTGAAAACAGGAAACTGAGACTAAGATGAAACAGCAACCTGTTGTACCAACACTGTAGGATCATTTCTGGTTCTTAGAGATGGGAATTTGTCCCCAGTCATACTTTCTGTGTTTTGATTCAGGTCTACAACTCTTTGCAAACTTAAATTCACATATTGAAGTTTTGTGTATCCTCAGTTAAAAACAAGGGTTGGAAGGGTTGGCCATGTCTGAGAGGACACTTCTTTACTGTGTGTCAGAGCACTGGGACGGGTTGCCCAGAGAGGTTGTGGAGTCTCCTTCTCTGGAGATACCCAAACCCTTCCTGCGCAACGTGCTCTAGGTGATCCTGCTCGGCAGGGGCGTTGGAATAGGTGCTGTTCTGAGGTTCCTTTCCACCTTTCCACCTTTGCCATTCTGTGACACTGTGATTCTGCTTTCATAATCTGTCTCTGATGTGCAGTATTTCATCTGAGAGGACTCCTTTTCTTTCATTACATTTCCATTTCATTTTACTTGATGAATATTGACTGAGTGAATGATTGTTTCTGGGACTAAGAAACGGAAAGTACTACATGGATATGGAAACAGGATGGACAAATCTATTTTACAAACAGAAATTCAGATCCTTAAGACCTTGTTCATCACAGATCTTTCATTAAACACGGACTATAAGCTCCAGAAATAAAATATTGTTTTGTGTATTCTGTAGCACACTTTAGCTATGAAATCAATAGTAATTCTACTGGGGCTTTTGCCTCAGGTTGAACACAAATTGCAGAACTAGAACATAAAAATGACTCAATCAGCTCAACCTAATAATACAATATGACCTTCATCATATGAAAAAGCAGATGTACAGGGGAAACGTAAATGATTATTTATTTACATCTGCAGCTTCAAGGAATCTGTCTCATTGTTCTGGTTCATGTTCTGCTAATATTCAGCTCATCTCAACACTGCAGTAAAATGCACTTTGAGAAGTTTTGTCTTGTTAAATAAATCAGGGTCAATATTTCTTGTTGGTTAGACATTTCCTATCCTTGACATCAGTTTCCTTTGATCAAGTGGTGGTGGCAAAGCTGATGTAGTCTCAAGCCTTCTGACTAACACTAGTATCCATTTAAGCAGGTTTATAAATTATATGTTAAGATAGATAAACTGATATTCAAGGTCAGGTATCACAGCTTCTTCTCTTACTTTGCACAAAGTAAGATGTTCTGGGTATCCTTCTCTACTGTATTTGCTACTGGTCATATATGGCTACTGCAAAATGTCCAAATACCAGCAGTAGTCCATGCTCAGAAGATTTTAAAATTCATATTAATATATTTTCTTCCTTAAAGTACATTTCTCCATTAAAGACCAACAGAGTGAAATGTTGCTTGTCAGCTAACTACAGGAAAACAGAAAGGAGAGCTGGGATAAGTGGACTGGCCACTACACTTACACAAATCTGCTGGAATTAAACAGACATTTACATTTGTTCTTTCTGTTTGTTTCATAATGTAACAGCAATTTTATTTTATAGCTCTTTCTGAACTTCATTTGTCCTTCCATTTGTTTTAGCCATTCAGTCTTCTGTTTGGTTTTGGTTTTGGTTTGCTTTTCTGCATTACCAATGATCCACTCTGAATTAATTTCATACGAACAAGGCAGAGCATTTTCATCTTCCATTTGGAATTTATTTTCTATCATCACCTTTACAGAAGTTGTACCCAAAGCAGAGCAACAGATAAATTCTTCTGCCTTCCTGCAGATTCCAGGACACCAAATATCAAACTAAAGCCTTTTAGACAAGATGAATGTTACCAGTTTTCCAAAACTTATCACCACTGGGGATGGGCTCATATGACCACATGCACAGGCAGGTAGGAAGTTCCCAAGGTCCCCTGCATGTCTGGGTATGTGGTAAATGAAGTGTTGCCCATGGGGTACTAGAGGGATTTGGAGCATATGCTGTTGGTGGTGTGAAGGGTGTTATTTTTTTTCCTGACCTTGAAGCCTTGAAGCATGAGATTTGATTATAATCATTGTCCCGTTGCAGAGCTGCATAATTTATAAGCATTAAGAGCACAACAGTAAGTTTCCTTTTATGTACAGAAGCCCTCCAGTGGATGTGTGGGATGTGCTCCTGATTTCAAACATGCATTCACACACAGGCACATGCACATTGAGATTTCTCTACCATACCCACAGGTGAGATATAGATAACTCACCTGAAAGCACATGAACAGACTCTGTTACTTTCCTGGGTAAAGTCTTTAATCATCCTGTTCTCTTTCTGTAAGAAGAAAGATTAATTTTATCTAAGCTCATTTCATAACTCCTGGACCACATTTTGCTCCTATTTACAAGGATGAAACCACCCCAGTGGTTAAACAGCTTCTCCATGTGAGGTTATCAAGCCACCTCCCAGCTTCCTCTGCCTATAGGATTTTTGCTAACCTCTGGATGATTTCTGGGTCTCTCCTCAAGGGCTGTGCAGTGCAGGAGCTCTCCCAGACATAGCGCTGGTGGGGCAGGTTTGCTTCTGCACTCTCAGGACACCTCCACCCCAGGGTGCATGACAATCACTTCTCTTGCTTGCAGCTGCTGAAGTGGTCAAGCACCGTGATTTCTCTCCTCTTCCTTGCTTCCCTTTTCAACTTCCTTCTCCTTGGATTTGTTCACTTCCAGCATACTGGAAATGTACAGAAATAGACTTTTTATTTTTCTTCTTCAGTGACTGGATCTTCCATTTGTAAATGTTAGAACAAATCCTTTATCTGTCACATATATATATTCCCCTTGTTTTAATATTACAAATGAATACATTGATATATTTCAATGTGGTTACAAGGTCTCCTTGTATATTTCATTCCAGATCTTTGGTGTGAGATCTCCAGGCTCATACCCTTGAAAATGTTTAAATTTAGTAGATAACATTTTACATTCTCTCATTTTACTTTTATTTTAAAAAATGAAAATTTTGAATGAATTTCTATGCCAGCTGAAAACTTATTTATGTTTCTTTCTATCTCTCTCTCTCTTTTTTTTTTTTTTTTTTTTTTTTTTTTTACGTACACAGAGTGAGCAGAGAGCTTGTGCTTTCAAACCTAAGTCTGTGGAGAAAATCTGAGCCTCAAATGAGATATTCATCTGAAGGCTTTCACACAGAGGCTCCCTATGACTGTGCCAATGTTAGGGGCTGTCTACTGCACTGCACACCCATGAGTGCCTGCCACATTTACCGACACACCCAAATACTCACTGCTATTTCATCTTCATCTTCCCCTTGTGAAGGATCCGTAAATCAAATTCCCTTTCATCCCCTACATGATATGCAGCTTTTTGATCTGTGTCCTGATCAGCTACAATGTGATTCACTAGATGATTTTCTAAGCTCTGAGAGCTGCAGAGAAAGCAGCTCGTCTGTTTTTAATAGTCTAACCGCTGTTTAACGACACACTGTGCCTTTACTCCCCCCCCTGCTCTGCAGCTTTTCTCCCCCCAACACTTAATTCTGATCTTCAGGGTGTATTTAAGCCCTACAGAATTTAGAAGATTGCAAAGCATTTATTGAGTATCTGAGCAGTAATTGCATTACCAGTCTTGTTTTCTCTCCACAGCTATTACTTATGATACCTATATCAGACTGTCCCCTAGAGAGTCTAATTGGTATTGATGTTATTAATGGCTGTGGTTCAGGAACTCTGCCTCTCTGTTGCAGTAGGGCATTTTGCTCTCAGATTGCACCAAATACTAATTATCATTTTTACTGTATTGAATTTTAAATTGCATAAATGGGAGAGGATTATTTAAATCATTTTGCCTTTGGTGTGGTAGCAGGCTACCTACAGCTAGCTTACATCCAATGCTGGAGTCGATTTGGGGGAGAAATCATACATGTACATGTATGGCAGCCATGGCAGCCCTGAGCAGGAGGCTGCAGCTCCTGCATCACTCAGTTCCACACGAGCTACAACCACCTTCAGTTTTTTTTTTTTTTCACACTTGTCACATTGAACAAGGAGAGACAGGATATTTTTTTTTTCTCTCGACTATTATTGCTGATTAAAAAGCCAGCAGAAAGCTGGCTGTTTCAGGAAGCTTCCCTTAACCCGTAGAAAAAACATTCACAATATTATGTGAAGGGGCTGGGAATTGGAGGAGAGGGCTGGAGAAATGTCAAGTATGCCAGTTGGAGTGTACATCGCTCACACAGGAGCTGCTGCTGCAGCACCTGTGTGAGGATTCCCTTTAGTAAAGGAAATATTACAGTCCACCATCTGTCTGTCCTGCTGCACAAGACATGGACAGAATAGCCCAGACACACCCTGGAAGGTACTTTCCAGGCTGGACTTCTCAATAGCCTGTGAGAGGAGAGGGAAAGGGCCACTGGAGGCCGCCTGGGTGTTGTTGTTCCACAAAGCACACAAGTGGAGGAGACAAGGGGCTGGCTGGCTTCTGAGTGTACTCCTGTTCTCTCGCTGCTTCATTTCCATAGGGATCTGCTGGCTGCACAGAAACAAAGCCAGGATGGAGAATTAGAGGTTTTGGTGAAGTTTCCCTTGTTTTCTGCTGAGCTTAATGGATGGAGCTGGCTGTTTGTTATTTCTGAATATCAGCCTGGAACCCCAGCCAAGGCTCCAGTTCTGGCAGTGTTAACATTCATCATTTGGTCAGTAAGACGAGAGGTTTCTTCTAGCCTAATTCTGTTTCTGATTGGTTTAAGTGTTTGGTTATGTACTGTGTATGTGAACCAAAGCAACAGCTGCTTTAGCTGAAATGTTAAAATAAATTCTAAAGGCCTTCCACTGTCAGTTGGTTTTCTAAAAAAAATCTGATGCTTTAACCAAATTGTCCAAAATAGCTTAGCAGATAGATAAAACCATGTCCAGCCAAGAGAAAGGGATACACTCACATATACTACTCATATGTACTAGTACTTATATGTTCACAGACACTTAAACCTACTGTTTAGATATTATTTTGGACTTAAATTACCTGGCAACATCTTTTTAGCTTAATGTACTTTTGTATGAGCTTACCTCATTTTTACTATGTTAGAGCAACCGTATATGATTATATCATATATAATCATCCTCCATCCTTTTAAGTGATCTCACATTCTGAAGTAAGTTATATAATACTAATGGGAAATATTAAACATGAACCCCTCCCATTTTTATAATTAATAGCAGCTGAAGAGCAACATAATCATAAACATGTAAGTAAAGGTGAGTTCATAAAGGAACCAAGTCAGCCCTTCAAAGAACTACCAGAGCTGGGAAGCCTTACCAGCACTGGATCCTTGCACAGGCTGAGAGCAGTTCCTGGTCCTCCATTCTCAGTTCTCCTTTCAGCTGAGCAACTGTTCTGTTAAAGTATCAGAGACATTGAATTGAAACAAGTAAATATCACCACTGAGCCTTTTAGATCACTCTGCTTTTTATATATGACAATTACAGGTTCCCTAGACAAGCAGGGATTCAATAGACACAACTTTAACACAAGCCACCCATGTGTTCATCATGCAATAAAACTGTTAGCGTACATTTGGGAAACTACTGGTTGTATTATAAAGCAAATCTGTGAATGCACTTGCTTTGTGTGGGAGCTCCTCTGCTCCTCCTTCTGTGGGCCACAGAGGGGACAACGAAAATATCAAATGAAACACCTTGCAGTCTGAAGAAAGAAGGGGCATTTCCCTGCCTTCTGGTAAGAAATGCAATTAACTTTCCAAACCATCCCTTCCTTCCTTCTGAGAGCAGCATGGAGAAAGCAGATGTTTACATTGATCAAGTAGGGTCATGAAAGAAGGTGAGCGACAGGGACGTTTTGTCGCCAGATCCCTTCAACAATGCAATGGGAAACCCACAGCCTGCGCTGTGCTGCACCTGAAACGGCAGGAATCCCCACAAACACCTGGCCTGGAGGGTTAGTGATGTCTGAAATCAAAGGCAGCTGCTTTCAGTGAGCTGATCTGGAAATCAGCTCATGTAGGAAAAATGATATCTTCTTGATGATGCTTCCCCAGGGGATAACCACATGAGAATTATAGCTGTAATGTCATAGAGTTTATTTAAAGGACAGTGCTTTACTTAAAAGATGTGAGACCATAACTCAGGAGTTAGTCTTTACTGGTGGTTGGTTCTAAACTAATGATTTGATTGCTGTATTGCTGTAAGTTAAAAAAAAAAAAAAAAAAGTTAATCTCTAAGGTGTCTAAGCTAGTAAAGCAGGAAAAGAAAATAAGCATTAAAGTACAGAGCGTGCTAAACTGAATTATAACTAAAAAGCTTTTATCAAGGGCCCACTGTAAATAAATCTATGCTAGAACTGGCTGCATAGATATTTCTGTGGCTTTCTGCATGACTGAAAAGTAAAAAAGATGGCTCCTGACTTGTAACATTACAGAGCTTCAGCTTTTGTTGTCTTACATGCTCCAGTAGCCCTGTGAGTCCGGGTTTCCACTGAAGTTAGCTAAAGGAGATTTAATCACAGGTCTAAGACCTATATTCTTTTCTTCCACCTTAGACTCAGGTAGGTTTTATTTTTCAGAATCCTTATTTCTTCTACTTCGGATCATGATATATATAACATATTCACTTGTACTTGCACAGCCAGTAAACCAGAAGCCTGATGCTTTAGTGATTGTGAAAAACACAAAATGATTAAACACCTCAGAATAAAATGCCTGTCAGGGACCCCCAAAATCAAATTTCTCTGGATGTTGTTTTATTTTGTGCTGTAAAATCTAGCTGAAAGAAAACAGGGTCTTTTTTTCTTAAGACTTTGTTTCCTTCCACTAGTTCTTTCCTCTACTTAACCGCAGACTGTAATCCTGTTTGTCATCACAAGTTGTCGTGGGAATTATGATATGATGCTGTTCTCACTGATGGCAAAACTTGTTTCGACTTAGGAACACAGGCAACCACATTGTGTAATCTTTTTCCTCAGTTTATATGATATAGAGTCAGCCCTTAGGTATCAAATGGGATACAGTAAAACATTCAGTTCTCAACTACAGAAAAGAATTAGAAAACACGATGTTCTAGACATAAGAAATATAATCACAAATTGATCTGCTTCTGTCGGAGATTTTTAAGCAGTGTCAGCATCCCTTACTTACCAAAGATACTTTCTTCAACAGGCTCAGTGTGTTTGAATGTCTTAACAAGATACTTTCTTCAGCAGGCTCAGTGTGTTTGAATGTCTTAAGCAAGGCTCTTCAGATTTCAGTTTTTTTTTTGTTTGTTTTGTTTTGTTTTGTTTTTGTTTTTGTTTTTGTTTTCAGATTTCAGACAAAACTAGAGATTACTAATGAAGATTTGGTCCCTGGCTTTCTGCTTCCTGCATAAAGACTTTGCAAACCATCCTTCAGGATGTGATGGAACAAGAGAGGTGCTGGTTCTATTCATCCTAGCATGGTTCGTGGAATTCAGGGGGACGTTCTGGGAAGTGAATGCCCTGGACTAGCCTTGTTATAATTTGCTCTCTTGTCAGAGTGTTACTGTGGTTTTGATATCATTTCATCATGAAGAAATCTTGATCATATTCAATGCCAGTCACTGGTCCCTTCCACTGCATTTTTGTCCAATCAATATTAGCACAGGCAGTGAAATCTGGCTTACGAGGAAAAAAAAAAAAAAAATCCAATTAAAAAATGTAAAAAAAAGAAATCAAGGCATCAGTAACTACGGATTTTTTCTTATAAACACAGAACATCTGTATCACAAAGGAGAGGTTTTATGAGAAAAAATGTACAGGTTCAACACAATGATCTGTAGATTTCCTAGTATGTTTTTATGTACATGGAGCAATGAATGTACTTTCAATCTATTTGTATTTTACTTTATGGAAATATTCAACCTAAGAATAATATTATATAAAGTTTCTATGGGTTATGAGAACACATGAAGCTCATCCTCTATTAGATTCCTCACCTTGAGTCTCTTCAATGATGCTGCCTGACAAAAAGGCAGTCTCTGTACCTGCAAGCAATCATACCTGAAACTCTGTTCGTTCCTTGCCTAGTTTTGTGCATTCTGTTGGATGAAGGTACAGCCAGCTCTGCTCAGTGAATTGCAGAGGTTATCAAAATACGCTGTAAACCTCAAGAGGTTTACAGTGAAGAATAGAAAATGAAAGGTTTCATACTAACAGTGGAGATAATGAGGGAAGAGAGTCAGATAGCACATACAGCTTCTTTTCTACACTTATCTCTGCAGAAAAGGTGGGTTATTCTGTTACTGGAGAAATGCCATGAGTCGGAGTTTAAAATTGGAACTCAGAAATTGTGCAGAAACATACTGATTATATGGAAAGTGAATGAGCAGAAGAATCAGGTAGAATCAGCTCTGAGAGCCACCTCTTCAGCGACATGATTGACAAGGGAAGTTCTCAAGAAGGAAAAAAGAAGGCATAGGAAATGCTCCAGTAGTAAGAAGTCTTCCAGGCAAAGGAAAAAAAAAAAAAAAAAACAAAAAAAAAAACAGACATTTTGAGCTACGAAGTGGATTTTAACCAAACTAGTGGAAGACCTTGGGAACAGAATGTCTTTCCTCCTCCCAGGACAATCACACCTGTGGACATAAATTACTCTCACACATTTGACAGCAACCTCCTGACATGGACAGCAAAGGTGGATACCCAGTTTTTGGGTCCTCCTCCTGCCAGCCCAGCACCTCGGCTCCCTCTCTGGTCGCTCTTCCCCGCAGGTGTTTTTCCATGTGTCCCCCTCCTTACACCTTTTCCCTGTCTGATGTAGCTGATCCTTCTGAAAGGGTTTGGGCTCCTACCATCCTCTTGTGACCTGTCCGACTGCAGATTCAGGAGGTGCTTTCCTCTATCTTATGGCCAGTGAATCTAGAAATGCTTTCCTGGCCACAAGAAAGCTTGTTCTTGGGAGAGTTGAAAACCTTCCTCCCTCCCCCATCAGGATGGCCTGTTGCCTCCTGATTAAGTCATTTTCTGGGCAGATTGAAGGCATAAATTTCAGTTCCTCCAACCTAAGATAACAGTTAAATAGATATATCTTGGGCCAGAGCTCAGCTGAGATCTCCCAGCTGCTTTATAAGAATCATTAACCATTTTTGGATGGTAAATAAGGCAGATAAAAAGGATGCATCCCAAGGCAATTCTGCCATCTACCTCACCTAATCCCCAAAGTTAGCTCTTCAAATATAGTGGATTGTTTTTCTGCTCAACTTAAGATACGCAACAATTCTATGGACGTGAATAGGAAGTTCCTGTGCACATTACATCCACAGCAGTCCTGATTGCAATATAATTTTGACTTTCAAGAAGGCAAGTCAGACATGCAGATGTAAAAGGAAATGATTCTGATGATAACGATAAGGACAACCGACTAACAAAGGCGTGCTTGGTGTTTAGCTCATGTTCCCTAAGACAATGGCCTGAAAATAAAAGGGAACAAAAGACGAGTGATGGATGAGAGTAGGACTTTGAGAGGAAACAAAATATAGTTGCAAACAAAGAAAGTGAAATAATACTGAAACTTTAAACCAGGCAGCACTTTCCTGAAGAACTTATGTGACACAAAATTCACATAGACCACAAAGGTTAGTTGTTGAACATGTGTATTTGTAAACAAGACATAGTTTAGAGTCGAAGAAAGGATAAGGACTAAATGAACTTGACTAAAAGGAATATTAATTGGGTCAACTGAGCCTTGAGCACATGAAAAACTTCTAAGACTTATCTAAATAATATTCCTATCCTGTATTTCATATAATATTCAAAATAATCTTGGATACAAACATTTCCCTATTTTCAGATTTTGCAACATAAAATTTGCCTTTTAGCACTGGGACAAAACCAGATAAATATAAAAGCTCAACAACTGGATCTGTTCTTGTTGCATCCAGTTTGAATGAAATAGAAGCAATAAAGAGTATGTAGATTACAGAGATATGTATTTTACCAAATTTTATAGTATTTACAGAAGGGGATCCTACACTGAAAGAATCTCGGTGGTGCAGATAAATATAACAGGTTTTACAATCTGCATTTCCTTTCAGAAATATAGGCAATAGGAGGCACAACTCTATTTTTTTCAAAGGTACTGGAAACCACAAACATCTCTCTTCTTCCCTAACCTTTCTCCATTAGTAAGCTGAGTAAAGAGATAAGATAAGAGCAAAGATCAGTTAAAATTACTGAACTTGTGTTGAATCATTGGGCCAGAATGCAATGCACATATCCCCGCAATGCTCCATAGCTGCCTTTCCCAAAACCCATTGGGAAGCATCACAGACCATGCACCAGGAGCTCAGCCATGGCACCACTGATGACCCATTGCTCTGTCACTTCTTTGCTCCCAAATCCTTCTGCTGAGACTGAGTTTAAGAATGAAGGGCTGCAATGCTGCTGCTCTCTGAGGATGCCCTGAGAATGCCCTCCTCCCCTGAGGCCTGGTGGCTCCAAACATATGCTATCACATGACAATTCCACCATATCAGTTCTGTAGATGCAACCAGCTCTGCAGAGAGGGATCTGGGTGTCCTGGTGGACAGCAGGATGACCACAAGCCAGCAATGTGCCATTGTGGTCAAGAAGGACAACGGTAAAATGGGCTGCATTCAGAGGAGTGTTGCCAGCAGGCCAAGGGAGGTGATCCCGCCCCTGTACTCAGCCCTAGTGAGGCTGCACCTGGAGCCTTGTGTCCAGTTCTGGGCTCTCCCGTACCAGAGGGACACGGAGCTACTGGTGAGAGGAGGGCTATGAAGATGATGAGAGGACTGTGGTATGAGGACAGGCTGAGAGAGCTGGGCCTGTTTAGCCTGGAAAAGAGTAGGCTGAGGGGAGACCTCATCAATGTGTATAAATATCTGAGGGGAGGGTATTGAGAGGATGGAACCGGTCTCTTTTCAGTTGTGCCCAGCGACAGGATGAGAGGCAGCGAGCACAAACTGAAGCACAGGAGGTTCTGGCTGAGTATGAGGAGGCACTTCTGTACTGTGAGGGGGACAGACCACTGGGACAGGTTGCCCAGAGAGGCTGTGGAGTCTTCTCTGGAGATACGCAAACCCCATCTGGATGCCATCCTGCGCAATGTGCTCAGTAGGGGTTGGACTAGATGATCTTCAGAGGTCCCTTCCCACCTCAGCCATTCTGTGACTCTGTGCTCATATGGACATCTGAAATTTCTGGGAAACACTGATATGCCACTGCTGGCCCTTATTCATCCACGTACAAACCTGTGCATAACCACACACATGCCTATGCACATGTGCCTTTACAAAGCTGTATAAAATGCAGATACAAACTTGGACAAAACTAACCCTGGCCCCTATGGACTGTGTGGGGTGAGGCTGTTGAAATCCTAAAAAAAAATATGATCTACCCCGTGTCACTGGGGAATATCGGCAGATTTTAATTCTAGCTACTATGATCTTTGATGGAGGGAAGGATTGGGGGCTTTGCAGTCTTTATTATTATTATTATTAATTATTCTAGGATGACCAGTTAGAAGCTTCTCAGCAAAGGTTTCCCCCCTCATCACCACATTTTCTCAAATAAATCATTCCATTTATCCACACAAAAGACTCCGCTTGTACAATGCCCAATGTACAACAGCAGAGTAAAATTATCTTCCCAAGTGAGAAGTGTGATTAACACTTGTTAGAAAACCTTTCAGGACCATTTGCAGAAATGGCTTAAGTTGTGTTGTTTGTATTAGCGCTCTGAACTATTCCCAGGCTGAGACCAGATCTCTGTGTTTGCTCAGGCATGAGGGGAAGTGTTAATGTTTACTGAGCCAGAATGCTGTTGCTTAAGGAGCTTAATTAAGTTTATCATTCCTGGCTTATGGTGCCTCGAGACAAGTGACAGAACTCACTGAGCCACCAGAAAGAGGCAGACAAGCACAGCACCATTTTCCATGTTTTCTGAGTAACGACTGCAAAGAGAGGAGGCGTTGGTCAGAAAATAACACCAATGCTGGTAATGTTTTTCTTACCAAATTCTCACTGGAACAGAAGAATATGAAAGTGGAAAAAATTGAATTGTGCACTGGAAGGCATATATTTCATCTGAGTTAAAGATGTTTGTCATCGTTGCAATAATCAGATGGAGTTGCTGCACTTCGTGCAATTAAGAAATACATGGTATTCATGTTTATTCTCCATTTACAAATGAAAGCCCCTGGGATATGATAACTGAGCTGGAGCTGTTCATCTTGAATTCAACACTTGGAATCTAGCCCAGTACACAATAATCAAAGGTTATTACCTGATGGGCAGGACTGGAGAAAATAACCACCCAATTTTCCCTTCAACTACTCCGTATCTTTTGTTAGGACATAGACACCTCTACCATAGGCAGGGCAGGTGCCTGGCCAGCCCACTTTCAGGCTCCAGCTCTGGGAAAACACCAGTTCTTACCCTGACTTCCTAAGTCAGACAGGATAGCCGAGTGATCGTATTTAATACTCTCTGACATATCTGTCTTATCTGTGTCTGATCCTTTTAAAAACTTCTCGATGCTTTTGGTCTCTACTGTACCCTGTGGCAGTGTTTCTCAGTTCAATTATATATTGTATGGAAAAGCATCTTCCATTCATGTTAAAACTGCTACATGGCAATTTTATATGATGGCTCTAGAAAATAACTATGAGAAATAGTTGTTTATTATCTCTGTATCATTAACAATTTACAGGTATCTAATACACTTCTTTAAGTCACCATTTCATTATTTTATTTTATTTTTTTTCCTAAGCTGTAGAGTCCTGTAATGTTTACTCTCCTTACCCAGATGCTGTTTCCAGTCTCCTATCCTAATTGCTGCCTTTCTGTACCTTTTCTAGCTATACTGTACCTTCCTTTGTCACAGTGGAGCAATTTTGCTTGTAATACTCAATATAGTTTCACCATAAGCTCATAAGGTATTACAATGACAGCTTTTGTTTCAGTTTGATTTCTGCACTTTAACAAGTTGTTGATACCTTAATCACCTTGAACACTGGTGAAGTGTCACTTCCACCTGTGCAAGACATATTTACTCCCTCAAATATAAAATATTTACCTTTATTTTATTTTTATGACTCCTGCCATTTGCTTTTGACTGGCTTCATCATTTATAAGGAGCTTCCTTCTTCAACTTAGATTTTGCCTTTAATCCGTGGTTGCTTTGCAGCTGTTGTCACCACCTCATCAAGACTCCAGCAGTACAGCCCTGATCATGAGGTGGCTGTATCATGCCTCACGTGGCTCCTTGAAGAGGTAAGTGTTTTGTCTGAGTTCATCCTCATGTGCTCCTTGTCACAGGGAATGACAGGCACTTACATGGGGTGGTTCACTCCACCTCTTTGGTGTTTTCACTCTGGATGGGGTGGAGGGTCCTCTAGATCTGCCTGCCTGACCTCCAAGAACAGGACAACTCATTCGTGACTGCCATTCCCAAATTTCAGCCCAAATTGATTTTGTGGCACATTTTTGTTCTTATCAATTTAAAACTTAGTGCTGATTCCTCCTCTCAGTCTTCTATGTTATTCAGATATATTTGCACTCTGGTATTACAGTATCCTACTGAATATCTTCCAGCAAGTTTCCCAGATGCCTGTTATTTCAAACATTTAGTTAAATGTGCTAGTTCACTCATCTCAGTTCTTCAGCTCCTGGCATTGAGACAGCACTTTTTTAATGGAAACTTGATCTAATCCATTCTCATATTTCCAATTTTATGTGGAATATTTGCACCAATCTCTGTTGATTCCTATCTGTTTTTTTGTCATTTTCTCTCACACTTGCAGAGTGTTTCTGCTTTTACCCTGTAGATGATGAGTCACTCCAACTTGTGTGCTCTCCAGCACCTGTCATCTTCTCCTCAATCCTCCATTTAAAATCTCCTCTATGGTCTTCTTTTAACCTTAAGTGCTGGCAGACTCATTCCACTCCACATTTCAAGTTGTGGTTTTCATCCACTCTCTGTCTGCCTTTATCCTGTTTACTAGAATACCGGTCTATGAAAACAAAGACTCTTAAACATAATACTCAAGGTTTTCAGGGAAAAAGAAGTCTTAACTGATAAATATGAATGTATATAATATCCTCATGGGAAACCTAACCATAAAAGTCCAGCCCAGGAAGAGAACAGAGACACATGGTGAATCTGTCCATCTCACTGAGATCATGTGAGTTCAGTTAGGAAGAACTGTAAAAACAGCTTGTGTATAATTTATGGAAAATAGAGATATGTGATTTTAAACAAACAAACAAAAAATTCGAATATTTCACAGCCTGCTCACAGACCTATTACAAAAATAAGGAAGCGTGCACACTTGTGCACAGAGTTGAATCTTTTTAAGTAAATGATTTATTGAAAACTCTATTCTCAGCTCCCATGTTCAGCGAGGCATGCTATTGAACCGAGCTAATTTCTCCTGTCACATGTGCATCCTGTCTGATGAAACCATTCCCCCAGCTGTCGCAGCGGTTTGCACAGGCAGCGTAGAAGCTGAGGACTGCGAGAGCCACAGGAACAGACCCCATGTCCTACTCCTAGGGACTGCTCCCAGAAATCTTGTGCTACTTCTTCTTTCCATCCTTGATATCCATCCAAATTTCTCCTAGCTGGCCTTTAAGAGGGCATGTCATCTCCATACAAAGACCATGAAAATCACAAAGCTGCTCCTCCTGCCACACATCTCTCTGCTATTTCTCTGCCACCAGCCACCATGCCAAGCCTGCCAAAAGCACTTAGAGGGGGTGAGGCTGATGCCATTTTGTGAACCATCCTGGTGCTGGGATAAATCAGAGGAGCTGCTTTTGCAGAATATTCTCGGTATTTCCTCTCTGATTTCACTGTGCTATGGACACCCTGGATGCAAACCTTGTCAAGCCAGTATTTCCTAGGGACATTGCTTCACCCAAAGTACATTTGAAATTCTCCAAAATATTGAAGCTGTTAGTAGTGATGTGAGATGTAGAGTGAGAGCAAGGAACTGAAAACTGCGTGGAAATTCCTATACGTGTATCCAGAAATCCCTGGCAATTTTACACTTAAATATTGATTATAATTATAGCACTAGAACATCTTTACCTGCCACAGATTCTGCCCTGCACCTGCTCTCCTGCCATGGGAAGAGAACAACGATGAACACAGATGGCAGCAGAAATTGAAAGAGAAACCAACTCTTCAGAAAAAGCTCCATTGGTTTTCTTTGAATAAATTATTTCTTGGCCTCAGTGTGGGGAAAAACAAGCATGGGTCCTCTGCTGTTTCTTTGCTTGTGGATATAAACAGTATCGTGAAGTGTATCTCAGCTACGCAGCTCTTTGAAGAAGTTCAGTGAAAGGACGGGTGCTCAGAAGATGGTGTTTTCCTTTTGCCTGGCTGCACAGGCAGAGATCTTTCAGTGTCAACATACACTTTCTCTCCCTCCCACTCATGGGAATGTGTTTATTGATGGCGGGGCAACAGCTGGGAGCTGACGTGACTCCCCTGGAGCTCAAAAGCAAAATGACTGAAGGTTTCAGAGGGAGCTAGGGCAGGCTTTAATATAGCATTTCCTTTTGAGGCCATTGAATTCCCTATAGATTGCCAGCTTGGTGCCAATCAGCACAAGATTTTTTTCTGATAAGAGCAGAAAATGCACCAGGAAAAGACGCCTCCACCTACTCTGCAGTTATTACATAGCCCTAGTTTTCAGGCATAGTTAACATTGAGCAAAATTCAAAGCAAAAGTCTTTGCTAGGTGCTTGACAACATATATAACAGAACAAGTAAGAGTTGCTTTAACAGACAATTCACTTAGTATTTTCACAAATTAGCCCAGCACTTTCTGTTCATGTCCTTTGAATCCTCTTTAAGTAAATCAGTGAATAAATAAAAATGATTTCAAATATACATGCTTAAATGTATTTAAAATACTTGTTTGAGACAAACAGCTGTTCAATTGGTATGCATTTCAAACAATATTCTAGTTTGGAGTATTTGCCTAATGCTAATGTCATGTGCAGTATGAGTGATCTCTTGCAGTGCTGAGATAATGAATACACAAGGTAATCATTTCCATGATGAAATTTGCATTTCATCTGGAAAACATTCTGAAAATTCTCTGCATTCAAATTTTTTCTTCTTAACAGCAGTACCATTTAAATATATATGTCTATAATACATATAAATGCCTAAGTTTTTTTACACACACACATATATATATATACACCAGATATCTGACAGGGTTTCTATTTTGTATGTGTCACTTTCTAACTAGGTCATATTCATTCAGGTAGAAGTGTGCAAGTGAAATATATTTCTTATATATGTGTGCATATATATATATATATATACACACTTGTAAACTTGTATGTATATATGCTCTGTGAAGCTAAGAAAATGTAACCAGTGAGACTACAATGTGTAGTAGAGCCGTGAAGTATTTCAACAAGAAAAAAAAAGAGCTTGATCCAAACTGTTATTTTGGGTAAAGAACTGGGTTAAGAAGACAGACAATAGGTGAAAGTAATGGAAAAATTTCACTCTTTTTTTTTTTTTTTTTTTTTTTTTTTTTTTTTTTTTTTTTTTTCTTATGCTGCAGTAATGCCTGGAGGCCAGAGGCTCACTAAGAAAATGATAATTGTTGGGAGACTTGTGTTCCAAAGAGCAAAGCCACCTTGGTAACTTGGCAAGTGGGATCCATGGAATTCTTAAAGCATATTAATGAAAAAAAGTCTGACAGGAGAAAATTTAGGTGAGACAAGAAAAATTAGAATAATATGATATCACACTGATTTGCAGTTCTGTATTTTTTGTTATGAATACCAGAAGGTACAAGAATGCAATGTATGATAAGGAGAGTGTGTCTACAGTTCAGAGAGGAAAGAAATCAGTAATACACTGAACAAAGGAAATTGATAAAAACATGGAACATGCAACATTAAAAACTCTTCAATAATGATCTTCAAGTTCTTTAAAATTGACAACTTTATGCCTATCAGAGAAAGTTTGCTGTCATCTACTTTAAATAACCAGAATATATGTGTTCATATAAAGATCAAACACTGCACCTCATAGTTTATAACTGGGTATAAAATACAATTAATATTTTGATATATTTTATAGCAAATATTTTAATATATTGAATATTAAAGCCAGAGCATATAAATACATATTCAGAAGCTTCTAAGAGAAATTAAGAAGGGGAGGATCTTCTGCAAAATCTCCAGATGGAATAAAGCAGAGACACATCTGTTTCACACTCTCAAGCAATCATGTGCCAAAACAACATTATTAAGACTGCAATAGCAAGCACCAGAAAAATGCCAGAATTATGGTTGTCTGCATGACTTAAATTCGGTTCATGTGTGTACATGCATTATGGCAGTCTCAATGGCATCAACATACTCTGTTTTCCACAAGTCCCTTCCCTTTCTGTGCCCAGAACAGGGGATGACAAGTCGTTGAATTGCTATTCAATATATTGTTTGCTCTCTGTACAGTCTGCACGCTCAGACTTTTTTCTTGCACAGCAAAAAATTACAGACAGGATTTCAAAATGCTGCTCTGATGAATTTCCCTAAGAGTTTTTTGCAGTGCCAATAAGTGTAGTAGTTGTATGAATTAATGAACAGACTTCACAGAGCCTTTAGGGACAGTGAGTGTTGCCATTTTATAAATAGGCAACTAAGGACACACATTGCTGTTAAAAAGGCTGTTTAAACCTCACTGACCAGTTTGAGATAGCTATGATCTCATTTATACATAGCTTTGCATAATACTGCTTTTCAGGCATGATTCTCATTCATTTCAGCTGTGTTTGTGACCCTCACACACACTGTGTCCAAGCTATTTAGGACACACAAATTACACGAGGGAGTTTGCACTTACAGACCCTGGGGGGCCTGTACTTAAACATTTATACGAATCATCCTGCAGACTCTCATATCAGACACAAAAATACAGAAAGGTATCATTGTGATTCATATTACCTAGCTTGAGGCACCTAAAAGCTATTTTCAAGCTCAGCTAGTCATTTCCAAGCTAAAGTAATCATCTTTTAGAATCAGCAGAGAGACACAGATTGTGCCAGAGAGCTAGTCAGCTTGCCTGCCTGGTACATTTCAGACATCCTAGACACCTTATCTCAGGATGCAGTGCATTGTCCTCTGAATGTTCCTATTTAACTCTGAAGGCAGCCTGAATTCACCATCTTAGACTTGAATGACTAGCCTTTAAACATTGAGATTATATGAGATATAATTAACATGTGAACCTCAGAGATTCAAGATTTTTGAGTGATTGATTTTTCATCAGATAATGTTATACTAGCACCTAGGCTGGAAAACTTCAGGTCTATGATGCAGGCTCTTGCTACTTTAGTACCTTAGTGCTACGGGCTTGCAGCCTCCCTAGTAGCTGATGAGACCTTGCCAGCAGGTTTCACAGGTTTGGCCAGGGTAGGTATTCCCGGGATCCATCCCAGGCTTTGGGAGGATGTGCACTGTGCCTACAACTCCTGTACCTAATTTTTCCAAATTTGACTCCTCTCTTCCTTCCCCTCAAATGTATTAATATTTTAGTAATTTCCTTTCCCAGTTTCAGTTCTTCTTTGCTTGTGATTTTTCACTCCTCTGACCTGTCCTGCCCCTGACCTCCCTTTCTCCACTGCCCATTTGGAACCTGGACCACTCTACTTGCTCAAACTCAACCCACCTACCCACACCCTCAAACTATTCTTCCCTATATCTACTGGAACAGATTACTTCAAGACATCTCCTCAGGATTTCAGCTCTTTGATCAGCCAGCTGCAATGTCTTTCCTGAGTTCAGCCCTTGGTCCCAGATGACCCCTGGAGTCAGCTCACAAAGGTCCCCTGCTCTGCTTGCTTCTCTCCGCACCTTGCCTGGTTCCCATGTCAGCACCCTGGGTGCACCAACAGGCTCTGCAAGGTAGATTTGTGAGCATTGTTTTGGTGATTAGTCCCTGTGGAGGGAGAGCGGTGACCCAGCCAACACTGAGGGAGTTGCTGTGATACGGTGGAGCTGGGAGTGTTGTGAGAGAGAGAAGTGAGTGTTAGAAGCCCAGGAGTTCTTTCCAAAACCTGTCTGAACTGGCTCCCCTGTTTAGTAATGATACAGTGAGTGAGGCCATGACATGGGAAACACTGTGGGAAGTGTCAGGCAGTCAGCAGGGCCACAATTACTGGGATGGCTGCATTCCCCTGTGAGGGAGCATGTCTACTATGAAACCCATGGGTGTGAGCTGCCATAGCTGGACAGATGCGGAGGGGGTCTTGGAGAGCCCCTGAGGCTCTGGGTGTTAGCACATGTCACTGAAGAACTTGCCCACTTCTACCCTTCCTCCTCCTCCTCTCTCTGCTACCTCTTCTTGCTGCAGCCTGTGGGTTTGGGTTATACAACGTAGAAGAGAACAGAAGAGAACAGAAAAGAAAGCACCTCTCAGTTTGGATAACTCACTCCAAGATGTATCCCAACCTCTAACAGTGTAAAGATTATGATGTGAGGAGAGACCTGGTCTGTTCTGGATGGAATGAGCCCAAGGCATATTTAATTCTTCAAGGAATTTAGTAATTAAATTCTTCAAAGTCTTTTTAGTGGACAACTCAAACTATCATTTTTATAGACCTGGAAATTGGCCAAATTTGAGTAGATTTTCAGAGAAAATCCAAAAGGCAAATACCTGATGCAATGGCAAACTTCACAGTCCAAAACCAGCTGCTGCCATTGTTTAACTAAAGAGCCCCAGAAAAATTTTTCTTATCATCGTGAAACAGAATTCACCAAGCGTTGGATTATTCACCCACTAACAGGGAATGTGAGCTGGGTTTAGACTGTTGTGAGACAGGTCATTTTTGCCCTACTGATGATGTGTTGTTGCACCATTAATGTTTCTGCCATTTCGCCATCATTCTTGGAAATGGCCCAGTGATATGGCCTGTCTTATTTTGATTGCAGTTTTCCCCAAAACTAAACCTGAATAAACCTAGCATGGAAAAATGTAGTCCAAATGAAATCTGGAAAGCTATAAGTGATGGAAAATGTGATTTTTAAGGGAACCAGCAGGCAGTCTTAAGAATAAGTGATACTAATATTTACTTATTGGTACCTCTGCCATTTATGTGCACCTTAACTAGGACAGCAGGCTACTACAAGCCTGCACAATGAGCTCTGTATTCCCTGTGTTCGGTGTTACCACCTTGGATTGCTGGGATGTGAGCATGCAATTAAGAAATACTGAAATTCTGCCCTGATGGGATCTGCAGCCACATGACAGCAGTAGCCAGAAGCCACCCTTCTTTTTCAGGAGGGACACAGAGGAACCGCAGGGCTGGGGCTCTCTCTCAGGACCTATCTCTGTGTGCCTGTGTAAAGGCTCTGTCATCCATGCAGAGCAGCCCAAGATACTGTGTCTACTCCTCAGGGCTGGTTTGCCTTTCTCAGGTGCTCATTTGTCTAAGGTATGGCTGTCTCATTCATTCCCTGCTACTGGAGGTTAAACGCTGAATTATCTGTACCCCAAGTTTAGAGACATGCATCCTGTTTGAGGGTTGATGCTGTGCTGCTCTCTTAGTCATACAAGGGAAATTGAAAAACAACTGCTCTGTTTCCATGACTATCTTTCTAGCCAGGGAGGCAATAAATCTGAAGAAATGCTTAATTGAATGGTACACTGTGAGAGGAGAGATGACACTGCTAGAGACTGTGTTACCAGCCAGAGGAGTCAGATCAGGACATTCCAATGATTATCTAATTTCTTCTTCTTTTCTGTCAATAGCTGTTGGGCTAGAGCAGCTTCATTACATTTGGCTGCCTCTCACTTTTTTTTTGGAGGTGAGAGATCCTGCCAGTGCCATGCTGCAGCACTGGGAGCTCCAACTGCAGCGAACACCATGACATTGTGCTGCGTTATGCTGAGTGAGCCAGACACTTCTGCTGAGCCCCAGCATTAATGATGTATCAGTGTTTCACTAACTCCCATTCTATTAAAAGAAATGGCAAGATTGGTGTTCGGTACTGATGTCTCTGTTTCTTATCTGCCTGGAATTTAAAGTGCCCATAACTCGACAGCGAATGATATTCTTACTTTTAAAAAGATCCGTCTACCCAGTGGCTGATCCCATTACACATTCCTAGCCCCTTAACGCGTTGCTTTCCCATACGGATACATTATCCTTTACCATTTGCCAGCATGGGCCTGGGAGTGGAGTGTAAGGAGGGAGGCAAATGAGGAAATCCAACTTGTTGTGTGGGGTCACACCTTGCCACATGCACGTAGGTGGAGGGGCCTCAAGCAGGCGTGCATGTACCACACATCCACACAAACACAAACGTGTTTATTTTTTCCCAGCAGATACCAGTGACCACCCTAGCACTCTCATGTGTGCACACTCATGTGCAACCCCTCATACCCAGTCAGACAGAGGAAGGGGAAGAATCATTTTCTCCATAAAATTAAATAAAGGCATTTAATACTATTACGCTGCAGTCAAAATCCAGAGAGATAGGGAAAAGAGAGATGGATGTCTTCATGCAAGAAGATGTCTCTTTATTAGCTAAGCAATATTTTTATAACCATCGGTAATGTGAGTAGACTGATATGTTGATTAATATATATATATATAGAAGAAGAAAAATGAACTTGTATGTATTTTATTTCTTAGGACCTACCTTTGATCTCATACTATTTACTGAAAAAGATTCCACTTAGTGGGAGTGTTGAACCAAGCCCACCTTCAGGTACATCAACAAAATCTAAAATATTAATTAAACCCTAATAATGGTGAGGACAGAGAGGCTGGTAAAACCACTTCTGCTGTTATTTGTTCTTTATAAACTGATGCTTTACTTTTAAATTATAGTAGGAACAAAAATTCCAAATATATATTTTCACAATTAACCATGCCTAACACAATATCAGATACTGCTACAGAATTTCCAGTAAAGCAATCATAACAGATATACATCTACCTAAGTTATGTACATTAAGTTATCTGATGCAAACTTTGTATTTGCCTGCAATAATAATAATAACAATAATAGCTCAATTTATCAGTTAATAGGCCAAATGTAAATAAATGACATACACATATATGGTAAATATCTGTATGCAAATCATAAGAATAGACTTAATTTTCAAAACTTAGTCCTAAAGTTTTGTCAAAATTGAAAATATGGAGATGAAGCTAGGTTATCAAATACTCAAGATCAACTGTTGACTGTTAACCTCAGTCTGGTCTTAGTAAGAAGATGTTTATCTTTCTTATTAAAGAAAGTTCTAACCAGATCAGACACATTTTCTCTATATATAAACTCGTGTCATACATGTCCATGTTTTACTAATAAGATCTATCACTGCTTTCAGAGAGGTTAACATGGAGCCAGCTGAGTGTTCTCTGTCCAGATATTCCCATGTCCAAGTGTGATTAGCACCATCTTGTCAAATTTAGCTCTAAGCCATTTGTGAACACCTTCTTTGTTTGTAGTAGCACACTCAAACCTGCACAGACCTCTGTGTTTGCTCTTCTGTGTATCCTATTAACAGTGCATTACATTTCAAGATGTCATACTGCGGAAAGCCACAAAAGCACTTTTAATCAATTTAAAGTAAACCAAGGTAATTACTTTTGTTCTGGATACATACTGCTGGTTTATGTTCTGAGAAAATGAAATCATGTTTTTAGGTTTACTGCTGTAAATCCAGAAACCATGCAAGAGTTATTTTTATCACATTTGCAATTGTTCAATTGTAATTACACAATAAGTCCTATAAAAATTAGACTTTGGCTAAATAAAATTGAACCCTGTAAGTTTTCGGGTATGATCTGCTTGGAAAGTGACAAGTGGAAATAATATGAAAAAAATAAAATATTCATGAGAGATATTTTCAAAAAGCTGTGAACCGATGGGATACATTAATATTTTTATTATTGCATAAGAGAGTAAATAAAAGCATACAACACCATTTTTCAGGGTTTTTTTTTCCTTCTGATATTTACAACACAATGTATTGGATCCTGACTCCCAGGTTTACATTACTAAAGGCAGTTTAGTTACACATGTGCAACCAAGAAAGACCTTCAGCTCAGCAATTACATTCCTTTAAAAAGAAAGGAGAACACAGTTTTAATTAGAACAAGCAAGAATGCATGAGGAGACTCACTCTACTAGACTTCATGTTGAATTCAGAACTTTCTGCTATTAAATATAATATATATATATATGTTTTTAAGTGTGTTTATTACTTCCATTTTACCAACTGCTTGCTTGCTTACTGTAGGTCCTGCAAACAATGGTTGCTGCACAATTAAAGTGCAGCTCAGATCGTAGTTTACAAATGCATTGTTACTTTTGCTCTGCGCACAAGCTGAAGAAGAAACGACAAACACGACAAAGAATTAAATCAATCTCCTATCCTTGTTTTAGCATTGTTTAGCCTATATTTCAAGGTCTGTTGGAATACGGCATAATATTGGGTTCTTTCTTTCCATGGTGTCGATGATAGTAAGCCATTATTGCAAATACAGACATTTGTATTTCTGTCAATAAACAGGACTGCATTACTAAACTGTAGGGCCAAGAAGAGTCATATAGTGTGAAAATATGCAGAGGGAACAACAGCTGCTAGTCATTATTTTCTCCTTATCCTTTCAACACCTCTGTGTCAGTTTGTTTTTTAATGGGTAAATCACACTTTCTTCATAGGACATTTTCTCATTTTGGGTAGATTCTAAAGAAATTTCTGAAACAATTATGGATCATTGGCCAAAGACACATTTTTTTCTTTTACTGCACATGTTGTTACCCACTTTTATGCTTTATCAAACAAATAATGCTGATGTTGAGTTCTATTATTCTATTCTTGCTGCTAATATGATGGATGAGCGGATGTTTCCGCTTTTCTTCTCTGGACAACAAACCGTGCCTCTATTCCTTCTCTTCTTGTACAGCCTGTGTTATAGTTCTCAAAAGAGAAATACCAACTATAGAAATTATTGCTCTCACTTCATCTAGGCAAAAGAAGAATCTACCATCATACAGCTTTGAAACATCTGTTTTACACTTCACATCTGCTGACAAAGTTTCACAGCAGCCATTTGGAAACAGAAGAAAATTAGATACAATCTTGCTTATGATGAACTTACCTGCATGAGCCACTTCCCTCCACTCTCTGCCTCTCCTAACTGTAGGATGAATATTTACAAGCAGTTTGAGCCTTTTATTCACTCTTATTTTAGTTAATCTTACTTTAGGCCATGGTGAAAACAAGGTGAGAAAAAATGCAGAAATCTACAAACATAACAGTGCAGTAAAATTATTCTGGAAAATTTATTCTTTTAAGCATTTGGCTTAACCCTAAGGTTCTAATAAGTTGGGCTTTTCACTGTGAACTACATTTTCCTTTAATTACTTCTAAAGTTTTAATCATTATGAATTCTTCCATGTGGTCAAATGGTATAAACCTCCGAAATGACAGAATACACCCGCTGCTGAAGGTGGAACAGACCACAGCATGCACAAGCTTAAAAGTCTGCACAGTTGCATCTATTTCTTTCACAGCAAGAGGCTGCTTTTCTTCAGAAAGATAAATCAGCCTACTTCTGTTTTATACTTACAGACCTGAAAAAAAATGCTATTGCCATATTTAATTAATGACTACATTTCCCACAAAACTTCTAATGTGCAGTGTTTTTACACAGGTACTGCTAATACCATTTAGTGAGGTGCATTGTGCTGAAGACACTGTGGAGAAGGCACAAGTCACCTTCTATCTGTGGCTATCCTTAGGCAGTGTTAAAGTAGACACACTCCTTACGGCTAAGCTGAAAAAGGCAGAATATTATTCCACAGGGTACAGTGTCTCAGACTGTAGTGTGAGTCTTTTAGTGGGCGATAAATTAACAGGGTTTGAAGCAGTCCTTCAGAACTAGGGCAGCTCCATCCCTCCAACCTGCCTGGCTTCCCCAGGGCTGGTACTACTGCTATTTACTAGCTCTTATATGTGATCACTGCTGTTGCTCACACGCATCAGTGACTGCAATCTTGGAAAGAGAATAAAAAAAAGGGGGGGGGGGGGGGCGGGAAAAATAAAAAATAAAATAAAAAATAAATAAAAACGAGTTCCCTCGGTACTGGGGAACACAGTACGAGTTTGGCATAAAACCTCGTGCATATAGCAAGAGCATCTGATGCTAGCAGCTGTATAGAGTGTCAGGAGCATATGAAAAATAATAAAAGAAGGAACGTTTCGGTAAAAATACCCTATAAAAAGCCGCTGTGCTAGCTAACGATGCTACCGCGGGGGGGGGACATGCCACGGGGAGTATCGGGAGGTGGCAGGCTAGGAAGCAAGGACCCCTGGAAGAGGCATTTTCTCCAGCACCCCGGGGTGAAATTCCTCCGTGTCGGAGCACGGGGGACCCTTTGGGATAAAGGATTGGTGTTTTAAGGCCAAGAAGCTGCCCTGGAGGCGGCGGGGCCGGGGCGATACCGCCCGGCGCCCCCTCGCCTCGCCCCTCCCGCCGCCCCCCGTTCCCACAGGGGCTCCCCCCGAGGCCGGGCAGCGGCCATGTGTCCTCTGGAGTGTGATTAACACCCCGTCGCCAAACCTCCCCCCCTCCCGGGGGCCATTTGGGGCATGCACGCGTCCGCGCTCCGCGTTTACACGGCGGCGCCTTTTTGTTGATGGCGCTGGCAGACGAGCCGGGGGAGGTGGGCTCCGCCGCCGCGGGGTATAAAAGCAGCCCCGGGCAGGGTGTGGAGAGGCGAGGCGGTGACAGGAGCCGTGTGGTGGAGCATGGAGGTCGGCGGGGTGCGTTGCGGCTGCCCCCGGGGCTTCTCGCCCCTCTATTCCCCTTCGTCCCCCCCGCGTCGCCGCCGCCATCATCACAGCGGCCCGGCCCTCACGGCCCTGCCCTCGCCCCGCAGCCCCGCGCCCTTCTGGAGGCCCTGGCTGCCCGGCCCCGCCGTGGTGAGTGGGGCGGCTCGGCTCGGCTCTGCGGGGGGCCCCGCCGTGCTGCCTGGAGCCGGGGTGGGGTGGCGGGGGCGCCGGGCCGGCCGCGGGGGTGACCTCTGCTCTCTCGTCCCCAGCCCCGCAGCCCCTGCGGGCTGGCGCAAGGCTCCTGCAAGCTGGCGCAGTACGCGCACCCTGTCAGGTAAGTGGCTGCGGACGGGCTGGCACAGCGCTTCTCCCACCCTTTTTTTTTTTTTTTTTTTTTTTTTTTTTTAATCCTTGGGTAGGCGTTAAGGTAGCTTCTGCGTGACTGAGGCTCTTCTTGGTGCTCTTCTGGCCGGCAGGCCCTTGCACAGGTTGGCAGCACTTGTGGATTTGCTTGATCTTTAAGCTGTCAGCGTGCTTCTGGGGTCTGGGGCTTAGGTGTTCTGTAAGCTGTTTGGGGTTTTTGGAGGTTGTTTTGTTGGGTGAAACACCCTGCTACTCATTCTTGTGCCCAGGGTTACAAAAGGTGGGGTGAGGAACGCTCCCTAGGCTGTCTTGGTGTGCCCATGTCCTCCCAGTGCAGGTGTGGGAGTAAGTGACTTGAGGGTATGAACCAGCATTGCCAAGAGAAAAGCTCATGTGATTGCTGCTTTAATGGTGGTGGTAATGATGGTATCTGCACTGTCGAAAAAATGAATAAAACTTACAGCTGAATCTGTATTCAGAAGCACAAGTGGTTGTTGCAAGGTGCTTTGTGTAATTGCACAGGTAGTTCTTCAGGCAAGATGCAGCTTTCTTCCAGATCTGGGCTCCGATCCATCAAATACTGAAGCATGGGCTATTTAAGCAGTTATGGGGGATGATTTCTGACACCGCTCCTGTGCATGAATGAATGCTGCAGGGAGCACTGGGAGTGAGATGGCACAAAGCAAGTGTGTCCTCTGCTGCAGAGGAAGCCGTGTTCTGTTAAGCTGCAAGCTAGAAAGCATTTTTATATTTGCTAGAAAACCCTCTGTTTCTCTTCTTTAATGTATTTCTATTTTGATCAGTCTGTAGTCAGCATTTAATTATGTTGCATTGTGCCAGTCTCTGAGCTCTTGGGACTTCCATTGTCTATTTCTTGCAGTTACTTCCAAATAGTAAGCAAGAGGATGTTAGTTGAACAGCAGCATATGTAAGCTGGAATAACATCACTAGCTGATGGCCCTTGTGACATTTTATTGTCAGCATGTTTTATGCTAATTTCAGGATAAAGCATGGACTACTTTAGAATCTAGACCTAGGTGGCACCTTCTATAAGAAGTCAGTGGATAATTCTGCTTGGACAGATAAGACTGTGGGGAAATACCAAGGCCTGATCCTCTTAGACGTATCATTCCTTTCACCTTGAGACTTGTTTCAGACCACTGCAAACAACAACCAGGATTGACCATTAGTAATAAAACTACTAATTTAATCCAAATATTTGGGGGATCCTGTCTGACACCCATTATATTCCCTAGGAATTGTTCCAGTGAGGGCAGTGCTATTTGGATTAGATCCTCATGAATACTGTTAATGAGGTACTGGAGTGGTAAGTTTTGGATGTGGATCCTGGGCTTTAGAATAGTTTTGCTGCAATGCTAGTGCTTTAAGTGCATTTTTCTTTCTTCAGATGAAAATACACAATCCAGAGAACACTTTTCTACTTAAATGTAGAGATTCGTGACTGATCTTGTTGAAGGAAAAACTCTGTAGCAAAGCCTGTCTGTTAACAGAACTTCATTGCTCTCTTTTGTCTGTCAGCCTCCAAGTAGAACATAATAACAATAAGCAAATTGACCTGTGTGCTTGTTTCAGACTATTTTGGCCCAAATCGAGGTGCTATGATTACTTATATCAGGAAGCTGAAGCACTTCTGAAAAACTTTCCAGTTCAAGCTACAATTTCCTTTTATGAAGACTCGGACAGTGAAGATGATGAAGATGACCTGGAACAGGACTCAAGAACAGAATCAGACTGCTGACTGCAAGAAAGGCCAAGCGAGGATACTTCTAAGATTTAATTTAAGCTTAATATAAAAATGTATTATAGTATTTTTAAAGATAATTTATTTGTATGTAAGTTATTCTTAATAAATCTGGAATGTTTTGTAACTTTATCTGAGCCTCTTTCCTTTGTCTTAGTCCCTTCCTGCTTCTAGGCTGGGAGGGTATTGATTAGTATCTTTTTGTTTGAAGTCCAGTATTTTGTAGACTATGAACTTGTGAATCAATATTACGACTGGAGAACTGTGTGGCTTCTTTTTAAGTGCTCTGGTTATGTAGCTTTCTTGGAACGTGAGGAAACAAGGAAGGCTTTGCTTTGTGCCCCATGTGGAAGCCTGTCAAAGAATCATAGTGGATTAAGTATTCTAATGTTGTGTTATGAAGGATTTTCAAACATGGAAAAGAAACAGTGTAGCTGCTTTTGAGATGCAGAGGGGAGTCCAAATCCTACTTGTTACGGTTATTCAATTTAGTCTTTATTTTTATGAAGGGGGATGTCTTAAGTCATTCATGTTCTCTCATTTAAGCTGTATTGTTACTGTGTTGGGTGTATGTGGCAAGGGTTTCATAGCAGGAGGTCTGTGGGTGTGGCCTCTGTGAGCAGAGCCCAGCAGATGGCCCATGTCAGAGCAGAGCCAGCTCCAACCAGCTCTGAAAGGGACCCACCGCTGGCCAGAGCCAAGCCAGGGAGTGACACTGGGTGGGCCTCTGAGAGCAAGTTTAAGGAAGGGAAAAAACTGCTGTCTGACAGCAGATGGGAAAGAGCAAGGAGTAAGAATCAGCCTTGCAGCCCCCCAGATCAGTGCACAGGAGGGCAGGAGGTGCTCCAGGCACGCAGCAGCAGTTCCCCTGGGGCCTGTGGAGAGGCCCCTGGTGGAGCAGGCTGTCCCCCTGCAGCCCATGGGTCCCACATGGAGCGGATCTCCACGCTGCAGCCCGTGGAGGAGCCCCCGGGGAGCAGGTGGATGTGGCCTGGAGGAGGCTGCGGCCCATGGAGAGCCCCCGCAGGAGCAGGGGGTCTGGAGGGAGCTGCCGCCCGTGGGGGACGCGTGCTGGGGCAGTTTGATCCTGGGGGATGGACCCCGTGCTACGGAGCCGTGTGGGAGCAGTTCTTCAGGAGCTGCCAGAACCCCAACCCGTCACCCCAAACGCCCGCACCGAGCCCGTCCCCGCCCCAGTGCGGCCCGCCCCGTCCCGCTAACACCGCCCCAGCTCGGCCCGGCCCTGCCCTGCGCCTGCGCCCAGCCGCGGCTCTCCCCGCCCGCCGGGGCTCGCGGGGCCGGGCAGGATGCTGAACGTGCCGCCGGGGGCCTTCCCCGCGCCCAGCTCCCAGCAGCGGGTGGCTGCGGGCGGCCGAGCCAAGGTAGGGAGCGGGGAGCAGGGAACGGACTAGGGCGCGGCCGGGCTTCCCCCCGGCGGCAGGGCGCACGGCTCGGCCCCGGGGCTGCGGGCCCAGCGTCGGGCCGGGCCGCGGCGCTGCGAGCTGCCGCCCCGGCGGCCTCCGCTGCTGGTCGGGCCCCTGCTGAGGTTCAGCTCGGCACGGCTCCTGCCCTCCCCCCCCCCCTCGGGCTGCTCCGAGCCCTAAAGGAGGAAGGAGAGGCGGTGACAGCGGCCCCGGCTCAGCTGCGCAGCTGGGGTTGCCTCCTGCTTCTCCTTTTAGAGGCTGCCGGTGGTGAAACCCTTCCTGTGCGGCCTTTCCAGGTCACAGCCATTTTCCTCTGGTGAGGAGGCACGGCCTGTGCAGCTCGGAATTACTGTGTGCAACTGGTTATGTTTCTGAGGGCACTTGGTCTCTCTGGGCCTCGCTTGGAAATCCAGCTTGGTAAGTTTGGGACCTGTTAGACCCACGCAGCATTGCATGACTTGTGCCCGTGCTCTCTTTACTCTTCTCCTTTCTGAGAAGACCACAATTCGTTGTCTTTGTTCTCCACTGTTACTATTTAGAGCAAAAGGGTTCCCATTCTCTGATTCTGCTGGAAAGGAAGGTGATAGAAATCCTGAAGGTCTTGGTGTGCCTTTGCCCCAGTAAGCCAGTAGGTCTCCCCACCAGCTTTCTCTGGGTGAGACTTCCAGTCGCTGTAGGACTTGCAGGTAGTCTTCTTGAATGCTGCGGAGGTGAACTTCCCAACTTTTTCCTACTTAGCCATGATTTTCAAATCTCTCTTTTTTGTTGCTTGTAGGTTTCTAGGCCATAACCCAGATGAGACTGATAAAACTTTTTACCACCTCAGGAAGACTGTGTACCTGCAGTTTGCTTTGGGAAGCATTGTCTAAACACTTGACGTTTGAAAATTCCCTTGCTTGGATTATGAGACAGGAAGCTTCCTTTAGCAGCCTTACTGCTGTGTAGGGCTCCCAAATGTCAGTAAAGCTTATGGGTTGTGTTGTTTCTTGTTTTGCCCATCTTACTTGGGAGCTCAGAAAAGTGTATTGAGTGGATCTTTCTTCCTTTAGAGGTTAATAATGTTGGTGCACTTGCTATTTTTCAGGTACCTCTAAAACCAGGAAGAAGCCTTATGGATTGGATTCGATTAACTAAAAGTGGGAAGGACTTGACTGGTTTAAAGGGGAGGCTAATTGAAGTGACTGAAGATGAGCTTGCTAAACACAACAAAAAGAAGGACTGCTGGATATGTATAAGAGGTTGGTTGCTTTGATGGTGCTTCTGCATTTTTTGTTTAACCTCTCCTGTACTTATAACTAAATGGCAAACAACCAACAAAACAAGGTGATGCCTCAGGCAACAAGGGTTCATCAAGAACAAGATGCTGAAGATGCTGACTTGTACTTACAGTGTTCAGTCCTGGAGTGTTTATTATCCTTAGCAGCTGAAGATTTTTGCTTTAAAGCATCTAGAGATAAAAATATATTAAAAAGATGTTTAGATCTGTAGGATGGTCTTTGGGAAGTATGTGTGTGTAGGCCCATGTACTACTTCAGAACAGTTTTAGAAACGTGAGTGACAATTGCCATACAGAGCAATTGTTGCTTGTATCTGGCTTGGTAAATATCTGTGGTAATCGACTCATGCTGTTTGTTATTACTTCTATGAAATTTTAGCTCAAAAGTTGGAATTACTATGTGGTGTACAATGACAGTGTGCTAAAGGTAGTTCGGAGCAATAGCCCTGGCTAGAGGAGTATTTTGTGTATGTTGTCTTAGAGAAAGTAGGAAAATATTTGCTTTCTGGTTTAATCATTTAGATTGTTTAAGTCATTAATACTGCTTTAAATTTGCTACAAGATAACGTTTCTATGAAAATAGATTAAGAAGATCAGAGTGGCCAATGTGACCTCCTCTAGGAAGTGTTTCATGTTACTGATAACTTCTTTGATCTGGTAGGGAATTTAACATCATGTCATCTGAACTCCGGCAAAATTAAGTTAAGAAGTTCTTTACAAGGGTTAGCCTTGTTGTTAGGTCAAAAAGGGGGGAGGTGAGTAAAAGTAAGAGTAAAATGTCCTTCAGTGCTAGCTTTTGAGCAACATAATAGCATTGCTAATGCTAAAAAAAACCACACATTTACTACTGAGGGCAGAATCACCACTTAAAAATGCCTCAGTTTTGTTTTTATCTCTTACTCTTCCTAGATTGCATCGCTGAGGCTTTTTTTTTTTTTTTTAACAACATTACACTGCTTCTGTATCTGTCTTTAATTTTTCACATCTCCTTTTTGTTGTTCTGGAACTACTAAAGAAAATAAAAGCAGCATGACTGAGAATCTTGATAGACCACCTGTAGATCTGATATGAGGACAAGTAGTAAAATAACACCATTGAGGAAAAGCTAAATGAAGTCTTTGTATTGATGTAGTTAAGTGGTGGTTCTCTAAGAAAGAGCAGAAATTGAGAGGAATGTGAAGAAGAAGAAAATCAGGAGCTAACTGTTCAAAAAACAGTAGGGTATTCATCAGAGAGCTGTCATATAGGGTGCAAGTGTATAAAAGGGGGTGGTAGGGGGCTTAGAAAAGTGTGAAGGGTATACAAATGAGACTTTTGCTTGTGCAGGTCAGATGGTAAATTGAACATTGGCTAATACTCAGGAGTTCCTAACTATTTGGATTTTCCTAGTGTTTTCTTATGTGCAGTAATCAATGCTGCACACAAGGTGGCACAGTGGATATATCCATCAGAAGAGCAAGTCTGTAAAATGCAAAAGTCCTTTCTTTGTCCAGGAGGAGTTTTACAAACTAGGATTGTCCCAAGTAGGTGTCTCCCCGCACCCAGTGCTGAATGCCTACCTCTTTCTCTGAAGTAATGTACCTTTTGTTTTTTAATGTGTTACAGACTTACTGTGTAAACACTGTTACAGTTCCACTTCTGTTAGCTTCCTGTTTTGATAATGGTATATTTCTTGAAATATTCTGCTGGGTAGACTTGCAGTAGTCGTGCAAGAGCAGCAATGTGTCTGTAGTTAAATCTGTAGTTAAATGTTTATAGCAGCATTCTCCAAGCTCTAATTACTCTGGTTGCATAGCACCACTAATTAGACTTCATTATTTCCGACCTATGAAGCATTTTTTTAATCTCACTAGAATTACTAAGTGTAATACTTGCTTAGAAAGAATGCTGAGTCCTTTTATTGGGGCAGATTTGTTACAAGTGCTATCAGCCTTTAATGAACATAGAGTATGTTTAGTTTTTTATGCTGCTGAATCTGTACAACGGAAGTTTTGCTGCTGATGGTAGCGGTTTTTCTTTGGTGAAGACAGCTTCTTCCCATAGGCATTTTGCTCCATAGGTGATGGGTGGCAGGGAAACCACTGTGACAGCACATCAGTGGTAATTTAATTGAAAGCGATAGCAAAAACAGTTCTGTGCACTAACTGGCTCGATTTCATGTCTCTGTTTAAATTGGCCTCTGGCTCTTGTACCCCTTAACTAGACTGTAACACCTTTAACTTCAGGTGTTTGTTTTGTTCAAGTCTTAAATCTGCACATTTTCTCTAGGTGTTCACTGGGACAGGTGGAATGGCGCTGTAGAATTGACACCTCTGTTTGATAAGACATGTCTTGGGCACTACTACATTGTGTAACTTCTGTTTCTAGTTTTGCAAAATCATGCTGTTTGTTCTGAAGGTGTCTGTTGCTTGACATTACACTCTGTAATATACAAAAACCTTTCCACTGGTTTTGGAGCTGGGAGAAGAGTCGCAGTGGTTGTGGAAATGTTACTCATGGTTTTTATATTCAATTTTCTGCAGGACTTGTGTATAATGTCACACCGTACATGGAATATCATCCTGGTGGCGAGGATGAACTAATGAAGGCAGCAGGAACTGATGGTACAGATCTTTTTGATCAGGTGAGAACAACTGGCAGCGAATGGCACTTGCTCACTAAAAGGTATATTGAAAAAATGCACGTTTTCTGATTCTTTTAGAGCATTCCAGTGGAAATGGTGATTTAAACCTTTTGAAGTCTAAGGGAAGGTAGCGGGTTACTGATTGGAATTCCACTTAACCTGTGCTGAAAGAGGCATGTAATTTAAATGTTGTATCAAAAAAAACAAAAATGAAAATGTCCCTTTATGCTGTTGAGATTGTTTCAATTTGACCATTTTATTAAATTTTTTTTTTTTAGCAGAAATAGCAATTAAACTTGCAACAACTTGAGATACTACTTACTTAATAAATTCTTGCATTCACTAATTGCTGTCAGTTGAGAAGCATTTTCTTCTCAGATAACCTTTTTTTGACAAATGCGTGCAGTATTCTTTTATCTGTTAACTTGGTTACTGTGTTATCAGCAAACAAAGTATTAAGAAAAAGTGTTGGGGCTGCTCTTAACTGATTGTGAACAAATCACAAAATGACAGTAGGTCTCTTTGTTCTTCATTTCTTTAAATGTTTTGAAGAGACTGAAAAGAAAAGGTCTACAAAATGGGTGTTTTTTCTGTAAAGAATTGCTTGCAAATCTCATGTTGTAAAAGGTGATTCACTGAGTTGGTATTTTTTAGAAACATACTTTATGCTAAAAACCTTGTCTCACAGGTTTTTCCTGAGAAAGTGGGAAAGAGCAGAAAGGAAATTTCTTCTGTTTCTGAGAGGAAATTGTTAGAGCTTTTTATTTCTTGTGTCACCGTATGTTACGCCTTTACTTTAAAAATGTATTTAGTAATGAATGGAAATAAAGGAAAGATTAGATGATATTTTTAACTTTGTTTTGGTATCTTTAGTTAATCCTTTCACAAATGAAGTCCTGGATTTGGGCATAATTCTCTATTGGTCACAAAGCTGCTCTGCTTTAAAGAAATTTGTATTTTCTCTCCTGCGAGTTCATACAGTATGAAATTGTGGCCTGAAATTCTGGAGCTGGAGCACTATCAAATACTGTATGGTAATACTCAGAAGCAGGAATCTTGGCAGCAGAAATATTACCAGAAACCCATCAATTTGTTACCAAGTTCAGATACATTCTTGTACATTTTTATTAGTTTTGTAAGGAGAGTGGAAAACAGTGGTCTGATCTTTAAAACAACCAGTTCACCTCTTTTGTTTCTGGGTCATGTCTTTCCTGTTCTGGAGACATTTCTGTTGTCATGCCCTCTGCTCTAGCATTTTATGTCTCAGATACTGATTTATTTAAGACTTTGGTTGGTTGCTAGTGTTAAATATCTTAAAATTGTAACTGTTCAAATTCTTGATTTCTTTCCATTATCTGTGTAAAAGGCAACTTGTGGACTCCCTTATCTTGTCTGCTTAGCTTGTCAAGTTTAAAGTTTTTGTTTTTAAATCTCTATGTACCATTCAAATCTGTCATGGTACACTCAATTTCCTTTTCTCTTCTTATGGTGTTGTCCTGAATGCCCTGTCAGAACTGGCTTTTCTGCCATCCATTTTCTATGGACGTTCTTCAGTTCTGGTCTGCAAAGCTACTACTTTTTCTTCGCTTTGACTTTCTAAAACAGATTATTTCCCAATAATAAAATGATTGTCAGACAGAAACAGAAAAGCACCAACTTCATAGGAGGTGTTGATGTGTCTAAACTACTATGATCTGTCTTTGGTTCCTTCATTAGCCTCTTTCCCCATGTTTGTGTCTAAACAAGGCTAGTTTCCTTTGTGGTAAGGACAAGTTCTGTTAATTACATAGCATACATCATAAAAACACACCTTGAAATCTTGTAGCTCAAGGTTGTGATGTTCAGATACTGCAAAACAAAACCTGAATAAATTAAACTCCTGTCATATTCAGAGTCCTATTTTTTTGTTGGTTTTCAAGTACATGGTATCTGTAGTAGCGGTGAAAAATAAGTACTGAAAATCTGGGAAATTGTTGTCTGGGTAAATAACAGAAAACAGAATAAAACCCTACAAAATGAATGATGTTAGCCACTGTGCAAAAATGGTCTTTGTATTTTAGTGCATAGAGCAAACAATGTAGTAAGAATTACAAATGTTGTGAAAACCAATTTTGTTGATATAGGTCCATCGTTGGGTCAATTATGAATCGATGCTGAAAGAATGTCTTGTTGGGAGAATGGCTTTCAAGCCTATTGCTGCTCCAAAAGGTGAGGGTTTTAGAATGAAATAATTTCTAATATGCTTCATTCCAAAGCTGTGAATAAAAGTCGTGAGAAATCCTGAACTGTCATATTTACAAGGAGAGTCTGCATCCTGACATAGAGATGAAGGCTGTTGCATGTACTCGGTCTTTAGATAGTATGTACCTGAAGATGAAACTATTTTTTAAATGAAGGCTTTTATACATAATGTACTGCTAAATTTTGTATTTTGTTTTAAGTCATCAGAAAACAGATGCGTGTGTGTGTATATATGTAAAAAATATATATGTATTATTTTTTTTCTCCCAGGGACTGTTCTTTCTTCTTCAGGTCCTGGGGGGTGGAGAGCAAACTCTCACTTGAAGCCCTCTTATGTGATTTAGAACATCTTGAAATAAAAGTTGCGTACAAATTGAGATATGTGATTACAGTTTATGGACGGTTATCCTTTCCAGAACAGTTTACTGAGTCTACTAGAGTTTGAGTTTACTTAGAGAAAATTTTGCTGATACACCAGACTCATCTGGGCCAGGACAGCAAGAGATGTAGCATATTGTGCTAAAATGCTGGTGGTGGTTTCGAAAGACTCTCCGGTGTTTGTTTTGGTTTGTAGGTCACAGTAAAAAATTACAGTATCTTGAAACCTGACACTGAATGGAGGCCCTTAGCAGATCTGCTCTGAAAGCATGACAGAATTACTGTTTACAACTATTTTTCTCAGATTCTGTAGCATCCTGTAGTTCACAAATTCAGCCATCTCTTTCAGCTCTTCAACTTCTGACAAGGGGCATGATGCACTTGCTCAGCACATGGATCACTTTGCCAAGCAGTTAGGTTGAGTTTTTGCCTGTTTGTGAATGGGGGAAGAAGATTTTACATCTCTGTGTTGCTAGGTAGCTAATGCCATTGTAGAGTTTTTAAGCTGAGTGCTGCAATACATGGAGACACCTTGGCAGTGTAACAGCTTCATAGAGTTAGGTGTTACGGGTAAGTTACTGCCGCTTATGTCAGCTGAGTTAAAAATTTAAAAATAAACCTGACTTTTACTGATTTCCTTAGTCTGACTTTTCTGCCACTGGAGGGAATTCTTGTGACAGCAAGTCAGTAAAGAAATAAACATATCTTCGTTCCTGCCAGCTATGACAGTCCATTTTCTAATGTTTACTTTTTCCTCTGCTTTCTTCTCTAGTAGGACTGCTTTATAAACTTTGCTATAGTAAAACTTGCAAGTCAATGGTTACCAGCTGTATGGAAGTGGTTTAGTTGCCCATGTCTCTTTTGGCCACTTAAGGCTTGATTTTTTTTTTTTTATTATTTTTTATTAATGAAGAATAAATCCAATTAGCCTGAATTTCTTCCTAGCAAAATTCTCAAAGAGCACTGTGATTTGTGGTGGGTTCTGTATCCTCATTTAAGTGGTGAATTATCAAAAACATGATTGACCAGCTTCGCTATCAGACAGTGATACTTCTTATCATGTGTCCTTCCAGAAGACTGTATTTGGCAAAGTTTGGATCTGAAAATCAAAGAACAAAACACAGTTAAGGTGCATGTCTTTGCATGTAGGATTAAATGGGTCCATATGTATGGAGGGATGAGAGGACTTCAAATTATAGCCTAATTTGCTTTCTTTTCATGGCAGAGGGTGAGCTTTTGGCATTAGGGCAATCATATGATGAGAGCAAATCAGATGTAAGTTTGTTGGGGCATTGCTGGAAGATTTGTGATTGTTTAGCTTATTTTTGTTTCCTGTGTTCTGGATTTTCTTTGGAAGATAGTACAATTATTTACTCACTGAATTCTTTAAGGAAGCTGAAGCTTATTCTTGTGTACATGACTAGCAGGAGATTCTGAAGTGCCCCTTCCTTAATGTTACGGAACAGTGGAGCTGTGCACTGAAATGTGTAGTGTTTGTACTTGCTGAACAGGCCCATGCAGTAACTACAGTAGTACTCAGGCATACAAGAGATTTATTATTTCAGTATCTCCCTTCTCCTTCTGTCTTCCTCAAAAAACCTTCACAGCCTTAAGCTTTTTTGCCATTATTTTGCTTGCCTTCCCTTCAGAGTACTCGGCTGTAAACATCAGCAGACATTGCTTTTGTACCTTTTACTGTTGCTGATGTTTCTCACAGACATGTGTTAAGTATGTGTCCATATTTAACTTCACTGGTACCATAACTTGGGAGTTGGAATGCATGTGTTCGTTTACATTGAGTCAATGAGATGAGGCTGAGAGCTACAGTATGATCTAAGGAAGAGGGAGGTAGGGCTGTGTCTTGGAAATGCCTCTAACAATTGTCCTCAGATCAGCAAGTGCCTGTTTCAGTGCAGTGTATTAAAATGTAGTGAAATGAGAGTATACTTCTGAACTCAAACCCCTTTAATCATAAATGAGTTTTTGTGACTGTGGCACAATGTGAAAGACTTTGATAAGGGCAATTCTTGATTGGCTCTGAAGTCCTTTTGCAAATTGTTCCAGGAGCCTTTTATTTATTGCTGTTGTACTGGCATTTTCCCTCTAGTACTGGCTGCTGTGATGGAGAGCAGTGGGAGGGGTTCAGAAGCCCATAGTAAGGGGAGATTAATATAACTCATATTTTTGCCTTCATGAAAAGGAGCAGGAAGATCAAATTGGATGTTCCCACTTCCCCAAATCTTGTGAATATAAAACTGGTCTTTAAACTGGGAAAAATTGAGATCATGCATATAGATAAGGCAGAAGAGGCTTGGGTACATCCAGAGGACAAGAAGAAAAATATGTGGTTAAGAGACACTATGCTTTTGCTTTTGAGATGAGCACCATATGTATGAATTGACACTATGTCTTCATCTACTTGGTCTTTATCTGCTTTTTTTCTTCTAGTAATTATGTTTTTTTTGTTGTTGGTTGGAGGTCCTCGCAGCATACTGCGGGTATAATGAAAAGTTCAGATGATAACTTGTCAAATAAAGCTGCTTGACGAAATGAGCTTAAAGGAAGATTTTCCTTTTCCTGGGTTTCTGCCAAAGATTGGATTTAGTTGTAGGTCAGATTCACTGTCTGTGCTGTCTTGAGACAAGTGCCTTTCAAAGTCTGACAGACGTAGCAAGCTTCTTGGCTATCAAGCTTATAATGGCACAAGATAATCTGTGCTGTTGGTTTTGAAGAGCCAGATAAATTCTTATGTTTCCTACCCTTTAGTGCTGTGCAACTTTTGTCATTTTAAACTTAAAAAAATATATAAAAAATGGTGTAATATTTTGGAATTGTAATCAGTGCTGCATTTAACTGTGCTGACTTGATATCTGAAGCACCCTGGTCAATCTGTTAAAGTTTTGGAAGGTTTATTTGGAGAGTCTTATTTTGGCTTTTTTGTATAGTATGATGTGTGCAAGTACTGTGCTGCAACTTCTTACTGTCATGCTCCTTTTTCTTAATGCTTGTAGACATTTCTTCTATCCTGTCTGAAGAGAAGAAACAGGTTAATGGTAAGTATTCACCTGGGACAAGGTGGGAAGTCAATCTTAAACATAACCTGAGTATTGTTTATTGCACAGTGCTTATCCAGATTTCTCTGTCTCTTTACATTTCAATCTGATGTTGAGACTGTAGTGATCTTTGGGAATTATGGAAGGCAAAATCCCAATCAGGCATTGCAAATTCAGTGATTAAAAGTGTTAGAAGATGGCTGTGCAGTACTATAGAAAAGGAAGGTAGAAGATGGACGAGCTTTCTACTTGAGAAGGTAAATCAGAAAAAATTGTGTGCTACTGAAATGTGCCACTGCAAAAGTGCCAGGCTTTTTAATCCTCAGTATCAGAAACGGTAGGTGGCCCTACAGCTGGAGAAGCAGAGATGTGACAAAAACTTGGGTAACACATAGAATTAAATTTGTCACTGGAAAACGAATTGAAATGGAGGTGTATTAGTTGAGCGCAGCGTGACTGAACTAGTTGAGGTGTAACTGTGGGAATGACTGGGCTGTTAATTGATGTAGCTCTAAGAGAAGCAAATGAAGTCCTGTGTTATACGAGAAGGATGACAATAGTCCTTGCAGAGATAGGGAAGCATTCAGGCTTTGCACAAGCTTTCACCAAGCCCTCCTTGATTACTGGGGGTAGCTGTGGTTGCTAGTGATTGAGAACTGTGCATTTGATTTTGATCTTTTTAGGGAAAAGTTATGGAGTGATTAGTCATCTTTGTATAAGAGGCTTCCTAAAATAATGCTGCTTATGAAGTCCAATCAGATGAGGTGTGATGGGGGAGTGTTGGTAGAGGAAATAAGATTGAACACCTGTGAAGGGAAATAATACACTTTGTGCTGAAGGCTGTCCTGTTAGCATGAAAGGGTATAAATTGGTCGTGGAAAAGTCTAGGCTGAATCTTAGGAAAAGGAAACTGGAACAGTCAAATTTTGGAATGGCAGGAGGAGCAGAAACCTAGATGTGACTTGAGATAGAGATGCTCTCAGGGTGGTGTGCCCGCAAGTCTAGGCATGGTTAGAGGAAATGTACATATGCATGCTTAGTCAGAAGAATTTGAATCTTTTTTCCTTCTGTTCTCATACTTTCTTGCCATTCTCTTGTGTTCTGTGAATGTTGTATTTGTCTTCTAAAAGGCAGTTTACCTTTTAGTATGCACAAGCTTGAGCTACCCAATAATGCCTACAAGTAAATATACACCATATATAAGCAAGACTGATTTTACTTGTTCCTCTTTTGCTATATAGTCTTATAGGATGTTAAGCTAGACTTTGTGACAGGGTCTGCTGCCTGACTTCAGGAACAAACAAGTTGGAACATATCAATCTTGCTTTGAAGGGCAGGGAGAATTAGAAGACAAATTTTGCTGTATTTTGTCAGAATTATATCACTTGGCAACAGTTAGTAGTCATTAAATAAGCATTTTGATTCAAGTAGAAGACTAACTGTAGCATCTGTTTCAGTGTTCATCTCCACACTTATGTTTGTTCATGAAATCCTTATTTTTTGTGCTTGTCTAACTGCCTGGAGATTTCCTGTGCTTCTTTCATGTTCACAGTAGATGCAGATAAAGAATAATAAGCAGTACTCCTTCTTTCTTCCTGTTTTGCTTCCCCTTGTGCTCCCAGAAATAACTTTTTTGTCCAGATTATGTGACTTGTCAAGAGACGTAGGAAATTGTTCTGATTGTGTTTTCCAGTGAAATTACCAAAATACTGATGCTTGCTTCTTGTATTCAGTTTACCTGTTTGGCAAGACTTTTTCCAAAATAGGAAAGGTCAGTTCCTGGTGTTTTTGCACTGACTTTGACTGTTGTGGACATACTTATTTTACCTTCTGAGAGGTTTGTTGTATTCAGTTGCTGTGTCTCAGCATAAAGTTAAGCTCTTGTAAACTTAAATCAAATTGAGACTAGAAATAAGCAGTGCTGTGTGTAATGTGGAAAGAGGAGCCTCCATTTTTTTAAAAATTTTTTTAGGAAGTTTGGGCACTAGTGAAGACATTTTTATTGTATTGATCTAAAATATATAAATGATGATTGTATGGTATGCTCAGATCTATCAAATATATCCTTGATTTTTCTGAACACCAATTTTGTATAATGCAAGGGACAATGAAAGCTGAAGTTTCCCGAATATATTGCTCATGATAACAGTCTCAAAGGTGGATGTGCTCCTGGACATCTCTTCATGTATGAGTTTCAAACAAAGACATCAACATTTCAAAGCGCTGCCATTTCCAAGGCAGTGAAAGGCTTCAAAAGTTCCTATTTGATTGAAAGCAAGGTAGCATGAAGCACATACTTTAAAAAGGATCTGCCCAACCTTGCACCTTCAAGCTAAACTGAACTTTTGTACCCAAACTATTAAGATGAAAATTTCTGTAATATTGATGGTAAAATAAATGACTTTGGCAGCCATCTGAAAACAAGCTGGTGTTTGAGTCTAAACACATCAGAACTTGAAAATACATATGGCATAGAAGAGGGTAATGAGAGGAGAGTTTGAGTTAGGGCTTCAAGTACAGAAACCTAAGTCTCGTGGTTCAACCAGCTGGAATTCTTTAGTGTAAGTCATATATGCATTCCTATTTTTCTTATTAATATTTGGAGTTTATAAATATGGATTGGACTTGTTCTGGGCCTTAGAAGAACAAAGAAAACAATAGATACAGAGAGATTTCACCGAATCCTAAAGTAATTTAGGCTGGAATAAACATCTGGAGCTAGTTTGGTCCACTCCCCTGCTCATGGCAGGGTGAACTTTGATGCTAGATCAGAGTGCTCATGAGCAACCCCATAATCAAGGGAAGGGAATAGGTTTGTGATGGTGTTTTGTTTGTTTTGTTTTTAATAATATAAACAGATTTTTCCTTGATGCTACTTTTCTGTTGCTTTCAGCTGTTTCCCTCTGAGAAGAGTCTGTCTATCTTTTCTGTACTTCTTCCTCCCTATCCCCTTTTCTTTAGGTAGTTGAAGATTGCAATGAAACCTGGCCCTTAGCTGCTGCTTCTGCAGGCTGAACAAGCCCAACTCCCTCAGCCTCCTCTCATATATTTTGTGCTCTGACTGATGACCATCTCGGTGGCCCTTCCCTGGACTTGCTTGTGCATATCAATGGCTGCCCTGCACTGGAGAGCCGAAACTGAACACAGTACTCCAGATGTTGCCTCACAATCGATGAACAGCGAGGAATAGTAATTTTCCTCAAGCTGATTGCTATGCTTTTGCTGAGGATACAATTGGCTGTCATTGCCAAAAGGGTGAAGTACCTGTCCTGGCTCCTGTTGTCTATTAGGTCCCCAGGAAGTTTTCTGCAAAGCTACTTTCTATCCAGTCAGGCACCCAGCCGCTTTTGTTATATACAAGGTTATTTTGTTCCAAGTGCAAAACTCTACATTTGCTTTTGAGCTTCAAGCAGCCTTTGGCAGCCTATTTCAGGGTCCCTTTGAATCATAGCCATGACCTTTAGTGTTTCAACTGCTTTCACTGATTTGTTGTCATCTGCATAATTCTTGACAGTGGGACAGAGCGTGTGCTTCATGTTGCTAATTAGGGTGTTGAACAGCCCTGGCATACCCCAGGGAATGCCAGCTGTCATTAGCCAGCAGGTAGACTTCATATTGTTGACAGCACCCTTTGCAACTGGCTGCCCTGCTAATGCTCTATCTAGATCTTAGTCCACCTTGCAAACTCAGCTCTCTCTGGTGTGGCTACAAGGCAGACCCTGAGAAAGTCTATTAGTAGCCTTCTTATCTGATCTCCTATGGGATTTTGCCAGCAAGTTCACTCAAGCCGAAGTTTGCTCTCATGAGGTGCAGAGGTCCTTGCTTCTCTCAGTATCTTAAACACATTCACTTCATATCTGCCATCAGCCTTTGGATTTGCCTCCAGCTCTTCATTATTTATGACCACCGTGGTCAGAAGAATGCTTAATTAATTGGGTCTTTGATCACCTGAATCATTCTCTTTTTATTACAATGTGATTTCTTGTTTTCACTTAAAAATCTTACAATATTTCACAATAATTCAAAATTAACTTGATTTGCAAGAGTGTCCTGTCTTACTCTGGCTGTTTGTATATTTCTGTTGCCCCACAAAAGCATACAGGAGTGTGTATGATCATAAATTTCTCTTATCCATATAGGCCAGTCTAAGCATATATCGTATGTCTCTGTTGTGGTTTAACACTACTAGGTACTTGGGCACCACACAGCCACTCTCTCACTCCCCCTTCTCAAAGGAACACGGGTAGAAAATACAAGGGAAAACGGCTCAAGGGTTGAGATAAGGACAAGGAAGTTGCAAATCAATTAGCCTCACGGGCAAAACAGGCTCAGTGTAGAGAAGATAAATTTAATTTATTGACCGTTGGTAATAGTACAAAAGCTTTGAGACCTAAGAGCAAACTAAAAACACTTTCTCCCCATCCACCCTCTTCCACCTCCTCCCTCCAAGCGGCTCAGCGGAACAGGGAATGTTGGCTGTGGTCAGTCCCTAACACTTTGTCCCTGCCACTCCTTCGCGGTCCCTCTCTGCCCCTGCTCCATGTGGGGTCCCTCCCATGGATGCCGTCCTTCCCGAACTGAGCCTGCGGGGGCTGCCCACAGGCAGCAGCTCTTCAAGAACTCCCACATGGCTCCGTACCATGGGGTCCATTCCCCAGGAGCAAACTGCCCCAGCACGGGTCCCCCACGGGCGGCAGCTCCCCCCAGACCCCCTGCTCCTGCGGGGGCTCTCCATGGGCTACAGCCTCCTCCAGGCCACATCCACCTGCTCCACCGGGGGCTCCTCCACGGGCTGCAGCGTGGAGATCTGCTCCATGTGGGACCCATGGGCTGCAGGGGGACAGCCTGCTCCACCAGGGGCCTCTCCACAGGCCCCAGGGGAACTGCTGCTGCGTGCCTGGAGCACCTCCTGCCCTCCTGTGCACTGATCTGGGGGGCTGCAAGGCTGATTCTTACTCCTTGCTCTTTCCCATCTGCTGTCAGACAGCAGTTTTTTCCCTTCCTTAAACTTGCCCTCAGAGGCCCACCCAGTGTCACTCCCTGGCTTGGCTCTGGCCAGCGGTGGGTCCCTTTCAGAGCTGGTTGGAGCTGGCTCTGCTCTGACATGGGCCATCTGCTGGGCTCTGCTCACAGAGGTCACCCCTTCAACCAAAACCTTGCCATTTAAGCCCAATATAGTCCCTGAAAAAGACTTAGCCTTTGAGGAGGCTTTTATCATGAGATGATTGGTTTTCTTTTGTAATGATCTGACTATTCTGCCATTTAGCTTCCTTGGCAGCTGCGTATGGTGTGTGCATAGGGGTAATTAGAAAAAGAGTAAGTAGTTCCAGCATGTATGATTTGTTTTGGGTTAATTCCCGTTCTGGACTGTTTATAGTTCTGGCAAATTGGATTAGAACGGTCCTCTTTTCTTTTATCTACATCCCACATAGCAAAGCCATATAATTCTTGTGTTTAAACTTGTAGTCTAACTACAAAACTTAATTGGCTTATAAAAGGTAATTCATATGTGAATTCTCATTTTCTTAGATCATTATTTGATTCGTAGCCTTTTTAAGTTTCGAGGGTCTGCCTTGTAATGTGCTTGAAACCAGTTCCAGCTGTGCAGCACTTACCGTTACCTTAGACCTCTGCCTAGCCATTGTCCAGTGAAATTGCTGCTGTGGTGTTACAGATCATACTATATTCAAGCCCGTGAAGCTTCTTCTGTCTGATTTTATTTAGCTTCCTTGTATTGAAATTGATGAAGGATTGCAATGGCTTTAACCTGTTATCTGTGCTCAAGTTGTTGCTAGATACGTTGTTTTCATTTAGTTAGATTAGTCCAATTGACTTTTGCGAAGGCTGACCAAGTGTTGTATCCAAGCAAAGGCTTTTTCAGGTTTTCTTGTTGTTTAATAATTAAAGCAAGTAGCTGAATTCTGTGAAAATCCTTAGCAAAGCACAAAGTGGAGCAACCTAGGCTGAACAAATAGTTCTGTTAAATTTATTCAGATGTTTTTTTCTGCTTTGCTATCACAAAGTACAAAAGCGCAAACTAATACCTAATGAAACGGAGACCAACCTATGTGTACCAGGAAGCCTGTATGCACAGGTTCTGTGATATATGGAACTCAATTTCTGAAACAGAACTTCATGTTCTAGGAGCCTCCTCTCCAGAAGCGACTGCTGAATAACAGCAAAATTTTAAGAAATGCATGAATACTTCCGGCAGTCCTGTGGAAAGAAAATACCATCTATTGAGGAGGGGTATTTTGCATATAGAATATATATTAAATATACATCTTTTTATGGTTTTTATTAAATGAGTGTCACAGCACATATTTTCATGACTCTCTGCCCTTTGTAGGTATGGTTTCTGAGAAGAGTGTACAGGGTGCTTCTACTAGAGATTTAATTCCGAGGTAAGCTTTTATTTTTCATTCTTTTACCCATTCTCTTTAATAACTCTATGCAGTTCTTAGTAGATGAAAGCAACTTTTTACATGTTTAGATCTCGGTGTTTTGGCTAACGGAGTATGTATCATAACTTTCCTTCTTATAAGAGGATGGTAGAGGTTCACGTTTCAACAACTTGCCAGAGGTCATGTTGACCTTATAAGCAGATCATAATGCACGTTTCTTGGCTTGCTCTGCTGGTTTCTAACACTTTTACTGCCCTGCATTGCATCTAAATTGCATATAAATGTATGGTTTATTTTCACTGGCTCCTCAACCTTACTTTTTGAGAAAACTCCTGGGAAGTGATTCCAACTGGGCTGATTACTTTTTTGACTTATTTGTCTGTGAAAGTATGAGTTGGCATGCCTTGGAAAAGTACCTCATTTCAGGATGGAATGCTTTAAGATGTGATAGTGCTATCCAGGTTTCTGCAATTTGCAAATGTAAAACAAAGTAGATGCTAAAAAAGCACTGTGATATGTCTGCTGTTGTCACTGAGATATCATTCTACTCCATTAATCCTTAAGCCCTCAAGGTTCGGTTTCTGACTTTGCATCAAAATCTCCTGTGAAATGGTAATCTCTGGGCTAGTCACATGCAACCAACCCTTCTTTATGGATCCAAGAGGTTCAAACAATAGACAGAAGTAATTAGGCAACAGGGAAGGGAGAAGACAGTAGTAATGCAGATGCAAGGTGTTACCTCGTTGTGGCGACAGAGTTGACTTTGACTGGGATTGCAGCTTGATGATTCTGGAGCTAGGTCAGAGCTGTAGATGTCGTATGGTGGAGAGCCAGGTGTAAGATAGATGGATGGACCCCATGAAAATGGGGAGAGAAAGGAAAAGCTTTTCTGGGTTTGGGTGGGTAAGTTACTGTGCCGAAGAGGGGTTGGAAACCCTGGCAAGTTTAAGGCAATGCAAGCAATCAGAAAGAATGCCCTTCGACTGCTTACTTTACCCTTTATTAACTGCAGTGTTTGGGTTGCTTGGGAACATGGGAATGTAAAACCTTGATTTGGGGAAATGAAGGGAATTGTGATTTTCTGATATATGCATGGAATCTGTAACTCTTGGAACCCACTCTGGCAATTTAGTAATTTTGTTTGGAGCCAAGGACTTTCACCATCTTTCTAGGAAGATTCATTTGTTGTAAAGAGGATGCATGTGCTTTTTGAGTAAAGCCACTGTCATATAACTTGAACTACAGCGTGATGACTATCAGGATGGGTAATTAGACTGCTTTTATATTAATTGTCTTTTCAAAATTATTGGCTCCAGGATTACCTCTTGAAAACATAGTACATAACTTATTTGGCTGGTAACTTTGTGAAAGAAACTCTGCTTGAAAACTGCTGGTTAAACATTTTAATATGCTGAAAAAAAAAGTATGATTATATTTCTTTCCTGTATATTTTGTTTTACAGTTATGACTGGTTCCAAACAGATGGTTTGATCACTATTGTCATATATACTAAGCAGAAGGTAAATGTATTTTATGAAAGAGGCGATTACAAGATCCAGTTGTGATCCAGCTTGAATTCTGGGAGAATTTAATTAAAATGCTCCTTTTCCTTGCCTATGAAAGGATATGAATGAAGAGTTGGTGATAGTTGACTGTCAAGACAAAAGACTAAGGGGAGAGATCATCCTGGCTGACCACTCGTATCTTATAGAACTTGGTAGGTACAGTATCTTTGCAATTGAAAATAATGAATTTTCATTCTGCTTTATTGAAACCTTTTCAACAGACTGTATGTTTTATATATACCAATTAATGTTTCATTCCTGTTTTATTGGAGACCATTACTTAAAAGTAGTCTAATGTCAAGGAATTACATTATCGGCTAGCATCTTCATGTTTAGTATGTATGTATTTTTTTAAATTCCGTTTCTTATTTGATGTCCTAAGCCACATAGAATAAAATGTAGTAAGAAATTGGTGTAAAAGTTGTGCAAGATTTTCTGCAAGTGTACATTGTTGATGGTTATTAAAATACCCTTATTCAAAAAGGGCAAGTGGAATGATTTAGATGAATGTAGACTGTTAGTTTCACATGAGTCACTGTTTTATATAATAATAAATAAATTATTATATTATTGTATTATTATATATATTATATAATAATAAATATAATAATAATAATAAAAAAACTGATGCTATTCTTAATGTTAAGTGTTAGCCAGCAGAAGTCACCGAGACTCATATGAAGCAAGAATAAAGTGTCAGGGCCAGATAAAGATACATAGGGTTCTAGGCTCATTTCTTCACTCAGTACTTCTAGCCTTAAGCTGTATGTATATATGAGGACTAGGAGGCAATGTTTTTGCTTTATAATAGTTTGCTTCTCTTTATTTCAGACTTGGATCATGCGGTTCGAGAAGACTTTGATGGTAAGTTGCCTCTTGCAACTCTTTTGTATCTCTTCTAACATCAGAATATAGAACTTGAGTTTATTTTTCTGACTTACCGGATACTTCACAGTTTTTCATACCATCAGCTTCTGACACTGTCAACCAAATTAATCCATTAAATTATTATTTTTTTTCGTTTGGGCATTTAGGTCTGTAAAAGTAATATGTTTATGGTTTTCTGATCCCTCTAAGCATCACTAAATGCTAAAATAATTATAACTTTCTTCAGTTGCGTATTTGTAAACCATTCTTTGCTTCGAGTGGGATTTTCTTAAACTTATTTGTTCATTCAGATGGCCTTTAAAAGAAAGGAGTAAGTAAATAACGGCAGTTAAATATTTCCAGTAAATAAGGATTCTGAATTCATGAGCATTATTTCTGACCAGATGCACTGTGAGTATTGTCACAATATATTTAGTAAATATGGCCCAATCGTTATGCATGTTGAGTTAGTGCTTGTTGTTTTAAATGCATTTTAAAACATTACACAGAAATAGCTTGAAGTGCATTTAATTTAGTATAATAATTCAATGCATTAATTCTCTGTGTCTTGAGAAACGGCTAATCCTTCTAGAGTTTAATTATAATAGAGGAATAAAATTATTTTTTTGCACAAAATGTAGATAAAAGTAACAGTATGAAACAATTTTCTCTTGTAGTGAATATTGCTGAAAAAGTTGGCAAGGTAGAGATTATCTTAAAGAAAAAGGATAACGTTCATTGGAAAGTGCTGGGACGGCCCTTGGAGAGTCATAATACATTTATCAAATGCACAGACAGAGGTAAACAGTTTCATGGCCATGTTACCTGTTCTTCTAAGACTTCTGGGGGCAAGTTAGGCATACTTGGTTTTTCCCAGGATTTTTCTTTTCAGTAGTCATACTTCATTTCTTTCAAGAATGTTTTCTGGTCTTGTTGAAAGCTGCTCAGGTATTCTTCTTGAACAGATTCAGGATAGAAGCCTCTTTTTATTTTTTCCCTCGGTTTGATTTGCTTGTATTGTCCCACAGTAGAATTGGAGGTCTTTCAGGTTTGCTGAAAGATTGGGAGAACCGAACAGGGGAAGGTGAAAACTGCTTGAAAGTTGTTGACATCTTATGGCTATCTGTGTGCATAATATCCCTTCTTCCATCTGAAAACCTCATTAGACCCTGAGGAGATGGTGCACAGCCTTGTGTCAATCAATGTAGTATTAACTGTATAACTGTAGCAAAAGAACAAAAAACCTTGCTTCGAACTGTTACTACAGATGCATTTTCAATGCTGTAATGTTGTTCCAGCAGCCTGCATCTTTGTACCTTGCCCTATGCTTAAATGAGGCACTTGAAGCCAGCTTTGAATAAGCTACTGTATGAATACATTTGTGTGTAAGTTTGTATGAGTACATTTTGTGGTAACGGAATAGCATGAACACGAGACAACATTCAAGTGCATTACCCTGATCACTGTGATTCTTTTTTTTACAGCTAAATTAGGAATTTCTACTCAATTATATTATATAATATAAAGGTGTTTCTAATGTTATTGCAACTTCCCTGTTTCTCAAAAGCTCTGTTGGCCCTCTGCCTGCTTATGCTCGAAAACTGACTTTCTGACTTTAGTCTGCCTTATGTGTAAGAGCAAAGCTGCACGCTTTAAGAGCTAATTAAATGTTGATCTCTGTGTTGTGTACCTCTTACTGTCTCTTAGTTAAGGTAATTAGGCCTTTAAAGTTGAGAGATTACTGTGGTCCAAAAAGGAATACTGTATAAAAGCACCTCTCTTAGGTACGCTTAGGTTATGCAGGTTGTAGTTTTGCTTGTGAGTGTTGCAGAAACTGTTGAGTTATCCACTTTAACATTAGACGTTTCAATGTTCAAAAAAAAAAAAAAAAAAAAGGAATATACCAGAAAGTTTATAGAAACACGATGTTTAGTCTTAAGAACTTTTCTTTTATTCCATCTCTGCACTTTCATCTCAGCCATAATAATTAAGACTAAACTATGCAAACAGGAGCCTCCAACATCTACATGTTTGCATAACTTCTCTGTGTATAATTTAGTCTCAAATAGCCCCTCTCAGTTAGTGCTTACAATTGTGCCCCCTTGTCTCTAAATTGTCAGGGTTTCAGTTATGATTCAACTTCTATGGGAGCAAAATAGTGTTAAATGTAGAGAAATAATATCTCTTACACTGAGAGTATAGAAATAGTAATTAACAACTCTAGATTTTTTTTCTTGTCTTTATTAGATGTGAAATTTTGGTTTTGTATACAAAACTTCTTTTTCTGAAGCATAGAAACTTTATCCTGAAAATAAAATAGTCTATACTTCCAGCCTGTGAAGTAATTCTGACCTCATAAGTGAAGCAATGTATTTTTGTATGTGGAGTTAAACATGTCTTTGAAGAGAAGTTTGGATTTTCTTTAATAAACTGCAAAAACTGTTAGTATGAAGTGTGTTGCAGATAAAGAGGTTCGCCTTAATGCTACTTACAATTTAGTGTAGTTTATTTTGCATTCTGGGATAGTAATATTATCAGGGTTGAACACATGCAGTTTGACTATTTACTTATGTCCAGGCCAGGAGCACTTTTAACACAGATTGTTATGTTGAGAAGTAGTGTGAACCATAGAATGGCTTGGGTTGGCAGGGACCTTAAAGATCATCTAGTTCCAACCGCCTGTTGTAGGCAGAGACCAGGTTGCTCAAAGCCCCATCCAACCTGGCCTTGAACACCTTCAGGGATGGGGCATCCACAACATATCTGAGCACCTATTCCGGTGCCTTACCACCCTCTGAATGAAGAATTTCCTCCTAAACACTGCAGTAAGATAACGTAAATGCATATGATGGTGACCAGAATCCAGTTTACTAAATATATATAGCCACTTACACTACTCCAGTGCATGGCTGTGAGATAGCTGAAAAAGGTCTACAAGGACTATATAAAAGGGCAGAGGAATGGTGTACTGCTTTTGTAAACAGCTGTACTTACATGATGCATCACTTGCTATATAAAAAAACAAATAAACATTTTAAAAAAAAATCAATCAGTGCCATAAATGAAGTAACTTGCCCTTATTCTATTGAGAAGAGTTCCTCAAATTTTATAGTGGATGATGAGAGCAGGTGAAACAACTGGTGTGAGGTACGTAAGTGAATTGTGTGGCATGACTGTACTGAACTCTGCATACTGGTGCCTCCTCTAGGCAAGCAGGCAGGCTAGAGCAACAGAAGCAGCACTGGTGCTGAAGTAGGGCCTTGAGATCTGCTTTGCTTCCAAGACCCGAGCTGTCTAGTTAAAGTTATCTTATAGCTTTATATCTGACATTCTTGTTCTGCAGTGTGTGTGGTAGCACAGATGCATTGCCTTAAATATTCTGTTTTTCTGTTCCACTCAGGTTTACGTATTTTCCACTGCTTTCTCTCAGCATGCCCATTTACTTCCCTTGAATATGAGGGTCTTGCTTGAAGACAGTATAACTGATAATGTGTAGATTCTTCCACTGCTTAAAAGCGTCTGGAAATCTGGGAGCAAATTGAAAAGTAGTTACGTTAATTTATTTTACATGTGTTTTTTTCTGTTTTATTCAGCTTGTGTAGGTTTGTAGTTCTTTTGATAAGTTACTGATGTTCTGATAAAAGTAGTAATTTTACTTGGAATATTTCCATGCTTCCAGTTGTGTTAATAGATCTCATGTCGTGTGTGTGAATCAAGGCGCTGTAGTTATTGATTCCAGCAGAGGAAGATGTTCAGCAAAGCGTGACATCTCTAACCTGATGTTGTGATCTTTAAGAGAACAGAATGAACTATTCTTTTGTAAACATGTCCATGGAAACAAAATTTTATTGAAGGACTCCAGTTGGGCAAACACCCGTACTGAATTACTTCTTTCGTCCTTTTGACTTTAGGAGTGTCTAAAGGAGACAGTGTCTTTAGGAGAGTCCAGCCTCTGTAATGCTGCTTTCAAGCCTGGAATCCCCTCAGTTTTGAAGAGTTCTTATGGCCATACACAGAAAACTATTTCTCAATACTAAAATGTTTAGGATTTTGCTGGAAAAGTTTAACACTGTCAATAAGAAGTATGTTTAAGCAAAAGATATAACTAGAGAAGATCTAGTGCTGTTACACTGACACTCAGTGTCTGCACAATCCTGGAAAGCTTGATGAAGCCTAACGTCCTACTTTGAAAACTAGAAATTGCTGCTAGGCACTTGCATCATGCTACAAAATTGTGAGAATAGTGCCTTTTGCTTATGTATAATAGCAAATCCTATGTACCTATATCTGACAGTAACTTGCCTTCATGCGTAGCTAAAAGCAACTGTTCTCCAGCTTGCTCTCAGATGCTGGTGTTGTGAAAGGCTTTTCCACATTGCCAACTATTCTTGCTTGTGACTCCAAATTTTATTGGGACCACTAATTTTATTTAATACAGTAAAGAGGACAACCTAAGCAAGGAGTTTGCTCAGTCCTAGAAAGGTCAGAATTTTCAAAAGTCAGATCAAGTGATTTAGGACAGAAGTTCTGTATGGAAAATGAAAAAGGGGGAGATAAAGGTTAGTCCGTTACATGTGGAAAAGGCTGGAATTCATCAGATCAGAAAGGTCAAGAAATTGTCAAGAAATGGTGAATCAGTTGATGAATCAGTTTTTTAACCTCTCTCTTTCTCTCCCCCTCTCTTTACAAATACCTGGAACAATATCAGCTGATGAGTATTGTGGGATATACTGTGAACCACCCATACACTTTCAGATAATTCTTAAGTCTGAAGAATTGACAGCAATCTCAGCTGATATACTAAAGTGTGCTCTACTCTGTATTATTTGTATACTGTAAAAGACATGGTATATAATATACAAAACATATACTTAGAAATCTTAGTACATATTGTTTTTCAAAAGAATGATAGAAGACCAAATTACAACAAACATTTTATAAAATTTCTTTTATAGCCAGAGAGCTCCTATATGTTTTGCTATACATCAGGATTGGTATGAAATTGTGTTATTGCCTTTTGTTTTTCAGGGCAATTCTTTCAGTACATCTGAAATATTTGCTCATTGAAAAGAAGCAAGTTTGTAGGATGTTAGATGAAAGACATGAGTAAATATTAAGATAAAAAGATTGATATCCTGTCAGAGGCTTTACATCATGTCTCTGCAAGCATTTATGGCGTATAACTTACTAGTAGATAGTTGAATAGCTTAAAACAAGGGTAAGCAGAAAAGCGCCATGGTCACCTACTGTGACAACAGGTATGTAATGAATATGATACTAATTTAGTCCATGCACAAACTTCACACACAACTGAGGTTTAGTAACATGAATGTGCATTTCCAGGCATAACTTTGCATATTTACAAACCTATTTAGGCAGTGTGGTATTATCAGTGTGCTAATAACTTTAGATTAGAGCTAAAATACTGTGGTACTGAAACAAGGGCTTATCTGAAAAATGTTGTTCTTCAGGTTGAAGTGGAAAACTGACTTCTGGTCATCCTCAGTTTACATCCCCAGTGTTGTATTCAGATTTCTGTAATATTCTGCAATTTGCCTTACGTGGCAATTATTATTCCTGTGGATATTTTAGGAAAGCCAGGACACTCGTCCCCAAAGTCAAATGCTAACCTGTTATGGCAATGGCACAGGCCTATGTCAGTTAAGCAAGTATTGCAGTTAAGGAATGTCTTGCTGTATTTGCCTTCACAAACAGCTGTATTGACAGAAGTTTGTACTTTACATATGACCTTGTAGTTGGTTTAAGTAAGCATGTGAACGTGTAACCAGAGTTCATCATTTCTACTTAGCTACTTAGAGGCAACAAATCCTGACCAAAATATAGATGATGCTAAAGTGTGCTTTGCTTATATAGGCATGTATGTTTTATTTTATGTCAAGTGTAAGCACTTAAGCATTTAGGTATTGTGTACCTAAAAAACAGTGCAAAGCTCTTAGCTAATGAATGCTGCTAGGCTGTTAAACTTGTATATCTAAAGGTTAAAAGGCTCCACATTCATGTGGAGACTTGAGGTTTTTAAACTATTGTCAATGATTAAGTTTCTGCTGTAACCTGTTTTGTGTTTTGAGCAACATGGTGAAAATTCCTCTGGGTGTTCTGAATTTGTAAGGTGCTCTGATATACTCTGTGGCATTAATGATGTGGTTACTGTAAGCGGATTGAGCTAGGGTAGTAGCTGATGAAACCATGCTGAAGGATACTCTTTAGTCAGTATATGCCATCTTTCCGTAAGAACTGTAAAGATAATTCCCTATAGGTAGCCATGTCAGAAATAGTGGCTGTGTTAACAGCAGTGAAACTGCAAAATTGCCGGGCAGTCAGTGGAATAAATACCCAGGGTGTTGGGTGGGCTTAGGTAGTCTGCTAGTGAAGGCTGTGGTGCTGTGCCTCACTTTGTTTTCATTTGCATCACCCAAGCTGTTTATAATCTGCATATGTGTATTCATGCTGAAGTCCTGCAGTGAATTAAGTGCAAGTACAGTGTGGTACAGGTGGTTCTGCTTTCTGCTAGTATTTGGTGTTTTTTTCTACTCCTTAGTCAATGAGAACTAGTTACATGCAGATTCGGTCTGTAAAGTGCCTACCGTGAGGCACCTATAGGTGATTCCTGAGCCCCAAATCAGAAAAGCTATTTAGAAAAAGTGATGATACAAGAAGCATCTGTTTGTAGTCTTTTTATAACAGTATATAGTGAAATACATGGCTCTTTCTCTCTCATTAAAAGATGTGTAAGAATAGAAAGACACCGGTTGAGGCTTAAGTAACAAGTAAAACCATGTTTTTAGGACTGTTCTACAGGAAATGCAAGCTGGTTTCTAAGACAGAAGTTACCCACGACACCAAGCTCTTCTGCTTAATGTTGCCTAAGAGCACCCACCTCCAGGTTCCCACTGGACAGCATGTTTACCTCAAACAAGTCATTGCAGGTAAGAAAAATTCAGAATGGATATATTAACATAAATCTCTGTTTTGAGCCTGTATTGTTTGCATTAAATTTGCTGGATTTAGAGTATTTTTTGTATTCCTCAGCTACATTTTTGTCTTTTGTTTAGGGACAGAAGTAGTAAAACCATACACACCTATATTGCCTTCTTTAATGCTGGATTTCAAACAACCGTCTTGCCATGATGGTGCACATATATATTTAATGATCAAAATTTATTCCTGTGGACTGTTCACGCAGGCACTTGACCACCTAGAAATTGGTGAGTATATGGTTTGTTTTTTTTTTTTTGTTTGGTTTTGCAGCAATTGTTTTACCGTTTCAGATTCACTGCCTGGGTATTGTGATGTTCTTATTGCTTACCTGCTTTTAAACTGGGGCATACTTAATAATTCTTAAGACTTATTCTCCATGCCCCAAGTGTATATAGGTTTATCCTCCGTGTAACTAGGAACTGTCCATTACATAACATTCTCTGGACTGATCTTCTAAATATGTTCATTTTGTATTTGAGTAGATATACTCTTGGAAAATCTCATTGTATTTTTAATTAAAGAAAAGTAGTTCTGTTTTATTACACTTAACACATACTTCCTTTTCTGTTTCAGATATAAGGAAGATTTTAACAATGACTTCACAAATGTTTATGTACTTATGTAATGTAAAATCCATCAAAACAAGACATTTTAATTGAACATCTGTTCCTTTAACAAAAATGATCCATATTTGATATGTATGATACCTTTCTGTAAAGAACCCTAATGCTACAAAAATGGAGTATAAAGGGACCTTTTAAAAATCAGAATGCTAGTTAGCTTGTTCATCTCATTAAGATTTACCATTCCATTTTGACTACATAGGGGACTATATTTCTGTCAGCAATCCTGAAGGTAACTTCAAGAATTCACAAGTTCAAACTTCAGAAGACCTCTTTTTGTTGGCAGCAGGCACAGGCTTCACACCAATGGTTAAACTGCTGAATTTTGCTCTGACTGAAGTTGGTTGTCTCCGGTATGTATGTTTCTTATGGTTTAGCACCAATCTAGTGTAATCTATAAGAAGAATGAAATGAAATGTGAGAGGCAAACCTCAGTATTAATAAAACAACTACAATAAATTAAAAAAAGGCATGAAAGTATTTTTCTTTGGTTTATGCCAAAAGCTGGAATGCTTTAGGGAGTATTCTGTTAGGGTCTTTGGGAATTTACACATTTGTTATTGGCTACTATCAGCAAAAGGGTCTGATTTGCATTTTGGATTTTAGTTGTGATATAAATCCATTCATCAGGTAGAAAATCTGATTTCTTTTTTTTAAACTAGTTTTACATTTGAGTGCCTTCTAATACTGAAAGTTGCAGTGTAGGTGTTGTTTTCTAATTGAGGACATTTATGGCTGTTTAGTTATTGCTTCTGTTCAACCTGTTAGAATATCTTGCATACCTTTATATTATTTTCACCTGTTAAACTATAGTAACATATTTTTTACTGGATTAGTTCCAGTTTTCACCGAACTGCAATTTATGTAAACATGGGATTAAGTTTATTCAGATGCATAAAAAGATGAATAGGAGATGTGTTCTGTGTGTTGCTCATAAAATCTCTAATAGGAAGTGATACCTCTTCTTGCTTAAGTGAACTTGTTGTTTTGGCCACTTACGTCCTTCAGAACCCCAGAGCTAGTACTTCTGCTTGACATGATTGTCCATGTGTACGCTGAATGTACTTACATGTGGTCTTGCCTGGCAAATCCTAGTCTTTGCTGTATGTGGAGAGAACGTACTCATGCCTTCTTCAAGTGTGTGTTGTAGAAAGTACATTTCTACAATATCATTCCTTTCGTTGGTTTAGGCAAATCTTGCTACAATTTCAGTGCATCAGTCAAACTTTTTATTGTGTTTAGTTGTAGTTGTTTTCTTTTTGATATCAGTTCTCAAAATTTTTTCTTTTTAATTTATGGTTTTGTTGCTTTGGAAACCTGCCCCTTTAAAGTCTTCCATATGTATCTTTCTTCAGGTATTGCTCCGTCTGTTTTCATTTATGCATGTTTTTGATTATTTTCTTTGTTTGACACTTTTTGTTTTCTTTGAGGACCAGAACAATAACTATTAAACCTACCATTGCTGAGGCTTCAAACTTGGAGAACAACTGCTAGCTGGCTCTCTTTCATTTGCATGTCTGTCTCCTGTCTAATGCTGCTGAGGAAATTTCTGCTTCTCATCCTTTGTACTCAAACCAAAAAAAGACACTGGAGCATAAATTTACTATCTGCTTCATTAACTGAAGCATGAGTTGAGACACAGATCCCTTTCTGTGCCTGGAGTCCTCCTTGGCTTGTGACTTAAGTCCATTGGCTTCAAGAGATGACTGAGGAAGACTAGAGATACAATAAAGTAAATACAGCCAACAGCTGGAGAGACCCGAACTGCTCTAGTGCTTGAAGCCCATGACAAGTGGTCACACAAATCTTTGAAATAAGAAACATTGCCATAAGAAGGTTGCAAAACTGGAGCAGTAATACATGCAACTGAGCATCTACCTGATTAGTTAATGCAAGACTTGGTTGCATCGTTTCTAATCTTCCTCTAGGCTCCATTGTGGTGACCAAATGGACCCAGTGTTTCACCCAGAAATTACCAGCCTTTTTGAATTGCAGCTTTGGAAGCCCTACTGCATTTTTAACCTCTCCCACAAGATCAGCACACTGGTCCTTCCATATTCAGTAAGAGTTATGTGTTCTTCCTCTACCTATCCGTGTCTCTTACCCACTTGAGGATTGCTACACTTTTCAAGACATGGAACAATTAGTTGAAAACTGTCCCTGTGTGGGCAGGAATCCCTTTGTAACCAGGGTGTTGGATAAGTCTTCTATACTTTCAGGCTACACAGAGGTTTTCGTTTAGTTACTAACTTCTAAAAAAGACCAAGTTGTACGTGAAGTGGTAGTCCAGTATCAAGTATCTTTGCTACATAACCATAGAGGTACTGAGGCACACCACCCCCTTTTTTTTTAATAGTATTTCTGCTCGAGTTCTCTTTTTGCTTTCTTTAGTTTCTACATACCACTTGATTACGTTTTACAAATGTAACTGAACATACTATCTTCCTCCTGTTTTCAGCAGGAAACTGTCTGATTTCATTTGGCTTGAACTTTATCACTGTAGACATACATCAAGCTAATGGACAGAATTTTGAGTAGTTACGGCATTTGTTTAACTGTTTGTAATTTTGAGATTTCCTCAGCTTTTCAAAGCCTGAGGTGCAGTTCTCAGTCCCACTCTCAGTAAATAGCAAGTTGTGCTATGGTTTGATGTGGGACAGACACTAGCAGTCTTTGTTAGAGTTCAACCATTTCTGCAGCATCTATTAGGAAAACCTTTTTCTTGAGAGGAGAAAAATGTGTTAAGCTAAAAATAACCTGGGAGAACTAGGAGCCTAAATTAAAAATACTCAGATTTTGATCAGTTAGCATAGTTATTTTTTTTTGAGATCTGACCATGCTGGCATCTTGAATTTGGATTTTGATAATGTTCAAGCAGACCCACAAGCAATTATCTTGTGTGAATAAATGCAGAATATACAAGAGATTCTTGCTTGTGTTGGGTGTAGTCTCTTGTAAAAAAAAAAAAAAAAGAAAAAAAAAAGAAAAAAAAAGACATGAATTCTAAAATAATGCTTTGTCATGTGTGTCTTTATTTAAACTGTAATGTAAACCAAAATGTGACAGTGAGTGTAAAAAGTCCTAACTGAGGAGAGTATGCCATAGCTCAGCTTTAAAAGGAAATGCAAAGAATTACTTGTAGGGGCATGTTTTGAAAGAGACGAGCTGTGTTTGCATTGCTTTTAGCAATGTTTTGCCTCCAGCGTAATGCTTTGCAAATTTTCTTAATAGATTACATTTTTGTCAATGTGAACTGTTGTAGTTTGGGAGATTACAGAAATGGAAAATATGCCTGACCTTTAATTTTCTTTAAAGCTGTTGCAGGGGACAGTTTTACAGACTTGCTACTGTTTTCCTGTATCTTTGAATTCAGACACTCCTAATAGATATTAATTTGTAATACAGGGTTTTATTCAATATAAACAGAGGATGTTTTGGCTCATTATGTCTTTATGAAGCACATTTTGAAAGAGTATAAAGGGTTTAAATTGGAGGCCAGTCTTCTTAGTAAAACTAAAAAGGATTACGTGTACTGCAATAATCTGTTTGTAGAAAAGAATCTAAAAGCGTACTTTATTCTTGTATTGGTATTGTCCAGTAATTACACATAATCCTCTTTTGTGAGGACAGAGAGTATGTGCTGTTTGCGTACAAGGTTCTTCCAAAGCATACTGTATTGTCAGTAGCAAATGATACAGGGCTGCCCGGCTTTGTGAAATAAATGTATCATCTGAGGAAATGCTTGGGAAATACTACAGAGTGAATTTGGATTTTTTTATTTTTATTTTTTTACCTTTTTGAGTGGAAAACTAGCATGTGAGGTAAATATAACATGAAAGCAAAACCAAGGACAGAAAAAACAGTAGTAAGAGGCAAATCTTAACGTTTTGTCCATAACCAGTATAAACATAGCAGGTAACGTGTGTGAAAGACTTCTACAGCACAGACAGTGCTCATATCTACTCTGTCATTGAAGGATGACCAGAAGCGCTTATTTTAACTCTCTTCAGCATGATTTCTTGGGAACTCAGTACTAGCAGTTAGTACAGGCTTGCAGCAGCATATGTTTTTTTACTAGTTTTTTACTAGTCAAAGTAAATGAGTTTTTTCTTCTCACCTTGGAGGCTCATTAGGTGTTAAAATTTCTTGATCCAGTACAAGCATAAAGCCTTGTGTTTCTGACTGCTCTAGGCTTATGTTCCCTGGCTCTATTTTTGCTGTTTACCCTTATTTTTGCTGTTTACCCCCTTTTTCTTTTTGAAAATGTTGCAGAAATATCTTCATTTGTGTGTGTGTATATATGTATTTATATTATTTCTGCACCTCATGTATATAAATAACATATATAAACAATGTAAATGTGATTTGCATCAAAAATGATCTTAATGTAAAAAGTAACAATTGCCATAACTTTGGATTGCATATCGTAGAACACAAATTGCAGAAAGAAAGCTGAGGAAGGATCTGAATAATGACTTAATGGTCACCTCAGCCGCAGAAGCAGTTTGTGTCTAGTTCTAGGCCAGTGGTAACTCAACCTCTGAGGTAGTACTGCTAATGTTCGAGAACCCACAGCTTCCCTACCAAGTGTTTTTTGTGACATTACTATCTTGCATTATTGGATTTCCATTCTTACTGCCTAGTCTACATCTCCCTATTATTTTTTTAAAGTCTGTTATTGTCTACAGTAAATATGGAAAGCAATTTATTATTTTTCTGACTGCAATATCTTTTTGTGTATGAAGCCATAATGATCTTTATTCATCTTGTTTTTTCTCTTAAAGGTCAAACTGTATTTGGCTGAAGTATTCATTTTAAAGAATATCTATTCATTTTTTTTCCTATTTAAGATGACACTTTCGCTCCTTTTTACTTGTGGTGTATTACCACAGTCAACTGGATACATTTCTTAAAGAAGGCTGAGGCACAGAGGCACTAAACACTAGTTAGAGGGCTAATGCTCTTCTCAAATGTGTGTAGAATCCTAGTAGTCTGTTCTTAATTCTCTGAGATACTTGTGTCTTGTGTTGTCTTCAGTTTTTCATTCCTAAATAGCCACACTGTTTTTATATTCCTCTCTAAATATACCATTCCACTTTGATCAGCCTTCTTTTTTTTTTTTTTTTTGTTTTAAAGTTGATTTTATAACTTTTTCTACTTTACCTTCTTTACCAGATAAATGTACATGCAGTGAATGGAGCGTATCAGTATGGGTGTCTCAAGGCATTATTGCTCAAATAACCTAATTTCTAACTTTGTGCTCAAGGAATAAATTTCATGGCTTTTCTATGCTTTTTTTTGTTGTTGTTGTTGACTCTTTCCCCAACCTGAGTAGTACTTGATGCTGTGGTGCACCATGCCAGCTTTGACAGCATTACATTATTGAAGTGAGCTTTATTATGTGTGTTTTCAGGGCAGTGGGCCCTGGGAAGCACGTCAGGAAGGCAGATTTTTGGCACAGGCTAGCTTCTGAATAAGTTGATTTTAGTATTTAAAGATGCAGCATGGCTGATTTGGGGGTGATCTGTTCTATACCAGGGAAGTTTTCCAAAGCTTGTATATTCTAAATTATTTTGAGTTGTATTGAATGGGAAACCTCTCGATAACACAGTTGATATTGTATATTATACACTACTGTAATACCTCAGTATTTTATTTTTTGTTAGCTGAAAAAGAATGTTCTACTCGTAAGTAAAAGATGATCTCTCATGTTTGACATCTGATGTAGCTTGTCAGAGATTTTCTGGTATCTTGAAGCATGACCAAAGGAAAAAAGAAGGAAAAGGAAAAATAGTAAAAGGTTAGAAGTCTGAAAAATACATTGTCTTCGGACTGGGAGAACGTGGGCTCTTAAATTGCAGCTTAAGAACAGTTGGAGACCGTCAGCTCTCCACAGAAGCCCAAGCATATGTGACACACATGCATGAAAGGTGGCTCTGTGCAGGGTACAGGAGAAGAGGAAAAGGGAATTAATGGTTTCAGTGCAGCATCTTGTAAATGTAGTATCATATCTAGCACTACTCTCTTAGGAGCATGGTTGTCTGTATGTGGAAGAACACTGGGTGCTGGAGTCCCTTGTTTATTGAACCAAAATTGCAGGGCTGTGTAGTGAGAAGGACCAGCAGGTTTAGCTGAGCTGCAGTGGTGGCCCCAACAGATAACCCCGTGGTTCTGCATGCATTTCTGCACCTGGGATCTCAATGCTCCTGATTACTGCAAGTAGAGTGCTGAATTTACTGCTTCTGCAACCACAGCAACAGGCACCCTGCTCAGAGCTGTGCCCAAGCAGAAAAAAACAACAGGAACTTAAAGCCTTGTGGGGTACAGTTCAACAACTTGCAGTCAACAGCAGATGATCTGTCTTGTATCAGTTGTATGCGGGGCATTAGTCTGGCACTAGCAATAAAGGGGAAATTAGGTTTATGTAGCTTTATCAAGTGGTGTAAATTATACTTTGTAAAGTTGGTCTCTGTGTTTTACCTCCATGGTAGCATAAAAATCTGAGAAGATAATAGCACCTTAATAACAAAATATTTATTTTTCAATTAACTACTTGGCAAATATAAGGCTTATAAACAGTAGTTTTCAAGGAAAATAGGTTTTATAAGTTAACAAATAACATCTGAATAAGATAACCTGGTACAGAGATGCAGTTTTCTCTCCAAGTTGGTGAGTTAGGTTTCTCTTACTTTTGTATATTTAACTCCATCTTTAGGAATTTAATATTGATGTAAACTTCTTGAAATTCCACTTCTCTCTAAGCTGGGGTACATAATATTAAAAAGGCATACCGAGTTCATAAACCAGCTATTAATTGCAGTTGTAGTGCTCAAACAATATCAAGAAACCATTAGATAAAAAACGATTAAGTGTATTGTATTCTCAGTCTGAAGTAACTGTAAGAGATTTCATTTATCTTAGAATAGCAGTTACTGAAGTAGAGGTTGCAATCACAGGGTTATGGCATTTAGAAGAGAGGTCACAAGTCCAACAGCTTTCAAGTACAGCAAGAAATTTCTTATCGTGGGTTAGAAGCAAAAAGATTTGAGAATTGAAGAATTACATCGTCACTGTAAAAGTCTTCTGTGTAATCCAGTAACTTCTAATTCTTTAATGTGTGTTTCAAATACAGAAACAATTTGCGCTTAAATATTATTTATTTCTTTTTAAGGACAGTGAAGTTGATCTTCTTCAACAAAAAGGAAGATGACATACTTTGGAGAAACCAACTAGAGGAATTAGCTCTTAAAGATAAAAGGTATTTACAATTCTTGTATCATCCCGATGTATAGGAGAACAAACCTTGGGGCATGCAGTAAGTGTACAGCTCTGGCACAAGGATAGATCCTGATTCTGGAAACTTTTAGCTAGAATTTAATGAGAGACAGGGACTGGAAGATTTGGTTATGTATGCCACAGATATCAGCAGGGTACGTCATTAACTTCTGGGAAGCAAAGAGTTTGTTTGATATGACAGCGTGTAATAGATGTTTATTGAAGATGGAGTATTAGATGAGATGATAGCTAAGATGAGCTGAGATGCATTTAGAAGGTGAATAAAATTAACCTTAGTGATAGAAAATAGAGATACACAAAGAGAAGACTGGAAAGAATAGAGAAGGATAGTCTACCTTTGGAAGAGAATTTTGAATTTACTGAGAAGTCTTGAAAAGTCTCTTTGGTGTCACTTAGTTACAAAAACGCTTATCCAGAAATTTGAAGTTCAAATCAGGCCCTACTTTCATTTTTAATTGCCGTTACTTTTCTCAGTTATAAAGTAATTATGGGTTAAAATGCACTAGTGCATATGTAATGTTAACTTCATTTACCAGGCCATAGTTCTGTGAGATGTAGGAATATATATCAGGTTGCCTTTTAATTTCAGTACCCTTGCTTTTATGAATAGCTGAATTACCAGTGCCTAGATATGAGGTGAAAGAAGTATGTTTTGTTTGTGCTTGCTTAATTCTTAGTTGAAATTGTATGACCAAACTAGTTTACATTGTTCCTTCCTAGCATTGATGTGAAAAATCAGTATTATTTCAAACATAGTGATGTCTGGCACCTTCAAAGCTCCATAGTCTAGACACTGCAAACTTACAGCAAAATCCCTTTCTCCCTTTCAATAGGAGCCTTAGATACACAAGTGCTTGTTTTTCACTCAATAACTACTTAGTGGATTTTTGAAGCCAGTTAGAGTATTTTCTCATTAATGAAATTGTGCTGACATTTTCACAAGTTTGGCTAAGGATTCTTATTTCCCTGTTGATGTATTGAGCTACACCAATATTTGTATAAGTAAATAATGGATAAACAAAATCTGTGCTTTAGTACCTTGAGTGATACCAGCTACTTTTAATTTATTTTAAGGTGGAATACACAACTAAAATTTTTAACATTTGAGGATTGCATTTAATAATTAAATACCCAATATTGGAGGTGATTTGATTGACCTAATTGGTAGGAACAACTAATATCTGTGAGAACCAATACTGCACAGTAAGAGTAGAGCACAAGAAAGTAAACCTAGGAAACATAAGTGTCTCACTAATATCTTGAATAGCAGATTTATAATCAAAGGCGATGTTTCTGAAATACTCTTCTGCTTTCCAGGTTTGAGGTTCAGTTTGTTCTTTCAGAACCAATGAAGGACTGGGTCGGTAAACAGGGGAAGATTTCTTTATCCCTTCTCTCTGAGTGTGTGAAAAGAAGCAGGAAAGACTCCAAAGTGCTTATCTGCATCTGTGGTCCAACACCTTTTACAGAGCAGGGAGTAGAGTGAGTATTTTAGATGATGAGTTAGAGAATGATGATTTTTTTTTTGTTTAATTTGATCACCTAACCAACCAAAATATTCCAGACTTGGAAGTTTTTCAAAAATGTCTTGTTTGCTGTGTAGGTTTTAGCTTAACAAATTGAGTTACTAAAATTCAAAGCTGTTGTTCTGTCACAAACAGTTCTCTTGATTTTTATTAATGCATTTATTTACATCTGTACCCAATGCTTTCAATATACGTCATATATTTAAGGATAAAGGGCTCTTAACTTTTTCTTGACCAGTTTCAAAATATTGAACCAATATTGATGTCACATTTCTGCAGCACTACTGAAGTCAAATTTGTGGATTTAACAGAGGGCGGATTTGTCCAATAATTTTCTTTTGAGAAATCTGAGATACTTGATTGTGCACATCTGAATAAAGACAAGATAGTGCTGGACAGCTGCAGTGCTTCGTCAGTGTCTGTGGTGTGTTTTGGGTTCCAAATACTGATCTTAACAATCAACTTTCTGACTTTCAGATATCTGAGGGATCTTGGATACTCCCAAGAAGAGATGCACGCTTTTACTGCATAAAACCATATGAAGATATCAATGTCTGTTTGTACAATATAATCTTATTTATTTACCTTCATGAATTTAAATAAGTGAGAAGCAATTTTGTAAGACTTGAAATTTCACTCTTGGTACCAAACTGTTTCTTGGAGGAAATACATCTTTGAAAAAAAAATTTTATACTGTGTTTTATCTTGTCTTTGTAAATATTTTTGCTAATACTTCAGTCATCCAGGAAGTTAATTTATTGTTGAGGGAGGCGGAAGTGTATAGCATACATTATGTAAGGTATTTCATGTTGTTTGTTTGTGAATATTCTTAAATTTATTGCAAACACTGATTTAGGTTTTGACCTGAAAAGCTTAGTATTTCTTATTGTAAAAAGTCTGCAGAGCAATACTGTCCAAATTTATACAGTGCACTGTAACTCAGGTAACCAATTATTGAAAAATGTTCATTTTCATCTGAAATCTCTATTTGACTTGCAGGTGATCCAATTATGTTTTCTGGCTTTGTAAACAAAAAATAAAAGTAACTTTGGTAAAACATAAAAATGATCTCAGATAATAATAAAAATTTTACATTGCAAAAGGTATTTTTGTAAATTTTCTTTATTTTCAGTTTATAATGTGATACAGAAGGATTTCCAGAAGCTTAGGACACCAACTGAGAATTTATTACAGAGGCACAATCTTGGTCTGCCATGAAGTTTTCTATGTGGCCACATTGCTATTATTCATCACTTATCTTGAGCTGTTCGGAGGGTAAAAACATGGTAGCCTGTGGCTTGCAAACACGATGGTGGGGACCAAGGAAGTACCTGAAAATAACTTGACAGGTTACAGTATTATCAAACATAATGTAATAAAATAAACCCATAGATTCTAATACCATTATTGAAAGCATGTCATGAGCCTGTAATTTGCTGTCAAGTAACAGTTTGGAGAAAAAAGGCAGTAAAGCAGCCACCACCATTCTAGATGTGTCAGTAACATCTGTACACATTCTTCAGTTATTTCAGTTTTCATCCTCCTTTTATGTGTTGAATGGGTGTTTATTCCTAAGAAGCCAGACTTGTGATTGTGGGATCTATAATTTGTCTTTCATGGAAAATATCTCAGTAATGCCTTTTTGAAAGGTTAAATTGCTATCTGACAGTGACTGACTATCCTAAACTGAGCTATCATCTCTTTAGTGCCCTCCCATGTTGAAGTTAAAAAAGGATATGGCAGTCAGTCATTGCCCATAGGTCTCAGCTTATTTCAGTAGTAGTGTCATTATTTCGTCATCTGGAAGGACCTAAAAGTTTTCAGTTATAGTTTTGCATTTGTGGAGATTTGTATTACAAAGCCCAGGTGCTCTGACCAGGTTTCTTTTCCCCTGAGCAGAAACATCAGTGCTACATTGGAAAAGCAAAATGCTTATAATATTAGTGGGAATTGCTGTTTACAGTTGCCTCTTGAAGGAAATCGTGCTCTTGGAGACTTCATGGCTGTCAGAAAGGTTGAGGAAGTAGACTCTGAAGAAGTCAATGTCAGAATATGGAAGTTTCTAAAGAGCCTTTGGGAACATGCAGGTCCCAGCATTACTGTGCCCTAGTACAGTGCGTGTTAGGAAACTGTCTAGAACTGGTTTCTTTGCAAGCTTAAAGTACACCTGTTGCTGAGGGCTGTTGCACACCTCTAGCAGCTGTATGAGAAGAAATGAGCTATCATGTCTTTACCCTTGGCTTATAGGATCTGAATGCTGCAGTAATAATTAAGCAGGGAGAGGAACCAAACTGGTAGCTGCTCTTGCATATCCAACAAGGGGTTGAGTGAAGAAGTAGTCTGCTGTGGTGGTTCTTCCAGATCATGGGGCTGGAGTAAATTTCCTGGGTCTTGAGCTGCCTCTGTCCATGTGAAAAAGAGTCTAATTTTAGGGCTTTTTGAGAGTGCATTTTTCCTGGAAATATCATTAATCAAAGCTGAGTAATATTGAGATGCTGGTGTTACTATCAAGAAGCAAAAAATATTGTGACATCCTTGGAGGTTTCTCACTTGGAGGTTTCAATATGCAAACTTGGTACCTTGGAAAACATTTGAACAGTTGCCTTCAGTAGTTAGTTTATGGTTCATCTGTTGACAGTCACTATCAAGCACTGAATTCAGAAGTGTTTCTGTTTGTGATAAGAATGGAATATCAAAAAGTGAAGGGGAGAGGCTGGAGACTCCTGTGTGAGATCATCCATGAATAAACATCAAGTTATTAGTTGTATTGTTTGGACAAATGCACTGCAGGGATCGCATTCCACTGCAGAAGAGAAAAAAGCTGATGATCCTGCAGTGTGTGACATGTTGAGCATCAAATAGTGAGAGTTTCTGCTTTCTTTTGAGATGAATGAATAGACCTGTCAAATTATTTGTTTTAAGTAATACAAAACTAGTATTCTTATGCAAAGTTTCGTACTTTGGCATTTTAATTGTTGCAAGTTACAGTCACTGAATTATTGCGGGTAACTTAATTTATTCTAATATGTTTGAAGTGTAGTTTTTTGTTGTTGTTGTTGTTTCAAACATCTGCACTACAGTTGTGTTGTGGTGGCATCTAGTTCTCAAAAAGTACCTAAAGTACCATCTCGCAACTTCAGATGGTTATATTCTGTGGCTGATTGTCACAGAGGAAGAGATCAATACTTCGATATTTTCTGTAAGTTTAAAAAAATATATTTTCAAAGTACGTAAAATACAGTATTTGTAACTGAGATTTCCTTAGCTGGATTGTCACCTTAAGATACAATTTTAAGAATTTGTGCATCTCTGGGACTGCAGCAGGTTTATTTCCTGAAAGGTGGATTTTTTTGGTTGGTCCAACACTGATACGACTTTCAGTCCTTTAGCACGATTTAAATGACTTGCCATGACATAAAATGGACTTTAAGCTTTCAGTTGGTTAAATTGACTTTTACAGTAAGTTTGTGCTCAGCAAAATGGTAGCACTACCCAGCTTCTGTTGAAGCTGACCTGCAGATTCAGAATTATTGGATGGGAAGTGGAGAGAGGGAAGAGGCTCTTGTGTGCTGTGCAGAGATTGATGAGAAGAGCTACATTTTCCTGGGAAACAAGACTAGAAATGGAAGGTGACATGAGAAAAGTATTCTCCTATACTGTTTTTGTATCAATGACCTGGTTAATGTCAGAGAAACAGCCTCTGAAATTGATGTTGCTCAGTGCCATCTCTGGTTGGTAGTTCACCAAGAAACAAACCTGTTTTAGTTTACCAAAAGGAACTTTGAAACATTTATCAAAAGGCATGGACTTAGTCACTATGTTGTCAGTCTCAATCAAGGAACTTCTGTGGAAAATCTTTCATGGGGAAAAAGGAACCTCTGCAGTCTCCCAGTTCTTTGTTTGGAACACATTCTTGGTTAGACTCTTCATGTAATTCTTATTGCATTTACAAGTGTAAATATGTTTTGCATAGTTAGAATAGCAGTTTGAAGAAATTAATGCTCTAGTGTAATATATTAATAGTCTGCCAAGAGACTATTCTTAAAATACTTGTTCATCTGCACATGAAACATGAAAAATATGATAGTTAATGTTGTACAATATGGAATCATATAATGGTTTGAGATGGAAGAAACGTTAAAGATTATCTGATTCCAAACCCCCTGCAATGGGCAGGGACACCTCCTAGTAGAAGGTATGTGAGAAGGTGTGTAAAAGGTTTACAGCATATTTTGTTGTTGAAGATATTCAATTGGAATTCCAATTATGCAATTTAATTCATTAATACTAGTGTTTTATAGTTAACTACTGTATACTGTTGATAGCGAACAGGAATGACAAACTAACAATATGTTGTTTGTCAGCTGTATTTTTAAAAACTCAGCTGTTTGGCTTTTGTTGCATTTACTACATGTGGTGAAGACCATTGGTTAGTTTTTATAGGAAAACCTGATTTGCATATAAATCAGTTCTAGTTCTGGAATACTTCCATATTCTAAGGTTGATTAAAGCAGGCTCAAAAGAACCAATATGAAGTGGCATAGTTGATTATTTCTGTGCTGCTGCTCAAATAAATGTTTTTATGTTCATTAGGAGAGAAGTGTTGCTGAAAAAAAATAATACAAAAATAATAATAAAACCACACAGCAAAATATAAGGGATTTGCAGAATGCAGTCACTCAGTAGGTCTTCATTAACAACAACAAAAAAGCACATTCTGCACAAACACAATATTAATGTTTTGCTTATTTCAGTGCATCAGTAGTTTCTACCGTTCTGGAGGAGGTTCTGGTAAGGCAGAAAAATCTGCTCTGTTTTCTCCTCCCATGCATTTTTTCTGAGCAAAATTTATTTTTTTGGAGAAGCCACAGAAACCTCCACGTAGGTATACCTTTTGTCATAATAACCCTTAGCTGCTTTTCTTGAAAAATTCCCGCATTATAAAATTGTGCAGCAATTGCCTTATTTTAAGATAGACACACATTTTATACTTTGTATCAGTGACCTTTTAACATCAGTGGCTCACATTACAAGATGTTAAAATGAACAATTTGTTCTAAATTGAACAGTTTGTCCTACACTAAAAGGCATATTACCAGTATCCTGGAAATATATCTGCCCTTTACATCAGAATACTATATGCTGGTTTTGTAGTTTTTAAAAAACAACAACAGAATAATAATTTGTGGAAGGTACAGACATAAAGGATGCACACTACATCAGAATTTGAATGGGAATTTTCAGAAACTTTTAATGAACCCACTCCTTCATAAAATAGTGCTGTAGAAGAATGCAATTTTCTACTGTCATGGTTCTCTTGCAGGTAGGTCTGTAATGTGTGGTCCTTTGAGCTGGGTGGTTTGCAAAAAGAGCAATCTGCAGATGTTTGTTTCACCTACAGTCTTAATTGCTCTGATCTTGTCAAGGATAATATCCCTACTGTGATGGTAGCCCTTCTAGGAAGGTCTCATCAGGAGGGCCTCTAAGCATGGAATTCTAAATTTGCAATTAGGAAAATACCTATTTAAGCATCTTTTTGCAACAATTGAAATCCAGACTACAAGCAAGTATAGAGTTGAGAGCAGTCATGATTTAATATCTTTACTGGAGTTAAGTGGAAGGACATTCATTTGCAAGTGGACTTCCTGGTCAGACAAGCAGAGTTGCTTGTTTCACCCAAGGTGGGCACTCAAGACTTCAGGCACTTTAAGGGCTTTTAAGATGTAATTTAGTATGAATCATCATACTTCTAAAATCTTCTGATTTCCTTTGTAGTTCTGAATAGAGCTCACATTACTCACAACGTGTTTTGCACAGAGTAGCTTAGCAACACATGGCAATTTGACATTATCTCAGCTTTCTAATCTAGGCATGATACAGTGCTGAACGTGGCTGAAGTTTAAGTTTTACTTTTGTTGTTCAAATAACTGAAAGGGTTGTTGCAGATTTATAAATTTTATAGCTTTCTGAAGTGATGAACATTGGTCTGAATGTCTAAAATCAAGATTAATTTGTCTCAACAAATGAAATTATTATTATTATTTTTTGAAGGCAGAGATGCTCATGGTCTGCCTGTTAGTATCTAGGTAGCATCACAGCTTTACATGACTGTTAAAATGGAGCTCCTAATAGCCTGGTTTGCTGCTGTAATCAAACTTCTTAATTGCTGGTGATGTGATCCAACAGGCATGTTCCTGAAACTGTTCCACTTTACTGTGCGAGCTCATGTTTATTAAGCATACTGCAAAGTGGCTTCTGTGACTTTTAGAAAAGATGCGGGAGAAATAAAGCACTTGTCTTCATGTGAATGCTTCAAGCACTCCTCTTGAATGGGATTTTGCCAATACCTTGGATGGGACAGCCTGTCATACAGGTCATGCACTCTATACTCCTGGAGGCTTTCAAGACCTGGCTGCATACAGCTCTGAGCAGCCTGGTCTGATCTCATTTGATGCTGCTATTAGCAGCAGGTTGGACAGAGACTGCCTCAGGTTGCTTCACACCTAAACCAATCTTTAATGCTGTGAATGTTTCCAAAACCTTACGTTTTCCTTGATAACAATTCCCATTAATCTTTCAGTTTCATGCAGATTCTGTTGTTAAAGATTATAGTAACCTGCCCATCATGTTTTGAATGAAAAGCTAATAGAAGGTGAAGTATTCTTCAGTGATGCTTTTTTTTTTTTTTTTTTTTTTTGGTGGTGGTGGTGGTTTTTAATTCACAATATAAGTATTTTTCTCTATGTTGAAAGTCATAGAATGTAGGTCCTGGCTATGAATACATGAAAACTACAAAACGCTGCTGAAAGGGTTGATAGAAGGAAATCCAAGTAGACTAGAACTGTTTGATTAGAAATTACAGAGGAAAGCTACAGAGCCAATAGTAAACAGATAATACAGCTAGAAAGAAATGTCTTAGTTTGCATGAAACTATTCATGTATTACAAATAAGGGGGGAAAAGTCGTGATATAGTGGAGGCACAGGAATCAACAGCTTTTTTCTGAAAAAGCAGTGAAGGGTAAATTTTGTGCACATTTAATGAGTAGGTCAAACCAAAGGTGATCATTAGCAGGAACCCATGGCAATTAGCTACAACAGCTGAATTGCCCCTGTTCAGTCAAGTGGCTGAGCTGGGTGCTCTGGAAATGGGTGGTGCTGTCCCCCGTGCCTTCTCCTGGAAGATGTAGTATGCTGCTCTGCACCTTGAGGAGGTCATTTAGTTCCTCAGATATATGTTTTTTCATGTTTCTCCAGCTAGGTAAGTTCTGCATCAGTTTGAGTTGATTCAACCTGCCAAGAGGAGTGAGCAGAATACCAGGGCTGATGTGAGGGAAAGGCTGAGTTTGTAGCTGGGATTGCTCAGATGCTCCTGGACAGTGGCATCCTGGCCCACAGTAATGTTTGTGTGTAGCATCAGATCTCCTGACCGGGACAGTCGGTCGCTGACTGGATGGTGACGGGAGCCTACACTGCAGTGAGCTTCACAGTCGTGGTGTCAGCTGGACCAGGTGAGACCCTGGAAAGCGTTTCTGCTCTGTTGTGGTAGTCCAGCTGGCCCCCGGTGCTCTGTGAATGCCCCACAACATGCACAGTTCGTTGCTATTGGATATTTTCTGTACATACAAAACATCTCTTCAATATTCTACATGTGCAGAAAATACTGTTCCTTGGTCTTATTTCACTGTTCCTGCAGGAAAATTTCTATTACCTATTGACAAAATCTTACCTACATATAATTCGATCAGTTCTGTAGCAGGGACTGCCCTGGATGTTAACACCTTAAGAGCACAAATTGGATAAAATACAGTGAAAGCTGCTTGGGAGAATTTCAAAACCTGTCCCAAATTCCCAGCTGCCAAGCTCCTATGGCAATTAGTTAATTGTGAAAGTTCAATAACACAGTTGCAGCATGCTGGGTGTGCACCTAGGTACTGCCCTCACTCCCTGCTGTGCCACAACTCTAACTAAAATTGAACTTAATTTTCATGCTTACAGCTCAGAACTGAAGCTCTGTAGCTCTTGCCACCCTATGCTCACATTGAACCTTTTGTCTTGCAAGCTGATTTTTAGGCAAGATGCCCAGCTCGCCTGATGCCTTCCCGACCATGGGTTCTGCAGTCACGCAGTCAAATTCTGGCTGATCCAGCATGAGCACAGGCAGTTTAATTCTAAAGACAGCAAGAAAAGTAGCAGCAGAGAGACAAAAGCAACATATGCTCTGCCTCTTATTTGTGCTCCAGTTGATGAAATATATAAGCATTAAGTTGGAACAATTCTTTTTTTTTTTTTTTTTTTTTTTTTTAGGTTCTTATTGAAAGTACCATAGCCGGTTTTTGTTCAGGTTAGGTATTGTCCCATTATTTTATTCCTACACATTAGAATATGTTAAATGTTTACATGGAAAATTGGGGGTGGCAGAGGTTTTGGCTGTGTATTTTAAGAATTGTCATAGGGCAAGATTTAGCCTGAAACTGAGATGCCTAAAATGAGGTGTCTGCAGTTGAGCAAAGTTTCTGAACTGCCTCTGAAGCCAGTGGAACTCAAATCGATGCAGTCTGTGTGTTTCAGAGCAGAAGCTGTTGAGTGTGGCATCGGAGGCCCCGGTGCCATTTAGGATGCTGTGTGGTGCCCGAGGTCTGCACACAGGACTGACAAATATGTCGCAGGGCAGCTGGAAGGCCTCCAGCCTGCCCGGGTGGTTGCTGGAGGCCAGGGGTGTATTTCAGGTGCCTACAAAAGCACTGAGCATCATCTGTGCTGCTGCAGGGGTTGTCTTCAGAATCAGCTGGGTTGCTCTGTGGATGGATGATGGTGGGATAGTAGACACCTAAATTTTGGTGATTTATTCTGGAGCTGCCTCAGTGTCAAACAGTTGCATTGCCAGCCTAAGCATTAATCTAATACATGATGCTTTTGTTGGAGGAGTGGAAGCTTTGTGATCTTTTTTTCCTTTTGTCTTCAGGTCATACTTGTCAGATAATGTTTTCTATATATCTGAAGCACAGTTGGCTGCCTCAGAACTCTTTCATTTTCCTCTACATGTGTATAAAAGACTTTCTGTATGGGGAATGCAAACAGTTATCAGAGACTGATCGGTATAGTAACGCCGTGATGCAGGATTTGTGAATAACTGGATTACTAATCTGAGCTAGTTCCATAGTTTTTAGTCTAACATGAGCAGTCCTGGGTTGTGGGTTGGCTTTTTGGGGGGTTTGGTTTGGTTTTGCTCTTTGTTTGAATAAGATTAAACACTAGTGAGGGAGGGATGTGGCAGCCCTATTCTATTTGAGATGGGATGAACTACCAGCCTCCCCACCATATTTTGTCATCATTGACAGAATACTTTTTCAAAAATATCCATAAGCTCTTGCCAAACCTACAAACAATTGCATGTATGGCCATCCCCCATATGTGGAGGTAAAATTTCCAATGTCATTAAAAATCCTGTCTCACTATTTAGGTCTTTGATCACTAACAATGTAAAACAAAAATACCTAATTAGAAGCATGTGAACTGAAGCAGAGATGTTTGCAAGTGCAGCTGTAGTCTGGATGCATCCCCTTGGAGTTTTTTCTCATTTTCCTTTTATTAGCAGAATTTCATATTTTAACAAGCTGAAGTTTCAATGCAGGCCTCGATGCTTTGTTCCTATGGAAACAGATTACTGTCTCCAAACAAATCAGGCACGCTGAGTTGCTGTGGAAACACAGGTAAGAATTTCTGGTAGGTGCAGAAAAGTGCTGAGCCAGCAGGGCTGGGAACTTACTGCCTTGCATTTGATGGGACTAGTGCCAGATGCCCCAGAAAGGACTGAAGAGTTCCCTGCGATCCAGTAACTGCTATTCAGCCTTAAAAGGGACAAATATTCCTCCAAGCCCCTATTTCATATCCTTATGTTTTTAATCATGAAGAGCACTTGTCGGTGCTGTCTTGTAACTACTCGCTAGATCTCTTGATTCTGTTATTGATGACTGGATTTGTAGAAGTTAAAGAGGAAATTTTATTTTGACTTCATTTTATTTTTATTTCATTTTTTTTTTTTTGAAGTCAACTTGCAAATGTTTCTAATTGAAATATGTGCTGGCAATACTGTCTGTATCTGCAGGCAGAAAACTAGTTCCTTTTGGAGGTATTTTCTCCTCTTTGAAGTAAAGAACCCATATAAAATGCATTGAGAGTCATAGTGAGTTTAAAAGCAAGTAAAATGAGAAGATTGACTCAGTTGTGGGATAATATAGAGATGTATATGTATATATACACCTGGGAGAAAAGGCAAGGAGGAGGGAGGGGAATGACAGTCTAGACTGTAGCAGAGGAACAACTACATGCTGTGCAAAGTGACTAGATTCTTAGTCATGCAAGAGAAGCTTTTGGTAATGTATATTTAAAACCAGATACATTCTGGGGAGCACAGCATGATGAAAGCATTTTCCTCATGGAGTCAGAAGAAATGCCTGCTTTGTTCCCTCTAAAGAGGCAAAAAAAGTTGCTAAGCTGACTGCGTGGCTCACAGCTGGTGGAAGGAAGGGAGCAGTTCTGCTTTCCTTGCTTTTAACTCTGTTCATTGTGACTTGCAGGGCAGGAAAAGAGAACACAGTGAAATTTCAAGCATCAGCTCCAAGAAAGATGAAGCAGAGACAAAATGCTTAAGAAAGGAGTCATCTGCTTCAGTTTAAGTTGTGATAATTACACCCCGAATGGTGACCGCTGTGAGGAAAAGCCACGATGGGGCTGCTCAGATGCACACTCCAAGTTGGCAACGAGGGATATAAGAGTAACAGCTCTAAATGTAAAATGTTGGGGAGATGAAAAGGAAAAAAATATAGGGACTTATATGAACTTCAAAATGGAAAAAAAGCCTTTATATTGAACACTTCATGCATTTTTTTAATGCTGTTAATGATTAAAAGCCTCCACAGATGCCCTTAGATCACTGGTAGGACAGAATGATACTCAAAATGTAACTGTGCTTTACATTTTTGAGTCAAGATTTCTAAAAATTAGGAACCAGAAGGTAGGTGCCTGAGTATGGAGGGCATAAAAGCTAACTCTGTGAGGCACAAGGAGCAGCTGTGCCCATCTCAGTGCCCACCGGCTTGAATATTTGCCATTTGTGCCTAAAGGAACAGCTATGTCCTACATCCATAGCAGGCTGAACTACTAGACAGAAGTGCAGCTAATGCCTCTGGTAGCTCAGACTGTTTGAAGGAGAGGGGTTTCTCCTAAAAGCCACAGCCACCAGCAGTTTTATATAAGGTGGTCTTTCCCTACCCACCACCTTTGGCCCTTCAGCAAGACGAATGAGTAAAAGCAGAATAGATTCTATATGGTAGCATGTTAAAGTCAAAAAAAAAAAAAAAAAAGTGTTTAACATTTTAAGTCCATCTACAATCCTATCAAGACTCAATGCCATTCCTCTCAGGACAAGTATGACTATTAATAGGATGTCTCCAGTACACTTGCTACATGAACGATGTTCTTTTTCTGTGCAGACAGTCCTAGGAAATTATTTTCCTGTAGAGAATATTGAATACTGAAGCCTTGAATAATAGATTTCCTGCGTAGTAGGACTTATATGCAGAAATTCCTCTACATATTTTGAAACCAGTGAAACAAGCTTAATAATTTAGTATCTTCCCTGTTGTTCTTTTCACAAGCTGTAGAAACCTTGCCATCAATGCTTCAGAGTTTGCATGTTAAAAACAGTATTTGGCAAACTACTGCTGTGTCCTCTTCTTCAGTAACAGCCAGGGATTTGGTCAGCCATCCCGATCTTGCATCCTGCAAACCATGCAGCTCTGCAGGGGATGCTTTGGCTCTGTTCGAGTTCTCAGTATGAGGGATGCTAGTGCTACTGCAGTGCTACCTACCCATCTTTGGACTTGGTGAATACAATAAAGATGGACACTGCCAAATGCTTGCACCTCCTCTTGTGTTTACTGAACGGTGCTCAGTTGTGTAAGGACAAGTGATGGCCTTGTCTGGCAGTCAAACATCTGCAATCTCCCAGCAAACCATGTCTTGATAAGATTTAAAAAACAAAAACAAACCAAGCAAACAAAACAACAATAAAAAACAACAATCCTTTATTACATGTTGAGAACATAAGAATGTGGTGTTTTGTCTGTATAAGGAAGACATTTGGCAATCTCTATCTTGGTAATACCTTGTAATGAAAATAAAACATCTTGGTAAGCACTTAAGTCCATGTAGCATTCTCTCAGTTAAATAAGAAAAAATATTGTAATAAAAACTCAGTGTGTATCTATGGCTACAGAAGAGCTTTTCCCAGTACTATGTTGTTTCTTTCAAAAATGACTTCTTAGACTTTCATAACTAATGAAGATTTGACAGGAAAACTTGCAAGTAGAGACCAAATTTTTATGTAGTCTCTTTCTTATTGTTATTAGGGGTAGTCCAGATTAACTGCAAAGAATTGAGTGCGTCTCCTTTCCCTTTTCATTCTTTGTTGGAAGTGAATAAAACCCATGAATCCTGTGCATACTGCTTGTTTTTCAATTAGGAAATCTAATTTTGTTCATTCTTCAAGGCAGAGGAAAAAAAAAGTTAAGTTTTTACACTGTAAACTAAGGATCATTAAAAATAACAGAACTGCTTGAAATTCTCAACTTTCCATCAGTTAGTAAGCTGTTGATGAATACTGACTACTACGAAGCCCTGTTGAGATTCATCAGCCCATCAGCTCACATTGAGAGATCTTAAGATGAACTCCACTTTGACAGCTCAACATGTCCTTCAGCAAAACTGGGCAGCAGATTTAATGCTCCCGGTTTTGTCTGCATCACAGAGGTTGGCTTCCTGGTGTCACTGAGCTGTAGTTGTTACACTGGAAGCCATAAACTGAGGCAGTGGGGCAGGTTTGATCACACTAAAATGGGTTGATCTATTAGAAAGACAAATGGTGTGTTAGGGCACAGTGGTGAGGTGTCCTGATCTGACAGACTGTACAAACCAGAGGGTTTTTTTTGTTGTTTTTAAGGTGTCTGAAGGCACCTTAGTAGGGAGTATATCTGGAACGTGCCAGGAGTGATTTGTTTGCTGCCCAGAACAATGTTTGTTTTATATACTTCTTGCTGCAAATAAAGTCAACAGAAGCATGTTGTGCTCAGTAGAACAGGACACTGACAAGACCAGAGTATGTCTCAGGTGGGCAGACTTCTACAGAAAGAGGCACACAGTGCAATTTTTGTCTGTATTCTGGGTGTAGTTCTATTGCTAATGACATGCAGTGTTCTTGGCAGTCCAAGCAACTTCCTAAGTAAAAGCATGTTTGCTTTTGTTTTCTCTTCCATGTAGGCTGGTATTGTGGCAGTGTGTGCAAATAAATCTTATTTACTCAAGGGAGTATGCATGAAAGGTAAATTCAGAACTTTTATTCTTCTAAGCTGTGTACAGTGAAGCCCACAGAGTGAAATTTTAATCAATAAATAATGATTGTATACATATTTCAATGTAGTAGAATCTCTTCTTGGAAAAGCCATTATGATCTAATCTAATTCTAAGCATGGCAGCAATACTTGTGAATTGTGTATAGAGATACGCGCAAAATCCGAACACTACAAGAATAGGCTGACAGAACTAGACCCAGAAAAGAGGGGTTATCTGGGAGTATCTCTTCACATGTGCTGCTTGATATATGAAGAACAAATCCAACACTCAGCCTTTTAGGGCTAGGCTAAGAATTTCTTTTTATGAAGATGCCTCAGCCTCTGCATCCTTGCCTCATCCTTTGCAAAATGGCAAATTGTGCAGCAGGCACTGGGGGACTTTGCCAGGATGCCAAGAATAAGTTGGCATGTGAGAGCCCTTTGACAGTACGCAGGGTGGGACTTGCTATCCAGTCAGTGAACTTACACAACCATCCTAGAAACCCGGAGCCAGGCAAATATTTCAGTAGAAAGAAGACAGACTAGTGTCTGGGGAAGAGGGTCCTCAAAGATTAGCTTAAAGCAGTGCAAGTGGGGCTTCTGTCCTGGGACTGTGCTGGCATAGAAATGGAGAACTAAATTCAGGTGAAGCATCATGGCTGTGACTCCCAAGGGACATGGTGTTCCCTCATATAGTACCTTTTGAGAGGGTCTGGCTTCATGTGCATCTATGGCATTATCAGCCAGCTCATTTCCTGCTGAGCACACCAATCTTGGAGAATCCTTTCTGAAGAAACACTGTCAAGTGTATATATATATATGTCTGTGCTGGCACTGAATGTACTTACCAGCCTGGCTGATAGTTAAAACTAGTCCGATACAACAAAGAGATCTGCAGTGCACTCACCTGAAGTTGACTAAGGCTCTTCAGTATCTGCCTGAAAACAGAAATCAGAGCCTCAGAGCATTTATTGAAAAAAATGCCAAGCTTGATAACCAGAGAAAAGAGCTAAAATGAATGCAAATGTTTTGACCAGTGGGTGTTATTTTGCTGACATGTTCACAAGGGTTTTTAAATATAGGAATGCCCTAAGAAGTGCTTTTAAAACAAAATGAAATTGGCGTGTAATTCTGTAATGTGCCTGCACAGATCCAGGGGTGATGTCAAGGTGCTGGATGCTAACTTCTTTTCTCCTTTCAGCTTTTATAATCCTGAGGCCAGGCCCTGAATGCACATTCTCTTGCTGTCATCTGGGCCTGCAAAGGACTGTTTTGATGAACCTAGGCAATAAATGCATGTCTTCTTCCTCCCCTTTTCCCATTGGGGAAAAAGATTTTTGGCATTACAGAATTTAATCAAATTAATAATTTGTTTGAAATCTTCCTTGATTCTTCTTAAAGAGTGGCATTTTTTTCAAGTCTAGGTTGTTCCTGAAAACAAATATTAGAACTGTTTTTTAATAAAAACTACCTCGTCTGTGAAAATAATCTGTATTGCAGAAGTATAATTACCACAGATGCTCTTTGAATGGTATAATTTAAGTACTTTTTCTCATGGAAGAAAGGGAAGAAATGATTAAAAGCATTCCCATTACCTAGGAAGCACAGACTTCTTAAAATGAATTCAGTTCTTTGGTGGCAAGTGAATTCTCTCACCCCAAGGAGCATATCCAAGCATACACACAACCATCTGCATGAACCCCAGGGAGGAGTGGGTATGGGACCTTTGTTTCAGCTTTGATGCAGGTGGGTGCAAGAATCTGAGCTGTATATACAGTACATGCAGAAAGCAATTTCTATGTGTATTGTCTTCTAAAACAGAGTCTCTGCTATTGCACTGAGATCATAGTAAACTATGTTCAGCTGGAGAAGAGACACTAAGCAACCTAGAGCCACAGCCAGTGGTAAGGCATGCTTGGGCAGAGAGATGGAAGATTTCTTCCTGTAGTATGGTTCAACCTTACCTTTATATCTATTCTTTTATATTCTGTTTTATAGCAGCTGTCAAGAAACTCTGATCTATTAAAAGGCCTGGAAGTTTAAGGTGTGTATCTTGTACAACCTGTCCACTTACAGTTGTTCTTTTTCTTATTTAATAGCCTCTGTGCCTCTGCAAGAGACTAGATTCCAAATGTCTTTCTTCTGAGGTGCAGTCACACCTCCCAGAAAGCTGTATTATATTTATTCCCACTACTCTACATGACTCTGTTTCATTCCTTTCCCTCAGTAAGGTACTTAACAGATGTGTCAAGACTCTGCTTATTGTTGCCCTTTGCTTCTATAACCTACTGTCACAGCTTTATCACTGACACTATGCACCTCTTCTCACCATCTGATAGTAGGTTTTATTCCTTAGGTGTGCAAGACACTTTCTGAAACATCTGGTAAATAAAACTATTTGGCTGAAATTGCTATTATTCCTGTTCAGGAAACACCAGCTTGATATTTATATTTAAATCACTGTTATCTGCCATGCAGTGTGGTACTCCTGTAAATCAAACTGTGGTAGATTGCTGCTGAAGAGCTCTGCAATAAGTTTTCCTTTTAGCTGTCCTCTTTCAAGATGAGTTTTTTTCCAAAATGATCATTTCCAGTAGTGCACACTATTTAAATTGTTTTTATTAAGTCTTGCCAAACTGGAGCTAACTGTTCTAGAAGACTGTTCCCCAGAGAGCCTTCATCAGTGATGAGGTGACCCTTAGTTTAGGGTAGATATTCAGCTGTCAGTGTTCTTCTGGGACTTATTGCTATCAGTTTTGATTTCCATGTTCCCTTCCCATCTGTAATTGAAACAACCTTCTCCAGAGTGAAAAGGGTAAGTATACAGCAAAGGAGTCTGGACAAAGAGATGGGGTGATGGCAAAGAAAAGGAGAAATATTGAAAATGTGCTGAACACCAGGACACACACCACCTTTTCGTCAGCTGGTTTTGACTTCAAGACTTCTCTGATTTATTATAAATTGTATGCTGTAGTTATTTCTAAAAACTAACACTTATAAATCTGCCATTGCTATACGTTTGTCAGTATTCAGACACTTGGGTTACAGCAGTACCCATTAACTTGGCTGATAAATAACCATATTCAACAACCAGATGAGTGGACACAGCTATTTTTTTTTTTAATTTTTTTTTTTAAATTAGACAGAATATCTCTGTGTATGAGTCTAGTAGCTGAAAAGCCCAGAGTGTAAAATTTAAGTATCTGGGAGTTAAACTTCGCATCAGTAGGTAATCAAAAAGGATGCTCTTGCTGTTAACAAAGCAATAATTTAACAGAACTGCAGCTTATTTTTGCTTACATCTCAACTTTTTTTTTTTTTTTTTTTTTTCCCTCACATTGGGAGAGGAGAACTGTAAATATTCTCTCTTCCTTTATGAGTGTTATAATATCCCTAACAGCTAGGGGGAAAAGCCAACCAACCAAACAAAACAAAAAATCCCACCTCATCCAGAAGTAAATCTAATACTACTCTTCCCTTCTGGCTAAGAAAAAATTAAAAGGAAAGTCTGAACTGAAATACTCCATCTGTTGCATAGCAATGTAGTCTGCTTGCTATCAAATGGTTTGTGAGCCTGAGTTTTTTATTCAGATTCTAATTGAGTGCTCCAAAACTGGGACTATGCCCACAGTTAAGCAATGTAGGAAAGGGAATTTCCCCACACCCATTCATCTTTTTTTTTTTTTTTTTCTACCATTAAAGTAAATCACCAAGGAATGGAAAGGTGTTCCATCTTCATAGGTAGCTGAGGTGACAGAAAGGTGAGAGGCATGATTCGTCTTCTTTAACTAACTAGAAACCTATTCCAGGTTATTCAGGTAATCTTGGCTTAGAGTCAAAGGACAAGGAATGGGTAATTGTGTCTGCAGAGCATGTTTCACCCAATTGCAGACAAACACATCTCCACTAGGCACTAAATCCCAGGTTTCCCTCCCCTTTCCCTGCAGAGGAAACCACTTCTCATAGTTCTCAAGACACCTGTATTCAGCAAGGTGTATTGGGTTTGCATGGCAGGGTTTTGGTAGCAGGGGGGGCTGCAGAGGTGGCCTCTGTGAGAAGCACTCAGCAACTGCCCCATGTCAGAGCAGAGCCAGCTCCAGCTCGCTCCAAAAGGGACCCACTGCTGGCCAGAGCCAAGCCATGGAGCGACAGTGGGTGGGCCTCTGGGAGAGCAGAAGGGAAAATACTGCTGTGTGACAGCATATGGGAGCGAGGAGTGAGAAAATGGGAGAGAAGCAGCCCTGCAGCTCCCCAGGTCAGTGCACAGGAGGGCAGGAGGTGCTCCAGGCACGCAGCAGCAGTTCCCCTGGGGCCTGTGGAGAGGCCCCTGGTGGAGCAGGCTGTCCCCCTGCAGCCCATGGGTCCCACATGGAGCAGATCTCCACGCTGCAGCCTGTGGAGGAGCCCCTGGTGGAGCAGGTGGATGTGGCCTGGAGGAGGCTGCAGCCCATGTAGAGGCCCCACAGGAGCAGGCCCCGGGCTGGAGCTGCAGCCCTTGGAGGAGCCCACGCAGGAGCAGGGGGTCTGGGGGAACTGCCACCTGTGGGGGACCCGTGCTGGGGCAGTTTGCTCAAGGGGAAGGATGGACCCAGTGGTACGGAGAGATGTGGGAGCAGTTCTTGAAGAGCTGCTGCCTGTGGGCAGCCCCCGCAGGCTCAGTTCGGGAAGGACGGCATCTGGTGGGAGGTACCTTACATGGAGCAGAGGCAGAGAGGGACTGTGAAGGAGAGCGGTGGAGACAAACAAAGTGTTAGGGACTGACCACAGCCCCCATTCTCTGTTCCCCTGTGCTGCTCAGGGGGAGGAGGTGGAAGAGGGTGGATGGGGGGCAGGTGTTTTTTGTTTTTAGTTTCTCACTTGTCTAGCTTGTTAGTATTATCAAACATATATAAATTAATTATATTAATCTCCCTGTGTTGACTCTGTTTTACCTGTGATAATTATTACGGAGTGATCTCGCTCTCCTTATCTCAACCCTTGAGCCCTTTCCACTGTATTTTGTCCCCCTTTCCCTTTGAGGAAGGGCAGTGAGAGCGTGGTTGTGGTGGAGCTCAGCTCCCCATCTGGCTAAAACCACCACACAAGGATACAGCCAGTTACATAATCCACTAAAATACTCTTGCACTTAGACCTGATTTGACCTTATTCCCATTTTCCTTGCATCTTTTGACATACGTATATATGGGAAAAGTCTTTTCAAATCTTGCATTTGGTATCAGAAAAAAATCAAATGTAGTGGCTGAGCTGTCATACTGAAAGTTGGGGGAGTGGTGGTACAAAGGCAGTTTCATGTCTGAGAATCTGATCAGCCATCCTGTGATGACTCTTTAGTTTTCCTATCCAGTTTAGCATACTGAAAGGTTTCCAACCACTAATGGATGACAGTGGGAAAATTTATGGAATGAAAACTATTCATATGCAAAATACTGGAAAATAGCCAAGAAAGATGGAGAAAAGATTGTTGGAGCTGGGAAGTACAATGTGTACTAAGCATCAAATAATAGGAGAGTGAAGAGAGCGAGTCAGACAATAAACAAGTGATAGGTGGAGCCCTAAATAAATTTAATCAGACAGTAAAAACCATAACAAATTTGGAAGAAGATAGAAAAGGATGAAAGGAAAATGCCAAGAGGCTGGAAATGAAATAGAAAGAGCAAAATTGATGGATTAAAATTGCCTTAATTTAAAAATGAAACCATAGGGGAAAAATTTATCATTGGACTTGGGAAAAAAAGATAGAGATCTCACTGTTCTCCCTCATTCAGCATGCAATTTGAGCAAGTCATCTTCAAAGCACGGAAGAAAATGATTTGTAGTTACAATCTGTACAGTTATTTGAGCCTGATATTGAGTCTCCCTGTGGAACTCTTCCACCACCATAGCACTGGGTGATGTGGAACTGAGGTGCAGATTTGAAGTGCTTTGCCCAAGTAGTCCATGGCTAAGCCAGAAACCAAAAACAGACAGTACTTGAAAACATTCTTTCCTGTATGACTCCGACCTACATGTTGGCATCCCTAGACTGGTCATCCCAAAGCAGCTAGCACTTGAAGACCAGGGCTTTGAGAGTCACTGTTCACTGAGAGTCACTGTTCACAGCTGTGGTTAGAACCCAAACCTCTGCATACGTGGCCACGCCTGTTTATTTTCAGGAGCTCCATGATTTTTATTGAAGACAGATGCTTTGTACCATCCTTGTAATGGTAAGATCCGATCCTGTATGAGTTATTGGCAGGTTTTATGATTTGCTACACTATTTGTACATGCTAGGGATTAGTATACCATCAGATGTTGCAGAGAATATTGACGGGTATGTGTGGAATGAGTTACCTCTGTGACAGTAAAATGTTGCAGCCATGCTGGTATGGCTCTGTGTTAGGAATAATGAGCCACATAAGAGACAAGGCTAATGAATCAGCTTCAATGCCACACAGACACTACTTTGGGGATAGAAACTAGTGCTATGTGTACTTACCAGCTCAGGTGGTGCTAGCTGAAATATGCTTATTATGAGCAGTGTAAGCATAGTGGTGGAGAGCTTGTAACTTGGGATCAACATTGTTAGCTTCTGTTTTCTTTCTAGTTGCTTCACTTATCTGGCATGTAAAGCCAGTGCTTCAGAAACTCACACAGCTTGATTTGAAGTGGAAGCTGCCATTTCAATCCAGTAATGTTGGCAGTGAAATTTCAAGTCAGCATTTCACAGACTAGCCAAAGTTTTCATAGTGCAGAGACTCTTAAGTGAGCTTGAAGCAATGCTTCAGACGTGGGGTGTAAATTGTGACTTCAGTTTTGAGGTAGTTAGGCTTCCTCAGCATCAGGCTTGGCTTGCAGTAAAGGCAGCTACATCATGGTTTAGATGAGAGAGAAAGAAAGGATAGTCTATTTGCCCCTAAAATCTGGGAGGTGTTCTTAACCATGGGATTGTGCTGGTATCTTCAGTTTTCTGCTCTCCCAACATATCATGCTTTTGTGCCCATGTTACTTCTGTAAAGATGGTAAGAAAATTAAGTTTAAATATTGTATTTCTATATTGGACTTGCTTTTACTCCTAGAAAGTCAGAAAAATACTTGATACCAAATTAAACTAATCCATGACAGGATACATCTATCATCAATTTACTTTCTCACTGCTAATGATGGAGGGCTTAATCATAATCACAAGGTAAGATTTAGGAACAGACTTTTTAGTACATTTTCGTACTTCTTTGTGATTTATAGCTGGGGTGTCTGTCTGTCTTTCCCTGAACACAAAATGTGACTATTTTTAAACTTTGGCCTTCTCATTCTCTATTTGGGCATCACACTATGACATTTCCCCTCCACCACTTAATCTCTACATACTTCAGGACAGGGTCTGCCCCGTTGTTTGGACTCATAGTATGTTCACACAATTAAACTTCAAAATATGGAACTACTGCCAAGGCTTATATTAAAAACAAAACAAACAAACAGAAAACCAACCAACCAACCAAAAAAGAACAGAAGTTCTTCAACTTTTTTTGGAGTTCCTTGGCTTTCTTTTCTTGGGTGTCAAGCTTTTTCCTGAACGTTGTATTCTACAAGCTCAGAGGACATCCACCCCTTTTGATTATTGTCATAACAGACTTATTAAAAAGGTAATTACTTATTACCTTTTTCCATATGCCAGGAATTTGAGTTGTAAGAATGACTTAGGGCTGTTAACAGTTTTGTTTTCAATTCCTCTCGTGTAATTCAAAAACTATTCTTTCTGAAGATAAGCAAGAGGGAGAAGAAGTTAATAATAAGGTCTTGCTGGTGAGAAGCACCTCAACATTAATCGTGTCTCTCACAAGGAGACTTCAGGCGTATCATTTCCACCCACACTAATCATAAAACCAGCACTGTGAATTGTTTCACAATTGTATCCCTGTCAAGTTGATGCAAATTTAGGACAATAATGTCTTTTTAAGTACTAAAACCTGATTTTCTTTTGATTAATAGGGTGTACGGTATGATTCCATAATGCTTTCCTATTATTTATATTATTTGAATGGTTTGAACTTCTCTCCCTTCTTGCAGACCAACCCAGCATGAGAATTAGCATATCACGCCTATTGTCACAGGAGGACTTTTTAATATTTAACAGTTTAAACATACCTGGTATTCACATTTTAGCTTTGTTTTCTAAACCACACATTTGACTATAGTATGTTCTTGTGGCGGTGGTTTTTCTTTTACTCTTTCTTGGGAAGGCTTATGGATGTGTTTGTCTGGAATACACAGAGGGCTGAATTGTTATGAACCTTGCGGCATCCCCCTGTCCATTTTCTTCTGCTCCATTTAAGTTCCAGTTTAGAACAAGTGGCCAGTGAGCACTTCAGAAACACTACTGACTTGGAAACACAAAAGTGTTGATTTTATTAGCTCCAGCGAAGTCAGTGGACTGACCTAAATGAGCTTTCTTTCCCTACCAAGGAAAGATCTCGGATGGACAAAAAATCTTTTTATTGAGTACAGACTTTTAAATTCTGTACTTGCAAAGTCTCTGACCAAAAAGATACTTGAACTGAAATAAGGCTTCATGCTACCTGTTGCACAGCAAAGTTTTCAGTGCTGCAGAGCAGAACTTTTCCATACGTCATATTTGTATGGTTGGATGATCCCAGTGCCAAATCCTCAGTGGAGAAAGGCCTGCAGGTTAGCACATTCAGCATTTTCAATTTAGAAACAAGCCCTCTATGATGGGAGCAGCCTTTTTCACAGGAGCAGTAATGAATACTTATCACTTAGTTACTGGTAAAACATTCTGACTTTCTGCCCTTCTACTGGTCAGTAAGATTCCTGCGTTGATCATCCCTATTCTCCATGCTCTCCATCTGCTGCAATTGTTTGGCCTCTGGGGCACTCTGGTTCTCATCACGCAGATGAAACAGTGTGGTCTTCTCTCTGGCATGGTAAGCAGCTTAAAAACACTTTGCTGAAATCAAGAGTCAGATTTGAAGCTGGCCAAAAGTTTGAGTTTTCAAATGAAAGGTACTTGGCTATTCAAATCGCACTTACTTAAATATTCAAAGCCATTTCTGAGAACCATCGTAGACCAAACTGAAAGATTATTTCTTTGAAGAGACATGACTCACAAGGATTAAAGGCTAAAAAAGCCTATCATTGTGGAAGTATATCTAAAGTTCTATCAAAGAAAACTTCTTCAAAGCTTAAGGTGGCTAAAAGCCAAAATGTTACATTCAGAATTCAGTGAGCTGTGGTATTATACCAACTGGGATTTATTTATTTATTTAAAAAGCAGCAAGCCTGTTAAAAAGCAACATTTTTATTGGAGGTTAAATGAGATATGAGTTCTACAGTTATGTTTAGTACTTTAAGTGTCTAAAACAAATGGAAACCCTTAATATTTCAGGAGTCCCTATGAATCACCTGGAGGTAGGGAGGCGATTTCTTCCCCTCAAGGATCTTTTATTTCACTAGAGATGGTGATTCACTTCTGAATGCATCATTTTCCATGCACCTGCCAGTGGAGTTCTAGATGACAACTGCACTGGTATTATAAACAGGGTCTGTTTTTGCAGTATAGAAAGCTGTATTTAAGGGACTCCCTCAAAATGTGATGCGTTTCCTTCTTAAATTAATGTTGTCTTTACAATGACTGTTTTGTACTGGATATGTTGGCCAGTTGCTGTTTTTATAGAAGTGGTTGTGTTTGTGTAGGAAATTTGAAGGGACCAAATCGCTACTGTGCAATCAGTACAGAATACCTGGTTATTTTCATCCTGTCAATATTTTCACAAAGAAGTGCTCCTTTTACCTCTTTCATGACCTTCAAGGTATTTACCTTAACCAGATGAGTCTGGCAAGTGTAGTTCATAACTCTACTGCACACTGAAAACCACTGACTCAAAAGAACATTGGTTTTCTGGTATATACTCTTTCTGCCTACCTCCTGCTCCTGGCTTATCACTTACAGATCTACCATAGACTGACTACTATCTCTTTTTTAGAACTACCAACCTTACAACCTTCTCTCTTTCTAGTATCCATCTCTACTTCACAGGTATCAGCCACCTTTTCTTCCAAACCATTTAACTGATTAACATCAATCAAGATAAAATCTTGTTCAGCTTGTAGTTAGCTTGGAGGATGTAGCTTCTGTTTCAGACATGAGACATGAAGAAGTGCTTTGTGCATGTTAGTTTGCCTGTTCTGATTATATCAGCTTATCTAACAAAAGAAATTATCATGCAGCTTAAGATGCCTCACAGAAAGTATTGTAATAATTTTGCCTGGTGAACTGTGTAGCAGTTAAGTGATGCTATTTCTCAGGAGGAGCAGCTCTGGTTAGTAAAGATCCTCTGTACAGCAGTGATCATGTTATTGTGAATCTTCTATGAGCAAACACATTTCTGGCAGAGAGTGATATCTGCTGTAGGTTATGTATTCACTACTAAGGAGAAGCCAGCAGGAATAGCCAACAGGAGGGGTAATGCTACAAATTCTAGGCTTAACTGAAGCTTCACAACCTACTCTAAGTAAGGAGCAATCAGAAGATGACAGCTTTTTAATAAGACCAGCAAATGAATGACTGAACATCATCTCTGCAATGTCTGAGACTGAAGAATTACTTTCATCTCCTGTCTTTGCAGTGATCCACATCTGAGCACATTCCTATTTATCTTCCCAGAAAAGAATGTTCAGGCTTGCTTGACCTGTGACTTCAGTTCCAAGAGACAGAACATGGACTGAACAGGGAATTGGGTGAAGTAAAGACTATCTAAAGCTCAGTGTTAATACGTGCAAGGCATACCAATATTAATATGCTAGACAGCTCTTCCCATCAAAGTGAAGAATATCTGTGAAGGGAGAAGAGAGAGCTGCAGAAAGAACTGCCCTTGGACATGTGTTGATGTCTCCAGTGGAAAGATTTCCCTTCCTCCAGCTTCACCATAGCCAGTTCCTTATGGGTAACTTCAGGGACACTTGAATTTCAGTGGCAGGGTCTGTGAGCACGTGTGAACCTGAACAGATATCCAAAGGCAGGACTGAAGTTAGGGTTCCTGGTTCCTTTTCAGTATGGAGTTCCCAGAAAGATACAACTGCCTCAAATTCCACTACACTGGTCCTCTGCACAGCACAGCATATTCAGTGCAGTCAGCGTAAATTATGTTTTCTGTTTCTTAGTCTGCAAAATAAACAATACATAACCTGGAAGAGCTACTGCTTAGGACAGTTAGTCATACTTGTGATTTCTAGCAGTTGCTGTGGCGTATCAAGTTTAGGGGGTGAACATGACATTCTCATAAGGTTTGAACTACATGCTGTAGCTTATAAAATTTCAGTGACATGGAGCACATTTCTGTGTTGTTACTTACAGATGCTGTGCAATTCAAGCGCTGCAGAGTATTTTGCTAAAAATGATAGAATTGTAATCTGTAGAATAAACTGGGATATAATTCCTGGGATTTATGAATAGTTTTGCTGGAATAATAATGCCTCATAACTAACATACTTAGAATACAATACCCAGAATTTCTTGGAACGAAGACTTCTTGTCCCTCCCCTCCTTGTTTTGCATAGAATAATAAACTGCAAATCTTTGAGTGTTTTGTTTTGTTGTTGTTTTTTAACTCTGCAACTCTGCTCCTCTGGGAAATGGAAACTGTGCTGGGAACAAGGAAAGATACTCCATAAATTAGGGTGAAACATGCCAGATGTAAAGATTTTATTCTGTGATCAACACACCAAGGAAGAGTGATGCTGTGCTATCACATTAACAAGAGGACAAGATGAGAAAATCTAGGCTAGATAGCTTGCTACAGCTGTGCAAAAGACCATAAAGGCTGTCACTAGATTAATCTGGTACAAAATTAAAGGACAGACTCTAAGTATTGGAGGCAATTTATTCTTTTCAGAATTTAAAATTGACTGAGAGGTAACTGCAAGTGTTGGAGGCGGGACAACTGTTCAAGAATTTGATTACAGATATTTGCTGGCTGCAAAGAGAGCTGTACATTTTAACCACTGACAGTTAAAAAAAAAAAAAAAAGCGCATTAGTTTATTCCAAAATATCACAATGTATTTTTAAGGTAATTAGGGCATGTGTAACAACTATAAGCAATTTTTAGAATTATAAGTTAGAAGAATAAGTTTGGTGAATAAAAATAACAACAAGTTATATGTAGTATCTACCCTGTGTTCAGCTAAGAAAATTACTCACATTAAAAATCCAACAACATTTAGATGGTTTGTGAGCTGGTTCAGATTTTAAACAGCTATGGGCGGTAAACTGGCATAGGCATGATCTTTCTTGATTTTTTTTTTTTTAATTATTAAAAGGTAATTCAGAACATTCAGGTTGCAGAGAGAGGATCACAGAGTGAAGGTCACACAAAGAAAACAAGACTATATGCTAGAAATTTGTCATTTTGAAGAAGTTTTAAAGGGCAAAACTATCAGTAAAGGACATAACTGATGTTATGAAAGAGCTATATCAGCTCTATGCCTTCCTTAAAAGGGAAATACTCAGGATCAGTTGATACGTGACATTTAACTTACATGTAGCTGATGCTGGAATAATGCTTAAATTCTGATCTACTTTTAATAAGAAGGAAATTTCCTTTACCAAAAGAAAAACATCACTAACAGATGCAATGTTCACTGATAAAACTTATCCAAAGAATGTTAATTGTAAATACACAACTGTAATAGAATATACCATGAAATTTATTTATGTATTTATTTTAACAGAGGAATGGTACTTAGAGCTTCAAACTCGGACTGGAAGGGAGACAGCATTTTCAGTAACTGTTGAGCAGAAAGGTGCTGACACATGGTACAATGGAAGAAGTGGATTCTCCTAAAGCTACTGTAGACAAGAAGTATCTCTCAGAATGCTATTCCACTTGCATAGTACAATGCTTCCCAATAGTTTCCTGCAACGTTAACTTAATACAAATTTCATTTAAAAAATGATCACTAAAGAAAGTGATATATTTTTTAAAAGGTACAAATACAGTTCATTACTCACTTTTTTTTTTTTATTGTTACATTTATCTGTAGATTTGCATCTGATTTCTACTAATGTGAATGAAATCAAACATGCATGGGTGACTTATGTTAAAACTTCACTCTCTATTCCTGAACGTTTACATTTAACCTTTTATTTTAGTTTCATGTTGTAAGGTGGATAAAATATGTTTTCCCTAGAATACCATTTATTTTAAAACATGACAGATTGTGGAGCTCAGCATTGTTTGAGAGAAAAATCAAAATTATTTTTTAGTGAAATTGAACCTTGAATTTTTTAGTACATTTGTCCATCAACAGCACTGCAAGGCTCACTAGGGCAGCCTTTTTACAGATCTGCAACTTTGAGAAGTTTGAGAATGCAGTACAGAAAAAATGGTAAATACGTTCAAAGTTTGATTCTTTATAACATTTTTACTAAGGTACAAATGCAACCCAAAGACTTTATTCTTGCAAGACAGTCCTACTTGTCATAAGTGGTACAGGCAAGTCCCTCTGTTGTCTTCCATTTAAACCACCTGACATGTAAGAACTTCAAGGTTCTTAACTCTGTAATAATATTCCTTTTCAAATTTGTATTTTTTTTTTGGTGGTGTGGGAGGGTGGTCTGACTAAGCTACAGTGAAGAGTTGTTTTTTGTTTGCAGTTACTTTGATTTGGCTGCTAAAACCCAGGCAGCTACTGACTACATGAATTTAAAGATCTTGCAAGTAAGAAGGACTGGTAGAATGACTCTCTGCAGAATTTGTGCTTTAATTGTAAATGTAGTCTCTAGCTGCGTTTCACTAAATCCTGGGCTGACACCACAGCTGCTGAGCCAGAAGACAGCAGATGCTGCAGATGAAGCTCCATCCTCATTCTGGTCATCTGCAATGCAAATGCATGTTGCTCTCCACTTCCCTCAGCTGAATTCCTTTGTCTTTTACAGATTCCCACTGCTGGCTCTGTAAGCAGGAAGACACACTAATGATTTGCACGAAGAGACAGAGAATGAAATGACAGGAGAATGGGGAAAAGATCCTTTCAAAAAATAAAAATAAAAAATTAAACACCTTTATCTTCACTGGGAGCTTGTGCACCTGCAGAGATCCACAGCTTATCTGTAAAGAGCACTACATAAACATCAATTCTGCATTTTCACCAGTAAGTGTTAGAAACCGACATTAAGAGTCTTGAGAAAATACAATTCTGATTCACTAGTCTAGTGTGATTTGGTTTTGTTTGGTCTCTGCTGCATATGGCATCAAAGACAGCTCTAATTTTTCCTTAAAGGACAAAAGGACAGTAGATGAGGTGAAAGCTACATGGGGCTTCCTTCTTTAAGAGGGAATTTGAGCACTAAATTTTATTTAAGCCTAAGAAATACAAACAAAAGCCTGAGTCATGCTGCCTTTTCAACATCAATGGAATTAGTAGAAGGCAGGTCCTTGACTTTCCATTGTGTTTATTGAATTTTCTAATTATGATGATACATAAGCATCAGTTTAATACTTTTGAGACGAAGATGACAACATTGAGACCTTTTGTGACTGTTTATGTAGAGAAACAGCCCTGTCCATGATCACAGTCCCACCTGAAGAGAGATGAAATACAGTGGTTTCACTGATGCCCTTACTTGCACATGACCTGTATTCAAGTGGAAGAAGACAAATGGATGTGAACCATATAGAGAATCTAATGCTAAAGGGTAAATGTAACACTTGATAGCAGGTAGCACTTCAGGCCAATGGCTTTGTTGGACTGATGTGTGAGGCAGCTCAAGGATACTGCCCAATTGCGGTGGCGATGAATAAAAGCCACCAAGATGGAGAAGGAATTGGAGCACCTGTTATATGAGGAGAGGCTGAGGATGCTTAGCCTAGAAAAGGCTCAGAGGCTTCTCACTCATGTGTAGAAACACCTGGAAGCAGAATTAAGGAGCTAATTCTCCTCAGTGGTATCCACTGACAGGGTTTTCAAAAGACGTCTAGATGTAGAGCTTAGTAATATGGTTTAGTGGGGGACTTTTTAGTGTTAGGTCAGAGGTTGGACTAGGTGATCTTGGAGGTCTCTTCCAACCTAGATGATTCTGTGACATGAGGGAAGGGGTACAAACTGAAATGGAGGACTTCTATTAAGCTTAAGAAAAACTCTTGCAGTGAGGGTGGTCAAACACCAGAACGGGTTCCACAGAGAACCTATGGACCCTTCACCCACGGAGGTACTGAAACCAGTTTACGTCCCGAGCAACGCGCTCCAGCCGAGGACTAGCCAGCCTCTGGGAGCCCTAAAACTCTGTCATTCCCCGTGCTGTGATAACTACAAGCAGCTGAGCACAGCATCGATTTCACACTGATTTTTCAGAGGTCTCTCCCTCCCCACTCTCCCCCCTGGGGCTAACAGCAAATGGCCGCCCCCCCCTCAGCGCCCGCCGAGGCCGTTGCCCGCGGCCGCCCACGCGCCGCCGGAGCCTCCCCAGTACCACCAGCAGCAGCAGCACCAGCAGCAGCAGAAGCAGCAGCAGTAACACCAGCACCACCAGGTGCCGCCGCTCCCGCCCGCGCCGCCCATTGGCCCGGGCGGCGGCGTCACGTGGCGGTGGCCGTGCCATGCTGGCGGGGTGCCGCAGCTGCTGCTGATTCATTGGCTGTGCCGGGCTGGGCTCGGCTCGGCGGGGCGGCGCCCGGCCAGGTAAGGGCGGCGGTGGCGGCGGTGTGCCCTGGGCGCTGCTCCGCCCTGAGGTGCTGCGGGCGGCGGACGGCGCCGTGAGGGGGTGGGCTGGGCGCTGCGGGGCTCGTGTGGGGCTTCTGTGGGCTGTTAATAAACAGGGGGGCTGCGAGGCTTGCTGAGGTGGTGTTGCCTGCAAAAGGGGTTTGTGTTTTGTTTTGTTATTTAACCGAGGGGTTCCTTCTTGCTCCGGAGCACACGTCTTCTAAAGCAGCCCAACCAGCCTTTAAACCTCCCGTGGCACGTCTAGAAGGCGTTAAAACTTTTTAATCCCTCCCCAGGGTTGTGTGTTTTAGCTCTGACTGCTGTGCGTTTGAGTGAACTTTAAAATCCAACCTAGAAACACTTGCAAGGAGGAAAAAAAAAAAAAAAAAGCAGAATACATTTCTTGTTGTTCTTTTTTTGTCCAGGTGGCGTGTGGCTCTCTGCCGTGGATGGCTTTACCCCTTCTTAGCCTTGCCCTCCTCCTTCCCCGGGGGAGCCTGGCGCTTTCTTCCACCATCCCTCAGCCTCAGTGGCCCCTCGGGTGAGCAGCGGCTGTTGGCGGTGGCAGGACCGGGTCCTTGCCCTCAGCTGCCTGCCCTTCCCTTTGCTGGAGCTGATCCCCTCCGAGACCAGCTGGCAGAGCTTCTCTCCGTTCCCCCAGGGTTGCCTTGCTCGTCCTGACGTGTCCCATCGGTAGGTGCTCGCAATGCCGGGTGGTGACTGGATGTGAGGGTACGCACCGATGATTTGCCACTGCTCCTGTGTCGGGCACGGCTGGTACAGGGATGGGACAGTAGTAACAATGCTGGCCTGTGCTGCCTCAGCAAGGCTGGGCAGGGCTTGTTTGGCACAACATTAAGGCGCTTCAGTTTCCAGTTGTGTTTTCCAACCTGCCGCTCTGTTTCGGAGCTGTTGCCTCTGCTTTTTTCTGTTTTTCATCTGAGCTCTTCAGAGATGCAGATTTACGTAACTGGTGTGGAAATAAATAGATGTTTTGGCTTCTGCTCTCAGATAATCAGGTAATTGTCTCAAATGCTGCTTGTTTTTCTTGTCCGTTTGCAATTTCCTATTCAGGTTCTTAATCAGAGAGTTAAGGTAAATTCTTGCCACAGGAGTAAATACTTGGCAAGATGCCAGTGAGATGGTAACTCCCTGTTGACTGAAGGCAGTCTGACTCCCTTCTTGCCTAAAATAATGAAACATTCTGGCTGCATCAATCACAAGAAAAGATGTTTAAAGTCAAGCTATTGCTAGAGAATTCATTTTCTGAAGTAATAAAATCCAGAGTGTTAAGAGTTGTCAAAATTTGTTATTGCTGTGCTTATTCTTTCACTGTTTGCGTACACATTGTGGTGGAAGAGGTTATAAGGTGAAGCCCAGATGATGCTCTTACAGCTCGTTAAACAGTTTAAATCAAAATTCCAATCTTTAAACCAACAGTGTGCACAAAATTTTAGTACATATGAAGCTTTATTCTGCATGCTTGCTCCAATGGGCCTTGGCTGTGCTGTTGTTAATACTGTTTCCTTGGTCCCTCCATGCCTGTTTATTGCCTGGTGTAACACAGAGACGTGGTAGGGATTAAGGATGAGAGTGTTCGGATGTGTGTTTATGAGTAGTGTATTGCTGTCCGATTGTATTGCTAGGAAGAAATTTTGAAATAAATTGCTTGCTTCTTCCACAGCAGTAGAGAGAAGAATTAGATCTAAAGGCAGGATGAAAAAAAAAAAAGTTCTGGTTGGGAGAAGTCCCAAACCAGTTTGCCTTTTCGTAAAGATCCATTTCAGTAGCTATTCAAAATTTTTTCTGAACCAATTGTATTGTAAGTGAATTGCAGGAGTTCAGAAAACATTTATCTGTGCAGCGTGGAAGTTTTCAGGAAAAGCTGTATTTCTTTTTTATTTTCTTCTTGAGAAAACATAATACACAACTGACTCTTCAAACTGAAAAGCTCAAGCACTACTTGGAATCAGAGAGATTATGACTTTACAGACCCTGTGGGTGTGATCTTAACCCACAGATGTTTTTCCACCTCAGTGCGGCCAAACCACAGCTGTGAGATATCCAAGAGTGGATGCAACTCTGAGCAAGTGGTTTATCATACCTGTTTTGTTCAGCTCTGCCGGTTTATCTTCTGCTGCCTTGAAGGCAGACGGGAGCTGTGCAGGGGGAATCTGTTTCCGTGGAGAGAATTGTTGAGCAGTGAAGTGCATGGCTGTGCTTCGCACCCGATGGGTGCTGTGTGAAGGTTGGGCTCATTTTGTTACGGAGGAGGGGAGATGGCCTCATTCCCACTCTGATTTTCAGCTGGAGTGTCCTGGCTTTTTCGTTGCTGCAAAGCTGTCAGCTGCAAAATGAGGGGTGAGCACACTTCTGTTTCCTCAGATACACAGCCCTACAGGCAGCAGTGCTGCATCTCAGCAAAGGGGCTGAGTCCCTTAATTAGCACTGAATTCCCTGATGTAGTGACGCAAGAACAGTTCCTTCTTTAAGCCTCGCCCCTGCTATGAGCAGTCAGCATAGATGTGGTTGTTTGAAATCCTCCCTGATGCCCCTGGTTTTGGATTCAGTTGCACCTTTGGCCATACTCAGCATCGGGTTTGCAGTTTCCTTGTGATTTTCAAACTAGCCCATTAGACTAAATCTGTAGTCTAGTAACCCTATGAATATGTGCATTGACAGAAATTCTCTTCAGAGAGATTTTTTTTTCCTATTAAATGTAATGTCTTTGGGTTATAAGAATTAAAACACTGGTTTTAGCCCTACTACTGAGATTGCCTTCTTATCATTTATTATTAGTTCTTACGTAATAACACATAGCCAGAGGAGTTATTTCTAAAATGCTTTCTCTAGTTCCTTGCAGTTGACCTGAGGTGGGCTGATCAGTAAGAGTATGGAAAGGGGGGAATCTTTCCTTTCTCCCTGCTCAGAATAAGGCATTGGAATAACAGATTTCAGGGTTAGCAAGGAATCCAGAAGATCTCCATTTCAGCACTGAGCTTGTGGTAATAGAGATAGTAAAAAACATTTAATAAAAGAAAAGGGTAGCTTTTGCACTTCAAAGCTGCTCAGAGATGAGAGAACCTGTTCTTCAGATATGGTTTTCTCCATTTGTTTCCTCTTTGCTTAGGAGGAGGTTTGGTTTTAATTCTCTCCCATGACTACAACAGCTGTCAAATTGTGAGTGTTCTTTGTAGAGATGGAGTATTATGAGCATTCACACTTCTACCGAAATAATACATTTGGGTGCTTGGGATGGCAAAACCTGGTATGTTTTCAGGATTCAAAGTTGAACTCTGAAGATTTATTGTATAATTCTGTCTTAGCTGCAGAAAACAAATGGAATTATGGCTAATATCTCTCTATTGTTTGTAGTTAATACTGTCTTAGGACTGTATATTCTGCCTGTAATTTTAAAGGCTTTTGATACTGGAGTTGAACTAAGCTTGTTGCTTCAGTGTGTGTTTTGGGAGCAAGTTCCAGTAGCTCTGTACTAACTGACAGTTCCCTGTCTCTTTATTGTCAGCTTGGGATTGAAACTTTAAAAATTGGAGGAATATATAGCTTTTGTGATGTCCCATTAGGTACAATTCAGCTTTCTTCCCAGACAAGACTTAAAAGTGAGCATACGAAGTGTTTGTCTTTTTTCAAATCCGTGTAGTTGTCTGTGAACTCACAGTATAATGTGATTTCATACTCGTTTCTGCCAAGCTTCAGGTGGCCCCGACTGAGTTGAACTACCAAGCGGGCATTAGTGTTTGTGTATATGATTGACATCTTAGGAGAGTACTTGGGAAACTGTTTTCATCTTTTATTTGTTAATTTTGACTTTAAATTCATGAAGTCATTGCTTTTAAACTAGGCACAAGCAGTAGCCATACGATTAGCATGCAAATTGTACATAATGGTGTGGAGACCTTCTACACTGCAGCAAAACAGCATAAGACATTAAGTGCCAGTTCGTGGAAAACAAGACGTTTTCATGAGAAATCATATGCATATTGGATAAGCAGGTGCTGGAGTCTAGTTCACATTCGCAAGGATATTAAAATGTATGTTATGTGATGTGTAATACAGGAGCATGCAGCACAGCTGCTTGTGATTTTTCGTTTCTTGTCCTTAGTTCCCCTAGACTAAATTAGTGTTTTTCTGTAGCATTGTTATAAAGCCCTTTTGTGATGAATCTAAAATCATTCCTGCTGTTGTAGTGCAATAGCTCATGCAGATGATGCTGTTCTGAGTTGTTAATATTGGTACTTTCATTTCTTTCCAAGAAAAGTCCCAGGTGCTATGTACTCAAAGTTAGCATGTATGATTGATTTTAATTGTACAGTCAGTTTTCAATTACCTTGCTATTTTTCCTGCTAAATTTTGCTTTTGTATTGCTTGCTTTCCTTTCTTATTGCAGGTGAGAAGATTGGGTATACCCCGTACAAGACCTCAAGCTGGATCTCAAACCCTGCACATCTAGGATCTTGAGAACTGGAAAGAAGTAAGGACCATTTGGCTAAGTATCTTCTGCAGACTCACTCCTTTCTCATCAGTGCTCAGAAGTGGCACAGCTTGTTCGAAGCAATAGCCGTGTGGTACGGTTGTAGAAAGATGAGATCTCTATTACGTTTTAGCTCCTGCAGTGCAGAGTAAACAGATCTGTGCTTGCTTTCCTCATTCACTTCTTTCTCTGTGACTTCACCTTAGTCCTCAAGATGGAGTAAAAAGCAATGCAGTGTTGTGATGGCTGCTTCCCTTGCCCCCAGCAAGCAGAATATTGCTGGTAGTATGGGGGCTGTGGGGGCACAGGAACAGCCTGAGTTTGTTACCTTCTTGTAGCCAGCACTTCTGGTTTAATGGAACTGCCTTGCTGGTGGAACTGATGCATCAGTGCTAAGCTTTCTTGGACTTTCCACAGTTTGAAATGCTGCTGATTTCTGTTCCTGCCTGGCTTTTGCGATCTTCACCGTTTGCAAGGGACCAATAATTTGTTTAGTCTATGAAGTCTGTAAAATGTTCGGTCTCTATAGAAGTAAACAGAATGGAAAAGTGAAAAATTAATGTCGTTTTTGATTGAAAACTTACCTCCTTGCTTGTGTCTACAATATGAGTGGTTTATCTTGCTCTAGAAATGAACACTACTTTGACCAGTCTGCATGGATTTACTCTTGTGCATGCAGGTCGGAGTTGGAGGTGGCTGTTGCTGGTGACATCTAAGACCAGTTCCAGATGCACACAAAAATGGATTTGCCTTTGTGGCCCCAGTGGCAGTGTGAACCACAAAGCTGTGCTTCAGATATGATGTGTGCCCAGCTTTGCCCTTAAAGCGACTGGGTGTCAGTTTGAAGGGTAAGTGGCTGTGCAGAGCAAATATGCTGATGACGTCCAGAGTGTTTCAACTAGTCGAACCTTAGTGGTGTCTGCACCCCACTGCTGCAATTCAGAGACATGGATTTTGTGCAGACTTAGCGCTGCAGAGTCAAACTAGCTTGCACGGGTACTGCTGTCAGGCAGCTGTGATCTTACAGACTTTCACAAAGGTTATGAACGAGTTCTCATGAAGGTATAATTCAACTCCAGAGGTTCAAGTCTCCATGGGGAGTGTCTCACTGCCTGTTGGCATCCCTTATTCTTCAGAGACACCAAGCCAGTGCTCCAGAAGAAGGCCATGAGGGCTTGTCCTTTCTGTTAACAGGTGACTAACCTGCCTGGACCTGCTTGGTAGCACTGGGCACAGCCCTGCTGTGGGTTTTCTTGAATGAGCAAAATAAAGCTTTTTACTGCTCATTTACCCATTTCTGAAAGAAAAAGAGCCATTGTGAACCGTATAAATCAGTCAACAGATGGGCATGTAGAATAGTAGACAAAGCTTACAAATGAAGTGCAAGCTAGGTTGGGACAATGCTTATGCGTAGCTCTACTGGATCATTTAACGGCATATTTTATTGCCCACAAAGTCTAGATAACAGGTTAGGCAGGGAGCCAGTGGCCAAAGTTTCAGTAAGCACCTGTCCCTCTGGTAGTGGCTGATCCATAACTGAAGTTAGTGTAGAAATTTTCTGTAGCCAGTAGTGATATGCTGGAACTTTGAGTCTGAACCTGCAACTAAACCAGGGCAAATTCTTTTGTGACTCTTCTCACATATCATAAGTAGACACTAGTGACTAGGCTGGGGGAAGAGATTTGTATGGCGCCTACTTAACAGCGTGAAGCTGAAACAGGGGAGGTTCAGGCTGGGTGTTAAAAAGGCTCTTCACTGGGAGGGTGGAGAGGCATTGGGACAGGCTCCACACGTTAGTCATCACAGCCCCAAGCCTGTGGACAGCACTCTCAGAGATGGTTTGATTTTATTTTTATTTTTTTGGGTGGTCCTGCGTGGAACCAGGAGTTAGACTCAGTGATCCTTGTGGGTTCCTTCCAACTCAGGATATTCTATGATTCTGTCTCCTTGCATTTGAGGTAGATGAAGAAACATTTTTTAGACTGTTCATATATCCTACTCGGAAGCTTTCTGCCTGCAGATTTATAATAATACTTAAAGAGAGGTGGTGACGATGAGAACTGAAGCCATACAAGACATATCTAAATAAAAGACTCCTCTAGAAGGCTGCAAAAGAGAAAAGCAGGCTTAGACAGGAACATGCTGATAAAATCTGACAGGAGATGCATCATCAAGAAAACACTGAGGAGAAGGGAAAAAGATGACAGGAACCTTCAGGGGTCAGTCACAAAAATGAAATGCAGAAGCTTGTAAGAGACAGCTGATAGAGCTGTGCTGGGAGCAAACTAGGACAAGAATCATAGTTCTTCCTCTGTTCCATTTTCTTTTTCAGAAGGCAGCAGTTACCTTAGTTGATTTTAGGAAACAAGAAGAATTCTGTCTAAAGCTTAATTAGACATTCTCTCTTATTCCAGGAAATAAGGAAAGTTTGCAAGTCACTGAGAAAGCAAAGGAGAAACTTTAACACAAGCACTTGAAATTACTTAACCTTTTTCTGTCATGTTCCTTCAGACCCTTAAGGAAGCAGAGGATGGGAAGCATCCTGAGCTGTGTACAACTGGATTGAACATTACAGCCGCTAAAGCATCTTTTTCTGTGCTTTAGGCTATTTAGTCTAGTTGGGAGCTTTGTGAGTGGCTGAAGAAGGGTGAGGGTAATGAAGCACCTTATCCTTACTCAAGCAAATGTCCTCCCATCCAACCTTCCACCATGGGTGAATCGTTACTCCTGAAAACTAAGCTGGTTTGAGTTTGGAACATAGATCCATTTCTTGTTTTAAATGATTTATCACTTTTTACAGAAAGATAACTTTTTTTTTTTAATGAACTTGGAAGGCTGCTTATGCTTCTAGAGTGAATGTGTGTTCCTCATTTTGCCTGATTCCTGGTGTTTATGCGTGTCCCTCCTAGTATTTGAACAATGCCTTTTACTTACACACAGTCCTATCAAATCTAATAGAAGACTGAAGTTTCACCTGTTTTGACTGATATGGGTACTTAGGGTCCATTTTTTTTTTGTTTGTTTCCCAAGAAGTTTTACCTGGATTTGACTTGGTACTCTGAGAAATTTCATTGTCCACAGAACAGCTAATTGCAAGAGTTTTACAAGCCACATGAAGTCTTCGCCCTGCTGAGTTTAAATTGAATGCAAAATTACCTAAGCTCAATTTACTTTTTGAAAAGCACTGAACAGTTTCTTATGGAATGCTATTTTGTAATAAACCTCAGGTTAGATGTTCTGGTTCCAGTTGCTGCAGCACATGTCTTGTATGTAGGCTCTTTTGGTGTGTGTAGGATGTCTAGTCTTGAAAAATTACTCTGCAAAATGCAAATCCCTAGCACAGTGTTGGAATGGCAGAATATCAATCAGGCTAACTTTAATAATGAGCAATGTTGCCCTACAGGTTTTGTTGATCTGTGGGGAAGATCACTCCTGTCTTATTTTCCTTCTGCAGTGGTGTATTGAAACTCTTCTAGCACAGAAAAATCTAGGTTGGAAGAGACCTCTGGTGGTCATCTGCTCAAAACCTCTTGCTCAAAACATGTTCAGCTAGATCAGGTAAGTTTTTTTTGTCCTAATTGAAATTTCCCACATCTCAACTTGTCTGTTGCCTATTGTCCTGTTGTTGTCCACCTCTGTGAAGGGTCTGGCCTAGTTTTCTCTATGCCCTCTGACTGCAACTTAGGCCTCAGCTGTCTACAGTCACCTCTGAGCCTTCTCTTCTACAGGCTGAACAAACCCAGTTCCCTCAGCCTCTTGTGAGGACACCAAACCCAGATATGGTACCACAGATAGCATCTCACCAGCACTGAATAGAGAATAAATGCTTCTCTTGATGTGGCCTGAATTAACAAGAGTGTAGCTAGCACTACATGTTTGGCTTTCTTTACCCTAAGGGCATGCTGGTGACTCTTCTTGCTGGGGGGACCCTCAGGTCCTTTCCTGCCAAGCTGCTCCCAGCAATTGAATTCTCGAGCTTGTCTGGGTCCTGAACAGCAGTCTGCCCTCCAGTCTTTGGACTGACCTCCCAATTAATCTGTGATCTTACTGCCAGTGCACTCTGTCTCATCATCCAGCTCTTTAAGAAAGATTTAAAACAGTATTAGCCCAGCATCAGTACCTAAAGGGACTGGTAACCAGCTGCCAGGTGGACTTTGAATGATATAATCCTTTGAACCTGACATTTTAGCTAGTTCTGCACCCAGATTTTCATGGCAGCATTCATCCTAAGCTGCTGAAGTTGGTGGTCTTTGTTATTTACTATTTTTTTCAGCTATGAAAACTACATTCTGAGGAGCCTGGTTTTGATGCTTTTTATACTTACAAGCATCTCTGGAAGTGAGCATAGCTTCTCTCTATCCATTAAAGAGAAGCTGTGCTGGCTAGTGGTTGGCCAGCAAAGACTGAGGAAAGGGCGAGAGGGCTTGTGATGGCCTTGCCTGATGGGCAGTGATACTGGATTTAATGGTGTGAGGATCTTTGTAAGCATGAGTGGTTCATCTTGGGAACAGTGGCAAGAGAGAATCCCCTAAGTAAGAAAAGATGCTGGGTAAAATCAAAAGATGTGTTAGAAAAATGTATTCTGTACTAACGCATTTCGTATCCACAGGGACATATTGTCGTGCAAGATGTCTGCCCTGAGGTTGATTTCTAACAGAACCTCCCAGCAGGCTTTGTCTAACTCTGATTACACCTGGGAGTACGAGTACTATGAGTACGGACCGGTGTCGTTTGAAGGCCTGAAGGCTCATAAATGTAAGTTCAGTACAGACGTATTTTACTTCAGCTGAGCTTCCCCGTCTTATTCACTGCTCTTCACTTATAGCTGATTATTGTACAAAAATCTCTGAGCGTTCTGATTTCTCAACAATTAGTTATTAGCCTCTTTATTGGATTATTGTAATTGTTTCTTCTTCTGTCTCTTTGTTGACTGCTTTCCTTATGTGTAGGAGCACCATGGGTTTCCTGAGTGTAGTAGGAATTTATCAGTGCTAAGGAATAGCAGACTACTAAGAACTGTTTATAACAGCAGGCTCAGTCCCTGCTGTTTCTGGTGCCTACTTGCTGCAATCCATGTTCTGTTCTTGTTCCCAGATAAGTGAAAAGGGCATTGGTGAGCAGCCTTACTGCTTTTGTTTTTCCTGTATAAAAATAAATATAAAGCTTTCAAGAGACTTGAAAGAAGAGTTTTATTTTTCTGAAGAAACTTAAGATTTTCTTCCTATGCACAATGCTTGTGTTAATTCATCATTGTGCTAGTGCTGGAGCTGTTTAATTACAGTACAAGTAGAAAGTGGAGGATAGAGATCAGAGAGATGAAAATTACCTCCAAGAGGAGATTTAGCTAGGACAAGCTAGTGCAACCAGGCCAATATTTATTTGGCAATAAATTTGGATACAGTAACTTTGACTTCGTTTTTTTTTTTTTGGGCGGGGGGGGGGAGGGAAAGGTGTTTTTTTTTTTTTTTTTTTTTTTAAAAAAAGGAATAAACTAACTCAAAACTCTGGGATGTATTCTGCAAGCACTTTTCCAAAGAGATGCCAACCATCTTGCCCCACTGTTTCTCAGCTGAATACACTGCAAATTTTTGAGCACCAGTCTTTGAAGTAGTGGGGCGCTGATGCAGGTTGAGATCCATCCTTCCTGCCTCATTCATCGTGGTGGGGATTCAGACTGGGAAGAAGTGCTTGCAGTGGCAATTAGTAGCCCAGAAAGGCTGATCTGCCTTGCTTCTGCACAGTCAGGAGGCTTTGGGGAGGCACTGGGACATTCAGAAGAACTCAGAGAAGTTCTTACAACTTCTAAAAGACAAGAGCTAGACCAGAAGCTACTGTTTGGCCTGAATTATACTTTATTTTTTTATATAAATCTGCTCATTATTCTCTGTTTTTACAAATGTTAGGTACTTGAAAATTTAGGTTAGTTTTTATCATGTTTCCCATTTATATTCCTTTCCTCTTCTTAATCAGAGACCAAACCTGATTACAGAGATCACTGATTACAAAGATGAGCTGCCATGCCTGTACTCACCATCTTCTTAGCTACGTGTGTCAGTGTGATGGGAGAACAAATATAAATGATAGTTACCTCTGAAATGCTGAAGGTCTAGTGGCAAAACGAATCTCCAGTTGCCATTGAGCTGCTTGCCATGCTGGGTATGGCAGCTCGGCTTTGCTGTCTGGCTGTGCTGTTCGTAGAGCAGGAGGGCTCAGGACAACACTTGTTAGAGAATGGGACAGAAGAAACACCACCTTTTCAAGTGGAGCTTGTTATCTTTGTGAAAGAGAGGTGCTAATAGCAGTATTGAATCAGTTACTTAGGAAGTTCCTTCTGCTTTTGTATTCCATCTCACTTTTTTTTTTAACTGATGGATTGGAGTTGCCTCTCTTTACTTTAGTGTTATTGCATTCTCAATGGGTTGATTCTGATCTGGTAAAGGAACTGTCTATGTCTTTGCATATGCGATGGTACTTCAATAAATTCCTTGTTCTAGGTAATTCCAGCTGAGTTGGGCCTGCTGAGGATTGTGGAAGCAACATGGTCAGACATTTAGTCTCACTGAAATCTGAACGTGTGAGAGAAGGTTATGTTAGGGCTACATTGTCATGGAGACTTTGAATACTGACAAGTCCTCCCTTTTTTATTTGCTGTCTCTTTCTTCTCTTTTTAGCCGCATAAATCTTAAATCTCATTTTTTTGCACAGCCACATGCAGACTGATTTTTTTTTTAAGCTTTTGCTAACAAAGGATTTTACATTCTGTAGAGGCAAGCATCATAAATGGTGAGGTTGGGGCTTTGTAGATGTGCTCCAACTTCCTTCTGTAACTTATGCTAAAAACTTAGTGGACTCCAGTTCAGGTGATGTGGGCTGGCAGTGGCACAACACCACAGAATCACAGAATTTCTAGGTTGGAAGAGACCTCAAGATCATCGAGTCCAACCTCTGACCTAACACTAACAGTCCCCACTAAACCATATCCCTAAGCTCTACATCTAAACGTCTTTTAAAGACCTCCAGGGATGGTGACTCCACCACTTCCCTGGGCAGCCCATTCCAATGTCTAACAACCCTTTCGGTAAAGAAGTTCTTCCTAAGATCCAACCTAAAACTCCCACCAGTTGTAAAACATCTGTCCCCTCCTAAAATTAGAGGTGTGTGATTGTTTTGAATTTTTGATATACCAAGGTATTTCACCCAATATGAGAGAATGTGTTGAACCATAAGATAGGATGAATTCTGCAAGAGAAAGTTGGAGGCTACTTTGAGATGAATGTTGATTTAGTTACCTAATAATTCAACGTACATAAAAATTCAGAAGCATATTTTCTGAAAGCAGAAAAACTTAGGTAAAGTGATTTGTAAAGAAAAATGCTGACAAAACAGTCTAATACACAGAAATCATTTAATAAAAACAGTAAAAAAAAAAAAAAAAAGGGGGGGGGTTGGTGAGAGGAGGGGCTGTTTAAATGCTGAATGACCTTTCAGATATGAAAACAGCTGTTTTAAAAGCTGAAAGCACGTTCTGCCTGAGCAGAAGTGAAGGTAGAAACTAGAAGTCAGAAAATCCAGGAAAGTAGGCACCAGATGTTTTTATAAATTACAGCTTTCTAAAGTAAATAGAGAAAGATAACCAGGAATTATCTGCGACTGATAGAGATGCAAATAATTTTTTGAACAGAAGAAGCCTTGGTAGCATCAGAGAGAAGTAAAAAAAGGTAGGAATGATCAGAGGATATTGAAACTGTGTTAGGAAGACGCATAATAAAAGTTGCAAAGGTGATGGGATACTTTCCTAATCTGTCTGGAACTTGGGCTGGTATTATAAATGTAGTCTTAGCATTTATTTTGAATATAGCAGTCTGTACTATTTATTTTGAATAAATGTTTAGAAATTAATAGGTTTGGATAATTTGCACTTAAATGAGTGACACTGAATTGAAGTACTGAGGAGATTTCTGGCCTGCTGCTTTAATTTTAAAGAAACCCAAAGAACGTCATTTATACAGCAGAGGGTTTGAAGTGTCAACAGCCACAGTGAAGCAAGCAAGATGTAGCTGTATGATCAGTAAGCATAGGAGTTCTCTTCCAGGGGCAAAACACCAAACAAACCCTGAGGAAGGCTTGCTAATCATGAATGATGGGAGCGCACAATGCCAGCAGATGTGATTTTTGTAGGAAGTAGTAATTTTTCAATTAAGAAAAATCAAGATGATCTAATATTCATTTTTTTCAACTTGATCAGTATGATCTATGCATGTATTTTTAAAGCATCCTATTTGATCATATTTTGTTCCACTTACCAATGCGATTGATTAAGTAATGAATTGCTTAATGGGAATATTTTTCAGATCAAATTTGCAGGTACTGCAAAGTCTAATAAGATGATAAAGAACCATGAACTATCTTGTATTAATAAGGTGAAATTCAAAATGAATCATGAAACAGCGAGTACAGGCTATACATACAGAATGATTCTGAAAATAATTTAGGGTTCACAATGCACAGCATTGCAGAAATAAACTCTTACCAGTACGCTTGAAGCTAAAATGAATATTCCAAACTTTGGAAAGAGTACGGAGTGTCAGTAGGATTTTTTTCCCCATTTTCTACTCATCATGAAGACCTACACTTGAACTACCTTTGGTTATTTTAAAGGATGTTGAGGAGAGATGGAAAAAAACTTGCAGTGAGACTTGAAACTTAACCTCCTTAGTTTACCAGAAAATGGGATTAAGGAGTGACTTGATTATAATGGAGTATTTTTACAGGGAGAAGATGTCAAGTTGCAGCAGGCACTTCTTCTTCACAAAGAAAGAGCAAATTGTTTCAATTGATTTCTAGTTTCCAGATCTGCCTTTAATGTGGAAGATATTTCACAGTGGGAGTGTGATTAACCACTGGGGCCAAGTACTAGGCAGGAGGGCCGGTTCCTTGTTTTCCGGTGTCTTCAGTCAGTCCTGTAGAAGACTGAGTGTTCGAGGTAGTGGTAAATGTTCTGCATTCTTCCTGCTGCACTGGCTCAGACAGCTTGTTGAGGAGCTTTACGTTTGGTGGGGATCGTTGAGGTTCAGTGGTAGCTGTGTGACAAGAGCTTGTCCTGCCTGAGACTTTCCTGTGGCTTGTCTATGTATTAATTTATTGAACTTTACAGTGCAAGTTTTGACTATTTGCATAAACTGCAAATAACCAACCGAAAGGGCAGGTGAAAAAACACCTATAGACTGTGGGTCCTGGACCAAGTCATGTTTTGGCTTGGTGCTCTAATTCTGGGCTGTGGTTACCAATTGATTGGAACTGTTTGTCTCACTGAAAGACAGCTAAATCTTCCTAAGCCCATTGTGCCAAAGAGATCCGTCAAAACCTGGAACCCCAGTGGTGTCAGGCAGAAATCATTCAAAATAGCAGGAGTTCTGTGCTATATAGGGACAGAGGTTTTTGCTGAAAACCAAATAATACTGTTATCTGAGTGCCTGTACTGAATTGTTTCCAAAGCAGTGCTTGGACGTGGGCCAGGCATAACAAAGGGAGCTGCTTTTAGTTTAATAGCAGAGAATTTGGTCCCTGTGGGACATCCTTGTCTGGATGTAAGTAAAATTTGGGCTGGAAATGAGAGGTTCAGTGTCAGCTTTCCATTCAAAAATAAAAAATCTTATTTCCATTTTGCCAATCAGTAATAAGATGCGAAGTTTCTGGGGATCTGTAGTCTCATACTGCACGTGGAAGGGAACTTTCTGCAAGTGCAGGTGAAATATTGATCGTATCATTTTCTCTCTTTCATCAGATTCCATTGTGATTGGATTTTGGGTTGGTCTTGCAGTCTTTGTCATCTTCATGTTCTTTGTCCTGACTCTGCTGACGAAGACTGGAGCACCACATCAAGAGTGAGTCCAAAAACTGGAATAACAAATGCAGCCTTGATGGCCCATGTGGTGTTCTGCAGCCCTGAATGACCAGTGACAGTGCTGGCATTGCACTTACTCAGCAAATTTTTTTGTACTTCATTCTTAGGAAAGGCTGCTGTGTCTTTAAAATATTTCTTTTGTTCCAAGATTTTGAAAAAGACGTGAGTATTGACAGGGTAGATACAAATTAAATACAGTGCAGATACTGACTTAATGTTTCAGTGTGGAGGGTTTTTCATGTTTGCATTCAAGCCCAAAATGTAGATGTCGGTAATATTTGCAAGATCTTTCCTTAACCCTGTAGCTCACCGAGCCTCCAAGCGTCTTAGTTTCTGCTGAAAAATTGCAGTAGATGGGGAAGTCCTCATCAGCTCCTTACTTCTTAGCACTAGAGTCCTCTTAGTCACAAAGCAAGCCTCTCTCCACCTCGTTCTGGCTGGTATGTATGTGCACTCCATGCCTTGGCTCAACCACTTATCTTCAAGTCTGATACTTAAAGCAGTTGTGCAGCACGCAGGCTATCAGTGTCCCTCTGAGAAAGTCTGAACCCACATCTCCTCCCAGGTTTGCTTGTCATCAAGAAGAAATCAAAAGGCTCTCTGGAGGGTGAGAAGGCTCACAGGCAGGTAGCGGTGATGAGAAGCAGATTGTGAAAGGCAATTGTCTGCCGTTATCTCTTCCTGATGCAGCCTGCCTGTCTCTGCCTCCTGAGGGCCCTGGGCGGGTTACTCGTTTGAAGGCTGCATGTGACAGTTTGTAATAGCTTATCTCCAGAGGCAGGTGCGTGTTAGGGAGGACCTGCGGGTACGGTGAACTCCTGGCTCTGCTTCTGCATTTTTGCTTCTGTGAGAAGGAAGCAGGCAGAAGAATTCAGCTTCCCAGAACTGACTTGCTGAATTTCATAGCTGGAATTTTTGCCTCCCTTATGTATTGTCAAAACAATCTCCACCCCCCCCCCACCCCCCCCCAAAAAAAAAAAAAAAGCCATACTCTGCTCTCAAATATATTTAAAGTCTTTGGTCTTTGTAAATATTGGTGTGCTGTCTCTTTTCCCTGGGGATCTTTTCTTTGCTTAGCATCCAAGTCTGTACATACATGAATGATACAAGGTGGGGGGAGGAAGTGAAGTCAAATACATGACAATGAGAATTTCAGATGGGTATTTGTCAAAATGTTTGTGTGCTTGTAAAAGTGTACGTTATCAAGCAGCCCTCTGCTATTTCATAGCCCACTGCATTTTTGCTTTCTTCATCAATATTCTTGGAACAGGCTGTCTAGAGAGTTTGTGAAACCTCCATCCTTGGTCAACTTCTCTGTCTAGATAAAGCCTCGAGAAACCTGACCTGAATTCACAGTTGGTCTTGTCTTGATCAGGACATTAGACTAGGGACCTCCAGGGGTCCCCTCCATCCTAAATCTTAATATGTTTTTTCTTCAGTTGTTGAACACAGCCCAAACAATTCCTTTCTGTACGTACTTGAAAATTCCTTGGCAGCTTCGAGAGCTGTGTGCTTGTATATTTGTCTACTTAATTTCATATGCTGAGTTGGTGCCTTTAAGAAATTTAAGCTTTTTTTTGATATTTGATAACTTACTGTGTACAGTACCGGAAAAAGAACATCCAGAGATACACTAAGGGCAGTGAATACTATTGATGGATCTTATTTTTGCTGCATATATATAAAAACTGGAGAACATAAATACCTACTCGCAAAAACAGTGTAGACTGGATTTATTTTGCCTGCATTTTGTCTTTACAGCTCACTGGATTCTTCATGACTCATAGTTTCATTAGTGGGCTGTCTTACAGCTGTCCTTGAGAAATAGATGTTAATGGGATCCCTAGGTCTTGGGAGAAAGCCATTGTGGTTGATGGATGTGTCCCTGACTTGAGGAAGTCATTCTGGCTGTTCTTTAAAGTACCGTTAATGTGAGAGAAAAGTGTAACTGGGTTCAGATGGATGGATCCAAAGTAGAATGTTCTGATTTTTCTAGTAGTATGCTTTTATTGGCTCCAATATAAAGGGGTATGATAGCATGTTCTTCTTAAAGCTGTACAAGATGTTCAGGTTTGGGTACATCCTCAGCCCAAGAGGTTCAGGACATGGATGAGGAGGCAGAAATGTAATCAGTAATGGAAATGATACTTGTTGCACTTCTCTTTTGTTCACTTGTATTAGTAGATGTAGAATATTAGCTCGTCCAAAAAGAGATCAATTAATTTTTCTGTATTTCTGCCTGAAATTTTCTGAAGTTTCTTCCTTTTCTTCGTCACTCAGAATCATAGAACTATAGAATATCCTGAGTTGGAAGGGATCATCAAGTCCAACTCCTGGCACCGCACAGGTCTACCCAAAAATTCAGACCATCTGACTAAGTGCACACTCCAATCTCTTCTTAAATTCCAACAGGCTTGGTGCAGGGACTACTTCACTGGGGAGCCTGTTCCAGTGCACGACCACCCTCTTGGTGAGGAACCTCTTCCTGATGTCTAGCCTAAACCTCCCGTGCCTCAGCTTGACACCATTGCCGCGGGTCCTATCACTGGTGATTATGGAGAATAGGTCGGCACCTGCCCCTCTGCTCTTGAGGAAGTTGTAGACCGCGATGAGGTCTCCCCTCAGCCTCCTGTTCTCCAGGCTGAACAGGCCCAGTGACCTCAGCCGCTCCTCATGTCTTCCCTTTAGGCCCTTCACCATCTTCGTCGCCCTCTTCTGGACACTCTCCAGCAGTTTTACATCCTTTTTGTACTGCGGTGCCCAGAACGGCACATAGTACTCGAGGTGAGGCTGCTCCAGAGTGGAGTAGAGCAGGACAGAAGACACTGTCCTGTACTTCTTCATGCTTTTAAAAACAGCCTTAAAACAAGTTTATCTAACAAATGTGCAGGTCTGCTCATGTAACCGGTCTGTACAAAATGCTGGCCCTTGTGATTGCAAGGCTGCATGTAGGTATTGAGGCAGGTTGTAAAATTAATTGCGGTAAAGGTGAAATGACTCTTGTTTCCCAATAAATGAATTAGTTTTGGGTAAGGATTGGGGGGGGGGGGTGGAGAATCCACTCAGAGAAATACTGATTCACTGAACCAAAGACATCTAGAGATGATTTTGTACATTTGCTGAAAACTGAGGAAAATTTCTCAGGTACTAAGGAGCTGCTCAGATCTCACAAGGTCCCTTTGGGCTGCCCAACCCTGCTTGTTCCAGAGGATTGCCTATTTGTTCCTTTCCATGGTGCTGGGAGAAGGGTTGCTTAAGCTACAGAGGAATCTGAAGTGATGGTCCCAAGTCAGTAGAAAGATACTCTACAAACCGTTGTCTGTACTGATGATACAGTTGAGTGAGTTTGTTGGGCAGAGGCCAGAGCTTAGTGCTGCAACCAGAACCCAGTATCACAGGCCAGAAAACTCCCAGAAGGGAGCTTAGTTCCCCTGCGTTAGTTCACTGTCAACTGCTTGTTTGAGTGGTTTTCTTTAAGTGTGATTCTCGAGGTGTCTGGCATTCACCATCCTGCTCCTAATGGCAGCTTCTGGGACTCAGAATCCTCTTGGCCCAAACACTGCAATAGGAGTAGGTTGTTCTCTCTGCCATGGCTCTCCAAATATAGAGCCGGGATTTCTGAAACTTCTTCTCTTGTTTCATCAGTCTTCTGGAAAGATGTAGTGGGCAAGGCTATAAAAGTTTTTAATCTAGTTTAAAAGTCTTTCCCAAAATACAGCAAGGTAGTGTTCATGAATTTCAGACTGACAATCTGACTGCATACTAGATCATGTGCTCCCTGTTCAGCACAAGATCATTCTCTATAAGAAGTCCTCAACAACTTGGCTGTTGCAAAAATTTCTCTGCGTCTTCTGTTCTTCCATTAAGATCAGGTTGCTGTTGCCACTCCTGGGTGCCCTTCTGTGCAGTAAGCCTTTGCTCCTTCACACCTGGCTGGGTTATAAAGGACTTTCTACACCTATAAGCTAGCTTTGCTTCTCTAGTGGATACATTTTAAAACTCTCTTTCTAGGCTTACAATGTTTATTCTTAATGTGCTTGCTAGCTGCGCTCTATGTCACAAAACCATACAGGCACCCCTTATCTGCAAACCCACATCTGCAGCTCAGCTGTGCTTTCAGTTGCATTACAAATATGTTAATGTCAGCCACCTGTTCTGAAGGTTACTGTGGCGTTACTCCAGTCTGTTTCAGTCAATGATCCTTGTGGGTCCCTTCTGACTCAGGATATTCGGTGATTGGGTGTCTGCCCCCTGCTACGTATCCAGTAGATTATTATTTAGCTAATACTGTGTCTTGCATCGGGTTAAATATTAAGCTTCTTCTACATGCTTCACTTTGAAATGCAGAATGAACCAATATTGTTTTGACAAACCAGAGGACTGCTTTGATTTGAAGACCAGTGTAAATGATTTCGTTAGACTCCAATTCTTGTATAATGTCATAAAAGTAAATTAGCACTTGGAAAGTGGTGATTTCTATGATTAACTCTTGTCTGGGTTGAGCTTTTCTCACCTTCAACTGTTTGTGGCTCCTGCACAAATCTATGTAGACCAGAACTGTTCTGAGCTAACAACTTACAGAAAACTCCAAGAGAAATGTCAAGATGTCTTTCCTTCCTGGGCTATGATTCTTTAAGCCTTCCAGTCTTTTTATAGTAGTCTGTTTAAATTTGGAAATCTGAATGACGTTGACTGAGGTCAGTACAAAAAAATGATTTGATGTCTGGACAACCAGCCACCCAATTACTCCTTCAGTGACAGCAGTGTTGCCTGTGTCTCTCAAAGGTTTTCACTATTAAAGATTTTTCTCAAAGCATTCTGTGAAACTTTTTAATCTTGCTACTGCTTGTTAACTATCTAAGAGGAAATTCTGTAGGCTCATTCAGTGAGCTGAACAGGTTATTAAAGTATACTGCTCGCTAGAAGTGCCATTAAAGAGTACAGTTATTGATAAGTTACTCCCATGGAAAATTACCGCTACAAATCAAGACTTAAAATAGCTTCAGCAGAAGATAAATAGTGCTGGCTTTTTAAGTCACTTGTAGATAAGCTGTAGGGTTTCCTTTCTTCCTGATCATAATGGCTCCTGAAACTTGATTTGATGGTAAGAATACCAATACTTCTACTTCCATGCTCTCACTTTTTTTTTTCTTCTTTTCCCTAGCAATGCAGAACCTTCTGAAAAAAGATTCCGGATGAATAGCTTTGTGGCAGATTTTGGAAGACCGTTAGAGTCTGAGAGAGTCTTTTCTCGTCAAATAGCTGAAGAATCCCGATCACTTTTCCATTTCTGCATTAATGAAGTGGAACACTTAGACAAAGCAAAACCAAGTCAGAAAGGTCCAGGTCTGGAAAGTAATATCCGCTTCCAGGAAGTTCCCAGGAGCAGTGGAACATTTGAGGAGGACCTGAATTGTCTTACAAAATTTAATATTCCTAACTTTGTGAACACTGAGCAGAACTCTTCACTAGGCGAGGATGATCTCCTTATCTCAGAGCCACCTATCATTTTAGAAAGCAAATCAGTCATGCAATCTTCCCATCGGATCCTTGACTGAAAATCTTTAAGGTTAAAAAAAAAATCTTGGTTTTGTCCAGTTGAAAGCCCTTCTCATCCTTCTGGTTGTTTTGGGAGAAGGTGTTTTGGACCCCTGCTTTTTTTTTTTCTTTTTTAAATTGTATGTAAGAATGGCTGTGCTAACAGAACAGTTTAGATGAAAGTAAAATACTGAATGCCTTATTCCAATGCCTTCTCTCATCTAAGCCTTTTGTCCAGTATTGGGTTTGCTCCCTGTTTTTTTTTTTTTGTTCAGTTTGGTTTTAAATGACTGTTTATGTCCAGCTTCTGAAGATACCACGATTTGTGGGGACTATGAATGCCAGAGCCTGGCTTTGGGATGTGTATGAGAACACCTTGGCCAAGAAAAGTGTGAACTCAAACTACAGCTGAAGCAAGGAATGAGCAGGCAGCTGCTGGGGAGATTCTGCAGCTTCTGATGCTCCCCAAAAGGACGTCTGAAACAGCAGCACGATGGATACCTGCATGGCATTAATTCGTACTTCTAATGCCTAACCGCTTTTAGGTGCGTGTGAGACCCAGTTAACAAGCTTCCTGAGGGAATACCTTGTACATTAAATTGTTTGGTTACCACGTTTACAAACTGCTACCACCACCTGCTGCTGCCTGGTAAAAGCAAATTGGTGCCTGTAGTTATGGTACGTCAGAGTGACGTTCTGTTGGGAGCATGGTGATGCCCTGGAATTAGTATCCAACACACATTAATTTGATGTTTGTTGATGTGAACTGCCAGTTGGGTAATGCAGAAGTCAGTAGCTAGATCACAGGAAACCAAACGAAAAATATTATTCTTTTGCCAACAGAGTTAACATACCACCACTACTTGTATGTAACTTATGCTTTGCTTATCAGCTCAATCTTCCTATGTTTTCAGGCTCTAGAAACTGCCTTTTTTTGACCAGATAGCCAGTGAAGAGTTGGGAGGCTTTGAGGGGGCCAGCTCCAGAGCATAGCCGAGCTGTTCTTGTTCCATCTTTCTGTACTTGGTTGGGATGGTGTTGCAACCACAGCTATTTCCCAGGTTAGGGTTCGTTAAGAAAACTATTAGGTGTAATTTCAATCCTTGAGTTTCTTTTTTAGAGAAGAAATAAGGTTCTGAACCTTAGCCACTACTTTAGTGGTGTGTGTTTTTTTTTTTTTTTTTCTTTTGGTCAGCTTTCTTGAAGAGGTGGCTAGCTAGTGGCTGAATGTTTTTAGAGCACACATGTGGAGGGTAGAAGAACCAGGTTTGCTGGATTTGGAGTTAACAGTACTTTGCAGGAAGCTCTTAATGTATATCAAACTAGGGGGCTCAAGGTCCCAACCTAACTGGATTTTTTTTTTTTTCTTTTGAAAGTAATTTGCTTTGTATACATCATGGTTTTGTCTGAGTGAAAATGCAGTGGCATGCTGATATACTCCTCAGATGCAAATTCTCATGAATTCATTCTTTTCCTTTCAAATGATGAATAGGGGAAAGAAGCAATTAACGGGTTGTGCATTTAAAGAATATAGGAAGTGGGGAAAACCTCTCTTTCATCTCCCTTGCCTTTATTAGAAACCACCAACACCTACCTTTCCTGATTTCAAATGTAATTTCTTGCACTATTTATTTGGATATTAAGTAGGTGTTAAAAGCACGGGCTATTTAAAACTGGCAGATTATTGTTGAAAATACTTCCCAGGAAAAGCCTAAAGTGAAGACTGTATTAAATGAGCACAGCTGCACAGATTGCAGCAGAGGTGTCTCGTATCTTACAGTGCAGAAAAGGCCTCCTTTCACTGTAAGTATTTAACTGTGAGTACAGAGGCTGTAGCTTTTGTGGGCTTCCATTTCTTTTTCTTCCCAGATTAGTTCCTGTCCATTTTCTTAGCATTGGTACTGCATATGTCCAGAAAGCACCAGAGCACTGGAAGTGTCTGTGCTGTCAAAAAAATCTATTGACAAATAGACAAAAATCTATGTAGCTGTCTAACACAGTTCTTAAATCAAAGTGCTCTCCAGTGATGTCAGAAAGTTTGCAGAGTATAGTTCTCTCATTCCCAAATGTTTCAAAATGCGGTTTTGGAATAGACCAAAACTTTCATTGTAGCCTGTATATGTATAAACGTGCTTTGCCAAAATCACCTTAGCTAGGGCAATCAAACACCTTTCTCTGCAGAAATAACCAAGGTGGTTCCAGAGTGTAATTCCTCTTTGCTCAACTGTTGAAGTTGAGAGGAAAAGGGCTGTGCTCTGAATGTGGTAGCTGCTTCCTGCTGAGGGAGCTCAAGGATCTCACCTATCTAATGGGTAAGCTTTTGTCTGAACTCAAGCTCAAATGTGATATAATAGTGGTTTTGCTACCAAGCATTGCTGCTTCTAAATGTGGCTTTTATAACCTTTTTCTGGACGAGTGAGATGCTTGCAGTGAAATTTGATCTTTTCTTCCCCCCTTTGCCACGTTTGAAAACAACTTGCTGCTTAAGTGGGGAAAACCTGTGCAAAAGAAATTATCCATCTCTTGCTATTGAGAAATGAAGCTTATTTTGAAAGCTAGATATTAAAATCATGCAGGTTAAGCTCTAGAAAAAGAAAAGCTTGTTATTCACTGTGGTCTAAATCTTCAAAGCTTTTTATAGGAGCATAATTGCTGCTTTTGGGGAGAAAAGTGTTAATGTGTATGGAAGACAGTGATGCTTAATGCCTTGATGAAAGGCATTTAATAAAATGACCCAGGGCTAATACCACCTGGACGTGCTACACATTTGAATTGCATTCTCAGTGTCCTTTTGAAGCATGTGTTAATCCTATAAGAGTAACAAAACATTCAGATTCTGCTTCTATTCTTTTACTTGTTCGTTGTATCTCCTTTCTGTTTTTACCATGTCCTTCAAGCTCCTTTTTACAGGTAAACAACCATGCAGCTGCACTTTGCACAGCTCTGATGTGACTTGAGAAGTACTGTGGCAACCATGCAGTCTGATTCAGGCTTGTGCATTAGAACAGTCAAAGGCAAATACAGAAATTTTCTGTGGTCTTCAAAAGCAATTATTTTAAAACCGTTCTTATTTTTTTTTCCTACTTAAGAACTAACAGACATGATTTGTCTCATGAGAAAAGGGGCTGCTATAACAATCAGCTTTGTATGGTATGTGTTTTTTTTTTTTTTTTTTCTTAAGAAAAGAGCATTCTTCCCCAGAAAGCCAGCATCAGACAAAGTAAATGAAAAGTGTTTTGACCAGGGTAATTGTTCAAAAGGAATACTTGGAACTTAATGGTGTACCCATCTTCATGTCTGAAAATGGAATTATTGAAAGCTTCCTAACTGATTGTGCCATCCATTTTATAGCCTGTTCTCAAAATTTACCGTAAGTACAGCACCAGTGGTAGATGTCACTTCACGGGGATAATTGCATATGTTTCTTTGCTTAAGTATGCATTGTATAGTGTAACAACTCTTACTAGGGGAAATTATGTACTCCAGTTCTCAAAGGTAAATAATTGTTTCTGCATATAAACAAGTTTCAGTTACGTAGCTTTTTAAAAAATCACAGTGAAATCAGGAGACCTGGTTCCCCGGCCCCAACTTGCATCTGAAGCGGATGTGAAGGAACATCTCATCTGCTCGGGGGTAGGCTGGGCATGGGTCAGCGGCTGGGGAGCAATTGCCTTGTGCATC
>CM021767.1:82189865-82244893 GCA_011076525.1 Nettapus auritus | reverse complement strand
TCCCCAGATCTGGTCCCCATAGAGTGGGGGAGTTTTGGTGTGTTTCAGAGAACTTGGAAGAGAACAGTGCTTGTCTGTCTGCTGCCTCTGTTGTGACTCTTCTGCACATGGTATTCTCCTTTATCAAACACCTGTCTTATCTATAATGTTGGTCACTGAGTCACCAAAGCCAGCTGCCTGCTTTATTTCCTCATGGTAAATGCGTTACAAATTAAAAAACAAGCTTCAGTGAATGCACAGCTATATAAACACCTATGAGAGCACAATATAAATCATATTCTGTCTTACAGTAAATGTAAAAATGGACTGAAGGAGAACTTATAATGTTAAATTTAGTTCAAACTGTATAAAAGACGTAGCATTTGGTGAGAATTGAATGCAAGAATTTTAAAAGTTATGTGAATGAACTGTACAAACACTTAAAATAATTCTCTCAACAACCTGGATATTATAGTTTTGAGAAATTACTGGAAGCAACAGTTTGGAAGGATGAGTTTCCAGCAACTAGAAATGTTTTAGCCTTTGTTCTAATACAAGTATAATTGATTGAGATAGAATCTCAGAGTATGTCCTATGTAATTCTTAAGGAATCTCAGTACTCACATTGTCAAACCAGTAATTGACTGATTTTATTTTTCTTCCATTCTTCCAGCCACTAAGTATCTACCTTTAATTTTCTTTATTATATTTTCATTTTCTTCTTCTTCTTCTACCTTTTTACCTAGATAAGAGTTTTTTTTTTTTTTTTTTCCAGATGACAGCTGTAACAGCTGTTCTCTTCCTCCCTTCCCAGTTTCCTGCTGGAGCATGGCAGCCCATGTTACACACTAGTGATGCAGCAGGAAGGCCTCCTACACTAGCTTGTATTTTACGGGCAGTAATTACACTTAATGTGTGCACACCAACAGGATAGAAGGTGTAGTGATATCTCTAACTTTCAGCTTCTTACCTGATATGTTGTCTACTACTTCAGCAGAATGGCACTGGACAATGACTGCTCTGCTCCAACACTTCAAGCATTTAAAACTTGAAAGGGGTATTAAAGAAACTGGAAAGTTTTATAAGTTAGAGGGGGAGAAGCATATGGTGGAAGAAAATTCCACACCCTACTGCATGAGAACTATTGGTAACACTATACACTAAAAATACAGGCATTAAGAATATTCAGGAATGTTCTATAGCATCTGAAAAAGTCACATGGAATCTTTCAATAGAATAACCTCAAAGTTCCTCATACTTAAAAAAATAATGCATGAACTTTATTACTAACAAAATATGACATACACTTTGCAGTGTAGCTTAATGCTCTCTCTTTGAAGCAGCAAGATTTCAGATAAGATCAATGTAATTCAATGCACAAGCATTACATCAATGATTTCCCATAACATTTCTTATATATACATATATAACTGAACACTGTAAGTTGATTACAGAAGCAGAATTTTATCTGATCATGTCTTCCAACAGTTATCTGTTATGCTGAATCCACTGGAATTAGGTGCTGGAATAACAACGCCTTGTTTCTGCAGTTCTCGTAAAACATCTAAAATTGAATCCAATTCCACTCGAAATTTCTCCAGTTCTTGATTCTTCCGTTGTGCAAGTTTTCTCCACTTCTCAGCTTCATGGGTTTGCCTTGCTTCAGTAATATGCTGTGTTAGTTGTGTTGCCTGCAAATTACAAGCAAGTGAGCACTGTGATTTTCTAGTCAAATACTCAGTCACCACTGCTCCTTTGCAAAAATATATCACTTCGTTTTATTTGATGCTCAGTCTCAAAGCCCAGTGCTGATGTTAAGTGGGAACAAGTTGTTCCAAACATTACAAAAACCTGTTCTCATGGTGATATAATGCCATTAGATATTTGCACTGATGACAGAAGGGTAGAAGCCATCACTGACTAACGAGCCTCAGGAGAATTTGACTTAGCCTCTCCGAAGCAGCAATTAAATGTTTGAATACATTAGACAAAATTGATCACATAACGTAGAGCCCTCTGTAATCAAAATGATCTTTTTGAATTGCCATTTAAATGTGTTAATTAAAGAACACTGCAGCAGAAACAAACAAAACCTGAATTACATATTCTGTGCTACCTCTGCGATTTTAAAAGCCACCAGTTGTATGAATTATCAGCAAACATCAGTGACTAGGGTCTGAAGCTGCTGCAGATACAAGGTTGAATTAATTTTCACATAAATCCATGGCATAATCCTACTGGATTACCCAACATAAAGTGTCACAGGAAATCAGAAACTACCCACCGCTATTAAACTCTAATAGATTCTTAAAGAAATCTCTATCACTTAAAGGCCAGTTGTAGTTTGATACTAAGGACAACCTGTTACTGCCTTGTTCAGCAATTCGTTTTTCCATACATTGTTCAATTCAAGTTTGTTATCATTTGTTCTGAGGACTGTTTGGTTCCCCCACTGCATGTGATTAAGGGTACAAAACTAGAACAAATAAAACCTAAAGCTTCATGCATAGCAAGGCTGATAGCAGCAGAAAAGCTGAAATTACTTCATAGTAGTTGTATTACATAGTATAATTTCTGTGTTTTGTTGTCGTTTTTTGTTTTTAAATAATACATTAAGAAACATCTCCGTAAATATTATAGGTCATGTAAGCATTTCAGAAGAGATGGATCACAAACTAGACAGCAGCTGGTATTTTACAGAAATGATAGGAAGCTAACACAGTGTACAAAAGCAAATGAATATCGTAAACAAGTAACTGCATTAGTTGCCTTAGTAGGACAGAATGCAAACAAAAAAGTCATCAGTGGTGGCAGAGTTTGTCCTTAATCTACAGGCTTGTTTTATGCACAGTTCTTTTTTGGAATTAAAATAAATATCTGTTGTAGAAATGTGTGAGAAAAAGTCTTCTACAATGAACAATTCTGTACATAACTAGGAATCCATTGAGATCTGGTTCAGAACTGTAGAACAAACTCCACAAGCTATGAACTGCTACAGGTTTGACTGTTTTCTAGTCCAACTGTCCTTTGACTTCATGTAATTAAGTAAAACAAAGTTAAAACAATAATGAAATACACTCAAACATTGAAATGATGGAAGTGTTGAGAAATTTACATGGACTAGAAAATGGTCTCCAGATAACAGCAGCTCCCGATATTGAGATCAGGTTGGAGACTGTGACATAAAATCTAAAATCAATAACAGAAAGCAAAACTGTTTTGCCCATTCAGGTGATAGAAATGTCAAACACCAGGAGCTGTGTCAAAGATCCAATTGTCAAACAAACATTAGGCAATTATCCAGAATTTTTAGTGTGTACATGATAAAGGTTTTTGTTGTTGTTGTTGTTTAGGGTAGCAAATGTAATAGACAGCTGCAGGATGTTTCTCTACTTTTATATGCAGCTTTCCTGAAGGGGACTTCTAGGACTATAAAGTAAAATTAAGAGTGTAGCTGAGGAACATATCACAGCTTAATAAACTAAATTACAAACTCTTGTCACATTTTCGATGGCCATCTTTCATAGTATAATTGAAGCAAGGAATTTCTGACTAGCACCACATTAATTGTATCAGCAGGCCAAAACATGGCTGTATCAAAAAGTATTTGCCCCCATCTCTAGTATGGGGTAAATGAGCCCGTGCACATACCGTAAAGTTACAGTTCAAACAATAAATTGCACTTGAGCAGTAAATGCAGAATATGCTGTGGTGTACCTTTTGAAGTTCTTGTTCTCTTTCTGCATGTCTGGTCTCTATATGCTTGATTTTCTTTTCCAGACACAAGAAATGCTTCATTTCGGGACTCTGGCTCTCCTTTGCCTCTCTTAGTTCTTCCAACAATTTTGCCACCTAAAATTTCAGATAATCGATGAAGATTTTATACAGTACTTAACACTGTGATAACAACAGATGCCTTTCAAAGTGTATTTGTGTTGTTTAATGACTCTATTGAAAAGCTGTAGAAGGGAAGACTTAAAAGAGAAATATCTCCTTTACTTGAAAGCTTAAACAGGGGCTCAGGGACTTTATCTTTCATTTGTATGAAGTGGCCTAAAGATAAGAAAGTCTAGTCCTTTTTTGATAAATCCAATCCTGTTTGTAATGAGTCATGAAATGATTATTCACAGTCAATTTTTATACTTCTAAGTATTCTAAAAAATTAATAGATAATAGCATTAAAACTTTCTCACACTCTCTTCTCCTCGTAGACGCTGGATAAAGATCAAATATAAAATGCATCAATGAAACTCATTTCTAAGGGATAAATTAAGGAAAGACATGCTGCTAACACACATGATCAAATCCCTTTGGTCTAACAACCGGCAGGTCAAATCAGCTCAAGTGATGACTTGCAATTGATTTTCTGAAGCCTCCAGAAATTTGGGTATGTTTTCTATAAAGCTCTATTGCTTTATTGTCATTCTTTTCCTATTTCAACTTGATATTTTTTCTTTTAACATACTAAGGTTTTTTTGCACACTTTCTTAATATGTATGAGTCAACTAAAGTGAAAGCTTTATACAGTCTTTGTCATACTCCTTAGGTCCCCTTATCCAATATCTGAGCATGAACCCTCTTCAAAAAAAATAAATTGCATTGTCAGATATAATTGGTGTAGGAGATACTGAAAAAGACACTGTTTCAAAGGCTCATTTTACTATATATTACTTGAGGTATTTCATTACAAGGATGAAAAAGAAAATTTTGTAAGGTACCCTGAATCCAAATTTACATATACCTCTTTTTGAAGGAGTTCCTCTCGCATTTGTGAAACTAGAAGGTCTTTTTGATGTCTCTGGTGTTCACCGATTTGTTCTTTGAGATGTTTTATTAATATCTACAAAGAGATTAATTATAGTTATCACTAACAAATTCTCATGACAACATATGAAAACATATATGGGAAAAATACACTAGAAATATAATCAGTGTTGTAGTACTGCAGTTAACAAGAAATGCATACATTAAAAACTACTACTGACTCTAAAATTACCTGAATTGTTACTCAGTACACTTGTACATATATAGTATACAAAAACAAGTTTCATTCATTCAAGTTACTTCCCTCAGTTAAAAAAAAAAATACTAAGAATCTGAATCCATTAGTGCTTCCTACCTTTATACTGTAGGCATTGTCTCCCCAAATTTTATTGCACAAATATAATTGGAGGCCAGATCCTCTTGGACAACACTCACCCCAATATCTGCTTCACAGCATAAGTGACGCAGAAGGTGCCTGGACAGAATCAATGACAACTTCTTGACCCAGATGAGAGAGGACCTGATTAGAAGAGATCCTCTGCTGGGCATCAAACTCACAAGGAAAGACTCACTGGGGATGTGAAGGTCAAATACTACCTTGGCTACAAGGACCATGCAATAGTAGAATTCAGGATCTGCCAGGGAACGGCAAAAAGCAAGGTAACAATCCTGGACTTCACGAGAGCAGGCTTTGGCCTCTGAAGGGATGTGCTCGGATGAGTCTAAAGGATTGGGCCCTGGAGGGAAGGGGGGCCCAAGAAAACTGGTTGATAGTCAAGGATCCTCCTCCAATCTTGAGGACAGTCCATCCCAACAAGCAACAAGTCAAACACCAGCAGATCTGCATAGACAAACAAGTAGCTCCTTGCCTAACTCACTGCAAAAAGGAAGCATACAGGAGGTGGAAGCAGGGACTGGTAACTTTGGAGGAACATGGAGGCATTGTTCAAGTATGCAGAGATGTGAACAAGGAAGCCAAAGCCCACCTGGAATTGAAACCAGTGAGACTAACAAAGGCAAAGGGCTTTGGTAAGTATTTAAGTGGCAAACGTAAGGCTAGGGAATATGTGGTCCTGCTGCTGAACAGGGCAGACACCCTAGTGATACAGAACAGGCAAAGGCTGAGGTACTGAGTGACTTCTTTGCCTTTGTCTTTCCTAGCTAGACTAGCCTTCAGGAATGCAAGGCTCCAGAGACCAGGGCGCAAGTCTGGAGCAAGGAAGATGTACACTTGGTGGAAGAGGATCAGGTCAGAGAATAATTATGCAAACTGGACATACAGAAACCCATGGACCCTGCTAAGGCGCTACTGTGAGTGCTGAGAGCAAACATCACTCCTTCCTTCAAAAGAACAAGATGGAAGACCCAGGCAACTACAGGCCGATTGGCCTCACAACTTGATCCCTGGGGAGGTGACGGAGCAACTAATCCTGCAAACCATTTGCATGCGCATGAAAAACAAAGTGATTGCTAGTAGTGAGCATGGACTCACAAACGGGAAGCCATGCTTGACCAACCCGATAATGATCTATGATGAAACAACTAGCTTGAGGGGAGAACCATGGATATTGTCTACCTTGACATCAGTATGGCTTTCAACACTGTCTCCTATAAGACTGTCATAGAAAAGCTGATGAAGTAAGGGCTGGATGAGCAGACAGCGAGGTAGATTGAAAACTGACTGGATGGCTAGGCCCAGAGGGCAGTAATTAGTGGAATTAAGCCTAGTTGGAGACTGGAAACTAAGCAGTAGCTCTGGGATCAATAGTGGGTCCAATCCTGCTCAACATCTTCATCAATGACCTGGATGACAGAGCAGAGTGTATTGTCCACAAGTTTTCTGATGGGATATAGAACTGGGAGTGGCTGGTGTCTATGCTGTCACTGAGTGACCTGGACAGGCTGGAGAAATGGAGAAATGGGCCAAGAGGACCCTCCATGAAGGAACATGCATAGTCCTGTCTGCAGGAGAGGAACAACCCCGAGCACCAGTACATGTTGGGGGCCGATCAGCTGGAAAGCAGCTTTGCAAAAAATGACCTTGGGGTCCTGGTGGACACCAAGGTAAATAAAACACTAATGGTATCCTGGAGGGCATTAGGAGGAATGTTGCCAGCTGGTTAATGGAGGTGATCCCTTCCCCTCTGCTCAGCAGTGGTAAAGTCACACCTGGAATGCTGTATCCAGCTGTGGGCTGGATAGACTGGAGAGAGTCCTGCAAAGGGCAACTAAAGATTACGAAGGGACTGCAGCATCTCTGTAATAAGGAAAAGCGGAGAGCTGGGACTGTTCAGCCTGGAAAAGAGGAGGCTCAGGGCATCTTATCAATGTATAAAAACACCCGAAAGGAAGGTGTACAGAGGAGAGAGCCAGGTTCTGGTACAGCACTGCACAGTGGCAGGACAAGAAACAATGGCCATAACCTGAAAGTCAGGAGGTTCCCTTTAAGCGTCAACAAAGGCTTCTTTAGTGCACAGGTGACTGAGCACTGGCACCGGTTGCCCAGAGAGCTTGTGGAGTCTCCCTCCTTGGAGATCTTCAAAAGTCACCTGGACATGGTCCTGGGCAACCTGCCCTGGGTGTCCCTGCTTCAGCAGGTGGTTGGACCGGATGACTTCCAGAAGTCCCTTCAAGTCTCAGCCATTTTTATTCTCTGAATAAGTGGCACAGGCCCATTTCTGAAACAATACATCCTACTTAAAAGGAAAATAAAAGTTATAGATATCCGTTAGATTTATTTGTGTCTAGATTGCTATGTGTAATGAATGTATCTACTGTATCTCACCTCTTGTGTTGAAATTCTGCTGTTAAGCTCAGCTACTTTGGAAGCAGAATGCTCCTTTGCATACTGGCAAAGGATGTTCTCTACTTCTCTCTGATGGGAAGCTTTCAGAGATGCAATGTATTCTGCTGTGTCTTCCTGTATCCTGGACAGGAGAAGAACATAACACGTAGTAAAGCAGCAAGACAGTTCTTCAAAAATACAGTGAATTTTCTCATTTGAACACAAAATATGGAAAAAGAAATGTTAAAGGCAGCACATCTTAGATATTTCATAATACTTTGCAAGAGACACCACCACCAGTACTTCCACCACTTTGGAGAGATAAGAGGGTGGGAAACCTACAATGTTGGCTGTGTTTCATTTAACTAGAGGCAGCTAGAATACTGAAAACTCAGCCAATCACCTTTTAGATTCCTCTTATAAAAATCAAGGTAGGGAAAATAGATGCTGTTAAATCACTATTTAGCTGTGCTATTTCAGGTATTTATTTTAGAATAAAATGGGTTCCTACCTAAATGTGCTTATTAGATCTACCTTGAATATGAAGGGAGCTAAGAGAAGTGTAAAGTTATTACAGTTGGTCAAGTCACTCCCACTGAAAGCATGCCCCAGTTTGAAGCAAAGTATCAAAATATGTACCAAGCATTAATGCTATGCAACACAAAGCGTTTATGATACAATGATTTATACTGAGATCTTTTTAACTCAGAACCATGACAAATTGTAGTACTGAAAAAGGATCAAGACAGGTTTTCCTGCAGGAATAATTGTGTCTGTACATTGCTCCGAAAAATCAAACAGCAAAAATGAAATTTACACAGAGTGATGGTCAAGTATAACCTGGCTTCACACATGGCTGACATGTCATTTTGATCCTGCATCACCCGTTATTAACAAGGTTTTTAAAGGAATACGTTGAGCATTTACCTTCGTATATTATTTTCAGAATAAGCCAGTGTTGCTTGAGACTTCACTCTCTGCTGGTTCATTTCTAGAGACAATTTTTCTAGCTCCTCTTTCAACTGTGCATTTTCTTGCAGAACTTCCGAGATATTAGGATCAGAAAAGGTATGAGGTTGGTATATTCTGTCATCATGAAAAATGCCTAGAAAGGGTTCACTGTTGCTGGAATTCCTTTTATCTGTTGCTAAGGTATTCTTTTTCAAGATCTCTTGAGAGTTTTCCTTATTATCAGTTTTATTTCTCAAATTATTATCAGACAACATCATCATCCTTTCTTTTTGAAGTTTCTCTACAGTTTTTGTAAGGTCTCTTATTTCTTTATCTTTTGTGACCAGTTCTTGATTTAGTTTTAACAGTCTGTCTTTTGTGTTACCTTCTTTCATTTGAGAGTCTGTTAATTTTAAGTCTTTGTTATCTTTTTTACTTCTGAGTTTTAATTGGGAATTTTGACTCTTGAGGTTTTCAATTTCTGTCTCGAGATTTTTAACGGTGATCTGATGGGTCTTCTTCAGATTCTGAAGCTCCTCTTCAAGTTTGGTAGAATTGGCTTTATCAACATTCGGTTTTGGCAATTCACTCATGAATTTGTAGGCAAGCAGCTGCTCAAGCTCTGCAAGTCTTTGCTCATACTGTATCTGGAGCAGTGGTGGGAGAAAGGGGGGAAAGCAGTTTCCTTAACTGTATTTTTATGAATAGCTTTCTATTTAAAGTTGTTGCATGTTGAGACAGGATACACATCAGTGTTACTAACAACACTATTAAATCAGGTCAGAAATTAGTGAAAAAAATGTGAAGGAAACCTAAGTCTGATGTAGTACAGAATTACTCAAGACATTTACTACAAACTCATCTACCCACAGTGAATACAGTTGCTATTGGAAAGAAAAATAAATTGACAAGAAATCATTTTTTATGTAAGTTTGTTCTGTTCAGATGTTAACTACTAAGACAAGCAAATTAATATCTTAATATATCAAGAAATTTTTATTTTTGTTAAAATCTACCATTGTTTGCCATGTTTGCAAACATTATTGTCATAGTCTTAAAATCGTACTTCACATCTTAAAAATTATCTTAGAATGAAAATCTGCCCAATTAGAATTTGTTTTAAATATAGAACTCTGAATTCAGAGTCACAGAATCTTTCTCTGTAATAAGCTGAGGAAAAAGCAACCCTTCTTGTCAGCCTGGATAGCCTCTAAGTAAAGCAAGGTGTGTTATTCACATGGAGAAAGGAGGAACAACTGACCAATGCTTTCCTTTCCTGCTCATTAAGAACCTGTGAAGTTTACCTTTCTATGAAGTAAAATGCCAAATTTCAGTGTTTCCTAACACAAATCTTAAAGAGTTGCTATCATATAGATTTTGGATAGAATTTTTAGTGTTCCCTGCAGAAGGAAACCACAACCTGCTGTGTGTACAGCAAGGAAGTAGGTGAGCAGCAGCTCTGACCCACAGGATGATATCCACATATCATCTTTGTAAGAACTAAGTTATTATGCCCCAGGAACTTTGATAGTAGTCTAACAATTTTAAATGCTCTTTACATTTTAGATGCCCAAATCACTGAAGTTCTGGCTATTAATTTTTTTAATATTTTTTTCAGTGTGGTCTTGGCCTTCAGTTTTCACCACTGGTCTGCGGTAGATCCCAGTAGCCTTATGACTGTACCCTGTGGAGCACACTGCTCAACAAGCTTCCATCTTTTACCTTTATTTTTTGAAACTGTTGTTCCATGGCACGGAGACTTTTTTTAGCTTCATCATCTTTACCCTCAAGTTCCGTTTCTAACTTTTTTATTCTTCTCTCCAAGAAATCAATCGTGTTTGTTTTAGCTGAAAGATCATTAGTTTTCTCAGCAGCAGCAGCAGCGAATATTAAAGCAGGCAAAGAATTTGGATACCTTCTTTTTAGAATGCCTTCCATTTCTTTGATCTACCAAAGGAAAATTAAGTCAGAAATTAAAAAAGAAGAAAATTCTACTGAAAAATGAACTGAAATAAGTGACAGAATATTGACAAACATGATCCATTTAAGCTGGGTTAAGAACGAGAAAAAGATGTGTTCTGAGAATTTATGATTTTTTTTTTCCATTGTTTACATTTGTTATTGATAAGTCTTGCTTGTCTTCAAACATCTCTTAGCGACTGACTTAAACAACATCACAAATTTAAACAGAATAGCTCTGGTCTTCAGATAGTCTTAAGTCAAATAGACCTTTTATTTACTTTCTTAGCATTTAAGTTGTATAAGGCTCTTAATGCTGTTAAAATATTTGCTTTTCTTTTGGACTTCACATTCACAATTTCACATTCCACTCTACTTTTCCAACTACTACACAGAGATTTTGTAACAGTATTGAAATTCTCTCAGTAACAGATTATGTGTCTTTTTTTCTTATTATTTCATTGCAGGCTCCAAAATAAACCAAAACCTTGTGTGCAAGACTAATAAAAAGATATATATATATATTTTAAAAATCTATGGATAAGATGCTTTCTGCATTTTTTGAATTAGAATACTGTAAAGGCTCTTTCTTATTTGTCCTACATCCCTGCTTGTTCCCCAGCACAGTGAACTGAATGATTTTGGAGTGAAATGGTAACCAGCTGCCACCTCTAAAAACTGAGGAAGGTGCAGTTCCTCCTGACTTTTTCTTCAGTAGAAACATGGATTTTAAGTTCTCTATTTTCCCAGTTTTCATGGCTTTTGTAGGAATTCAATGGAATTTCAATGTCTTATCTTGAAACAGCTTGGTTGAAATTGGTCAAAATATTAAGGATTTACTAAATACAGAAGGAGTCTCAGAAGAGAAATGGGAAGCTTGCATGTGCTTTTTGCCCTCTTGCTCTTTTCCAAGAAACACTGAACAGTAATTTAACATTAAAGGACTTTAAACAGGTTGTCGGTAAATGGCTTATTAGAACACAGTAGCAAGAGAGCCCTTTGCAATTATGTAATTGTAGCTTTTTGCGTTGAGTGTTCCACAGTATAAAAATTACTTTGTCACAGGGCTTCATTCAGTGCTTTACCCTTATGAAAGGGCTAGTAAGCCTTGTAAGTGACCTTATCTAAAATACAGGTTAGGTGAAACAGTTTATTATGGCATACTTGTCGCTCAAGGTCTTGAATTCTTTTAGCATCTGCTGCTCTGTCTTTCAAACGTTTCTTCTGTTGCACACACTGGTCTCCAGCTTCAGCTCTGAGCTTCTCGACCTATCCAATTTATAAGAAAAACTGAAATATACATTCAGAGATGTTTTCCTGTAGTACGAAAGTAAGCATTTCAAATAAAAACAATCATAGAAATATTCTACAACTTAAGAACTGTTAATAGTTATTTCTGTACTAATTGTTCCTTTATGTTTTTAAACTAAGCTACAGCTTCTTGAAGACAATTGAGATCCATAGAGCTAAAATTGAAGCTAGACACAGAAATCTAGAAGAAAACTTTTACTCTGGGACAATTCTTGACTGCAAACCAGTAAATCTGCCTTCTTTCCTCCCATCCTCCCAGTATGCAGGCTTGGTTAATATGAAATGATAAAACATACTACATTATAGTACATGAATTCAGGGTCAGTTTTTCTTAGTCAAGAAATTTGCAAGTCTTAAGTCACATTACTTTTGTTTCTAGGAATATCATTAGTATGTCAAACACAAGCAAAAACAGTTTTAAGCAATATGCACTTGCAATTCCGACTGCATGTGCAGTAATTCATATTTCAAATATAGACATCCACATTTGATTTAATGGTTATGAAGGTTTCATGTGTTTTTTCTTCAAAAAGGTGGGAGCATTATGAAGGACAAAGTTACATTATACACATCAGTAGAAATCATTTTAAGTTTCAGCACTTTAAATAAAGCTATGTATTTATCACCTCTAGTTTTAGTTTCTCAATTTCTTCTCTTGCATCTTTAAGACGGGCTGCATCTTTATCTAGAAGATCCTGATTTTCTGCATACCACTGTAGTCTTCTTTTTAAATGAAGAATTTCCTGTTTGTATGATTCTTCCATAACTTTAAATTCATAAGACTTCTCACCTACAAGAATAAAACACCCTTATTATTGTTTTATTAGTAATTATGTGTTGAAGAATACATAATTCAATGTATTTGAATGTGTTGGATAGTCAATACTATTCTTCTCAGCACATTTCATATATTTACTATTTTGACAATCCTGTCATTTCAGTAAAGTTTTAAAATCAAACGCAAATTAGGACTTTAAATGCAACAATATTTTAAAAAAGAAAAAACAAACAAGCCATAGAATAATCATTATTTCATATATAGTAGTAGTCAATGGTTCACCGTTTGCCATAGAAGGTATTTAAAACAGAATCCCAGTGGGATCTACTCTTCTACTCTGCCTACTAGAATAAGGTTCTATTAAACAAGTTTTCAGTAACATGGATGACAGAATATAGAATATACATTTTGCTATGTATTGACCACGCTCATTCCATTTAGTGATCAAGCATTTTGAGAACAGCTCTTACAGCTCTTAGCACTTGTGATGCTTGATATGGGAAATGAAGAGTCCTATTTCTGTCCCTCCTCCCATTAAGAAAGCCAAAGACAACCTGGAGCAAGTTTAGATAAGAATGTCCAAAAAAGTCACAAGGCATAAATTGCTGGTAAAAACAAACAAACAAACAACAAAACAACAACAAAAAAAATGAAGTTTGATGAGCAGATCTAAAAAGCAGATTAAGAGTTGATCTTTTCTTATGAACAGAGTTGTCATAAAAGTGGAAGTATGTGTTTTCCATGTCCACTGAGAGATAGGCAAGCAATCAAGCTTAATAAGCAATAGTTTGGCTGGATACAATAAAAGGCTTTCTAATAGAGTGCCAAAGGTACAGTGGTCTCTCCTTCACTGTATACTTTTATTGCAAGTTTAGACAATACAGTAGTCAAATGTATCTAGATCATTTCCAAAGTCATACTATATGAAGAAGCAAGTTTTAGTTGTGTATTCGTGTAGTCATGCAAAGAATAGGCACAATTAACTGAATAAAATGAAGGTGCTTTACCTGATGTGGATGCAATTTGGACTTTTGCTAAATCTCTCTCTTTCTTTGCTTGTCCCAAGTCTACCTCAAGAGCTTGTTTATCTTGTTTAAGACGTTTTATCTCTTCTTGTAATTTATTTTCTTCCTTCTGAGTTTTAGAGAAAATGGTAAGACAAGAAAACTAAACACACATCAACATGAACACGTTTTTCACCATAAAATGATTAAATCACTATGGCAGTACTGAAACTAGAGGAGCCCTTGGAGTCTTGAGAGCTCAACATCAGCTGTATCAGACCAGGAACAATTCCACTGCTTGTGAAACGCTTTAGATCCAGCTTCCATTATCATTTTATAACAAAATAACAACACAACAAAACTCCTTTTAGTTTCTGGCCTGATCATCAGAGCAAGTATATACAGTAACAGTTCCTCCTCTTACAGTAAGCAGAGCAACAAAAGCTCTTGGAAGCCTTTAATTTTAAAGTGAAGTGTACAAAACATTCTCCCTGAAAACCAGAAGCATGCGGAGTACCAGAGAGCACTGATAAACACTATTCTGGATTTGTCTCAGGGGTGAAATCTACAGAAGTGTTGCTACTTTCTGCAACATCTTACACAAGGTATTTCAGGACCGTCAGTAAACACAAACACAGTGTTTGTGTTCACTTCAGTGAATCTGTGTTTTAAGGGATTACTTGGGAGAGTTCATTGATTAGAAAGGGATTGCTTGTAAATTACAAATATATCATCAAATGAATTCTCAGAAGCATGGCATATAATTAGCAGTGTAAAAGAAAAGCATGCTCAACTGACGTATTCATTTATATTGTTAGTCTACAATATTGATTTTTTTTTTCCTCCAAGTGAAGAACAGGCTTGGCACCTACCTGTGCTGCTCGAAGTTCTGAAATCAGTTCTGTGAAACTTTGATTCCTGGATGGTTCAGAGTCCTGCACAATTCGCGACTGGATATTAATTTTTTCTATCTTCTCTCTAAAAAAAAGAACAAAGCCAATTGTGCAATGTGATGACTTGGCATACTGAAAGCAAAACACAGAATCCTCCAAATGGTATTATAAAACGTCAATTCATGCAGGCTCAAAAAAAAAAAAAAATTACCTGTATGGGGGAAATCTGCTACATGAGAGGAGGAAATAAAACCTATTTTCATCAATGAAACTCATCTATGGGCCTCTCCCAGGCAAAGATTTATAAATTAGGAATATACGCAGTTGATAGGTTTTTTTGTTTGTTTGTTTTCCTCATTACTTACATAGGATACAAATCTTACAGGGCCTACAGTGCAGTGAATATAATGTTTCCTCCACTACTAGGATCCCTTGTGGCTCCTGATCTACTGTCTGTCCTACAACAATATCAAAACATATTCAGATTTGAGCAGAGCTGAAATGCCAGAGCAAGTGCAGTATGTGTGTTAAACATTCTGATTTGAACAACAATATTTGAATTTTAGAATTGAAATATTCCTCAAATGAAGCCTCTAGTCTTCCCATAGGTCTGCAAGATCAGCAAAAATACCAAGAATGAAATGCCCATAATCAGTATAAATCTAAATTTTCTCAAAAGAAAAAAACAGACAAAATCAGAAATCCAAGAAACCACAAAACATGCATCTGACAGACTTTGCAGTGATTCTTCATAAACAAAAACAAAGTCACCTGAGAAATCTGACTTAGGTCAGACGTTTAATTAGGCTTACCTTAGGGCTATTAACTCAGACATTAAACGCTGATTTTCCTTAAACATTTGCTCTTCATTTTTTTTGTTTTGGATTTGCAGCTCTTTCATTTGTTTGTATAACTTCTCATTTTCCTAAGATGAAACAGACAAAGTTAATGTTAATTGATGAAGAATGTTCATAAATTACTGTTATACCTAGTTCAAAAAAAATATTTATGACTTCCACAGTTTCCCTCCTGAAACACTGAAACAGCAGAAGCGAACATCAAATGTTTATTACCAAATTTCCAAAAAGAATATCTACTTTCAATATCTTTACACTAAAGTCGTATTTAGTGACCTCTAAAACCTCGCCCAAGTGTCTGTTCACTCTGGAGTACCAGTCCTCCTGGGTTAGCTCCTCTGCAAAGCTATCCCAGCTATATTCTAAAAGCGCATACATAGATGAGTGATGATAGATCAAAGTTCAACCTGTCCATGCTCCAACTCTATGAACAAAACCAGTCACTGATTTGCCATGCCTACAGCCACAATGGGAAGACATTGCACACAAAACATACTAAGAAATGCTGCTGAGCACCAGCTGGAAGCTGGTTAAACTAACTTATTTTACAGCTGCAAGTATTCAAAGGGATCATTAAGCTTGCATCATCTATTTCTATGCTTGACAAAGTAATAAATCTGGTTCACTTACAAGGTTTCCTTGTAATCAGCTGCTCATATTCTGTGAAAAACATCTTAAAACAGAACCCTACAGACTTCCAGTATTACTTGTAAGTATATGTTTTCTACTACATTTCGGGCAAAAAGGTTAGTTCAAACTAGACATGTATAAAACACTTATTTAACGTGCAATATATCTGTGTCCTTCACATCTAAATTTCATTCACTTTTTAGATGGAAAGGTAACTATTTTCAACAGGACAGTAGTAACCATTAAATAGTTTTCTTTCTGAAATTGGCCAGAACACAAGATGATATGCTGTGTGGTATACCTGCTGATAACCTTGAATAATGACCTCTTGATCTTCAATTTCTTTTTGTATTTGTGACAATTTTTCTTCAGTGACAGGAACTGTTGCTGTATGATGGATCCACCTCTTTTCTTTAGTCAGCTCTTCCATGCTTCTCAACTTTCAGAAAGAAACAGAAATGATTCGATACATATTTGTTAGTCATGTGAAATCGTCTACAATGCTGCATTTTATACTATACATACGTTACTACACATTGAGATATAAAAGTAGATCAATGAGCCAATGCTATCATTGGAGTTTAACAGAAGCAATACAAAACAGCAACAAAGTATAAAAAAATTGGTAATTTTTAATTATTATTTTTTTAAATAATCGCCATTTGCCGAGGCGATCGGCTCCGGGGCAGACGCGTTCTGCAGTGGAGCGGGGGATCGGGCCAGGCAGGGCTAATTTTCCGGCATCGAGCCTACTTGAGGGAGCCGCCACGACCCGGCAGCCCTCGTGAGGGAGGCTGACGAGGCGTAGGCGGAGCCAGCAGCGCCCCCTCCCCAGCCGTTCAAAAGCTGCCCCTAGGGAGCGCGACGAACAGGACGGGCAAACAGGGCGTGGCGCGTCAGAAGGGAGTGGTGTGGCAGCGCGGCAGTTCGCGCAGGCAGGGCGAGCAGGAAGGGCAGGGCGCTCTCCCCCGCCCATACGTAACACCTCCTGTAACGACAGCCGTTAGCTAGGCAATAATGGTCTCCACCAGGCACGGTGCACTCTCCAGGAAGTCGGTACACACACAGACCGACTACCCGTTAAAAAATGCAGCAGTTCAGGTCACCGGATGCAGGGAGTGTCTCAGCCTGTTGCTGCCATCGGCGGGAGGCAGAGAAACTGGGTGCATGAGGTGCGAGCAGGTGGATGACCTGGTCCGCATGGTGGCGGAGCTCAAGGAGGAGGTGGAGAGGTTGAGGGATATCAGGGAGTCTGAGCGGGAGATAGACTGGTGGAGCTACTCCCTGCAGGGCCTCAAGGAGAAGTACCGGGGTGAGACATCTCAAACGGGGGTGGACCCCTTGCCCTGTCGCGGTCAGGCAGAGGGAGGGGATTTGGGAGTTGAGGAGGAATGGAAACAGGTCCCTGCTCGACATCGCAGGCGATGCCCTCCCCTTCCGCCCCCACCTTCCCAGGTGCCCTTACATAACAGGTTTGAGGCCCTGGAGCTTGAGAGACCGGTGGGTGAGGAAGAGGTAGCAAGAGTACCCACGAGGATGCCTAGGGCGAGGAGGTTGACTCCACGCCTTAGGACTGCCTCCACCAAGAAAGACAGAAGGGTTATTGTTGTGGGAGACTCTCTCCTCAGGGGAACCGAGGGCCCTATTTGTCGGCCTGACCCTACCCGTAGGGAAGTCTGCTGCCTCCCTGGGGCCAGGGTCAGGGATGTTGCCAAGAAGCTTCCCAACCTGGTTCGCCCCTCTGACTATTATCCTCTTTTGATAGTCCAGGCAGGTAGTGATGACATTGAAGAGAGAAGCCTGAGGGCTATCAAACGAGACTTTAGGGGACTGGGACGGTTAGTGGATGGAGCGGGAGTGCAGGTGGTGTTTTCGTCCATCCCTATGGTGGCAGGGAGGGGTACAAAGTGGACACAGAAAGCCCACCTGTTAAACACGTGGCTCAGGGGCTGGTGCCAACACAGAAATCTTGGGTTTTTCGACCATGGGGCACTTTACTCGACACTCGGCCTGATGGCTGCAGACGGGTCCCTATCTTTTAGGGGAAAACGGATCCTGGGCCAGGAGCTGGCAGGGCTCGTTGAGAGGGCTTTAAACTAGGTAAGAAGGGGGACGGGGCTGAAGCAAGGGTTGTTAGAGCTGTGCCAGGGGGAACAATAGCAAGGCCGGGGGATAAGGCAATGGCCCAGCTGAAGTGCATCTACACCAATGCACGCAGCATGGGTAACAAACAGGAGGAGCTGGAAGCCATCATGCAACAGGCAGGCTATGACTTGGTTGCCATCACGGAGACGTGGTGGGACCACTCTCATGACTGGAGTGCTGCAATGACTGGCTATAAACTCTTCAGAAGGGACAGGCAGCACAGAAGGGGTGGTGGTGTGGCTCTCTATATTAGAGAGTCTCTCGATGTTGTAGAACTCGAGGCTGGGAATGACAAGGTCGAGTCCCTCTGGGTTAGGATCGGCAGGGCCAACAAGGCTAGCGTCCTGGTCGGGGTCTGTTATAGACCACCGAACCAGGATGAGGAGACGGATGAGGAGTTCTACAGGCAGCTGACAGAAGTTGCGAAATCATCAGCCCTTGTTCTCATGGGGGACTTCAACTTCCCTGACATATCCTGGGAGCACAACACAGCCCAGAGAAAGCAGTCTAGGAGGTTTCTAGAGAGCGTGGAAGATAGCTTCCTGACGCAGCTGGTTAGTGAGCCCACCAGGGGTGGCGCCCCGCTAGACCTTCTGTTCACAAACAGAGAAGGACTGGTGGAGGATGTGATTGTCGGGGGCTGTCTTGGGCAGAGTGACCATGAAATGGTGGAGTTCTCTATTCTTGGCGAGGCCAGGAAGGGGACCAGTAAAACCGCTGTATTGGACTTCCGGAGGGCTGACTTTGTGCTGCTGAGGACACTGGTTGGCAGTGTCCCTTGGGAGGCGGTACTGAAGGGCAGAGGAGTCCAGGAAGGCTGGGCGCTCTTCAAGAGGGAAATCTTAATGGCGCAGGAACGGTCTGTCCCCACATGCCCAAAGACGAGCTGGCAGGGCAGAAGACCAGCCTGGCTAAACAGAGAATTGTGGCTTGAGCTTAGGAGGAAAAGGAGGGTTTATAATCTTTGGAAAAGTGGGCAGGCCACTAAGGAGGACTATAAGGATGTTGCGAAGCTGTGCAGGGACAAAATTAGAAAAGCCAAAGCTCAACTGGAGCTCAATCTGGCTACTGCCGTTAAAGATAACAGAAAATGTTTTTATAAATACATCAATACAAAAAGGAGGACTAAGGAGAATCTCCATCCTTTACTGGATGTGGGGGGAAACTTAGTTACAAGAGATGAGGAAAAGGCGGAGGTGCTTAATGCCTTCTTTGCCTCAGTCTTTAGCGGCAATACCGGTTGTTCTCTGGATACCCAATTCCCTGAACTGGTAGAAGGGGATGGGGAGCAGGATGTGGCCCTCACTATACATGAAGAAATGGTTGGTGACCTGGTACGGCACTTGGAAGTGCACAAGTCGATGGGGCCGGACGGGATCCACCCGAGGGTACTGAGAGAACTGGCAGAGGAGCTGGCCAAACCGCTTACCATCATTTATCAACAGTCCTGGCTATCGGGGGAGATCCCAGTTGACTGGCGGCTAGCAAACGTGACGCCCATCTACAAGAAGGGCCGGAGGACTGACCCGGGAAACTACAGGCCTGTCAGTTTGACCTCAGTGCCAGGGAAGCTCATGGAGCAGATTATCTTGAGAGTCATCACGCAGCACTTGCGGGGCAAGCAGGTGATCAGGCCCAGTCAGCATGGGTTTATGAAGGGCAGGTCCTGCTTGACGAACCTGATCTCCTTCTATGACAAAGTGACGCGCTGGGTGGACGAGGGAAAGGCTGTGGATGTGGTCTACCTTGACTTCAGCAAGGCTTTTGACACCGTTTCCCACAGCATTCTCCTCAGGAAACTGGCTGCTCTTGGCTTGGACTGGCGCACGCTTCGTTGGGTTAGAAACTGGCTGGATGGCCGGGCCCAAAGAGTTGTGGTAAATGGAGTCAAATCCAGTTGGAGGCCGGTCGCTAGTGGCGTTCCCCAGGGCTCGGTGCTGGGGCCGGTCCTCTTTAATATCTTCATCAATGATCTGGATGAGGGGATCGAGTGCACCCTCAGTAAGTTTGCAGATGACACCAAGTTAGGTGCGTGTGTCGATCTGCTCGAGGGTAGGAAGACTCTGCAGGAGGATCTGGATAGGCTGCACCGATGGACTGAGGTCAACGGTATGAAGTTCAACAAGGCCAAGTGCCGGGTCCTCCACCTGGGGCGCAATAACCCCAAGCAGAGCTACAGGCTGGGAGATGAGTGGTTGGAGAGCTGCCTGTCAGAGAAGGACCTGGGAGTGATGGTTGATAGTCGGCTGAATATGAGCCAGCAGTGTGCTCAGGTGGCCATGAAGGCCAACAGCATCCTGGCCTGTATAAGAAGCAGTGTGACCAGCAGGGCTAGGGAGGTGATCGTCCCCCTGTACTTGGCTCTGGTGAGGCCGCACCTCGAATACTGTGTTCAGTTTTGGGCCCCTCGCTACAAGAAGGACATCGAGGTGCTTGAGCGAGTTCAGAGAAGAGCGACCAAGCTGGTGAGGGGCCTGGAGAACAAGCCCTACGAGGAGCGGCTGAGGGAGCTGGGATTGTTCAGCCTGGAGAAAAGGAGGCTCAGGGGTGACCTTATCGCTCTCTACAGGTACCTCAAAGGAGGCTATAGCGAGGTGGGGGTTGGTCTGTTCTCCCACGTGCCTGGTGACAGGACGAGGGGGAATGGGCTTAAGTTGCGCCAGAGGAATTTTAGGTTGGATCTTAGGAAGAACTTCTTTACTGAAAGGGTTGTTAGACATTGGAACGCGCTGCCCAGGGAAGTGGTGGAGTCACCATCCCTGGAGGTCTTGAAAAGACGTTTAGATGTAGAGCTTAGGGATATGGTTTAGTGGGGACTGTTAGTGTTAGGTCAGAGGTTGGACTCGATGATCTTGAGGTCTCTTCCAACCTAGAAATTCTGTAATTCTGTAAATTATACCCTCCCTTTTCTATTCTTATTTACCTAGACTGGAAGTTATAGTGAAATAACCCTGCAAATGTGCCTTATAGATAAAACACAACATTGAAATGTGCATCAAATAAACAGTATCTCAACATATCCTACTTTTCTGCTTTTCAACATGTGGCATGTGTTTAAAAAATGGGTTAGAGTAACAGATAAGACCAAGTTAAAACTTTGAAAAACAAACAAACAAACAAACAAAAACTGCTGCAGAAATCTCAAAATAGCAAAATAAGTGAATTCAGGACAAGATAGTTTATAGAAAAAAAGATTATGTCCTATAGGTAATAAATGAAGCACTGGGTAAACATTTGAACACATACACTACTGGTTTGTATGTGTGAATTTTCTGCTCATTAACAACTCATCTAAAATAATGTGATTTCAGAATAACAACTTTCAGAAGTAATGTTTCTCATTTTCTATACTAGCAGGATACAAAGTGATAAAGTACCTTGCTCTGAAGAACATAGTTTTCCTGACCCCACTGAGAAAGTTCTTTATCATGCTGTGTTTTCAATTCTAGTATCTTTGTCTCCATTTCTTTCTCCTTTTGTGAAACTGTGCTGGTTAGCTGTTGAATCAAATCACGAGCTCTGTTCAGGTCCTCCTCAGCCACTTGTGCTCGTCTTAGCAAATATATTTCTCTCTCACAACTTTTGACAGGAGAAAAGGACAAATGCTAGTGAAGAGAGAAATTCAGGGAACCATTACATTGAGTTGACTGTTTACAGAAAATTACTCTCATCAGTTTTATTGAACTGGCTTATCTGGCTCTTGGAAACCACATAGGATACTTGAAAGGAAAATAAAACACCATTCTAGTATCAAAACATACCACATTTTTTTCCTTTAATGAGCTATTTTCTCATTTCCTAAAAATGCATGGGGAAAACAAAACAAAGAACAGCTAGAAACAAACACCTCTCATGTGAGAGCCACTACACAGCCACTGGATTTATTCCATTATACATTTTTTTTGGAAAGCAATAATGATTTAGGCATTTAGTACATTTTTATACAATTTGTAAGGAAGAAGGAAAATCCAACATGGTACTGCAAATTCAGTCATCTTAGAGAAGTCAAAAATACTTTTAAATATCCAGTGTAACTCAGGTAGAAAAACAAATACAAGTACTGTAAGATCCTTAGCAGAACATTTTTAAGAAAAAAAAAAGCAACTATTTAAAACTATGCCCAATTCTACAGCATATTTTTTAAAGAAATTAATAAGATTTAAAACTTGAAGTACCTCAAATTACTAGAGCAACTGAATTATCCAAGCAACTGAAAAGCAGTATTACAGATTTTAAAAGCAAAACCAAGCATTTGACTAAATAAAAGTCTTTATTCAATATCTTGTGAATATTACTAAAAGTTTTGACAAAATAGGTTTGCAAACCAAGCTGCACATGCTATAATTAGGAGCATCACTAATTACTACTTACATGCTGATACTGTCTGCAAGAATCCCCAACGTGGTGCCCAAGGTCAGGAACAACTGATTGTCCAGACATAACTCTGTTAATATCCTCCTTAGAAGGCGGTTCATTTGTTGCAGATCTTATTATCCTCGTAGTAAATAAGACTTCTTCATCACACAGAAAGGAAATCAGAACAAAATTAAAACTAAGAATTTAAAGTCCTTGAAAAAAAAAAATATATTCATGTGATCCAACCCTTAAGCATGCAACTGAAGCATTCTACAACCTGTATTTTGAATTAAATATAGAAACTTCAGAGCAATGAGACATTACAGAAAATGTAGCAGGCATCCGTTCTGTATTTAAGGTAAAAACAAACAAACAAACAAAAAGACTCACAAGATGAACTGGGATAAATAGCTGGATAATAAATCTTTTATGAAACAAGATTAATCTCAGTTCTCGGCTTGAGAAGGGATCAATTATTTGTGTATACAGAAATAAAACATTCAAAGCTATGGTGAAGGTAAGACACAGTGGTTTTCAAAATTTGGAGTGCAGGTAGCACACAAAGAGATGCAATACCTATTTATTGCATCAAGTAGCAACCTGACAATGAAGTAAAAATCAAGGAAGCTCCCCCTAGAAAGTACTATACATGGAACTATGCACAACTTAGTCTTCTGAAATACAAGTACTAACTACAACTGCCACTTCATTTCTGCCTTTAATGATATAAGCTAAGAGCTCCTCCTTAGGAATATCATATCTAAAAACAAACAGGCAATTACCATTTTCCAAATTTAATGCTTTTTACATTTTTTCCACACTCTCCTCTCACAAAGGTGCTCCCTCAGCACTGATGATTAGGAACTGTTTGCTTCAATGCCCTTCTCTTCCTAGACACAGAGACAGAATGCATTTTATTGAAAGTAACTTCTGAATGCACCTGAAATTGCTGTGGGAGCACTGTTTAGACAGAGAGAGAAAAGCATCTCTGAGTGAGGCTGCTGTCTTCATTTTCTCAGCACTTGTCTTTCACTTCTATCACCTCTGTCTGCCTGTACACTTACACCATCTTCAGCTCTACAGCAATGCCGTAAGGAACAAAGTCTCTCAGTCTGACAGCTGCCACTGAAGCATCTCCTTAAGGCAGGCAACTTAATCCTCAACTGTTTTTTCCAACACTACTTGCAGAGTTTTCAAAAGCATTACATGATAGAAGTGTGCTAAAACCTGGGCATCCAGAAAGTTGTCTTCCCACGCCTCTGAGACTGCAAATGTGGCCTGGCAAAAGATGGCCAGTTGAATTATCTCAGAAAACCCTTCCAGCAAGAAGTCAGTCATCAAAAATAAATAAATAAAGTCCTCTACTTGCAGCTCAGCATTTACAGGACTACATAGGTATCATCCATTCTTTAGTGCTACAACAGGAGACGTGAACAGGAAAGAGGACATTCATTTATTTATTTTAGAGTGTTTTGTTTTATAGAAAAACAAAGATGAAAAAAGAAGCTGAGAATATAAATTCAGTATCATGTGCAGAAGCTAGTCTATTAGCAAATCTTTGCATTTACTGTAATTAAAAATGTAATGCAGAGATTCATTTTTGAACAGCAGCTGTTTTGGACTTCATGTTGTTTTGGACTTACTGGTGAACAATAGCTGAATCCTAAACATAGTGGGGATTTATATACAAAGAAATATTTTAAAAAATCAGTACTTAATCACATTTAGCACATTTAGTTTTGTATTCTTCTACACCATTTTGAAACATTAACTTTTTTTTTGGAGGTGGGGCTGGGAAAAAAGAGGATGTGAAGCATGAACAGCAAAGCTCTCTGGCTTTTAAAGTAAAATTCAAACCTCTTAAGATAGAATTACCTTTAGATTTGGCTCTGTCTGAAGGACTTCTGGCTTTCACAGTGTTTTTCTTGAAAGTTTCTTTTGGTGTTTTCCTTTCAGTAGCTTGAAAAGACTGTTTTGAGTGTGAAGTGGATTTCCCATACCCAGAACTTCTAACCAGTCCTTGAGGACCATATGAAGACTTCTTTTTATGTAAAGGTGTTGCACTTCTGTTATTTTTGTACAATATTTGCTTAGTTGTCATTGACTCTGATCTTTCATTCTTCATGGAATGCGACTGCATAGCCTATGGCAGAGCACATTTATTTAAAGCAGGTTTTAGGGTTTAGTGTGATCTGAAGGCAACTTTTGCTACTAGAAAAACATAGAGTCAGTTACCAGAATTACACAACAATAAGACTACTGAGTGGGAGGGGAAGAATAAAACAAGGGAATTCATTTTAAGATTTAATTTTAGCCAAGTGAATAGCATGACATCCTGCAGAATTTATTATGCCTTCCTACTTCAGAAGTTTATATAAAACAAGTATTTGCACTGTTTCTGTTTCATTGATCTGGGAAGTTGTATTATATTACAGGATCTTTAGCTTACCAAAATGTGTAGCTGTCAGGTTATTTGACTAAAGGCTAAATCACAGTGAACAAAGAAAACAAGCAAGGAAGAGAAACAGAGGCAGGTAGAGAAACCTCCTAAACCTCATCATTAAAAACAGAGCACTTGACTCTCAGGAACAGCAAATGGGAAAGATTAGCTTACTGGCCCTGTGTGAAGCCTACCAGAATGAATCAACTAAACAAATGGCAAATTAGATTCATATGGATTAGGTAGAAAAAAGTGTGGGAAGTAAAAAACAAGATTAGAGAAGCTGACTGGTTTGCTGGTCACCATGCTAGTCTGACTAAAACCCTACATCTAATCAGTCTAATCTACGCTCTTAATGAGTTGTATTTCTAACTATCCACTCTGTGGGTACCCTCTCCATTCTGAGTCTTGTGTGTGTTCACACAGTCCCCTCAATTCGAATACATGCTCAGACTCACTACTAGCTTGAGGTAGGGATATGGAACTGCAACAGCCTCGCTTGTATTGGGCTGAGATTCTTCCTGTCCTGCCAGTCCCAAAGTCCACTGGATGTGGATACCTCTAGCAATAGCAATCATAACATGAAGGTTTCAAGGAAAACAGGAACACTCTTAATTTCTAGACATCAGAACATAATCAAATAACAGGCAGTCTAAAGTCATATACATTTTGAATGTATTTTCACAAAATAAAAATCTGTTTGACACTACTTACCTGGTTAGTTTTGCTGCCTTGTGAAAGCAGACAGTCTTCTACAATCTTTTCATTTACTACATCAGGCTGAACTTCACTGGTCTGAATTTCTTTTTCAGTCACCCTCTGCAAGTTACTTTTATTTGCACACATCTGCAGAAAGATGCTCTCGTCTTTGTTAGATTTTTTGTGTAAGTTTGTCTCCCAAACTGTATTATTCTGGTACTCTTTAAAGGGCAAGTGATTAACAAGTTCATTTCCTGTGCTGCCTGTCTGTTTCACAGAACTACAAGGAAAAGGAATAAAGTCATTATATAGTAAGATTTTTGCCCTCTGCCTTTCTGCGACTCTGGAAAAAGTGGGCCATTTTTTCTTTATAAAACATCTGTAAAGATGCTTGAACTTGAAAGAGCCACTAGGCTCTTTTTAAGAACAATCTTGCAGATTTTGTTATAAAAAATAATAATAATAAAAAAGTCTAGGCTGAAGATTCACTCCCACACTGTGAAACAAGAGACATTTCCCAGCAGTAACTGCTTTTGTGGAGGCACCAAACTGGGCTATAAGATGAACACCTGCAAGCATGCAGTCAGCGTTAATAAAACCACAGATGATAATTTCTGAGAAGTGTTAAGCTCCCCAAACTAATTTGTTAAGCAAAACCTATTTCTGACAGCTCCAGGACCTGTGCTTTTGTCTCTACACAATAGCTGGAGTAGAATAAAAGCAGGTATGGAGCATAGGTTAGTAGGAATTACAAGAGTAAGCAGTGTAACTAGATGCGATCTCTTCCCAGACCTAGGAAATAAGAGAACTAGGATAGGATGTGGGCTGAAAGCCATGTACAGGGGAGGGGAATGATGAGCAAAAGTCCCAAAAAGCAGAGATCCTATTTGTAGTAGTTGTCAGCATGAGGAAGTCTCTTCCAAATGACATGGAAAATGTTGCTGCTTATCGCCTAAACAAAGTTTGGGCATGCTGGTCTAAACCAACCAAGTGTATTACCATTGTACAATTCACAGCAATATGCCATAATGCTAATGCAAAACAGTAAAATTTCAGTCTTAGTGAAAAAAGTGAGAAAGACAGATGAGTCATTCGTAGGCTGTTTTTCACAAATAGTTAATGGACTTAAGTTATTACAATTCTTAAAACACATTCTGAAATAAATACCTTTCAAGTTCCAAATCAAGTCCTCTGGCATTATAGGAATCTCCTTTAATAGGTCTCATCAATTCTTCCACAGTAGGTAGGTCTAATCAGTGCAAAGTAAAAAAAATATTTTTAAAAGATTAGAAAATGTATTTGTAAAAAGGACAACATTTAAAAACGTTTCATAAATTGAATATTAAAGCTATTACTAGTTCACTTATATGTTTGTACAATACACACCTTTAAGGTATTTACCTGATTCAGTGGTTGACACGTTTTTTGAATAGATATCATTATTTTGTGAAACACTTTCCACTATGCATTTTGAGATTGCCATTGCAGAATCATGTATTTTTTGCTCATCGGTGTCTTCCAAAGACTGATCAATGTGATGATAGGCTTGGTGTAATGCTTCAATGTCACTGGTAGTTTGTCCACAGGAAGTGCCTGTAAAAAATGCAAGCTCCTAAGAGACACTATAGGACTTTCTGCTTGGGAAATATATCACCAGAACCCATGTTTCAGTTACAAGCTTCGACTATTATCAGGTGAGAACAGTGTTTTCAAGTATGGAAAAAAATAAATAAATCTCATTTCTGCTACAAAAATAAACAGTTACCAAGTTAATTAGTATGAGCTAAATAGCCTTATCTCCAGTATGCTTTAAAAGAAAAATAAAAATCTTTACCTGCTTCATTCATTTCAATTCCACTAATTTCTTGAGGCAGGTAATGTTCACCGAGAGCTACATCTGATGTTTCAACAGTCTTTTGAAGTTCCGTAGTTGAATCTTGTGAATCAAGTAATACAACTAAAACCAAAAAGATAAGTGTTAAAAAAAACGCAGTTCTTTTATTCATAGTCCGTCTATGCTGGAATTAGAAGTATACCAAAGCTTATCTTGATGCTCCGAATGTGCCAAAAAAGCAGACATATAGATTATTATAATGTCATTAATATTAGTAACTCTAAATATAAGCATCGAAAGTAGTGTCTAGTAAACTAAAAAAAATAGTAATTAATAAATTAGTAATTACTTTGAAGTGCTAGCATGTAGATTTATTTTCAATCATTTCAGTCCAACAGACTTCCAGTAAAACACAACCAAATTAAGTAAAAAAAACAAAATAAAACACACAAAAAAACCCACAAAGTAATACAATCAAATGAAAAAAGTATCAAAAAGGTACATTTAATATTCTTCTACTGATTAAATTTTGTATTTTACCTTTAGCCAGCATGCCAGTGTTTGGTTCCTGTGAAAAATAAATAAAAATATTACTTTTGAATTTCAGGAAAAAAAAATCTGCACAAATTTTAAAAGCTGGCCCACTAGTTCTTAGTGTTCCAAGCATGTGCACTTTTCTAAAACTCTCCTCTTTCAACACCCTGCCCCCTAAAAACCCTCTTGTAAGTGACTGGGAACTAAATGATACTCTGCATAAAAGAAAGAAGATTTTTACACCTTCCTGGTTGTCTTCTACTTATTACAGAAAACAAAATAATCTAGCAGTAAGTATGTTACATTTTATTTGTTATTTTCAAACGCTTATTAGAAATACTACTCCAATAAATTATATAAACTACAAATCATATATTATAGATGAACACCGTGCTCTATAGACTCCTTTTAGGAAAGTCCGAACAGAAGGCATGCTCCAGGAATGCACCTGGTGTGGTCCAGCCACACATGCTTCACCTCAAAAGACCTGTCAACGCAGGTTGATAGCAATATTCCCAAAGCTGTGTAGATTTTGTGTTCTCTGTCCAAACTGCTTCTCCATACAGATCTGCTTCTTTTGGTCTGTGTCACTTGCTAGCATAGACACCACTTTAATAACTCCAAGGAAGAAATTAACCACTATCCGTCCTGAGGCTGAGGCTCTAAGCAGAGCTCATACTTTCTGCACTCTTCCACAGTTCTTAATTCAAAGGAGGAATAGGCAAGCAACCCTGTGAAGAACTTAATGCTTAGTGATTAGATCACAGGGAAGTGTATATCCTCAATATCATTATATTCTTTCAGACAGTACATATAATACAAGGGTTTAGTATATTCACAGTTATACATTGCAGAGATTTTACAGTTCATGAAAGGAATATAAACATTTGCTAAGTTATATTTGTCTTAAGCACTTTCACTCCTGACATCATATTTTGATTTACCTGATTTCCTTTAGCTTTAAAGCCAGGATTAGCATCTGTTTCCTCTTCAAAATCTTCACTGTAGCTGCCTGAAGAGTAAAATAAACATCACTGTGTGTAGTACAAAAACTACAGTAAAAGTCATATGTAATATCTCCAAATACAAATGAAGTTTGTCATATGACAAATGTAAATTAACTCTGTCACCTGGTGGCCTACTTGAATTGACCTTTTTTATTCAATCACTTTCTCTCACTTTAGGGTGAAATGATGCAAAGCTACAAAGTTGCTATAGTATTTCTGCGACACCTACCATGATCTGCTGCAATCTATTGATCAATCCTATTTCTGAAGAGATTTCCTGTGATTTACAAATATGGCCTCTCTATATTTGGGAAATTCAAACTCAGTATCCCTCAAAACTTCAGCTAAATCTGTATCATATATTAGGAATGAAGAGCAAAATAAAGAAGACAAATGAAATGCAAATACAGAAAGACAAGTATGGAAGGAGTATAGCACAGAAATTTGGAAAAAAAAAAGATCAGGTAAGAGTAATACTGCAAATTACAGAGATCAAGCTCAGGCAGGAAAAGACAACAAAAATACAGAAGACACTTGAAACACTGGAGTTAACTCAAACGTTAAGAGGTATTTCAAGATCAGGGTCTTTTTTTTTTGTCCATTTTTGATAGGCAGATTTCTTTTCCCCTTGTTTCTTTCCCTTTTCCTTTTTTTTTTTTCCTGTCTCATAGGTTTTGGTCACAATAGATTAAAAATCCAAATCAAAATAAAAAGCACAAGGCATTCTCTGATGCCCTGCTATGAAGTCTTCTGAAGACTTCACATTTAAACACAAGCACCAGTCCACAAATTTATTTCTGTTATTGCTTAATGAGATCATTGCAATTCATCGCATATGCACTGTTCAAAAAAAAAAAAAAAAAAAAAGAATCTTCAAATGAACAGCTTAACAGCTTAGATAGATAGTATTACCAGATTTCTCTTCATGTGCGGCTTCTTCCTCTTCTCCTTTTTTACTTTCTTCATTTCTGAGAAACAAAATGGAAATTTTACTGTCTCTTTTTGGAGAGTAAATAAATATATTTTTAACTAATAAAACTTCACATTTATTGCTAACTGTAAGAAGTACCAGAAACCTGAATTTCTCCATCATATCAAATCACAGGTAAGAAAGGCAGGTATATGTCATTAGTTATTAAAATAAATATGTATGTTTATCATATTTATTTCCATTTCCATCATACTGTGTATCTCCATACTTCAAATTCTCAATCTAACTCTTAAAATCACCTCCTTTCTGCATTCCCTCTAACATCTACACCAGATTCTCACACAAAAATTTATCATCACGTTTGCTTCCTGTTCTGACCTTTTCATTCTGCATTAACAAAACAAAACAAAAAATCATCTCTTTCCCCTTTCCCAGTACTTTTTGTTCCTGCTTAAAACTCTCCAGAACTTTGACTCTCCAGCTGTTCTCACATTGGATGTTTACACTTAACATTTTTAATGAACGCAGACTGAAATGCCCTTTCTTCCATTATTCTCACAGATATTTGAACTTGTTTTCATGTTACTGATTATAAATGGATTTCCCTAGTCTATTTTTCCTCCATGTTCATCCAAGGGGACACAGAATATTTTTTGGTCCACTACCTAGTTATTATCAGTTGTTAACTCTTGTCATTTAGTTACACCTTACAATTAAGGACATTAAATCAACTTGTAACTATTGCGTTGTACAAGCATTATGTAGCTATGCCAAGCCATGCTCTTGCCTTACTTCTTTCTTTATTAAACCCACTTGTCTTTGTCTTAAAAAAAAAAAAAAATGTAAACCAACAACAAAAACAAAACCCCCACACACCCAGAAAAACATATAGCATCTTGTCTCATGGATATCCAAATGTGGTATTCAGATGCCCAGCTCATATGTGCCCACTGGTATAGTCTGCATCTTTTCTTCCCTGTAAATTACCGAACAAATGGTGCTAGTATTACAGAATCATTGGAATCCAGCTCTTTATTTAATCTTGAATAATCAATAGTTGATGAAGCTTCCTGTTCGAGTTTGGCAAAAAAGATCTCTTTTTCTTCTTGTTCTTCCAGGGTATCCAATCCAACTCCTGTGATACTTTGATTAGGCCCAGAAGCTACAACTGAATCTAGATTTGAGAAAACAGAATAAAATAATTGTATTGGCACTGTATGACTACGCATAATAGTCATAACAGTTAACCACAACTGTAGACAGACATAAAATATTAACAGTATCAAATTATCACAAATTAACATAAGGAGCTTTAAATCCCTAAGCTTCAGCTGACAAGTGAAGAATCCCAACTTGCAATAAATTAGAGGAAATTTTGTAATAATAATTTAGGTTTAGATCTAGCTAACTTCTTGAAGTGGTTGCACTCAGTTCTCACCATTTGTCTCCAGGCTGTCTCTACTTAAGGAGACAGCGAACGCATTACTTGTCTGAAGAGGCATCTTTTCTGTGTGCATATTCTCATCAGTTCCTCCCATCAGCTGCAAAGTGTTCTGTATCTTGACAATGCTTCCACTTGATCCAAGCATTTCTAGGAGGGAAGTTGCAATATTACTATCACCTAGAAGCTGTTGGTATGACACTTCAGTCGTGTTCCAGAACTACCTTTTTTTCAGTCTTGTTGCAACTGCAAAGATCTACAATCTTACAAATTGTACTTTTCTAACTTCTGTTTCTGTTATGATATATAAACCTTGTTTAATTAGAGTTAACTGGCCTATTATACACATTTTCTTCCCATCCTACATATCTGTGACCAAGCCTAAAGTTCAGCATGGGATAAATGTAACAACTGTTATCAACTTCCTGTAACACTACTCATGGAGAACAATTGGAGAACAATTTACTTTTGTTTTGTTTTGTTTTGTTAAAAGAACAGAGAAATTAACACTTCCTTGTTGAAAGTCTATTAATTATGTTTGATTAACTATCCCAGAGAAAGCACCAGACTTCTAAAATCTGTAGACATTGGCTTAACAGCTACATTTCATTTATTGCAAAATAAGCACTTTAGGGGGAAAGAAAAAAGTAACCAAACTTGGAGGTTGCTGACAAACACATAGTTCTTCCATTCTGTGTTTTTGCAACTGCAATATGCAGTTTCTCTCCTTACTGTAACTTCATTGTTGCGAGGGTTCAACATCACTGCACTAATTTATGTGCGCATTCTGCTCTCAAACAGAATGCTGCTGTACCTACTTCCTTACTGAAAACGAAAAGCCAAATATTACAGTAAATTACCACTTAAATAAGCTGTACAAAATCCCTTCTGCCTCCTCCTACAACATCCACTTTTAGGCTTAGATTGTTACCATGTCTGTCTTTTCCAACATGAATCTCCAGTCAGTAAAATAAACTCAGAATTTATTCTGTCTGGCCAAAGGATGTTTAGGCTATAGCTGTGTGCTTGTACTGAATGTACCAGAAGGGGTGAAAACACTGACAAAAGCTCATTTCCTGCTGGCATGGGATTGCAGGAAATGCATACCTCAACAACCCTTCACATCAAGAACACTAAACCAGTCTCCTATGTGTTGATCAAGCATCTCAGCTCTAGGCTGTTATTCTGTCCTTGTAATATACAAGTCCAAGCAAGTTCCTTTAAAGAAATGCCACACTTGCCTATATCGTGACAATGGAGGACCCCCTCAATACTGAAAATATACCAGAGTGAGGCAAAGAGGGGAGGAAGGAGAGAAAAAGGGGGGAAAAAAAGTCCTTGAACACCTGAACACGTTTCGCTTCCCTAATGGCCAGCCCTTAGCACGTGCATTCTGATTTTAAGAGCCTTCTTATCAAGTAGTAGTATAGTATTTTCCTTAAGTTGCAATGATAAAGTCCACAACATGTTTTACTGGGAGGCTGGATACATGTGATTTTCCATCTTGCAAATGACTTCCATTCCTGTGCTTAACTTTGGTTACAGCTCCCTGATACAGAGCTCTGACTTATCTTGCATGCTACAAATAGATGTTGGAGACACTAACTTAAGGCCAAGCTCCACCTCTATACAGTTACTACCTAAACAAAACCTATTTGCTGCTACACTGAAAACTATAAAATGAAAAACTCATTGTGCTGTACAGAAGCTAAAAAAAACATGAACAGTCCATTTCTCTGATAGCTAAATGCAGTAATTTAAAGTGATTTACCAAGACGGGCACTTTGTTCTAGCTATAAAGACAGCAAATGGGAGTCTGCTTTCAACTGGATCACATTTTGTTGTTGTTGTTTTGCACACCTTTAGATTAGCTGCAAGCTCAACTTTTAATGAAACAAAATAATAATAAAAAAAAAACACTTTCCTTAATTTTAATTATCTCAAGCTCAGTAAACTGACAGACTTGCATTAGTCTTGAGGTTTTCATGATTTTTTGTTAACTGATATATTCAAGTAATTTTCCAGTTCAAACTAGACCTGAGCTTTTTAAAAAGCACTTTTGTCCTGGTTTCAGTTAGGACAGTTTTCCTCCTAGTAGCTGGTGGAATGCTGTGTTCTGGATTAGGATGGGAAGAATGCTGATAACATGCCGATGTTTTGGTTGTTGCAGAGCAATGCTTGTACCAAGCCAAGGACTCTTCAGCTCCTCGCTCTGTCCTGCCAGCAGGCAGGCTCAGGGTGCAGCAAGAGCTGGGAGGGGACAGACCCAGGGCAGCTGACCCAAACTGGCCAAAGGAGTATTCCATAGCGTCTGACGTTGTGCTAAACAGTAAAGAGGGGTGGCTAGCTGGGATGGGGGGGCCGGCTGCTCGGGATAGACTGGGCATCGGTCAGCGGCTGGGGAGCAATTGCATTGTGCATCACTTGTTTCATACACATTATTATTATTATTATTATTATTATTATTATTATTATTATTATTATTATTTCCTATCTTAATAAACTGTCTCCATCTCAACTCTCATTTCACTTTTCCATTTCTCTCCCCCATCCCAGAGAGGGAGGGGGGAGGGTGAGTGAACGGCTGTGTGGTGTTTAGCTGCCGGCCAGGTTAAACCACAACAACTTTCCAACTATAATCTGAAAATCAAATACTGTTTTACAGCCACCGAGGTTTATAACTCAGCCACTCCCAATTCCCAGATACATGCAGCAGATTACAAGGGGATACTACTGTTGCTGATGAAGGCAAGAACATCTTTTTACTAGCCCTACACAATCTGAACTCTGAGAAACCTATTTAACTTGGGGGAAAAAAAAAAAAAAAAAAAAAAAAAAAAACAGCAACTTGGATGGTTTTCGAAGTTTGTATTTTCACTGTGATTTTTGACTGTTTGAATAGTCCTACTGATTTCTGAGGGACTTGCAAGGGTGATGGGGGGGCACTTTTATTTCTTGTGAGAATGGTTTCTTGAGCAGCAGTTTCATTTTACTACCCATAGCCTTGCACTGTTAATTCTTGCAATATTTTGCAAGACTCATGATACGTGGTATTCTTTAAAGTACTGCCCCTTAAAATAAAGTAAGAACATGAATTTCACTTAGAAAAACATTTTATCACACTTGCAGAGAAAACTTTAAGAACATAAATACACAGGGCTCAAACCTAGATATGATGACAAACACTTATTTCTGTTATTTGTAATATGACCACGACTTACAGAATTGAGCAATTTTCTTTTTGATATCATATAAAACACAGTAATTTTGTTACCCTCCAAATTGTCTGGACTGTCAGAAGTGATGCTTCCTTCTTCTTTGTTTAAATACGAATCTTTCTTGTCCTTATGAAATTTTTCCAGCATTTTAAATTTAGACAAAGCCTTGCTCCAAGATGCACTGGAAGAAGGTTTAGGGGAAACTACTTTTAGGTGTACACAAACATTTACGAGTTTTAATATACAACGGACAGAGGATAAAGAGAAAAATAAGGTGTGAGAATTCAGATTGCCAATTCCAAAAAAGTAATGTAATTCATTTTCTTGTTGAATTATCTAAAATTTTGCAGCTACAAATAAAAACTAACAAGTTAGTACTTAAGAATTCTGAAACTAATTTTTTTCCTCGTTCATTTTAAAAAGAAAAATTACTAATTCAAATACATTGTTCTATTTTTGCTCAATGTATACATTAACCGAAAACAAAGAAAAAGAAAACTAAGAAAACTACTTCAACAATAAAAGAAGTTTTGTGCTATAGGTTTTGAAAGAAAGCATCTAGATCAGTTCAAAGAAAAGCAGAAAAAACATAGGTAGGCAAGATGTGAATTACTACTGCCTTTATCACTGGCTGTTACAAGAACTGCATATTGCCTGTTTAAACCCCTGTGAGGACTTGCTTAGTGGCCAATAAAACCAAGCACCTGTTCACTTTAGCACTAATTAAGTTTTAGATAACAGTACCATTGCTGAAAACTGTGCTCTCTCACGAGACTTAGATGACAGTCAAACTATACACTTTATATTACCCTAGACTAGACAGATGCACTGCATGAGACTTGTCCAAACCATCAAGCACGTGTGTTTGTGTATGTGCTTTGTAGGGGTGATAGGGTGCTCCTCAACTGGCTAATTTAGAGAAAATTCTTAGTTACAGATTGTTCAAATTTGCCTTGACACATGAGAGAGCAAAGGCTGCCCAGGGGAACTGGTCAAGCATCCAGGACCTGTCCACAGACAGGAGGACTATGGGGAGATCTGACCAGAAGCTTGTAGAACTCAGAAATACGCAAGATGATTAAAGGAAGATAAATGTATGACAGATGCAGGCTAAAGTCAAAAGAAAAAGCTCTAAAACCCTTCCTGATACAATATATGGGTCCTTTATTCCCCAGACTAATAGCCAAGACCACTAATGAGGCATCACTTCTCTACCTTCATTCTCCCACATCTACAGCAACACCAAAAATGTTGACAGCATGCCTTCAGTTGTAAATAATGCAAACACCTGTGCCTTTTAAAACAGTAATTTGACATAACTGTCAAACTTCTCCTATTGCTCACATTTCAAATGTTAAGCCTAATTTGAGACAGTCAATTTTAATGTTTTTATCCCAGACCGAGATGCTTTATATCTATTTTATACCTAAAAACAGGACATACTCTCTAGAAATCTACCATAAGGAAAATGATCTATTGACTATGTAGTCACAAACAGGATCAACTGCCAAATATTTATTTGTCATAGCTCTTTATTATTGAATCTGTTTGAATTCAACACCAAAGCAATATTTAACCTAGTATATATCAAGTTAATTACTACTGTACTTTACACAAGTGTTTCATAGAGCAACAATTGTAGCTCTTAATTATTCTTTGGAGTTTCTTCTCATACAGAATTAATAGTTACTTCACATAAATGGATGAATCTGAAAATAAATTGACTAAAATAATCCCGCAGATTAAATAACCTAATTTGTCATTACAATACCAACTGCACTGTTTCCATTTCAGAGGCAGCATGCACAGCAGAGGGAAAATAATATCAATAGAAAATGCATATAATACTTATCTGACTGGAGTTTTTCGGCTTCGACAAATAGAACACTGAATATTAATATTTCTTGAGTAGGAAATACAGAGAAGATATTTTCTGTTTACTAACTATACTGTTCTTTATTATGACTTTCAAGGTTATTTTTCTCCTCCATTTGCTTACATTCAATACCTACATCGCTAGGTATAGTGATCAATGCTGTAACAACAATTAAGCAAAAGTTCACACACTTGTTAGTTTCTTTTGGAAATGACAAACAAATTAAGTGGCAGCTTGCTTCCATGAGAAAACTATGGTCCAATGGACTACTAACAAAGGATTTTCTACAGGAGATGTACTAGTAATATAAGGCTGATATTGAATAAACTGAACAAAACGTATTTAATCAAATACCAGACTGGAAATCTGAATGTGGAATCTGTTTTTCACTATTTTCCACTACTTCAGCATGGCTTTCCATCCTTTTCTTCTCTTTTCTCACTTTAACAAATCTTGTTTGAGAATCTTGAAAAGTAAGACAAACAGCAAGAATAGACAGGCAAGCAAGACAGGACAGTTATTATAACCCAATTTCTCTTTATCATTTAAATGGCAAGAACAAGGAGACATCATATTAGTTAGAGATATGTCTTTAACCTGTCAAATATGGAAGACTGTATCTTGAATCATAATTTACACATTTCAGCTTAAAGATGAAGAACAGAGTTCAAATGTGCCTAGAATAATAAGCAGAGTTATTTTAAAATGTACTTTACTATGCTTAGCCAAAAGAACAGAAGTAGTTTACACTGTTTACCATTCACCTACAAAACCAAGTGAAAAGAGGTAATTAGTGCAAATTGCTACCTATTTCCCAGCAGTTTGGCAATGAGGCGCCTTGGAAAAAACAATCAGACAACAAACACATGCATAAATACATAATCCTCCAGTCACCTGTTTCATATCTTTCAGGAAAGCATGGTATAGACACTAAAGCAGCTCAAAATGAAAACCCCAAACTGGAAACCATTTATCACCCTGCTGCATAGCTCAAGCTAATTAGCCAGACTTTGCACTTCATTAATATCACAGTCTCTCTCCATGGTGCCACTCAAACACATCAACTCATATGGAGCTAGCTCACGTATTTGTAATGCTGCACTGGGGGTGGAAGTGAAATTCATACGCTTACATAATGTTAATTCACAATAACAAAACACTTTGAGAATAATAATTATACTACCTGACAGCCTGCTAATAAGAGTCTTATCTGCAAACCAACATGGAGGTTCAAGCTTAGGAGAATTCACAAGGATCTGCACAAAGTTTTGAAAAATGTTAAATTTATACTTCTCAGAAGTTAAGCTCAGCTTACTTCCATATTTGTTGTCATCAGCAATATTACTGTTTCTTCAGCAGGACAATTACTTTGCTATTTACGGCATATTTAATAACCTTACAAAAAGCTACAAAACTAGATCACCTTCTCCTCATTTCATCCCTTGAAGTAACTTATGTCGCAATGCAGCTGTGCCTTCATCCATTATTAATACACATGAGCAACATAACACATAACATACATCTACTAAAGAATATTAGACGTAGCAAAATTGCATTTGATGGCAGCACAGAAGCATGCAACACAAAGAGAGACACAGAAAGGATAAAAAGGAGCAGTTCTAGAAGCATATCAGTCCCTCACGAAGAGTATGAATATGAACAGACTTGCTTCTTTCATGGGTAAATTGATTCCATGATTGCAAAACTGGGTAGCTTCACCTTCTACATATTTTCACACTAAAAGATAAGTTTGTTTTAAGGTATCTGTGATGCTTTTACCCTAATGGGCAGCTAAGCTCCACCACAACCACGCTCTCCCTCCCCGTCCTCCAAGGAAAAGTGGGAGAAAATACGATGGAAAAGGCACAAGGGTCGAGATAAGGACAAGGAAATCACAGCAATTATCATCACGGGCAAAACAGATTCAGCACAAGGAGATTAATATAATGTATTGCCTACTACTAACAAGCTAGAGAAGTGCAAAACAAAAAAACTAAAAACACCGTCTCCCCATTCACCCTCTTCTACCTCCTCCCCCCAAGCAGCGCAGGGGAACAGGGAATGGGGTCTGTGATCAGTCCCTAGCACTTTGTCTCCACTGCTCCTTTATGGTTCCTCTTGTCCCCTGCTCCTGCATGTGCACCTCTCCACGGGCTGCAGCTCCGGCCTGGGGCCTGCTCCTGCGGGGGCTCTCCATGGGCTGCAGCCTCCTCCGGGCCACATCCACCTGCTCCACCGGGGTCTCCTCCACAGGTTGCAGCATGGAGATCTGCTCCATGTGGGACCCATGGGCTGCAGGGGGACAGCCTGCTCCACCAGGGGCCTCTCCACAGGCCACAGGGGAACTGCTGCTGCGTGCCTGGAGCACCTCCTGCCCTCCTTCTGCAGTGACCTGGGGGCTGCAGGGCTGGTTGTATCACACTTTCTCACTCCTTTCTCCCAGCTGTTGTTGCACAGCAGTTGTTTTTTTTTTCCCCCTTTTCTTAAATCTGCTCTCCCAGACACCCAACCAGTGTCAGTCCCTGGCCCAGCTCTGGCCAGGGGCAGGTTCCTTTTGGAGCTGGCTCTGCTCTGACATGGGGCAGCTGCTGGGTGCTTCTCAGAGAGGCCACCCCTGCCGCCCCCCTGCTACCAAAACCTTGCCACATAAACCCAATCAAATACCTTAACAAAATTACTAGAAATTTAAATATCATATGTCAACAAACTGAAGATCAAGCATGTTTCAGTTCTAGTAGCTTTTCCTCTAGTTAAACTGCAAGGCTGAAAAGATATTTTTAGCTTAAAAAATAAAAGCCGTTGAATTGGTCTGGACAGGAACAACTTGACACCATCACATTACTTCTGGTTCTGCTCTGCACTTAACCCATATAAGAACTGTCCTCCAAAAGTTCTAATTAGCCTGCCCTTTAGGTATTCCTGTATTTCTGGTTGAAGTAGCATGAGAAGCATCAAAGCGCTTTATGGGTTGACTCAAGCATCTCAGAAAAATAATGGAAGAATGACGAACTTCTAAAGACCCCTGAAAACTTTAATTGAAAAAACATAGAGAAGTGAGGTCATGCTAACTGCTTAATTCTCGTACTATGCACACACTGTTCTTCAGGATTTTTTTGAAAAGCAGTAAGGAAATCATAATATTTCATAACTACCTCCACTGCCTGACGGGAGTCTTCTCATATCCATTGGAGTTCTCGAGAAACATCTTAAAAGCCAAGGACATATCACAAGTCCAGACAACATCCATTAAAGGTTATGCCTAAACGGCACAATTTCTGACTAAGATTTGACATGAACTATAACAACACTCAAAGGAGAGAGCTATTCTTAAGGTAATGCTGGTAGTCTCTGATTCTAACTTCATTGTATGAAAACCTGATTTCTGTGATTTTCTGTTAAGCTCGGGTTACAAGATACACAAATCACGTAACTAAGAGGCAATCACCCTGTGGAAACTAACTTCTCCTAGGGTTTGCTACCGAATAGGGAAACAATGAAGGAATGGAAGTCTAGAGGTGGAAAGCTTGCAAGCAATATATTTCCTTCCATAACTACATGACCAAATACTGAACTAACAACTGTGTTATCACAGCCCTTTTCTCCTTGAGCCATGTTTTGTGGCAAGGGAAATACTGAGAATACTGACATCAGACGTTTTCGAATCAGCTGCTGTTGTTAAGCCATCAGTATAATTACAGGTTGTTTACAAAACAGACCTACAAATATTTCAGTAGAATTCATAAGTTACATTTTCTAGTTACCTTACTCTCCGCATTTACTCTTTACAAGTTTTAGTAACTTGAAAGCTACATGAAAAAAACAGCAGAAAGCTTGCTCACAGCTTGAATATGATCTCTCTTAAAAAATACAATTACATTTGAGTTTTATCATTTGCAAACTTGCACTTTAATGTTCTAAAGTACTTGAGTTGCATTGACATCATCTGAAACCAAGCCTGCGTGAAAGGAAAGAACTAGCCTGACACCTTGTGGCCAGAAAACTGCAGAACAACATTATTTACCACCATCGTCTGAATCTTCCTCAGATATCCACCATGGCACCGAATCCTTTTTCTTCATTTCTTTCTTCCTTGGCTGTCCCAACGTCTCAAGAATGCCGGACTTTTTTTTGGAATTTCCAAGCGAATCATCTGAAAGAGACTGAATCAAATCACATACAAGATTAAAGACAGCTTTTACTTTTTCTCATTAACTGTTTAACATCGTTTAACTGTATTTCAACCACTCAGTTCTTGAACTTCAGAGTTCAGATGCCTGTCTTTACTGCCCACATCTGTTTTTTTTTTTTTTCTTTTTTTTTTTTCCTTGTGTATACATGAAAAGAATGAGTAACAGACAATAACTATATTAATATGGAGCAATACTGGAGATTATAACGTAACACCACTGCCAGAATTTAAAGTGTTAAAAGTTAACTGCTTCATAGAGTTTATGTTCAAAAGAACAGTATAATCAGCTCTTTTTTCAATTAGTTACAACACATAACAACCAGACAAAATCCTGCCTACATCCCTAAAGATTAAAGAAAAAAAAAAGTAGCATAGAAACTGTTTTGCTTGGCCAGGCTTTTTACACAAGCAACATTATCAATATTCTAAAAGTGAACTTTCACAAGCAACTTTCTAGCTCCCAGCAAAACAGATTTCTGAAATTCACTTTGTACTTTGTATTCGTGGAAACGAACAGAAACACCAAATGCCTTTCCACCTGACTGCACATATTAAGCATGTATTTTTTTAGTTATCGATACTGATTTGACTGATGGCTTAATTCAGTGGAGAAGAAAAGGCTATGATATCCTAGAAGTTCAGTTACTAAACAGTAATGGGAAAAGACCTACAAACCCTTCATAAGACAACAGCACTTTTCTTAAGCGATACAACATGTTAAAGAAAATCTCTTTTAATAGAGCTCTCTGTGGCTTATGGCAGTATCAGAGCCCCAGTTAGCCATCCAGACACTGAACAAGGAAATATATTTGTGTAGGAAATATAACTTAAGAACAGTTAAGAACTATACAGGAAACCTGACATTTCCAGTCTTTCTCCTTCCTTGGCAGAATACCGCGGTCTCTACCTACACTACCACCACCAAAGTGGCTCCCTCTTGGATTAAAAGAATCAAGCAAGTGCACTGCAAACTTATGTGTTACATAGTCCTTGTGCTTAAATTCAGTAAGCACAGGGTTAAAGGGTGTGGCATACTATTTATTTTTATTTATTTATTTATTTTAGTCCTAGTTTTTGAAATCAATTGTCCTAAAGTGACTTAAAGAACACAGTAATAGAGTTAGCAAAAGCCGTGAAACATAGGATGCAAAGAATTCACATATGGAATTCATCACACAGGAAGATTTCAAAAGCTTCAGTTTTATACTTGTCACAAAAAAGAAAACGTGACAGTACAAACAGAATACTAGAAGCAACAGGATTGTGCATGCTTAATATGCAAAATGCAACAGGATGTTTTATAAAACGTTCCTCTGTAGTCCACTGCCTGACTGCTACTGTATAAAAAGCATTGCCATAAAGGGCTACTTTTACTTGACAGCTAACTCTTCAATTTATACACGCCTAACAGGAACATTCATAAAACACCAATCATCCCAAAGCACCATTTAAGAAAAAAAAAAAAAAAAATTCTTACCAATATCTCTGACCAACAACAACTTCAGAGTTTACAATTTCACCTTAAAAAACTAAACGCCTGTTGCAGTTTAAGTACCCCAAGTTTTGCAGTTTAATATAAACAATTTTCGAAATTATGGAACTGTTAGACAATGGGATGTACCGCAAGCTCTTTATGTTGGTTCATTGACATAGAACAAAAGTGTCTTACATTTTTAATAAACGTCCTATAAATAACAACTTCCTTACACTAGTCACTACCAAGTACTAGCGCCATTGTCCCCAAAGGTCTGGCTGCAAGTACTGACAGGTGCTCGATGCAGGCTTTGTTGTCACTTGCTGTTTCTTTTACGACTAACAGCATCGTCTACTCTGCAAACAGAGTGCATCAGTGATGCTCGTACTCCTCAGAGCATTGTAATTAAAGAAATTGAAACTCCCAGATGTTGCTCTCAAGTTCTGGAAACTTTCTATGTCCAGCCGTCTTGTCAACTGCAGACAGTAAACTTGCAGCAGCTGGGAGAATAAATACTGACACAAAAATGCTAGTGTTTTTCCAACAGGTCAACAGCCTCAACAGTGAAACTTAGATTTTTCTTGTTTGTTTGCTAAAAGAAAAAAAAAATATATCAAATTTTTGGACTGGTAATGGATTTTCAGTACCAGTAAGTGGCACCAGTTTCTTCCTAACCCCTACAAAAGAGCCTCTCAGCCTTTCAGTTACAGAGACAACAAGTTGTTTAATCTCAATTTAAATAAAATCAGAGTCATTTTTAAGACCTAGAACCACTATGTCACATAATCAGCTTACTATCTCCTATACAGGAGAAGGAATTTAAGAAAGTAGATAAGCAAATGCAGGATTGGATCCAGAACACTTTCATGACCAGCTGCCCTAATTATTTTGTGAAATAAGTCTTTTTTCAAGAAAATAAGACTACTCCAAATTGTAATATCTTAATATGTTTGATCTTTTAATAAAAAATTAAAAATGCTTTTTCAAAACATTTCACATGGTTTAACGTGAAATATTACTATTCTGTGTTACTCTACAGATTTGCTAATTAAGATGACATAGCCTTTCCAGTCTTCCTTCTCAGCTGTAAATGAATATTATGTAGAACAAAAACCAACCTAGAAGTCTAGAAGCAGATAACAGCTTTTTTTCTAACTTTGCTTTGCTTGAAGTATCATAAAAAATGCAAATAATGGAAGCACTGTGTATAAAAAAAGAATTTGCATAGCATGTCCCAAGGGAACATTGGGACAGCCAACAATTCAGAAAACTCATGAGCTATACCAATATGACAGGTGATACTTAAAGGAAATTAAACTGACAGTAGGGGAAGTACACTGAAGCTGGTGGAAGTCGAGGGGAAGTATCACTGATACATAGACAACGCAGGAGGAAGAGAAGAATTATGGATGACAACAGCTTGTCGAATCCATAATTCTCTTCAGCCTTTGTAGTCTACAAAACAAGTATCTACAAACAAGTAGATTGGAGTAAATATTATCAGGCAGAGGAATTATTAAAAGGCCAATTTCACATGCAATAATTGTTAATGCATATTTACATTAATGCATTTTTGTGTAATGACTGAAGCCTAGAAAATCCACTTTACTGATAGTTTCTGAAGTTCACTGCATATGTCAAAGGATTTATTTAGCTTAATTCACATACTAGATCTACATCATCCAATTCTATCCATGATCTTTCTTTTAACTTTTTGTTTTCATCTCAGACACAGATACAATCCTCCCCAAACAAAAGCAGTTTCACTAACTACAAGCAAGAGTTACTTAAAAGGGAAAAATGTCCTGCTCCCTTTCTTCCCTGAAACATTTGCTTAAACAATAGCAAGTCTTCCTCCAACTATTAAGAAACTTACCCAACCCCTTCCTCCTGCTTAATACTTTCAATGCAAACATCACCTACACAGCCATGTGTTTCAAACAATGGAGCACAGCAGTTTCTCATCTTTCTAACACTAAAAGGCTGCCCACTGCTTATGAAAAAACAATAGCAAAGGGAAGAACAGAGTGGAAGATGCACGCATATAAAGTAACAGCATAGATAATGTCATCCTTTGGGTCTGTATCTACATAGCAAAACATAAAACATACTTGTAATGACTGGATGGACAATATATATGTGTAAAGTGTTTAAGCTTGCTTAAAAACAGTTTTAGTTTGTAACGATAAAAAAAGGTTTAAGATATGAGCTGTTAAAAGTTGCTTTCTCTGAAACATGACAAATGCCACTTAGAAAAAATACAACAAAATAGCTGTATTGAATTATTCTAACTCAACTGTTCTCAACGTGGACAATAACTGAAGAGCAAAAAGAACATGTAAATGAAGAATAAAATATGAGAAGTGGTCATATACAGGCTTTTGTCAGATGCCCCAAAAAAATAAATAAAAAAAATAAATCTCTTATCCTCCCCAGAGCAACTGCCTTCATAACAATAGAAGAAGCATTTTTGACAGAAATGCAAATCCTACTTTTCTATTTTTACTTAGATTAATAACTCCAGTGAATTCAAGAAAGTCAACTGCATCATGAAATTAAAGGCCATAATTTACCTTTAAGATCTTTGTGAATCTTAATATTCAGATGGCATATTGGTTCTCTATTCTCTCAATTTTGTACTGCTCAATTAAGTAACATCTATATTGTGCTTGTAAAAGCTGCTGCACAATGGTGAAGGCAGAAATAGGGACTTGGAAAAGCTGAAATCTCCATGAAAAAGAAGCCTCCTATTACTACAGTTGTCCACTACACAGTAGAAAGTGAAAGTTTAGGTGCTAGCTTCTATAAAGCTTCTCACAAGTAATTACATTGTACAAAACCCACACTTTAAGCATTTGTTACTTACAACAAAGACACCAAGAAAATTATCTGCAATCATTAGCTACACTTATATACTGTTGTAGCATCCAGTAAAGGCCTTACATGTGTGGTATTTGTATTTTAGGCTTACCACACTGTGTGTCTGAGAAACCAGAAAGCATACTCTGAAATTCCAAAGCTCTATCCAACGAAAAAAAAAACACACCAAATTATGACATTTTGACCGTGCCCAGAAACTGCCAGCTGAAGTCATAACCCACAGGTGTGCAAGATTTTGCCTATATGCACAAACATCAAGCACCATGAGCAATAAAAAGATTCAAATTAAAATTTTCCAATCACTACAACATATTTAATTTTGTTACAATTAAAACGAGAGCATTTAAATATAGTTCAATGAAATTAGGCATTACACAGAAAAATAAGGACATCCTTCAGATGCACCTTGCAGCTACATACAGGTTTTGATCTCATTGCCTCTGTTCTAAAGATATAACCTAGCAGTGACAAAATAATCATATTCAATCACAAAACTGTTCTCTTGATTTCAGTACAGCAGAGTAGTATGAACTCAGTTTAGCATGGGAGCTATGACATTACAAGGACCCACTCATAGAACAGCTACATGAATCATATGACAGAAGCACAGCTGCATCTTCTATTTCATACTCAATTTTTCTTCTGTGTTTTAATGGAGAAAATGGATGTGACCTTGCTCTGAGACATACCTCTTTCAGAAACTCTTCAAACTGCTCGTCTAGTTCTTCTTTTGAAAATCGATGAGCCATCATCTGCAAATGGATGTTACTTTCTAAACAGTAAGAATAAAGTTAATTAAAAGCATTCTAAAATCAGAGGTAGCCTGGAGATTTGCTGCTTTCACAGGGCTATAAGCAAAAAAAAATCTCCAGATAGATGTCAGATTTCTCCCCTCCCAACCCAAATCTACATTATTAACTGAATGAGACAGTCAATGTAAACTTATTTGCATTGCTCAGGTTCCATATAATAAAAATACTAATTTCCAGAACACCAGCTTCAGCATTTACATTGTGAGGGACAAAGAAATGACAAGTCTCTTCACCACCTTTACATTATTCTTCAAAAAGACATCTCTCTTAGCTATCTACAATTAATTCTGTCAATGATAAATCAAGAATCCACAGCATTAATACCTTCCATCCCTTTTAAGGGCTTTTAATTCCCTTCTGTGTTTCTTCTCTAAAAATAGATACATCTGGCATTGTAAGTTTTGCTTCATAGTCTTTGTCGCGTTTAGGATTCGGTAAATAACAAATTCATGAATGCCTTCAAAATTTGAGGATGACATTCAGTGTGATCTGCTCCGAAACACAAAAACAAAAGCACTTGCCCTCCTCCCATTCCCAAAAGTCCTTGTTGATTTCTCAGGTATAAAATATGTCCCACACTCGGAACGCTACAAAGCTTTTGCATATCACAATGCCCAACACATATGGCTACCTTCAAAACTGCCCACACATTGCAGTATTAAACTAGTTTAGCATCCTCCAGGCTGAGAAGTGCTACATGAACATAAAAGGGCTAAACACTCGCAGAAATGCTTTTACCATCAAATAAAACTTCTCTCAAATGGAGCCCTCTCAGTACACAGGACTGTTACCTACCTACTAAATGGGTTTTGACAGGTGAGTGGTGACAACTGCTTCCTGCTTTCACTCCTTATTCATCCGCAGACCACCCGACACTTTGGCGGTTAAAAATAAAATAAAATAAAATAAAATAAAATAATAAAATAAAATAAAATAAAATAAAATAAAATAAAATAAACATATAACAGTTATAGCAGGCTTCCCAGACTTTGAATTAAATAAGATATCCTTATGTAAGCACTTGGACAATATCTCTGAAAAGATGGTAAGAAGATTAGGAATGTAACCCCTCACGACACACATAATCCATTATCCTTTTATATTTTTACATCAAAGGGCACAGCAAACAGTGGATGCTTTAACAGTTTACTGTTAAACTGTTAATGCCAAGTACTTAAACGAATGCAGAATGATTAATTTGTTTTGCTAGAGAAGGAAATCGGTTATTTCCATATGTCTGTACTTCTGTCACCCTTAAAATTGCAGCTCTGAAGGCTAACCACGTCCAAGTTTATTTTTCAAAAGGACAACGCGGCAGGCGATTTGCACACCGGAATACACACGCCCGCAACCCTTTGCGAATATACTTTACAGCCATACCTTTAAAACTGGAGGCGTGCAAATTACTTTGAGACAAAATCCGGGGCAGCCCCTTGCAGGGGTACGCGCTGGGGCGCGGAGAAGGACGCTAAAGCTGTGGGGAAGGCTCGGGAGGGCGACGAGAGCCGAGGCCTAGGCCCAGGCCGCCCGCGCTTGGCCGCGGTTGCCTTGGCAACCCTGCCGGCCACCGTACCGGCCCGCCGGGGGCGGGGGCGGTGAGATGAGAGGAGAGGAGGCGGCACCCGGCCGCCATTACGGGCATGGCGAGGGTCACGTGACGCGCGGCGGGGCGGGAAGGGGAGGAGGAGGAGGAGGATGGGGAGGGAGGGGAGGAAGGGGAGGAAGGCGCGGGCGGCGGTGACCGCTTCCACCATGAGGGGTCACGGCAGGATAGCGCAGGAGCTGCCCGCGCACCTGTGCTGCTCCCCGCTGCGGCTCTCCGTTCCCAGTCCCGGCAGCTTGCTGTCCCTTCTGTGCCGTCTTTTTTCCCCCTTCTTCCTTCCCAAAAATTAAAGCGGAATTCAGTTTTTCTGTGTGGCGGCTGTGGCGGGTCCTCGGCGAGGAGCAGCTTTGTGCCTGCTCGCAAAAGGGCTCGGGGCAATTATTAACACGTGCAAGCAGGAGCTGTGCCCCCAGCCTGGCGGTGTCTGGAGACGCCCTTTAATGCAGCCTATAATCCTTACAGTGCCCTTTGTGGGGTCGGGACTGAGACCCGGTGGTCCTTCTAGATGCTTTCAGACTCTGCATGTTCACGGATTCCCTAAAATTTCAGAAGGGTGTGCTCCTTCAGCCTCGCCAAAGCAAGACAAAAAGAGTTAAAAGTACATCGCTTTCCCTAACACAAAGGTCAAACCCAAAGCATCCGTCCTCGCTCTTACCCCAAAATCCCCTCCTGAAGTTTTTCTCATGTTTCTGCTTCAGATGTTGGCTGCTGCGCTTCTAATGCATTTTAGCACATCTCTGGAAATGTTTAAAATATGCAGAGGAATTAATGACCCCTGTTCCCCTGACCACTGTCTCTCAAATAACCACAGAACAATTGCAGTCTGTGCCTGCATGTGCTCTCCAGCCAGGGTCTGTCAGTTGTGTTTGTTGTGAGAGTCACGTTGCTTTAGGAATTTTTACACCAGCATTTAGTAAATGGCAAAATAAAGCAAGCTCACTTAAGAATACAAATGAACATTGTTCACACACACACACTCACATTTGGATTCTCTGCTGAGCAGACTCGGAATGAAAAGATTTTGAAAGGAAGTTTTCTTCAGCCAGCATTGGGTACTCATTGGAAGTGAGAAACTAGTTAAAATTCTATTACTGTCTCTCATTTCCTGTTAGTTTGAGAGATAAAGACTGTGCTTCCAATATGGCCTTTATACGTCCCAGATTGTTTTATCCAAGTATAAATTACAGTTTATATTCAAAGAAGCAAAGAAATATGGGCTGTGCATTTTCCATTGAAGTCAGTAAAAATTACTCTGCTCAAGGTGCTGCAGCACTTCTTTCAATCAGGCCTTTTGTCTGCAGATGGAGTATTGGATTTCCATTTGCAAAGTGTGGGTCATTTGTTTTGTCTTTGTGTGCAACTTCTGCTGCTGTCTATGCGAAATGTGGGAGCTGATCAAGGACAGGATGCCCATATAAACTAATACACTGGAACGATTTGTTAGGCATGACAGCCTAATGCTGGTGAAAACATCAGTTTCCAGCATTTGGTCTTTTCTCTCATATGTCATGAAGAGGCATGGAGTGAGGCATGAGCATTTAAAGAGAAATACGGAAATTAATTAAGATATGTCAGTCTGATGCTGCGCGCCTTGATCCTGTTCACATTTAAGCCAGTGCAAATTTTGCTATTAACTTCAAAGTGATAGCCGCGACATCATTCATCGATCATGAGAGTTACTTCATATATAATCAAATAATCACATCAAGGGCTCAGTCGTCCTGCAAGCTGTTAAAAAAACTGTTGCACATTGAAGCCTTTCTGTTTGCAGAAGTATGTTCAAAGAGGCTTGTACAAAGTATAGAAAAATGTGCAGAGGGATCAATGCTGTTGGAAACCTCAGTGCCCATATGGGGGGGGAAAAAAACCAAACCACTCTTGATGACTGTTGTGAAGAGGAGGCATTGCCTAGTGTTGAAATGTCATCCAGTGCATTCAAGTGACATGCACAATAGCCACTTAAAAGATTTTCATTTCCTTCTAATGCCATCCAGTTGGAGCAGTTTTCTGTAGAGCTCTTAACAGTGAAGCTTAAAAAACTGAGAGCAGGGATAGCCATGAATTTCAGCCAGAAACTTGGCCACTAGCGTGGTGATGATAATAAAGCTGAAGTGTGGTCACAAATTCTGAAATAGATCCTGCTGGATAGAGCCCCAAATTATAAGGTAAAATTCTGGCTCTACTGACATTGGTGGGAGGCCTTTGTTGACTTGTGTGGAATCAGATTTTGCCACTGTAGCCACTGGTTTCTCTTTTAAATGTGGCATGTGTACGCTTAGGCATTTTTACTTCAGATTGCTAAAATGGAAGGCTTTACATATTAGTATATCAAATTAGTATTTCAAAAAAGTATTTCAAATTATTAATGGTAAAATTAAAAGGGATAAAATATCCATACTTTTGTTTTTACATGTGTTATTTCAGATTCATATCACCCATAAATGTCGATGAGGAAAAAGACATCAAATAAAAAGGAAGCAAAACGTCTGCCACATCCACTTTGGCTGAGGCATTGCATTAGATAGTATTTCAGTACTGAACTTGCAAATATGTGAAATATGAGATTATGATAATAAATATTTAGCCATATTCTTGGTTATGTTTTTTTAAAGGTTAACAGTTTCATACTGAATGAAAAGCAAACAAACAGTGGTGAATTAAGAAGTTTCTTTAAACTGCATTCTCTGTTCATGCACACTGTGATAATACTTCCTTACATGACTATGCAATAAAAATCCTTTCCACTGTATGCATCAGATAAAAAAAGAGCTGTCCTTAAAAGTAAGAGTTTCATAGAAAACAGAATAATTATGTTCTTCTATGTTTTTACGTTCTCCTTTGTGTAACTGTATTTTTTGTGAGGGGAAAAAAAAAAAAAAAAAAAAAAAAAAAAAAAAAATTGTTAAGTTAGGATTAGTTAGAAAATAGTTCACCTAACTAAAATTTCAGATTAAAAGATAATTTTTAATGCTTTCACTTTTGTGTCACTGCAGATCTGACATTGCTCCATTGCTGATTAACCATAGTCCTCAAATCCCGAGGGCCAGATTTACGGTGGACTGTGTTGCAGTAGCTAGCCTGAACTCAGCTTAGCATCTCACCCCCCAGGTCTTTTCCATCACGCAGTTTCTCCACAAGCTGAGAAATAAACTGTGTAGTGTTTTAAATTGCTCCAGCAGCTTAAACCATTCACTAACCTTATTTATGCTTTGTACTTGAATCCCTCGAACTGAGCTGCAAGTTGGAAGCTAGGCTGTCACGTTGCTGGTCATTCCAAGGTTTCTGTAAGTTTTCAGACATAGTTTACGGCACTGTTGCTCAGATTTTTTGAAAATGAATCCTCCCTTTGCCTCGTTTATGTAAATGCTGAATTGCCTTAATGCTGCGTCCTGTCCTGACAATGTCTCAGCTCCTCCGCAACAGGGGGAGCACAAAGTTTCTGTAATAACTAGCTGCAGGAGTAAACCTTTCTCCACCCTGGAGAAAACTGTGTGACTGCTAGCAAATAGAAGCAGTTAAAAGTTCCTTCAAGAGGATGAATGTTTGCAGTCAGTAATTACAGCTGCTTCTCACTCACTTAACTTAGAAGTCAAGCATCTAACATTGCTTTTTCTAATGTTTCATGATCCTCTCTAAACTTTTGTGAAAATGTTGCTACACTATGTAATCCAGCCCACGGAGCAAGATCCCTTCTATTAAGAGCTTTCACTTTTGACAGATGCTAGGACCATTACTGTGTAAAGACAGATACAAACATGATAGATTTGACCAACCCTACATTTGAACAAGCCTAACAATCCCGTCCTATGCCTTTTGCACATCCTTCTTTGCCAGTGAGAGTCCTCAGTGCTTGGCACATCTAAGACTTACCTTCCACAGGGCTGGGGAAACAAAACTTTCACCCCAAAGTTATTTGAACTCCAAACCCTCATCTGTCTTGAATATTCTGCTGTGTATACAGAAAGCTGTAATACATTTTTCTTTTTGCATGAAGACACACCATATATCTTTGGTTCAGAAAAAAAATAAGGTAAATATTTTTACAAAAAATTCTTAGTAGCTTAGCAAAGATTAAGCTCCAAAAACTCAGCAAGGAAAAATTAAGTGTGCTCATTTATTAAAATTATTCAGACCTATAGAATCTTTTGTTAATCCTGCCAACATATCTTCTTCACACTGGCAAGAATATTAGCTTTGCATTTCAGGTTTTCACTTGGTTATTTTTAGTTCTTCTGAAGCCTGGGAAATAAGAAGTATAACCGCTTTGAACAGTCTGAAAGAGCCAACTCTAGCAGGGCCTCTGAATCTGATTAGATAAAACAACAAAGAGGTTCTGTTAGGGCAGAGGCAGGAAGAACTAAGGTGGGTGGCAATATCTGTCATAACTCAGGGGAAATGTAGCCTCAAAGCACTCAAAAGTGGGTGAAAAAATAACATAAGCAATAGACAACTTTCCCACATCTTGGGTCACTCTCCAAATGCAGTTTGAAAAGTTTTGTCTGCACTCAACTTCTTTTTTTTTTTTTTTTCTTTTTTTTTTTCTTTTTTGTATTTTTAAAGTATGCTCTTTGTGTTTTTAAAGCACATGCATATGTGTTTATCTTAAAGAGCTTATTTAGGGGAACATCATTTCTCTGCAAATAAGTGTCCAAAAAGGCTCAGCATGGCAAGTGCTTACATTTGTCAGTACAGAAATAGGACGAAATCTTAAGTGAAAGGTTTGCAATTTAATTTTCCTTTGAAAGTAAGGCAGCCTTATGACTACCAGAGTAGATTTCTCACCAACATACAGCTAGCAATAACATTATATTTTGTCCTACTGGCCGAAAAATGATCAAACAGTCGTGTTGAGTGCCATCGGGAGGTCTTCAGGATTTGGGGGGTTGATTTAGAAATGATCTGTTATTAGGTGGGAACCTGGAACACCCACTTGGCCAAGGAACTTATTTTTCGTGTTTTCAGTGCAGGATGGTTATTTCAGGCCGGAGTCTGCTGAAATGAACAGAGAAAGAAAGCTTTGTGCATCTTCTCAGGAAGATCATTCAAAGTATTTTTGAAATCCTTTTGCAACCATGACGTTAAGATTTGTCTCTATTAGAGGCCGGGACTGTTTCCTACTTGAAACCAGCAGCGATGTGTGCCAGCACCAGCAATGCCTGCAGCGAGGCACACTGTGTTTTGTAGACGCTCACTCCAGCCTGTCCTTTAGCTTCCTGAAACTGCTGGCATGTCTCCCATAACTGCAGGTCTGTCTTTCCCAAACAGACGTGGAGCATAGCAGCAGGTGCGTACATGCACGGTAATTAATGCTCATCTGATGCTGGTGGTTCTGCCCTGACACATCTGCACTGACAGCATGGCAGCCGGTCCGTGCCTGGCCACAAAAAAGCAGGCACCACAGTTGCATTGCCCATGGGATCGGGTTTGTTCTTTCTACTATTCCCATAATACTGCAAAGGAAACAACTCATTTAAGGGCTGAATTTTGCTGTAATCAGAGCTTGGGATACGTAGTGCCTTTCACACCACTGGGCTGAGGATTTCAGCACACTTGCGTGGCTTTTTGTACTGTAAGCATTGCAGCTTGATGCATTTAACATTAAATCTAGCAGGTCTACGGGACTTTGGTTTCTGGCAGAAGGCTTGCTGTAATTATGCTACTGAGGGAATAACTTCATTAAGCAGCGAGTTACTGGACAAGATTCTCTTCTGTCTTGGAAGGTCATGACTTTGTTATTGGATCACTTGCTTTGCTGTATACTAGCCTACATTTTTAGAAAGAAAATTTGGAATGAACGTTAATTTATTTTCCAGGAGCTTGTTTTAACTTTTTAACCAATAATGCATTCCACAGTTTTCCTGACTTTGTGTCTGTTATAAACAGTATTTCTGTGGACCAAAGATATTTTTAGTGGTGTTTCTGTGGTATTTTCAGCAGGCTAGAAGTGGTTATAGTATACTTTTGGAGAGGATAGATGGAGTGTAAAATTTATTCCAATTACCTTCTTTCTCAAGCTTTTTCCTAATTATAATTTCATCCTAAATTAATCTGCTCCACCTTTTTATTTTCCTTTAGGCTGTGCTGTGAGGCTCAGTCTTCCATTCCTGCACAGGGAATTTGGTATCGTGTCTTATAGGCTAAAGGGACAAGGTCAGACCCTTGCAAGGAATCGTTACCAGTAAAAAGTTCTGCTCCAGCACCTGGTCCGTGGTTAGACAAAGTGAATGTATAGGGAGCTCTTTGCCCCGATGCTTGGCAAGGGCCAATGACTGCTTCCGGACCCCTTTTTGCTTTGGCCACTGGAGGAGTAACACCTCCTTCCGCCCCTGAAATTAGGTTCACATGGCAAAAACCCTGCAACGTGTTAACCAGCATCTATGGGGAGGAAAAGGACACCTGCTACAAGTCTGTTTTCTGTGCAGAGCGAGTGTGTGTGTCAGTTTAATGGAGGTGCCTCACTAGTCATCCCCTCTTGTACGAAGCCATCGACCCTGGCCCCACACTGTTTGTAGTGAAGCACAGATACGAAGGATGGAGAAGTCGAAGAGCACCGTGATCGTCTCCACTGCTGTTGCATCCCCAGCACTGCTTGGGGTTGTTTTGTCTGGAGGTAGACATCTTGCCTACCTCAAACATAGAGCCTGCTGCTCCCATCGCCCTGTGCTGGAAGGGCTCAACAGAGGGATCTGGCACTCCACTGGCCAAGAAATCTCTCTGGAGTCAGCATTTGCCTTCCTTTTCAGTTTTTTTCATACCTGGAAATAAAGATAATCTAAACTGATGTTCCATGTATGTTTTCTTTGTACAGAAAACAGAAGCCAGACAAATAGTTTTTACTGTAAGGAAAGCCTCAGTACCCTGAAACTCTTAAATGCAGTCAGGCAGATTTTTTTATTGTACTTTATTTTATTTTTTGTAAAGAGGGCATTAGGTAGGGATATGACCTGTCATTACTTAGAGATTTTCAGCAGCTGTACTTCTGACGTATGTCTGCCACCCACCTAGTACCAAAAATGCCACCAAGAGATCAGCTTGTCGATCTACTAAAATAGCCCTTAAAGCTTAGCCTCAAAGGCCCATGACACCTGCCTTCCCATGTCTTCTCTTCCTCTCCATGTCTATCCCACTAATCACCTATTAGCTCCTAAGGTACCAGAAATAAACACTAGCAGCCCCAAGGTTCAGACAGTGTATATTAAGACCCGTGAAAACTGCCTTTTCCAAGCATTTGTCTTCAAAGTAATACCTGGCTTAAGGATTTAAAACCTAGTGAAGTTTTTTGTTGTTTCAGGCTTTTGGGAAGTGGTCACTTTCTTAATGTGATAAGAAACTGAAATGTTTTCAAAGTAAAGAAATTTAGATGTGTGGCCTGCATGGATTAGTAAGACTGGAAGCTGCTGTTATGTGAATCCCTTAATTACAACAAACCCTCTCTGTTCAGCTGCTATGTTTACTTAATAGCATATTAAGCTACACTTTTTACATGTATAATAAAAGTATTTAGGTGTCACTGCTTTCTTGCAGTGTAATAATATTTGATTTGATTTAATTTAAGTTTAGATGAGCTTGGGCTTTTTGTTCATTTCCTCCATGCCGAGAGATGAAATAGCCCGGTGCTAAAGCCTTTTAAGATTCAACAATACTGTTTAAGCTTGGCATCTGCAACTAATAATAAAGA
>CM021767.1:82172298-82189465 GCA_011076525.1 Nettapus auritus | reverse complement strand
AAAAGAAAAGAAAAGAAAAGAAAAGAAAAGAAAAGAAAAGAAAAGAAAAGAAAAGAAAAGAAAAGAAAAGAAAAGAAAAGAAAAGAAGAGAAGGCTGGAAGAGAAATAAAGACAAGTACCATAACATTGGTGTGTGTGAAGACTTGTTTCTCTAAAGCTCCCTGAGTGATTTATTTATCGCTAAACCTCTGTTCGCAAGCCATGTTTGATTTTGCTTGATGCTGATATAGACACTGCAACCGGATCTTATGGAAAGGGCTGCCAGCAACTATTTGATCCTGATAAATTACAATAACAGGCACAATTTACAATGAGAAGCTATTGCTGCTCCTGGCCCTAATGTGTGATGAGGTTTAAAACATTGTGGGCCAAAATTCTCCTTACCTTGTGACCCCCTTGGACCACTTACAGAGGATTGTGTGAGAGCCTCTGAGCAGAAGAAAATCACATTCACAGCAAGAATCAGCCCCAATTTTATATCAAAGGTGTGCATGTGTGTGTGTGTGTATCTGTGTGTGCCTGGAGTGAAAGAGATGTTGTGGGAAAAAGAGGTACAAGAAGAGTGCATAATTCATATATTTGGAAACTTGTGTGTTAAATGAGCAGTCCATTCCCCTGCTTTCTTCTATATGTGTGCACACACACTAACATGCCTGTAATGCATATGTGTTGTGAATATTGCAGTATTCTCTTTGGAAAGTTAATTGATGACTGGCTGCTTATTTGATCTTTGCAGTGTCGAGTTCAAAATGTAATAAGCTATAAAAAACATCCAATGGTTGAACATGGAAAGAGGTGCAAATTCAGGAGGGGATGTGAAGTGATATGAACTAGACCCCACTGTGTATTTTCTTTGCAGTAGCATTCCAAGACACCTGCCGCTGATTTCAGCAATGTATACAAACCACAGTCCACACCCAGAAGAGTAAAGCCAGATTTCTTAAGATATTTCATTGCCTGGAAGCTTTCGATAATCCCCTCTGATGCTTCTTTGCCTTTCTAGAGTCTAGAGACTTTGAGTCTAATTAGATTAACATACACATTCTTACTGATGTGCTAAGAGTTAGCTCTCCTGGAGGTCAGATGTTAATCATATGAAAAAGATAGAGATTAAAGAATTAAGTGGAATGAAAATGATGTTGCAGGGAAAGGAGGTACAACAAAAGGTATAAGCCACACATTTAGAAACTTTTGTGTTCTCTGAAGAGCTCATATTGCTGGTTCCTTCTATGAGGAAATGTACAAAGACAGAAGTGACAATTTCGTACTTTTGTCAGTGAAATACCAAGTACTGTACCATGAGCAACTTGCTGAGAGAAGCTTCAGAAAGTCTCTGGAAGCAGTGGCAAAGGCAGTGGCTCTGACAATTTTGTTACTAGATTTATGAAAGACTCTAATGCACACTCCTATATCCAGCCTTCAGGAAGTGTTAAATGAACCAAGTCTGCATAGTAGTTCTTGCCTGACCTCATCTTCTGTTGGTTGTCTCACCCAGCTGCTGTCAGGCTCACAGAGGATGTGCCCAGAGAGGATCAGAAGATTTCATCCATTCACAACATGATTCTCCCCTGCCCCAATGTGTATTCACACTTGCACATAAACAGCAGAAGCTGCTCCCAGTTCTCCTATATGAGACCATCCACAGACCCAGTTTGTTCGTGCCTTGTGCCTTCTGTAGCCTTTAACAAATGAACTGTGCCATTCCTTTGCTTCTGCCCCCTCATTTCCCATTTCAACATATTTATGTGTTTCATTAATCATTCCTCTTCTCCTGTGAAGAAATACATGCACCTACCATGCCATCTCCCTGCCTGTACTCCTTCAGCTTTTGTATAGTATCAGAATCTCCCACGTTATCTGGTGGAGACAGGCAGGCAGAGCTGCTGGTGTATTTGAAAAGTGAGTGCATGAACATGAGCGTAGATCCATGCAGTCACATTAACTCGTGTACAGGTGCACCCCTGTCTGGAGGAGTAACTCTTTACTGAGAGCCATCTTTACTGGCTCATGTAGAGTGAACCTGGAGATGTGAGCTCTGAGTTGTAGCTCTGTAGCATGGAGCACAGTCCTCCTTAGAGGACTGGGAATGAACTACAGGTCTTGGAGAGTGTGGGTCTGAGGAAAAAAGAGGTTTACGTTTCTGTATTTCTAAATACCAGCCAACATTATACGACAGTATCTGCCTTTTCTGTGTGAAGGGGCAGACTACTTGAGAAACAGAAGCAAAGAATCATGGTTTAAGAGGTGCCCACTTTTATTAACTGTTCTCTAGGAAACCTGGGTGCCAAAAATTAGGTTGGATGATTGCAGGCCAGTTGCCAAGGTCATATGCCTACCAAGGGGGCATATGCTAGAACCTGGAGTTAGACATGTCAAATGGAACACAGGAGAAACCAAAAAAAAAAGTTTAAGTCAAAGCACTCTGAAAGAGGGATCAGCTTGAAATTATATTAATGGATGTAAAAAGTGGTCAGAATACTCAAAATTAGGTCACTCAATCAGAAATCCCTTAAATGGGTCTGGTTTTTCAGAGCATGGCCACTCAAATTGTCAGAAATTAACAGACTTTAAGATTTTTTTCATCTGGTAACCGCAGAAGTGAAGCATTTCTACCAGCCTCTTCTGCAAATGTGCTCCAGAGGTTTTTCCAGCACACTTACACCAGGGAAATGCTGAAGTTTCGTGCTAGTGTATAACTCAACAGCCAGGGAAAGCGCTCCTCTTTCTCCTCACAGAACTGAGTGGGAGCTCCTTGCGTCCTGTCGTGGAGGAACAAGCGTCACCATCACCTTCCAGTGCTGCTCTGGAGTGGGAGTGGTGTACCCATGGGTCTGTGGGTTCCCAGAGCACACAGGGTGAAGAACAACACATTGTGTTGTCTCATCCTGTGAATCAGAAGTATTGTGGCACTGGGACTGGGAACTGGTTTGGCTATGACCTGCCTTCTAGGAAAGCAGCCACAAAAACATTGCTTCCCCTAGTAACTGGTTCCCATTAGTAATAATGATTAATCCTTTTGTTAAAAGCCCATCTAATTCATTACTTAAATGTGTTTGGCTTGAGCCTCCAACTTGTTAGACCATCCCCTGCTACATTAAAGAGTCCCACAATGCGCTCCACTTTGTCTCTGTGGAAGCACTAACAGGCTGAAGCCAAACCACTTCTTAATCTTCTTTTTGACCAGTTGTGACTTGAAGTGAGTTAGGCTTGCTTCATAAAACTATGGGAAGCTACTTATTTCTGTTCAGCATTTTAAAATAGCGCCTAGGATAATATAACAGCAGGATGTGCGAGTGGCTGGGCTTTGTGGTTCCACCTGTTTGTTCTGACTCCCACCAGCAAGCACAAAAGATGAGAAAGTGAACGACCAGGCACAGTATAGCTAGCCACATGTGGTTCCCCCATATGCCAGCTTTGCTTCAGCTGAGCTGGCATTGCTGTGTCGGGTGTTGGAAGCCGCAGAAGAGAGATTTTCACATGTCCTTGCTGCCTGCTCTGCCCTGTAGGCAGCAGCCTACCTCAGGCAGTTCAGGTTTCCTAGCGAGCTGTGTTTACTGAGTTGTCAGAGATAAGCCTGGCCCTGCGGGCAAATGTTAGCAGGAGGAAAAGAAATGCCATCAGTGAGCACATATGGCACTGTTTGTACTCTTAAGTTTGGAAGAACTAAACAAGTTAACAAATACAGATGTTTAAAATCAGTAAGAGTGTTTAATGAAAACAAACAAAATACTGTAGTCTATAAAGCAAAACCTATTTTTCTTTTGCTCCTTTTGACCAGCTGGGACTAGTGTTTTTCTGAGCCTATGCTTTCCTTTGACATATGGGACGTTTTTGAGGGACATTAGTCTGAGCAGATGCTGGGTGGCGCTTGGGTGGATGCCTCTGATTTCTTGTTAGTTAATAAATCAGTTTTTACAACCATGTGTATCCTATGATTTAACACATGCGTAACAATAATACTGGATTAGGAAGAACAAACTGTTTCACTGCAAAGGATATTTTATTTCTTAGTAATATTGCGTACAATATGAGCTTTTCTGTAAAATAAACAAAGGATTCATGCTATTTTTTCATTTAGCCGGTGCCCTTCATCCCCGTGGGTCAAATTGTGCTTGGAATTGCATTAGTACAAATGCAGAGTACCTCCGCTGAGTTCAGTAAAACTCTTTCCATTCACTTCAAAGGGCACTGCTTCAAACCTTATGGAGGCTGCTTGCTTTAGGCATCGGCGGCCACTTCCTGCCTAGTAAACGGCCTAAGCGATGTTACCTCAATTAAAAAGATTCACGTAATGCTTTACCTAATCAGAAGGTTAAATGAGGTGTCGTGTCAGCTGCTTACAGTTTTTTTATATATATTTTTTATTTTTTCTTTTCCTGTGTGTCCTGCTCTGTTGTTTTAGCGAGTAAAACTTGCTTTTTAATCTTCAGGCTCCCGCTCCAGATATGTGTAAAGCTACCAGAATACATGACATCATCCTTGGCTACAGCCTTTGAGGGCGAAATAGCGTTTAAAAATATGAAATTCTGGTAGCAATGTCACACCCAAAGTCGAAGTTTAAAACAAACCTGACAATAAAACCAACTGCCAGGAAATGGACTATTTTTTAAATTAGACGTCTATCATGTCAGCTTTGGGTTAATCTCTGGAGCCAGCTCAAGGATGGATGAGGTAATATTTGCACATGTTATGGATAAGATAGAATGAAAATAGATTTTTTTTTTTTTTTCCTTTTGGCTAATGTGCTACAAAGATTATGAGCCTGGTGGTTGGAATCAGTATGAGCTGCGATTGAGGGGTTATGTGTGAAGCAGCAGATTAGAATGGTTTTAATATGTTTCATGATGGCCTCTGAAAGTCTGAGGCTATGTACAGAGTGTTGTGAATAGGGCATTTGCAGGAGCCAGGAAGATAAGTGATAAGTGGAGAGTTGACATAATTCTGGAAAAATCTCTCAGAGCCAACACATTTAGTGGATAAGTTTAAGGACTTGGTCTCATTGCTTTAGTTATGAATGTCAGAGAGTGAGGCTTCAACAGGGAGCCAGAACTTGGTGACTGAAGAAGATGGCTGTATGTAAGTTATAATGCATGAAAGAAAATGAAATATTGAATCATAACCTGTTATAATGGCAGCCACTTTTGCTATTACAGAAACTGAGAATTTTTGTTTGTGTTAACAGTATTTAAAACACACGTGAATTACAGCTGGATAAGGGATTTCAGTAATTCCTATTTTGTATGCTTTTTGTGAAAGCTTCTCGTAGCCTTTGTCCACGCAGTTCTCTAAAGCATGCTCCTGGCAAAGGCCAGCATTTGATCAGCATTTTCACTAAACTGCTTGTGAAAGGCTGACCCGTGCAGAAACTCCAAGAGGTGTAGCTTAGAAAGGGTGGGTCTCAGGTGTCTTTAATTTATCCCATTCCTCCTTTTTTGGTGGTCTCCTTGGTCTTCTGCATACACTTGGCAGCCATGGAGACCCAGTTAAGTTACAGCAACCCTTTCCAAGAACCTGCCCAGTGTCTGCGCTGCAGCCTTGTCCATAGTGCTCTCCACAGACACCCCGCCACTTCTCAGAGTTTGTGAGGGACTGCTTGGAGTATGGCCCACAGTCTGTGTGAGGAAATGGTCTCCTCTGGGTGCATGTAAAGGTTTTGGAGTCTCTTGGTGGTTCTCTGGCTCCTCCTGCTCGGGGTCTGAACAGGAGTGGGAAGGCCAGTTGATTCTCACACATTTCTGCATTTTAACTTCTATGACCCTGAAGGTTATCAAACAGCTATGAGCTGCCAGTTCTTCGATCTGCTTCTCCACATCACTGGAACCATTTTGCACCTCCTAGAAGTGCACAGGAGCAGAGGCAGATGAGGACTATAGATGAGGACTATTGGCTCCACGCACTCAAAAGCAACTAAGTGAGTTTTATTGCACCTTTTGTGTCCATTTCCCTCATGCCCTCCACTGGAAGAAAACTGAAGGACATAACAGGAGGCACGAAGAAGCACACATTCCCTCAGGAATGCGAGTGCCAGGGAAGTGTGTGAGAAGTGTATTGCTCTCTGAAGCAAAGAAGCAAAGGTCTGTCCTACAGCCATCTTCATCTCTCTTGAGAAATGCAGACAAGAGGCAGATTTAAGCCTGAAATACGAGGTTTGTGAGTGCTAGAGCTGGACTTTCCCCAGATGTTTTTGCTAAGTTACACGCTTCTGGAAAATTCATAGTCAGGGAAGCTGCAGTCTTTATATGCAAATGGCCATTGCAAATACAAATACAGTATTTATATGGGTAAAACTGTTTGCTCATCTATGAAAGACATCCCTGATGCTGCAATATACTGCTTAGAACAAGGCACAACAATGCAAACATTCACTTTCTTGTACAACCTACCCTACTACTTTTATTTGAAACTGTCAACTGTGAAGAAATTAGCAGAGTTTGATTAGAGTTATGCTTGTATGCTTATCATTGGCACAAGAGATTGCCAAAAATCTCCAGTCAGAGAAAAACAGGAGTTAGACTGGACAACAGCATGACTAAAGCCCACATTTTAGTGTTGAGAATATGAATGCTAAGAATGACGTCTGCTTTCCAGCTGAGCCAAGGGTTTAAGGCAAGGATTGTGCCAGAGGATGCTCAGGTGACAACCAGCAAGGGATGAAAGGACTTAATGCCAGCCTTGGCTGCCAATGCAACCCAACCAAAGAGCTCAGGTTTCCCTGGAGAAAATCACATTGAAATTTCTTACAGGACCACACAGAATAGGACAAAACACAGATCATTTCCACAGCCAGCTGCCACTCCACAAATGAGTAGAGAAGTAAAATCATAAATAAAAAGAGCCAGTGGCTGTGAAGTTGTTATATTTTTCAATAGAATGTAAAATGAGTACACAATATTCACTAGTTTCAAAAGAGAGTCATTTGATAAAATGTGGGACTGAGGAGGAATGGAACTGAAAAGTTTTTTAAAAAGTTGTTTTTTTGTTTGTTTGTTTTTCTATTTTTTTTTATTTTCCTAAGAATCTCTCTCTCTTTTTTTTTTTTTTTTTTTTTTTCTTTTAAGTTATACAACATATGTTAGTCTATACAGGTGTTTATAACTGTAAATGTTACTTTTGTAGTTTGCCAAATGGAAAATATACCCAACAGCATCTTCTTGAACCTGTAAAAAAAACTTTTTTCCAGAACAGCCATCAAGCACATCATGAAAGGAAATGGCAGAACAATTCCACTGACAATAGCATGAGAAATATTATGAACCAGATGTGAAACAATGCAAATATTAGTGAAAAGAATACTTTCCATCTAGCTGAGCATGACAGATCTTCAGAGAACACATTGATACTGATTGGATGCACAATGAAAATAAACGTGTGATGCTCAGACTGGAACCGCACACTGAAATTCTTCTGGATGAGGTCGCAAGTTGCATATCGTCTTTATTAATGCCAGCCAAATGCCACTCATCCCTTCAACTGGATTTGAGCTTTTCTCACACCTCTGGAAGATTCCACATGGGGAAGAAGAGATGGACATCCAGCCTGGGAGAAAGGTGGCATTGAACCTACAGCTGCTCCAGAGCCACAGCTACAGGAGTCCAGAGATCCTGATCCCAAAGTGTTTTAGCAGATTTATACCTCAGACAAAGGGGATTCAATTCAGTGTTTCAAAGTCTGGTGCTTTCCACTCTTAGTGATGCTGTGGGGTGTGTACCCAGGCAGCTGGATGCTACTCTGGCGGGCTTGGATGTCCAGACAGGTCAGCTTATGGGGTATGGTGGGTCTTGCACCACATCTGCCAGCCCCTTGGGGATGTCTCAAGACACATCAGAGCATTCTGAAGGGCACAGAGACCTATTTTTAGGCAGCTGAATCATGTCATGTGTGTCTCGCACACCAGGGAAATGCTGCCTGCTTGGATGTGAATGCAAACAGCAACACTGTACTGTGGGTTATGGCTGAAGGTAGAAAACAGGGTAGCCTTGGTGTTTCAGAAACAGCAGATAAGGTTTCACTCTGAAATTTACCAGGATACTGGTGCTAACATGTAAATTATCCAGAAAAAATCACATTTTATCCATTTAACTAAGGTTAGAGCTCTTTGTTATCAATGAATTAAGTATTTATCAATTGGCCAGGTTTCTGTTGAGACTGGGTAAGGGTAAACTGGTACGATTATAACCTGACACTTTTTTATTTACAACTGATGCTTCATGTGAGAACTTCAACAGCCCATCTGGCGTCGGTGGTTTTCTAACTTGCCAGATTTACTTCAGCATATTGCGATAATATTATTTTGAAATAGCCACATCATTAAGTATCATTCAAAATGTGAAATGTTTATAAAAAATATATAACCCTATTTCTGTTCATACAATCTCTGCCATCCTACCAAAATTGTGTCACACAGGCTTTTATGCTGCTATTAAAAGGAAGATGTAAAGTCATGTGGCCATCCTATCACAAGCATCTGCCAGCTGCAAACCTCATCACAGTTCCTGTAAAGTACATTTCCACAGATCAAGTTACTGCCAGGGAAGACTTTAACAATATTCTACCCTACTTTCAACCAGCAACAATTAGTATTAGCAAATGGTCCAGGCCACTGCCTGGAATCACATATGATTTCTATTCAAGAAAGACAAAGTTTTATTCAAACCAGACCTGTAAGCTAAACACATGAGTTTCCCTGCTTAAAATAATGAATCTGAAGTAGTTTCTATCATTCGTTTTAAAAATCACTCTCACATTTGAAATCAAGTTGGCTATTTTCCCTTGTCTGTATTAGCCATCTGGTGAGGGTGACTTCCCCTTCCCACCTTATTTTTTTCATTTTTTTGGAGCTTGCCCTTATGGGCAAAACTCGTCCTATCTTTGAAAACAGAAGGAAAACAAACAAACAAACAAACAAACAAAAAAAAAAAAGAAAAAAAAAAAAAGAAAAGAAAAAGAAACACATGGCATAACTTCCTCTATAAGATTCGTAATATATTTTACAGTCAAAATGTAGTTTTGTATGTGATGATTTAAGAAGGCACACACATGCTTTCAGGTCATTAAAGTGCATTGTAAAAATAATAGAGACACAAAGGGCTTATTCTCAAGAAACGATGCACACCCTCTTCTCAATGGAATATTGAAGATCTGTTTCATTTTTCAATATAAGGCAAGCTCAAGATGCTATTTCCTTACCACATACCTCAGCGGTGCATGACCCCAGAAATAAAAGTGAGTGGATTTATACACAAAAGAAAAATCTTGGCACTTCTTAACATTTTGCTCCTCTTCCTAAATAAAAGACCTTCAAGAATATATCCTCTTACTCTTGTTGTAAGGGTTGCTCTAGCTGGCAGCACGCACCTTATTCTCTGTGGATGCTTGATCCACTGAGCTGAGGAATTTGTTTAATGCTTCTTTGTAAAAAGCACTAGGAAATTAATAGGTGGTTAAAACTGCACGTTATCCATACCTGATGACTGACTATCCACAATGACAGTGAATATCAAGCACATACAAAACAGGAAGTTGTTGCTGATCTAAAATTTGGTAAAAATATGGAAGATGAACCCCAAGATGGGAGACACCTAGAAGACAAAACTGAACCCAATTTGTGGTTGAAGCACATGTCATTTCCCAGGAAGAAACACTTGTTTTCCAGTTATTTTGTTCAAGGATGAACAAAATGATGATTTTGTTCAAGCCGCTTGGCCTGTGGCTGTGGTGTTGAAAGCTGCTAAGAATGGGAAGTCCCTTTTTGCAGACACATGCAACTGGGCAGTGGTCATAATGCCCAGGATTGCTACTGATGGTTTTTTTTTTTTTTTTTTTTTTTTTTTTTTTTTCCTGCCATTGTCACATGGAAGCAAGGGTTTGACTAGAACCCAAGCTCTCAGTGTTTTCATAAGAACATGTTTCATCCTGTGACATTTGAAAAGGAGAAGAAACAAAAGAAGATCAGTGAGAAGAAACTGATATGCTTACATGGCTGTGGAAGGGAGTTGGTGCACATAGTGCTTACTGATGCACTAACTCTAAAAGAATTAGAAGTACAAGCCAAAAGCCAGTTCAATCAGGATATTGTTCCAGTTAAGTACAGCACAAGGCCTCTCAACAGGTACCTTTTGGCAGAAGGAGGCTATCTGTATTTTTTGACCTCCTTTATAAATAAGAAATGTCTTGATTCGCAGAAACAGGGATCAACAGATTGCTTCTCCATGACAATAAAACATGGGCGGTATTTCTGATAGCAGTTGGTCTTGGTTTACCATCTGTCCTCATGGTGGTTCATGTCTACTCTCTGTGGAGGTGGTTGTTGCCCCTGGGTAAGTGAATGAAAACTTATTCAGCTTATGCCATGTTATATAGCACCTCAGCCTTCATTCCTGCCCTTTTAACAGCAGAGTGGCAAGACAATTTCTGCGTTTCATGAGGAGAAAGAAGAGTGTAATGACACTTGGTAATGGCAGTCCTCGGAGGCATTCCTGGTGAATCAGCCTATGAGGATGAGTGGCCCTTAGCTCAGGCAAGGACGTGTGCTGTGCATGTGCAGGATTCTGACAGCCCTTCCTATGCATGACTCTCAGCACAGCAGCTTCCCTGCATCCCACCATTTGTCCAGGCTGCCCAGTGATGCCCCCTGCTATTCATCAACCAGCAACCCCCCTGATGAAGAAAGCAGGAAAGGGCAGTCTGGGGGTCCACAAGCATCAACGTGGGCTTGGGTGACAGTGAGGAGCGAGCACCATTGACATGTGGTGAGAGGATGGCTGGAGCCTTGGCTGGGGCAGGAGGAAGGATGTGGAGCTGCTTCCATCCTGCCGTGAAGGGTGTCTAGAGCAGAGCTGTCCGTCTTTCCAGCTGGTGCCAAAATGGACTCCTCTGCCACAGACTGGACATAAGCAGCCAGAAGCTTCAAGGAAAAGAGCATCACTTTGGTTTCCAGCTATATAAGGACATCCCTCTACCACAGGTTTTTAAAGCTGCCCTTCTGATCAGAATAATAAAGCACCGCTGGAAATAACATTTGCAGCATTTTGATCAGTCAACGAGGCAAGTTTTGTTAGGGAAGGCAATATCTTTTATTACAGTAGTCTGAAAAAGCAGACAAGCTTTCGGCACACAAACTCTTCCTCAGGTCAGTAAAGGTATGCCTAGAGAGCCATGAACATTTTGGTTTTGTAATCACTTTTCCAGTAAGAAAAATGGCCAAAGGCATAAGTAAAATTCAAAACAAACTGAAATTGCACAGTGCCCTTGAAAGCTTTTCTATAACCTTTATACTGTCTACTGCATTTTGGGAATCTGAAATTAATAATTGATTTTAAATCTCTAGAGGATCTCTGATTATGTGAAGAACTGTTAGCTCACCAATTAGTGGTGAGCTTTGTGTATTTAAATATATAAATTATATGGTTAAAAAGTGTTCATAAACATTAAAAATATTCCAAAAAAAAGTGAAAAAGTAAATAGATGTAGCGCTCATAAAGACAGATGTGCTAAGAGAAGGAAGGACAAGCACTTGCCGTCAGTGCTCTAGAGCTACACAATGGTTCTTTATGGAGCAGCCATTGCTAGCTATGCCAAATTGTTTATTTATGATGACACAGTAAACACATCCCTGCAGGACAATGCTGTAGGACTGTTCTCACCATTGTTACTGGAATTTCAAGCTCCAGAGCTGTCACAGACAGGAAGGGAGTTGAAGAAGATCCATCCAGTGCACACCCCTAGGGAGGACCCTTCTTCTCAGGCTGGGACTGCTGGTCCAGTGCATCAGTCCCACCTGCAGGGAATTATCTTCCACACTGCAAATCTATCTGCCCACATCCTCTCCCGTGCTCCACTCAGACCTGGGCTGAATTAGGAGTATGGGGCAAACACCATCACACACAATGACCTATTTTCAGGTGTAGCTGTCTAGACCATTTCCTTGTGGCTTTGGCTCAAGAGGAGCCTTTTCAGTGTGATTGCTGGAGCATGCACACAGAAGCTCTGGGCTTCCTGTGAGCCATGTTTCACAAATCAGGGCTGCATTGCGTGGGGTTCCCAGGAACCACACGTGGGGTATTTCCGCCAGAGTCCTGTTCATTTGTGCTTTGCTGGGTACATGAAGCTGTTTGCTGCTGAGCGAGAGGTTTAATAGTCGTGACCCAGCCACCACCCTGAACAAACTGAGATGCAGTGTCCCTGTGGCCAGGGACTGGTCCCCTGCAGGCCTCCAGAGTGGCCATCACCCCACCTCAGGGCTGCCACCCGTCAGCAGAGGGTGCTCCTGCAGCAAGGCAGCCCGCTGCTGTGCCCCAGTGCGTTACACAATATGCCCAATAGGAAGTATTGGTTTATAAATTATTAACCGCAGTCCTCTGACACACCAGCAGACTAACATCTGTGGACATTTTATGTAAAAGACGAGTAATGGGAGAAGGTGAGATCTTCAAAGTGTCTTGTAACTCAAGAAGATCTGTACTGTATAAGCACAGAAGGCAGCAAGGGATTACACTAAGTAGTGTTTGGGCTACAGCATAGAGCCTGAGCTCTTAGAGCTGGTGTTTGCAAACCCTGGAGGGAATATTTCAGTCACTCGCTCTCCTTTTGGGTGGGCAGGCCACATCCAGCCCATGAATCTTTGCTGGCACTAGCAGTGTGTGTGGGGTGGGAAGAGGGCTATGATCGAACAGTGACGCAGCCAAGAGCAGCCTTGAATGCAGGAGCACTGGGAGGAGAGGGAGGATGAACGAAGAAGGAAAAAGCAAAAGAGTAAAGGGAGGAAATGCCGCTGTATCCCCAAACACCTACTGGCTTTGCTGCATTTTTCATTTCACACTGAGATTGTTTTTCCCATCATTGTGAAAATGGAGTGTGTGCCTGGCATGTGCATGGGAAGAGGGGGCTGTATGGAGGCTCTGCAGTGTGGATCCTAGAGCCTGCCGTGTGGGTACGAGACAAGTTTGATTGCTTGGAAGTAACCCCACCTTAATGACTGTAAGATCTGCATTGGAAAGCTGAATAATAGGTACTTTGTCATCTCATTAAAGCCAGTTCATGTGCTGGCTGGATCACAGATAGCTCTTTCTGGGTAACTTCAGTTATTTGCTGGTATGCACGAGGTTGGGAGTTGAGGAAAGCAAGGTTTTTGTTTCTTAAATAATTTTTACTATTACAGCTCTCACTCAGCATGTCCTCCTCTTGTCATGTAGAGAAAACCTAGTACCATTATCAAGCATTTGGGTGTAGGCAATAAAATAAAGTAAAAAAAAAAGCATTTTTGTACTATCTCACACTGTTAGCTCCCAAAGGATACTCTCATAACAATGAGGAGGGAAACAGACATAAATTCATCTGTAAGTATAGCTGACTAAATAATAGCCAAAGTTTTTTGTCACGTAAATTTTTCAATTAATATTTTTGCCGTCTTCAGCAGGAAGAAATTACTTGACCAACATAGTTATGCTTTGTCTGCTATTAAAACAAATGTGATAAATAGTCTCCTCTACCTTCATATTCTTCTCTTTTAACCACATCCTTAAAATATGCTTCCCCTAAATGGCTTATATGTCTTTTAAAATGGGCATTTACAGGTCAGAGAAAAAAAAAAAAAAAAAAGGCATCTGAACCATATTCCAAAGCCTTATAATGAGCAAAGCTAATTCTGCTGCAGTTTTATTTCCTCTTCCCTCTACCCCCTCTCCTGTGTTTCTGTGCCTTTTTTCTCCTGCTCCATGCAGGTAGACCTGTCTGCTCCTCCTGCAGCCCCTTGACATCGGGGTGGGGGGACGCAGGAGTGTGTGTGAGAACATGCATCTGCCGCTGCAGACAGCACTTCTCCCTTGAAAGCTATTTCAGTGGTGACCTTTCCTTCTGCTCAGCTGCACAGCCTCCAGCCCGCTATTGGTGCTGTGTGAGCGGCAATAGCCACGTGCACCCAGGCTGGGATAGGTCAGCACTGACATGTGGCAACATGGATGGAAAAGTAGCTGCAAGTCAAAGAATATGTGGTAGTTTGGTAAAAACGGAGTAGTCTGGTGGACATGAGGATCCTCAAGCCCACTGTATCCATTGCTGTTGACAGTCTTTATAAGTGCAGACTTCTCAAAAGAAATAACAAGGTGTAACATCAGATGTCCATTAAACAGGGAACATTTCAGCCCCTGTTTATCTCTGAAATTCCTTGGATTATCTTCAGCAATGACACTATTAACTTGTCTGGCCTTCAAACAACTGCAAGTCAGAGCATTTCCCCAGACCTAATTCCTCTGGATATTTTGTTATCCAAATGAACCAGACTGTGTGAAGTGGCTTTTTGTTCCCCAGCTTCCCAGGATTAACCAGGAGGATGTGTTGGGTGGACGTAGGAGAAAAAGGCATTTTAAGCCTTTGGAAGCATCTGACACATTTAACTCGAGTCACTCCCATTTTACCCCTTTGAGCCACTTTCATAGCAGATCCTAATGTACAGCAGCTTTAGGTTTGCTCTGGAAGTATTGTCAGGGCAGTTAAGGCATATGGCAGCCCGTGTGCCCCACAGGCTTATCACTGTGTGATGGGGAAGAACTGCTTCTTCATCGCTACACTGCCAAAACAGCACTGGGCCATTCGTACCTTCAATATCAGTCTGCATCCGTCAAGAAGCGGACACTTACAAAGACTGTAGTTGCAACATTGCAAAGTGAAAATGCAGATTTTGCACATGGAAAATTTTTCCTTAGCGGAACAGCAGTGCCAGGCTAACCACACATGGTGCCTAAAAGTGTTTTTTTCCCCCCACTTTGCTGCAGAGTCCTCCTGATCCTGGAGAACCCCCCACCCATGGAATTCAATGGCAAAATTCCCATATACTCAATAGGATGGGACTCCTGAAACCAAAACCGCTCAGTTGCTGAAGTATTCCCACTGAATCCAAGGGCTACTCGCATGCACCGAGGCTTGTTTAATGGACTACATTAAAGGACTACTATGTGTGCTCAACAAATTGCAGGATCAAACCGCCTGCCAAATGACTAACGTAGGACTGCAGCTGCTTGACTTGGCCAAATTTAGAGTGTACTGAGAAAGGTTGCTATTAAATGGCAATTCTGCCCTGGGGACTCTTCGGGCTCTGGCTCACATGCAGCAGAGGATTAATATCGGATGGCTGAGATGGTTCCTGCCAGCAGCCGTGTGCTCTGGCCGGCCGATGGGGCTGCTTCCCTATGGGATGGTGCCACCACCAGCATTTGGTCAGCTTCTGCCCCAGTCCACCCTAAGGTTGTCTGAGCTTTGGGCTGGTTTACCAATGGTCAGCCTGCAAAGATGGTGTGGAATATGTGCTTTGGTTGCAGGAGAGGTGTTGGGACAGGATGGCTTGCTGGCACTTGGCTTCTGCTACCTAATTTCAATCTATGCCTTAGCCATTGCCAGACCAATGTAAAGAGAGAGGAAAGGGACTAAACTCCTGCCTTCCCATGCTCAGTGGACCTGCTTAAGGGCCACTTTCACCAAATACACATGAAACTGCTTTGTCTTGCTACTGCTCCCAGGCTGAAATTTGTGACTTTTGTCTTTCTGTTAAGTTCTTCTGGTGTGGATGCAGTTCAGGGGGGGAAAGTTAAGTAACCCAAGCATAAAACTGTTTGTATTTGTTTTGTTTTGTTTTGGTTTTGGTTTTGGTTTTGGTTTTTGTTTTTTAAAAAGGAAGGATATTTGGGGATGAAATCTCCTATTTTAACAAGGAAAAATAAAAAAAATATTCATTATAAAATGTTTCTGTTAACTCTTATTTTTTAATGTTTTCCAAGCTATATTCAATTTCTTAAAAGCAAAATGTATTCATAAACTGTGTTGATGTTTTCAAGTCCACAGTTACACTTAAAAAAAAAAAAAAATCAAACAAGCAAATGAAGAAAAAAACAAACACATTTTATTCTTTATTCTAAAGAAAAAAAAGAATGCTACAGAGAGCTTTAATGTTCTTCCTGAAATAAGTCCCTGATCCAGCAGCAAACTTAACTACTTAACTTCTAGCATTAGCCATATACATAAACATAATGACATTATGTAGTTAAATTTAAGTATGTAAACACAAAGATATATCTTTGTCCACTACTTTATCACTGACAATCTGAAATTTTAGCTCAAATCTTAGATAGATTTTGCTGGATACTTTCAGTGAATCCTGTGTTCCCATCCTGTAAGTTGAAGCACATTATGAAATTACATAGCACAGCTATAAAACTACATCAAATTCAAGAAATAAGCAGTCAGATCACACATTGTCCATGGGATATATGCAAATAGGAAAAACAACTGAAATCAGTATGTTGGCTGTTAACTGTGGGTATGCCAAGAACCTTCAGTGCATGTGTTCTACTATAGGCCTGGGAGAGTCAGGATAGCTTGGAAACCATAGGAAATTCTTGAAAAGTGCAAACCCTTGAGTTTTATGCATTTTAGGTTGATTAATATCTATGGATTGATGGCAAAATATTATTTCAGTGTCACAACCATTTCATTTTTGGTAAAATTTATTTTACTGTTCATCTAGTATAGAAGACAGTAACCCAAGTATTTTTGAGTTCAGTTCCATTCGACTGTTAGTGAATTTTGTCTCCTGACAGTTGCAATTCTGAGTATTTGCATGCCTCTACATGAAATTGGCCATTTTACAAAAGACTTATAAAAATCCTAGAATTCCTGGCTTGCAAATGGACTGGAATGAATTATGACCTTTTCCATAATAGCGTGTCATGCTAGTTGTTGTGTGTAAAATTAACTAAAACCCCGAGTACAGGAAAATGCCTTCAGCAAACACTTTTCTGCTACTAGAGTCTCTCTAAGAGATCATGGTGAATTAACTGTTTCAGCTCTTTAAGCTTCAAAAAAAAGTAGTGGCTGGCAAAGATCAACAGATTCTCTGATGAATATAAAAACCTTGGTTTTATGAAACTGGAATCCTTTTGTTTTAGGAAAAAAAAATAGAAACACTAAGTTTTCTCTTTCTCTTTTCCTTTCCTTTCCTTTCCTTTCCTTTCCTTTCCTTTCCTTTCCTTTCCTTTCCTTTCCTTTCCTTTCCTTTCCTTTCCTTTCCTTTCCTTTCCTTTCCTTTCCTTTCCTTTCCTTTCCTTTCCTTTCCTTTCCTTTCCTTTCCTTTCCCTTTCCTTTCCTTTCCTTTCCTTTCCTTTCCTTTCCTTTCCTTTCC
>CM021767.1:82138007-82167298 GCA_011076525.1 Nettapus auritus | reverse complement strand
TCCTCTCCTCTCCTCTCCTCTCCTCTCCTCTCCTCTCCTCTCCTCTCTTTTTTTTTCTTTTTTTTTTTTTCTCTTCCTTTCTTTTCCTTTCCTTTTTATGGGAAGAGTCTCCTGTACTAAGCAGATTGTGCCTGTGCAGTTACATCACTGTCAACAGAACCCAAAAAATATGAAAGGAGTTGGGTCTATTCTGAGTGTAATAGTTGCTGGCATAGTGATACAGAATCTTCTCCATTTGTCAAAGAACTGAGTGATTGTCATAGGGCCTATGTGACACAAATGAAGATTTGGATTCTTGTGTCAAATGACAGAAGAAAATCCTATATTTGGGGACAAATCAGAACAGAACAGAATTGCTGAATAACTGAACAGCATTAGATGCACCGAATAGATCAAGTCTGTATTCTGGGGAATTGCTCTTCCCACAACAAGAGATTCTGTCTGTATTCCTCAGAGACTGAGGGGAAGAACGGGGGATTATGTATCACTTAAATGTGCCACACACATTGTTTCCAAATACTCTGGTAAAGTGAAAAGCGCTTTCTAAGGTAATGGCTTCCCCTCTCTTAGCTGGATAGCTTTCAAGGAAAAAGAAAAAAAAAAAAAAAAGAATGAAAAATTAATAAAGGAGGAGAATTTTTACATGTTTCACATTACCTTTGTTTGTTAAACTGGAGTATGATGTGTGGAAAAATTTTAAATCTTTAAGGTATCTTTTAATATTTTAGTTACCTGAAATATTAACTGATTTATTAGGTTCTATGATATTGGATCCAGGTCAGTACAGGAAATACTCAGCTGCAGTGAGTCTCTAAAAAAATAAGTCAGACTATCCATATATCTTCTTATATTATTGGGAAATTGCTTCCCAGATAGGACTGTAAGTAGAAATGTGATTTTTTTTGCATCTCTCTGTATCCCCAGTGGTTGCACTGTGACTTCCTGCACATGCTGTTCCAATGCCCCTCTGTCCTAGTCCATAAAAGAGCTCACTTTGTATTCCCCAGAATATCATGAAATATGGAGACAGCAATATTTTCTAATTTAAGAGCAGAGCATATTGTGACATTCTGGAAAAAAACAATGGCTAAACCTTTTGGTTATACATTTGTGGAGTCTTACTATCTCAAAAGCAAAAGAGCTTCATAAGCTAGGGACAGATTGCAATCTTTTAATGGAAAAACACAAATATTTTTGAAAACACTTTATTATACTAACAGAATGTTACTTAAATTCTACTACAGCATTACGGATTTGTCAGAATAATTATATGAAACTGTATTGTACTATTTGCTTCAGAACTTTCCCCCTTTTGCAGCATACATGAACATACGCAACAAAGCAAGATGATGAGTGATATTCTGTAATATCAGAGGTAAAATGCTGTGAATGTGCTGTCGAAATCTGCCATTTCAGATACTGGATTTGTGGCTTCTGTTTAGTTACCTTAGCCCTTCTTAGAACATCTGACAAAAGTATATCTGGGTTCTCCTCTCAGAATTGAAGACTGGAAACTGGATTCAGAGTGCTGGAGCTGAAAGCCCTCTTGAAAGTCAGGGACATTAGTTCAGGCTGTTTGCAGTAGGCTGTCATGTAGTTTCTCACAATCAGGACAATTCCTGCCAATCTTGGGCATGCTGCAAAATAAAATGTGGGAAAAAAACAAAAGCTCTAGAAGTGAAAATTTATGGGCCTAGGCTCAGTCATCCTCACTTCCCTCCAAAACCCTTTGTTTAGTGTTTTGTATTCCATAGGCATGTCTGAAGGCCTCAAGCCAGTCACAGGACATCCTAAGCATAAGGATTTGAGTGGATTTGTTCTATCTGAAGCATGGACCAAGGAGTTCTAGGCAGCCCTTTGATCTTAAAGATAGAAAACTGGATTTCCCCTGAATTATGAATCAAGTTTAAGGTCTTGAGTCTTGTTTTCAAGAGAAGCCACGGCCATTGCTCAGGCTTAGTACTGGCTAAGAGATCTGGGAAGTAAAGACCACTAATAGCTAACTGGCTTCACCATGAAGACCCTGATAGATACAGGGATAATCTATGACCATCCAGAACTCTCAGATGGGCATGACATGCATCCATGACCCATTCTCTAAAACACGTGTCCCCTCTGTTAACCCAAAAAGCAAAACATAAAAGGAAAAATCCAAGCAAAGCAAACCAGTGCAACATGCATGACTTGTTCAGGCAACCAGCCATATATAGAAGATACCATGCTAAGAAAAGAGGCTTACATACTTGCATAACCTTGTGATGATAAAAATTATGTGGAGTACAATAGGTAAAACAAATTTTCTTGCTTCTAAGTCCAGAGCCACAGAGTATTTGGGGAGCTGCCTTCCTCACACTCTCACTGTGGTCCAGGAAAGTTTGTGTTCCTGTCATAATTGCACACAGGGATGACCTGGCTCATTGTTTACACATCACTATCTGAAACACTTGTTTATACAGTTTTAGTCACCATATCACAGGAAGAGGATATAATTTGTCTATTTCTAACAGCGCAGCATGCATTAATCTAGGGAACAGTAGGTCTGAGGGAGACTTGGTGATAAGGGAAGGTTATAGCAGGTACATTTTTTTTTTTCTCAAAGGGAAACTGTTTGATGTGACTTTGTCTAATAACTCAAAATGATAAAAAAAATAAAATATAATCCCCCTCTCCCCACACCCTCCCCCCCAAAACAGGTGACCTGGTTTACTACATTAAGCCCAAGTGTAGCTCCATAAAAACAAGTAGGCACTGTAATGCCCACATTTTAGACATTATCTAGTAAAAATACTGGATTGGTGCATGTACAGTGCAGTGCATGTATTGAATGCCTAAGAATAAAAACCACAAAACCCAACAGACTGAACTGGAGCCATATTAGATAAGCTGAAAGAGATGGTGAAGAGACAAACGTATTTTAGAGACCCACTCTACTGTGTGATTACTTATGCTGGATTTTGAGGACATTGAGATTTGAAGGCTTGAATGCCCTTGTGGAATTAGGTATTATTTCACCCTTTTTATGCAACATCTCCAGCTGAGTGTTCTCCTCTGCCTGAGAAGATTTGACTGCCTTTCTTGTGACAGAGCTGAGATTGGCTCCCATCATTGATCCAATAAGTTGCCTCAGAAGTAATTGCTATTAAGTCATGCTTGTTCTTCGTGCATGCTTATTAACCATGTCCCTGAAGGAAAAACCCATCATGTTTACTCTAATTTAAGCATACTCTATTTAAAAGTATACTCTTAGAGTGGAAAAAGGCCTGTGGTGGCCTTCATTTATCGTGCTCTACTAGACTTTTTTTTTTTTTTTTTTTTTTTTTTTTCAAAAATACTTAAATGAGATGACCAATGTCCTTGAAGATCTTACCTGGCTCACTTCATCTGAGCCTTTATTACTAATACCTCAAAGGACAGAGCAGTAGTTACCTCATCTGGACAGGACAGAATGGTGTTGCTCTATACTGTAGCTAAGGGCAAATGAAAGCAAAGAGAGTTTGCCCATTTTTGTCTTCGGTAATGGAAAGTTAGCCCTGTTGGCATATGCAACAAATCAGGCTGTTAGCTGTTGGTTGATTTGCCATTACTCGGTGGTGCTATGCACAGCACACTGCAATGCTGTGGGCACTCACCCATGGAAGCTCTCCAGCTATGGGATGTGTCTTCTACACATTGTCCAACTCTCACACCTGTGGAGTGGCAGCAGCCTTGCTCACCTTTCGTCTGGTGGAGAGCTGGATTCCAGACTGGCTTCACGCTTGCTTGGTATGACTGCCAGAGGCCATACAGGCTTTCTGGATGTGAGAGACTACCACTGTCAAGGCTGGCATGGTTGTTTGCAATGCTTCCAAGGTAAGTGAGAATCTTAATAGAGCCTTTCCCTACAGACAGCTCTCCAGCATCATACAGCTTTCTTTTCCAACCCATATATCTCTTTTAGAAAAGTTGCCTCTGAATCAGTAAATGAGAGCATAAAAAGGTTATTCTTATCTTTGAATGGACATCTAATTTGTTTTTATAGAAGAAAAGCCTCTGTTTTCTCTCCTTCCCATTGCCAGTCTTCCTGCCGTTCTATTCCTTGTGGAGCAGAACAGCTGTCAGGAACATGCATGTGTTTCCCTGCAACTGCATCCACAGTGACAAACAAAAATAATACAGAAGGGAGATAATTAACATATTGCTACTTTTCTCTTTGTACTGTGCTGCTTACACATGTATTTACTAACATGATGCTCTATCATGGCTCCCATTAGAGTTATAAAGTTTTCCTACGTATGGACTTTAAGCTTTTCAAAGCACAAATTTGACTTTTATTAGAGAAACTTGATATAAGACAGTAATTTCAAAACTGACTTATTGCGTACTTATTGGCTCAATTTGTGAAGTTTTATAAGATGCCATTATTTAATTCCCAGAGCTTGCTTACAGCTGCTGCTGCTCTTCTTGGAACACCTTTTTTGCCTTGGCAAAATTGTGTGCTACAACCCCCCCTCTGGTTGGTAAACACATAAACAGTCCATTAAGCACTCAAACAAAGTATGCTGTATGCTTCTGCAAGTGATCCGAAAGCCAGTTTGAAGGGTTGCTTTTGTAAAGCAGGTTTTGCTGTGCAGAACCATCCAGGCAAGGGGTTGTCTCTGGGCCCAGAATTGCTTGTGGTGCAGTTGGGATGGTGAGGTGGAGATACATATGGGTTTTAAACAAGGTGCTTGAGGTACTGGGAGGAGGCCAGCGAAACCCAGCAGAGAGGCTGGCTACAGGTGCAGGCAATCAGCCCACCTTGCTCTCTGCATTTTCTGCACTTTACATGGTTGTCTCCAAGCATTTTTTGCCCATGTGGGTCTCAGGCTGGTGAGATTAAAGCTAGTTCAAGTGTGTCCACATTGTCTCCACTGAAACTCCCATACAGGCAGGGGTGAGGAACCGATGACACGTAGCAAGGCTGGGGCAGAGTGGAGGAGACTCTGCTAGGTTGTAAACCAGGAGTAAGCAGATCATCACCAGCCTGCCTGTCCTATGTCCAAGATTTCACTTAGTATGGAGACATTTTAAATCTTTCTCCTATGATGTTTGTCCTGTGTAACATCTCTAAGGCTGGACTGCTCCCCAGAGCCCTCATTTTAATATAATTGTTTGATGAACAGGCCCAAACTAGGTTGTGGAGAAGCTTAAATTTCTTTTTTAATCACTGTCATCTTGCAGCATTCACAATGGGATATTTAATTACTATCATCATAGGATTTTTCTGGAATTGCAGTTTTTGAAGAATAGAGCAAGCACAGCCCAGCATTACACTGTTTTGGGCTGAGAATGTTGATAAGGAAGGTGGAAACATCAGTGGTTCTCTAAGCCATTCTGGCAGTTGGTTGACGTTACCTTTAATATTCACCTATCTGCGAGGAACCTGCAATAGAGACTGGTAGCACATTCTTGCTAGCTGACTTTCTGTTCCATATGTCTCAGCATTCCTACATCTGGTGCAAGAAACCATAACAAAGCAAGCAAAACCATTACATTGCAAAAACCAAATGTGAAATGTTCTCGTGTGTGCTGTGTGTGCATGTATTTTAAAATGTGGCCATTTAGAGAGGTGTAAGAAGGCGGAAAACAGCCAGATTCATTTCAGCAGACATGTGGAAGGGTGCCTTGGCTCAGGGGCTGCCCCAAGGCACTCCCTTGTTCTCTAACCACCAGCATCAGGTGCTCTGAGCGTAGCTGCAGCCTCTGCAGATACCTCACCAGGACCATCCTTGGCACAGAGTTTTTCACTTGTTTTTCACTTTTCACTTTGGACACTGAAATTTGTGTCCAAAACACACTTTTGAAGGTGACCTGTTGAGATGCAGTTTCAAAGCAGAGGTGCTGATATAACTGCAATTGAGCTTGTATTAACATGAGTGATTCAGCTTTGTTGAAACATTCAAACTTACTTCATTAAATGCACCCATCCATAGACTGTACTCTCAGGGTAACCCAAATCTGTTGCTACCCTAGGAGAAACATATCATATTTTCTGAAGATCAGGGTCATTTCCTTTGTAGGCTTGCCACCCTTCCACCAGCTAATAAATAAAGAATGATGGAGATTAAAGCACTGTTCAAGATACCAGGTGATAATTTGGCAATGCTGTGATGGGAACGTGAGTTTTCACTGCTTATTTCACTGCTTATTTGTTTGCTTATTTGTTTGTTTTGTAGTGTTTCAGTCTGTGACTTTAACATTTGAACCAAATACCTGGCAAGATGTCCTATGAGTTGTTACGCTCTCTGGAAAATATAAACCTGTTGTCATTGTGGAAAGCTGAAGATCACTCACACCCTGTGTCTTGTTTCTAACAGTGGTTGGTAGCAGACACATAGTGAGAGTACTACAGCAAGGCATGTAGAGCTTTGTTCATCTTCCCAACCTCTAGAAATTGGTGGTTTAGTGATGACCTACTGTTGTGGTTTAACCCGGCTGGCAGCTAAACACCACACAGCCGTTCGCTCACCCTCCCCCCTCCCTCTCTGGGATGGGGGAGAGAAACGGAAAAGTGAAACGAGAGTTGAGATAGAGACAGTTTATTAAGATAGGGAACAGTAATAATAATAATAATAATAATAATGTGTATGAAACAAGTGATGCACAATGCAATTGCTCACCACCTGCTGACCGATGCCCAGTCTATCCCGAGCAGCCGGCCCCCCCATCCCAGCTAGCCACCCCTCTTTATTGTTTAGCATGACATCAGATGGTATGGAATACTCCTTTGGCCAGTTTGGGTCAGCTGTCCTGGGTCTGTCCCCTCCCAGCTGTTGCTGCACCCCGAGCCTGCCTGCTGGCAGGACAGAGCGAGGAGCTGAAAAGTCCTTGGCTTGGTACAAGCACTGCTCTGCAACAACCAAAACATCGGCATGTTATCAGCATTCTTCCCATCCTAATCCAGAACACAGCATTCCACCAGCTACTAGGAGGAAAACTGTCCTAACTGAAACCAGGACACCTACACTGACGTATGCCATCATTAATATCCTGAAACAGACCTACCTTCCATAAATCTGTCTGATTCTCTTTGGCTTGCAAAAACTAGCTGTGTGCTGTGTGAAAATGTTCTTCCATACAGGTGCTTTAAGTATCCTTGTATTTCACGGGGTGGACAACGCCAGGCAAAGGTCTAAAGACAGTGCATCCACACCCAAACAGTAAATAATGATTTCCTATTCTTCTTTGCCATGCTATTTACAGTACCGTTGATTGTTCTGTAGTGCCAATTATGCTGCTGCTTTTCCAAGCTGAGGATTCTTAACCTAAGTATTTTCCTCATGAATGGGAGATGCTGTGTGTGTGTATGACTGTCCTGGTAGTCTGTATTTTCTGTAATTCTAGTACACAAATTCACAGCAGTTGGGAATCTCATCCAACTATGTGTACTTAACCGAATATTTTAAATGAATACGCAGGACCAAAACCTCATTTTTTCACTTGACTTTATTCCATTGACGTGTTGGTCTCTAGGCATGCCTAATGATTGATTTAATACTCTGGTGGATAGCATACACACAAAGCAGAGAGTATATGAACAATGAAGGCAACAACGATGAAAGACACTTAAGAGCACAGCTGAGTAACCCGCTACCAATTGTTTTTTGGCCTAATTTGTTAGTTTCAGTTGCATCTCTGAATTTCATATGCTGTTCTCCAGCAGAGATAATCCAAGTGTAAAGCTCTTTGCAATGCAGGACCAGATCTCCACTTTGTTTGCTCTGTTGTCAATGCCCTTTCTCCTTTCAGGGGCAAGTACTGTGACTGCAAAGCCTCTTTGCCCATGAGCCTCTCCTGGCTGGTCATCAAGAGCTTCTCCCAACATTGCCTTCATTCTCCTCCTCCAGCCCTCACTCTGTGGGAGGGCAAGTATGTTTTGAAAGGGGAGCTCATTTCCTAAGAAAAATCAAACCCTCTCCAGGTCTTGCACTGCAGTCCTCTCCGCACTCACCATATAGACCACTGTCAAGAGCTGTACTTATTTTTCCCTCCCAGTGGTAGTATATTTTGGCACTCAAATGCCTACAGTGCAGAACCGCCATTCTCAGGTCCATCCCCAGTGCTCAGGTCACATGGTGACAGCTTTCTGTGCCTATCACATTTCCATTTCAAAGCTACCTGAAAACTCAGGAAAGGATAAACCTGCTCTGAGGACTGTTCTGACCACAGTTTCATGTGGAAAAGGCTGGTTCCCTCTTGAGCTCTCTGGGACCTGCACCACTGCTCTTCCCCGTGTTTAATGAGGCCTGTGGGCATAGGGCTGATTTAGTGGAAACTAACAGTCAGAGTTTAAATATGCTCCGATGACAACTGATTTCACTTGTGAGAGCTGTTGCACAAGGCTTTTGCTAATGATTAAAGCAGACGGACAGGAGGAAGAAAGCAGAAAGCTTGAATGTGTGAGAGGTGAAAGGGCAGGAGAATTAGTCCAGAGATTTCCTGTGGTCTGTGGGTGTTTTGTGTTGCATGCTAAAGCAAAGAATTTTATTTAATGAAAGAAATTGCTATACTTCAGCAGCTTAATGAAAGCTAGATTCTTCCTCCTGCCACAGTGGGAATGGGTATTATTTTAGATGCGCTTGTGGAAGAACATAAACAATTTCAGTTTACCTTTCTGGTGAATTTTCTGCAAACACTGAACTGGGGGCAACCCTCCAAAAGGCCAGGCTGTGAAATGTGGCTCACTTCTGCTGCATTGAAATGCTGAAGAGTTTTTTTTTTGTTGTTGGCTTTTGCATGGCCCTACAAGGGTCTGCGCTCTGTTTACTGAGCATTGGAAGGATAAAGCATCCCAACATGAAGATCCCAGGTCCATGTTTCTTATCACATCTTTCCTAAGAGTTACCCTTTGCACTTCTCAGTAATCTTATCTATATATCTATATAAATATATAAAAAATATATTTAAACCTTACTTTCTTATCTTAACTCATATCCTGTGCTAATGTATTCTGTGCCCTCATTTTGCATTTTGTTGAGGTTTGAATGCCTTCTTTAGAGTTCCTTGAATGACACCCAAAAGTAAGGGCCCTGATTCTACTTTCAGCTGCCAGATTAACTGAACTCATATTAGCTACATCATATTCTCCTTTACATGACCACAATGATACCAAAATGTTCTCCTTTAGCCTCCAGGAATGAAACTATTGCATGTATTTCAATTCTGTTTTAAGACAAATTGCAGTACAACTGTTACTATGTTTATTTCTGTATTGACTGCATTGCAAATTCAATTAAATGCATTCTTCTGTCAAGGAAAACATCTGCAATTCAAAGCAAAACTTTTGCTTGCTTTGGTGAATTGTACAAACCTGAAAGGATTTTTTTTTTTTTTATAACCAAATGAGAAAAAAAATGTATTACTACCTGCCCAAGTTCTTCAAGTTCTTTCAACTTGCTATTTAATGTTCGCTTTTTTTTTTTTTTTTAAAGAAGTTGGCTATGTACCTGCATTAGCTTCAAGATAAGAATATATTATATTATTATATTTTTAAATAGATTATTTCAGTAGGTAAAAAATAAGTCTACTTAAAAATATCAAAGATATGATGAGGAAACTGTTTATTTACAACTTACATTCTCCAAAATTCTTCTGGCTGGAAAAAATACCATGCCACTTGATGATTCCAAGTAATAACAATGATTATGATGATATAAGGAAGTGCCATAAATTTTGCAATGCTCAGGAATGCCAGAATAGCAAAACTAGACTTTTTTTTTTTTTTTTTTTTTTTTTTTTTTAATGACGATATTTTATTGTTGCTTTCACTTGCCTATTGCCTGTAATTTAACATTTGGAATAGTAATTTGTTCTAACCTCTCCAATGAAATAATGAGATTTTCTCTTTCTTTCTGGTTTAGTCTCTGCATATTTTAGGCAAAAAGAGTTCTTTATTCTGGAAGAATCTATTTGTTGTGGAGAAACCCACTTTAGAAAACTATTAAGACTTCTTACATTATGGCTAACATAGGTAGATAAAGATCAGGAAGAACATTGTACCAAAAATCAACATGATTTTCTATTTGTATATGTGCAGGCAGACTGAAGGCACAGATAAAATATTTTATGGAGTTTGGCTCAAGATGAAAAAAGAACCAAACCAAAACAACTTTTGTTCCTGAGGGGAAAAAAAAAAAAAAAAAAAAAAAAAAAAAAAAAAAAGACAAAAACCCCAACAACTTTTGTTCCAGTGATGCCTCTCCAACTTTGATTTAAACTTTGGTTTCATTCAAATGAAACCACTTAGCTTTGTCTGGTTTGAAAGTCATAATCATACGAAACAACCATGTTTTGCCAATCACAATAAATCAGCCCAAGGTCAGTCTACATTTGTCTCACATTTTTTCCAAATTCAATAAATATTTAGCAGGTTGGACCAAAGTTTGAGGTTTCTAATGGATTCCCTTTCTGTGTTTGACCTGCTTTGATGGTTTGATGCAAAAAGAAAACACAGTTCTGCTGAAATCTAGAAGGTGGTGACCAGGAGAGGCAGATGGAGATTTGTATGGATGTTTTTCTCCAGTCCCCCAGATTCAGTCCACCACAATTATTTAAACTGAGAAAATCTCTATGTAACAGAGTGCTCTAGTGATAATTAACCATGCATGTGGTCACAGACACTGAGAACATTTTGATGGCACCTGAAATTCTAAATCTCCCAGCTAAATGAACAGTTATTCTGTTAAGTTATGCTATGTAAGTCTTCCATGGTACTGTGTAAAATTATGAAACTTTGTAGGATACTTTGAATCTCTGTTAATGCACAGGATCTTCTTGATATTATTGTATTACTGCATACATATTTACTCAGCCTATAGGCAATCCTCCCTATCAATGGAAAGATTTCTAGTTTGATGAATATTATTAATTTGTTAAGGAAATAGGGAAACATGGTGATCACATGACTCAGAGACTGAAAAATGTCGATTCACAATGGTGCCTTGAAGTTTGCAACAGTCTTTCATTTTATAACTTAGTCCTGGCATCCATTCACAATTGCTCCATTTCAGCCTCCGAATAGAAATGTCTTTGGTGAATTAACATTGTCAAATTTCCTTGAGTACATAGAACTGTGAAATTTTCCTCATGGCAATTTTGGGATTAGGGATTGTTAAAAACAAAATGAACAAACGTGAAAATGGCGAAGTGGTATTGGCAGCAAATTGTGAAACAATCTGAGACAAATTATGTACATAGATTGAATTTCATGTTAAACTTTTTAAGAATTAAAAAATGTTATTTTTTTTTTCCATATTAAATTAATATTCTTTCTGTCTTTGAGAAAAAAAAAAAAAAGGAAATAAATGGTTTTTGAAATATTCTACAGTATGCTTTTGCTTTAACCAAGATACAGTTAAAGAAAGGTGCAATTACAGTACGGAAAAAAACTGTGTTTAATATCACTAGAAATAGAGCCGATTTTAGCTACTTTCTATCACAAGAATGCGTAACTAAAATATCTTCTACCTACTGAAAACGAGTCCAGGCTACTGATTGTGCTTGTTTATGGACACTTTGATCCCAACTTTTGTACAACTGTGAGGGACTCCTGCTGTATATGCTGTGGTGCAGAATAAGCAAACAGCAAAGCGGAAATAAAGCTATCTTTCAGTCACATTGCACGTAGTAACATATGATGGCAATTACGAAAGACAATGAGCTCTGACAAGGCAATATGAGCAGGTACTTCAAATATCCAGGGCTGGCTCCAACCCTCCTGGTTTTGTTTAAAGCCCATCCGTTGCTGTGCTGGAGATGCCAATGGGACCTCAGGTTTGGGGAGAGACGTTATTGGGGCTGTTGGGCACAGTATGGTTTAAGTTCAAACTCCACCTGTGTTCAGAGCTGTGCTTGTTACTGGATAAAACTGTAGGGGACAAATGAATGTATCTAAAGTCAAAATTTTTTTTTTTTTTCTTTTTTCTTTTTTTTTTTTTTTTAAGCTACAACATGAATCTAAACTTTGAGCCAGGGAAACAAACAAAAAAATCCCCTCTCTTTGCAGCTGTCTTTTGCAGCTGTCTTTGGAAGGAAGAGAGATGTAAAATGCAAAGCAGGTTTTTTTGTTGTTGTTGTTGTTTTTGTTTGTTTTTGTTGTTGTTTTTTTTTTTTCCCCGGTGTTGTTAAAAATGTATAGTATAGTTTTTCTCAAATGATCAGTTTTCTTACTTGATCAAGGTTGCCCAGGTATTCATTTATCTCAGCTATTTCATTCTTATTTGTACTTTGGGTAGTTGTTTATCCTCGGAGGTGTGGGCAGCATCTGTAAGATACAGCGCTGAGACAAAGAGAAGACAGCACACTCACAAATTGTGAAGCCAAAAATGGAACTGGGAAAACCGAGATTCAGACATGAAAAGAGATCTCTGCCACTTCAGATGCTGACAGTAAGGAAGCTGGTGAAAGCAGGAAGCAAGGAAAGATACATTATATGCTGCAAATTTAATATGATTCTGAAATGGCATACAGAGGAGCTCCAGATAAGATTAAAGGAGAATCGAAGGTGCCATAACTAAAGAGGATCAGTGTATAAACCCTCAGTCAATAAAATGATTTCTTACTTTGTTTTTCAATCATTTGCTCTGAAAAGGAGAAGGGTGAGGATGTGAGAGAACAAAATAGACAGTGTGGAGCAGTTGGCTCTGCTCAGAGATTTCCTCCCATGGCTCACAAGCGTGTGAGTGCTGGCTGGGATGTGGCAAAGGCAAGAGGAGCCTCTGAGCCAAAGGCAAGGGTGGCACAAAACAGCGAGTGTGGAAAGCCCAAGGCGGAGGTGAAGGATGAATGGAGAGTTGAGACCCCATTTTCGGGGGGGGGGGCCAGAAGATAATTTCTGGAGGGAAGAAAGGAAGTGGATACAAAGTGGAATAAAGCATGTAGAAGAACAGAAAGTAATTTAGAAAAAAAGTGTCTTGTATTTGTTACGTGTAGTTTGAGAGAGTTAAAGACTCAATGTGTGGGAGTCAGTCCAAGACTGTAAGTTAAAAAAGGGTAAGAAAACATACCAGCAGGAGTACTGAATTGAGATCAAGAGCAAACATCCTCACAGGTCACTGGAAAATCAGTGTCTGCCAGTTATTACCTCACTGCGACCATAGACATCTTCTAGCCAAAGTGTAAAGAAAAACCACATTAATCTCAGATACCCGTGTGTGTTAATTCTAGATCTATGATGATACACCGATACCGAGTGAGGTCCTTGGATCAGATGGGCTTCAGCAGAGAGGTGGTGCCCAAGCTGTGATTCGGAAATGACTTGCAACCATCTGCTCTGCCATTTCATCACATGGGTGCCTGCCCCAGCCCTGTGGCCCAGCTCCCAGTGGAAAAAACAGGATTTGCCCTGCATAACTAGGGCCAGAAGAATGCCTTTAGCTCCACAAAGAAAACGCAATGCTGAGTTTGAGGAGAAACAGTTCATTTCAATGTGGCAGTTGTCGCATAGTGAAATCCTTGTAGAGGCTGCTGGAAGAGGCTAGTGGTGGGACTGGCCACTGTTTTCTCGCATCTTGACAAAATTGCAACTACAAATCACAAGCCTGGGACAAGCTGAAAATGAAGCAGAGGCCTGGACTCCAAATGTTCTTTGTTTCATGGGGTGCAGCAAAAACAATGGTAGAAGCAGTTGGCAGGTCATATTTTAATGACTGAACTTTTCCATTGTTTCATATTAATTTTCATAAGTATTCATTAATGTGACACATAGAGTTGACTTGTGTAACAGTTCACAGTATCTGAGGCCATTCTGTTGGTCTGATTATTTTATCACTTGCACAGCTAACAGTGACAAGCTGGGCAAGCTGAAAGTGTTTATCCTGAGTGTCAGCCTGCTTCATTCCTCCAACAAATCCAGTTACTTCTCTGACTCCCATTATTGCCCCAATATTTCCTCCCTGTTAGACTGTCTGGTGGAAGACTAGTCAAAGGAAACTCACGCTGCACCCTGGCTTCTGCCTTTGTAATCATCATAAACCTCTCATGTGCAATGTCATCTTTCTATATTATATACACCGTGCTTCATTCACCAAGGAATCAGAAAGCCTAATGTATCATGCAACACCCGCAGAAGAAAAGGTATGAATACATTTATTGAGCAAGTCACTTCTAGCTTCATTCTCCCACCATTTCCTGCAAGCATGTGGCTCCCAATTCATGTTTCCCTGAGCTAGAAAGCCTTAAGAATTTATTATTCTTATCATCACCATAACTATTATTATTTAGAGAATAGTAGTGGTTCAGAGACATGTTGTCTCAGACATTGCCCAGGTGAGTGATGTTAAAAGAAAGCACCACTATCTTGGACAAATTAAAACTTTGGTAAATGAGACCAGGAAATGTTCTGATTAAATAAACAAAAAGGTAAGGAAAGTGAAGAAGGAGCATATACTTTCTCTGGAAAGTTGTGACAAAGCTTTTCTAGTAAACAGAGAAGACAGTATGAAAGGCCAGTGAGAGCTTAGAGCCTGTGCTACAGAGATGTGGCCAGCATCCCAGCTGCTGGACACCAGCCCTTGCAGACCTGGGATACTGTTAGCTCTGAGCCAGTAACCTCCAGGCTGGCATCCAGCATGTCATGACAAGCAGAAAGGCAAGATAGGAACCACAATATCATAAAAAGGGTGTCCATGGGGAGCACCAGCTGCTGCCTCCTGCCTTCACTGGTCTCATTGCAGGAGTCCAGAGACATGCTATTCAGCAGCACCCTGAATCTCTAACACACAGCTTCTTGTGTCACTTCTACTGGTACACGTAATCTCTAATTTAGGAAAGAAAAAACAAGTCTGTCACATTTCCCTTAAAAATTTGCCTGCTGCAGGCCTAAGCAGTCTATGTCCACTCAAACAGGTCTTTTATTATGCAGGCTGTCTGAGGGCTTCGTATAAACTCCTTGCCATGGAATGAAGTAGACAGAAGACTTAGTGCAATTTTACACCGTACATGACATGTCCATTTGAGGAGAAGGGAGCCCACAGCTTGTTTTTTATATCACATACATAGAATAGGAGCCTTCTGCCATCACACCAATCCCAGCAAAGGCTCTTGGCTTGATTTCCAAAGTTGCTGAACATCTGCTGTTCTTGCTGACTTCAGCACACGGTGCAAGAGCTCAGCAAGAGCTCAGCAGCTCTGAATGTCAGACTGGCTGCATGATGTCCTGAAGTCTCCTGTGGTACAGGGAGGTCCACAGTGGGTTTGATGCTGGCATGAGATTGGTTGTTTCAGTATGCTGGAAGAAAAAAGCACTCATGCTCTGTGGCCAAGCAGGCAATTGATGGGGGAAATGCAGCAGTGGCACAAAAAATGTGGTGCAAGCTGAGGCAATCATCACTCCAGCAAGCACAATGAACACCTTCTGGCTACATACATGGCTACATGTGTTATGCATTAGAGTTACATATGTTAACTATACCCATATATTCTTTCCTTTTGCAGAGATAGCCAAACTTTGGTACTAAAGGCCGGTTGACTGACAGATGTAGCATGGTCCACCAGATTCAGAAAGCTGTGGGCGGAGGAGGCCCAAGAAGACTTCTGAGCTCCTCACTGGTAGCTTGACCCTGGGTGGCTTTGCTTCTCCATGTCATCCATTCCCTGCCCCTCCTGCAGCTGTAGACCCCTGCCAGGAAACACTGCCATGTGCTGGGGGAATAGAGGTAGCTGCTTCCAGTGAGTCCTATGGGATCCTGACGATTAACTTCACCTGAGGAGAGGCTGTGGGGTTGAGTCAGATGGCTTAGGAGGTCGGACAGGTGTCAGTGTGGAGGCAGTCAAGAAGAGAGCTGAAGGCCAAACACAGGGTTAGAGACAACAGGGGTGTGAGGAGGAGCAATTGGAGGTCATTACCCATCCCCTTGTCTCAGGACAGGATCTGTTGTGCTGAAATAGTTTCTGACAAATGTGTTTCTTCTTACAAGGGCTGCCAATACTAGAAATTGCAAAGCCTCCCTCAAAACACCTTATGGTGTCTTATCTTTATGGCTGGAGTGTTTTCCTAATGCTGACTTTATTCTTCCCTGCTCCGATTCAAGCATATTACTGCTTGTCACATCTACAGGGAGGTGAAAAGAATGAGAAGAGGTCCTTCCCCTTCAGCACATATCATTCAAAGAATTCAAGGTCTATTACCATTTCTTATCTCCATCTTTTTCTCTAGACTAAACCGTACAAGATTTCTTTTCTTTCCTTGTTTCCTCAATCTCTGTTTGTTCTCATTGTCTTTCTGTATGACCCTGAGAGTCCCTCCCTTCACAGCAGTTCTCTTCAGTGCAGCATCCAAGACTAGACTCAGTACTTCAGCGGAGGCCCTCTAAGCAAGTCATAGAATATCTCATGAACATTGCTCCTGTTTATACCCCCCAGCATTCACCTTTCCTGCAGCTCCCCATGCAGCAACTGTAGCTCCCATCTGACATTTAACCAGGGTCACCCACAGGTCCTTTTTCCATGGTCCCACTGTGTAATGAGGAATTCCTCATGAAGAATTTAGACTACTGGTTGTTGAGGAATAAAGCACTCTCAGGACAAACTAGAAAGCCAGTGCTCTGACAAATGGTTCGTTTTGAAATGGACCATTATTTACTGAGCAAATACATGGAGAACACAGTACAAATAAAACTGTTCTCCCAAGTCCATTGAGAGCCATGTGGCTCGAAGGCCAGTTTGATTTAACCTTTGCTGGCCCAGCCGTCATAGAAAAGAAAGCTGCTGGAACAATAGTAGCAGCCACGGCAGCAAGGAAAACAGAAGCAGCGAGGTTTGCAGGAACTGGATGCTGGCCATACATCTGGGCAAGCCCATTGCACTCAGCCCATGATACAAGCCCTGCTCAATGCAGACAGACATGTGTGCTTAAACCCAGCCTACTCGTAAGCTTTTAGCAATTGGAGGATCCCCTGGAGTGCCCCTTCAGCATTAAAGGACCATTTATCTCCATGCTGGAACATCCTGGAGACAGGCATGGTGAAGGTAGAAGGGAAATGTTGCAGGGTCTGCCCATCAGAAAGGTGCACTTTGGCCTTCCAGCAGACACTGATGACTTCTCCCCTCACTCTTCATATTCTCTTAACTGGGCATTAGGTTCTAATTTTAAACTAAATCATTACTAGTGAAATAATAATAATAATAATAATAATAAATAATTTGAGGCAATATATATTTTTTTAATTTTTATGTTTTTAATTTTCACTCAGAATCTTAGTAATAGCTAAATCAATGAGAGCATTTTGGTTGTCCTCAGTTTGCAAAAACAGTTTGCAGAAGGTACTGCTCTACTTTACATAAAGGTCACTAGTTAAGGCTTACTCTTTTCACAGATGTTTTTAGATAAAACAGTCTCTTGATATGACTATGGTTAAAGGGTACTCTGTGTGTGTGTGCGTGTGTGAGTGTGTGGGAGAGAGAAGCACACAGCAGGTTTTATTTTCCTTCGTTTAACAGGGCTATTTTGTGAGGCTGAAAAAAAAATTGTTAAACTTGCCTTAATTGATTGTTTAAAGTACCATGGTGGATTTGTCTTTTAAACATAGCCCGTGGTTAAAGTTCTCGTTGCATTGTATTTGAAGTAGGTCCTTTGTGCTTTAAAATGAAAACTGTAAAACTTTTGGTGTTTAAGGCTTTCTGACTCCAAGTTAATTGTTTTCCTTTAATATGAGCAGAATTAAAGATATTAAAAATCGACTGTTGGAGCACATAATTGTGGCCTCCCATCTATTCTTCTTGTGGAAATGAAAGAAATATTGAAAGAGTTTCTATTTTACAATACCAGAGGTGGCCAAGCATTTACAACTCTATATATTCTTTTAGTTGAATTCTTCTAAACCTCACGCCTGGCTAGCAGTTTTCTCCCAGACGATTTTCATTTTCAAAACATTCACATCCAATAAACTACACGAAACATAGTGTGAGAGAAAAAAGGGGACAGGAAATGGCTCTGTTGCATGGTTATTACATCCTATTGCCTGTGGGTTGCTTTGTTATGAGTTTTAACTATGTAAATATGACGTATATGACATCAGAATTTAATCTAAAGCTACTAGGTGGGAGATAGAGTGTGACTTTATTGTTAAGGCTAAAATCAACTGGGTGTTGACAGGTTTCGAAAGTCACTGACTATAAGCTTGAAAAGGAAAAGCTCAGACTGATAAGCTGTTCCTTGATTGACAACTTCAGGCTTGACTGCAAGTATTGAAAACAGTTGAGCAAATGGAGGGAAAAAAGTTTTATTTCATAAGAAACTACACTGGGAAATGCAGGAGGATTTATAAGCTGATGCAGCACAAAAACCTAAGAAAAACAGGTGTGAGGTTTATAAAATCTGGAAACTGGGAAAGGACATTGTCCGTGAACGATTTCCCCATTATGATTTAATTAACCTTGTAAAAGCCCCTATGCAAAAATAATGCCATGATAGGGGGAAAAAATAAAACATCAGTGTCCACTAGCTTCGACTTTCAACAAATCGTATGTCAACAGCTCATGGAAAGGAGGTGGGTTGAAAAAAAGGAGAAGAAAGAAAATAAGAGAGAAGGATTTCAGTGGGAAATAAATGCACCAGGGAAAACAACACACTGATTTTTCATCTTTCTAGTGAAGTCAGACCAATTTTTGGCACTGTAAAATCCATTATGGAGACAATAAAATAAATGCAGTTTAAAGTAGCAATCGTGGGTTGATTGAAATGTTATGATAGCTACACATGCTATATCTTATCAAATATTATCCATAAGGAAGCATTCAATTCATATTGTGCCAATTATCATACTGTGTGCATCATAAACTTTTATTGCTTGTTATGGAATGCCACTCAGCCAACTTTTTCTTCAGATATTGCATCATCACATTCAGATGGAAAACATATTCTAATGTGGCAAAGTGTTAAAGAAATCTAATACTCTGGGGCTGAATGAAAATGTTAAGGTTCATCTCCTGGATAAGAAAAACAATTTATGAATGCAATATTCATTTCCTGAGGTGGGCATAAGCAAAAACTTCATCTGAAACTTAAAACCGAGATGTTGGCCTTCGCTAGTTTCCTTAGTTTAACTCATTGATGTCATGTATTATGGACCACTGCTAAGACCACATCTGGGAAGGACTCTCTTTTTTCATCTCTCCAGATCACTTTTACAGTGAACTCCTTGTATGTGCTGAGGCTGAACCTCAAGGGCCAAGAGATCATGTTTCACTTTTAATATATTACTGAAGAATATCAAAATAATCTACTTGTTTAATCTTGATCATGCCAACCAATTAACACTTTGACACCCTGAATCACAGATGTTTAGTACTACAGGGTAAGGTTTCAGTGAAGCATATAAACTATAATGAGGCTTTGTGAAGTTACAGATCTGAGGTTAATATATTTACTTAAGCATATGCAGTAGGCAAAGCAATGCTGTAGCTATCAAAAGATGATTTGGACAACATTCATAAAAAACACCCATTGTACATGGGAGTAGCTGCTGGAGTCAGCAGCAACTGACTGGGATGGGGTGGGAATACTCCTCCTGGGGGTGGTGACGAAGTGCTCCTGATTTCTCTTTTGGGGTCTTCACAAGTAAAGCAGGAAGCGTACAGTAGCAGGAGTTTGGTCCAAAGGTCTCATGAATAAGGGACTTGAAATCTTTTACCATTTCTGATGCACCTTCTGTGTGGAAGCAATAAACTTAGAAGCAGCTGGAGACATCCCAAGAAATGCCCCCAGATATAGCAGGTACACTGAGGACCAGATGAAATTCTGTTCTCTGTGTTGATATATTGGATTGGTTTCCATTCGGGGTCTATGAGCATCTATCTCTTCCTTACAACAAAAGCCCTATCGATTTCAATGACAGTTCACAGTAACAAGATAACACACTACTAAAAGAATGCCTTTCTGAAGGAGATAGATTTCAGTTCTTTTCTTCATAAATTCCTGTGATGTTCACTTTGTTGTTTGTTGACAACAAATGCATGGTTTGGTAACACCATACTAAGATAATTATAGATGCAAAATATATTCCAGTGTATCAAGAATTGAGACAGTCTGCTTGACTCTACCATTTCCTATTTGTCCAAATATCTATTCCAAACTTTATTCATCTGGACCACACTTGTTTGAAAGGTAAGCAACCAGAGATGGCAGGCAGTAAGATATGGTCAAAATAAGGTTGAAATATCTAATGTGTATAATGCTTCTTCCAAGCACTTCCACAAGTTTCTCTGTCTATCTTGCAGTTGAAGAGCAGTTGAAGTGTCCTGCTATTGCAGACCTCTCTTATAAGCACTGGAGAACATATAACTGTAGGGTTTAAGTCTTCCAGTCTGTCTTGGCTGTTAAGTTTTCCAGTCTGTCTTTCAGCTGCTTGTGAGCTATGCGTGCTTCAGGAGTCATAGGCTGGCCACTCCTGTTTCTTTTATATCTATGTATATATATATACATTTTTTAGCTTTGTTGTTTGGCTGCCTGCAGTAAGAAAAAGGTAGCCAGCTCCCAGAAGTGTGTACTTCCATTCTGTGAAATATGACCTGCTCCTGAGTCCTTGATCTCTCCTTCCCAAATAAGAAATCTTAGCTATTCCCAGTTTACCTTGGAAGAGAATTCGCTGGCATCTATAATACATACGTAATACCAGGTTCTGCTGCTATAAGGTCTGTTGCATCTGAGTCCTTTCTAAATACAAAACTAGGAGCATTGAGATCCTCCATTTCAACTCCTTTACACAACCCATCACTCTCCTAGGCTGTATTTTTCCTTCCTGCATGAGAATTAAGCATAAGGCTTCCAGAAGAACTCAGCAGTGGATTATTTCTGTTCTTTTTGAAGTCAGTGGGATCAGAGTTAAGCCAAATCTGAGCACTTTAAAATTTTCTGAACCTTAAAATGGATCGGCAAAAATAAATAGTTTCTTGAATGTGCTGTGGAACTTGATAGTTTCTGTAGGTCCTTCTACTTTGGCAACACACTGTGAAAGCTTCTGTATTTCCTATCCACAAAGAAATATCCTCTATCCCTTCTCTCCACTTTAGTGGCAAGCACAGCCAGATTCCATGTATTAAAGAGTGACTTTTTATTTATTTATTTATTTATTTATTAATATGTGTTGCTGGTCACAAATACAGCAAAACACCACAGTCTTAATAATGAAACGATATAATCACATGGCCAGGGCTGCTTGCCATTCCAAAGGCCATGATAAATGGGAGTTAGCGGTTAAAAATAAGAAAGTACCACCATTGAATCTCTCAAACCCTTATTACTCCTTCTACACTTTTTTTTTTTTTTTTTTTTTTAATGCATTTTCCCCCCTTTTTATTAGACTATAGTGGCAGAACTCCTACCTCACACCTCTGGACTCCCTTGGCAATATCATAAAAATAGATCCATCAGCCACCACCAGATCCAGACCAAGAAACCAATGACAAAAGAAATGTGAATATAACCAAGACTGATTCCTTGAGCAACAACAAAAAAAGCAAATAGCTGTGCAAAATACTGCACATTTTTAAAGCTTTTTTTGGAATAAGACTCTTTTCCCATTCAGTTATGTTTCAAATCTGACACACTACACAGGAACATTTGTCAATGAATTTCATAATCCTTCTGACAGAAGTTACCACTAAATTGCTGCTGTTGTTACAGCTGCAGGAAGACTAGGGGCCTTGATCCAAAACTCAGCACTAAAAAAGATTTGGGAACTCAATACTAGAAATGATGTGGGAACATCAGCCACACAAAGGAGCCCAAGGCAGGGAAGGAGGGCCTCTGTTTACCTCTGCTTGTGCCTTTCATGGAGAGCTGGAGGGACACAACAGTCAGAGCCACAGGTCAAAGACAGCCCAACACATCCGACTGATGTCAGTTTGATCTGGGATCAGGTACCTTGACAAATCATTTACTCGTGTAGCACACTAATGTTTTTGAAGCAAATATTCCTGGCTGCTCAGAGGGGGCATGCTGATCCCCGAAGATGTGTGCCGCTGGCACCAGGGATAAGAGATGAGTGCTTGGGGGCCAGCTGTCTGAGGGAAACATGATCGTATTTGCTGAGGTTATTAGCAGTTGTGTGGCGACCACTGTATTTTTAGCACAACCGCCTATCTTTATTCTTCCTCATGCATCAGTAATACTCCCTTACAACCATATCTCATCCTTGACAGTAAAAAAAGCTCTGCCTAACCCTTCTGCCAGAGGCTGTAAAGCAGTAACGGGCCGGGTTCAAGCATAGCTGGTAGCTTGCTGCGGGGCTCAATGCTGGTACAAACCAAACCATTTCCTCCAAGGAACATCCAAGCATGCAGGAGAAGACAATTCCTTTCAAGGTTCTCATCCCCTGGAGTGGCAGCAGGGACATGAGCTGGTTTGTATCCATTTGCACAGAGATGTGGCAGGCATCCCTGAAAGGGCTTTGATGTACCCTCTGAAAGCCAGCCGGCTGCATCAGGCAGCATATCTGAGAATAAGGAGAGACTTGGCACCTGTGCAAAGACTTTCCTCCACTTTCCTCCATTTCTCTGGTGTGAAATGAAAGGATTTTGCTAGGAGAGGAAAGGACCAAGAAACCATCTACACGTGTGATTAATGTAATGGTCCCTGACAGCAAACAAGCAGGAACTCTGTTCCTTGTCTTCCAGCACAAAGAGTTAATAGGCAAGACCATCTTCATACTTGTCCCTTCTCCTTCCTGTAAGCCCTCCTCACAGCTGGTTGCCAGCAGGTAGCGTCCTCCTCAGCTGCGCTGATGTTAGCAGATTAAATGGGCCGTTCTCAGGGGCTGAGGCCAGGAAAAGACGGCCTTCATACTGTTCTTATACTCTCCAGAAGAAAGTGGTAGAAACCTCAGATTTCCTTCCTTTTTAGCAATATGTAGAAAGCAGAAAATGTCTTTGTCCTTGAGTTCCATACAACAGAAATTTTGGGTAAAATATCATAATCCAATGAAGCTGGTCGGTGTCCCTCTTCCTACTCTTTACCAGTATATAGAGGCACCTCCTTACCTGTACTCAGGATGTATACTTCTAAGCAACTGGTTGAAAGATACTATGATAGCCTCACCAAAAAATATATATATTTTTTTAAATTTTATTTTTTGGTGTTATTTACTTTGTTTCTGTGCCTTGGGTTTGTGCACATGAGGTCTGTGTGCACACATCTTGCTTTTTAGCTTTTTTGTTACACACTACGATGTAAGAAGTGTGCTCAATCTCCATTGGTTTGGTTTCTGCATTGAATGCTGAAATGCGTAAGCAGACAAGATGCAAAAGCACGAGCTGTGTTTGCTTAAGGTTCTTAAGCAGAGTTCACTTTCTGAGGACAGACATAGCCCTCATCCATTTTTTCTTCTGTCTCCTTGTAGATGCTTGGCCAATCTGGTAGGGCTCAGACCATGTGAAGGACAAGGAAAGAGAGGGACACAGGAATCAAGAAAGATGGGAGGTCTGGGGACATCCCACTTTTTCTAAGCTGTGTGTTGTTTCAGCATGAGGTGCCTCGTAACTCATTAAAAGTTAGCCTCAAGAACGTAAAAGGGAAAAACAGTGGCTTATTCACAAAATTTAAGTCTATGATAAACAGTAGCTGTAAATAGGCTCACTTATTTACTTGCTGACTAAAACTTTGGTCACATTCAGCTTGGATTTACATCAGTGTAAATCTGGAGTAATTCCATCCATTTTCAGTGAGAGCAACATTTCTCACTCCCATAAGATCATTAGGTTCCTTCATCACTTATTCTTCATTTTACCAAGATAGAGTCAGATGTTTTGATTTTTCTGTTCCATTTCTAGAATGCGTGTTCTATGTTCTGACAACATATGGCATGAATATGTTTTTTTTTGTTTGTTTGTTTTTAATACAGAAGAATTAGTCAAAAGCTCAGTCTTGCTTTAATACTTTTAATTCCCTTGTAAATACCATTTATTTTATTTTATCTTTTTTTTAAAAAAAAAAAAAAAAAAAGAAAAAAAGAAAAAGGCATTCCATTTATTCCACTGAAGTGCCGTGCCTTCATACTGAGGTGTTGGCATGCCCAGTAAAGTAAAAATTTAGAAAAGGAGCAATTTCAGTGTTCTCTTTTTTTGGACAACGTGCCTGCCTTGGTAGAGATTTCAACAATTAAATTATTATACATATATTTGCTTTAATGCCTCTGTTGTTATCATGTTTTTTTTTTGTTGTTGTTGTTGTTGTTTGTTTTGTTTTCTTTTCTTTTCTTTTCTTTTTTTTTTTCTTCTTTTTTTTCTTTTTTTCTTTTTTTTTTTTTTAACAGTGGTGTTGGTTGCTGCCAGATGTTCTGCTCAACAATGCTTCAGCACACATGGGAATGCTTGTGATGGCCAATCAAGTGGGCTGGCAAAATAGAACCAGATGGCCATGGATGTGTGCTCTAACACATCTTTAATGAAACTGAGCCCTTGCATAGATGATTACATTGCGCTAATCACCACTTGTCTTAACGTCCCTGCATCTCCGGTTATATACCACCTAGTGACCTAGTTCTGAATTACAACTTGTTTATTCAACTTGGTTTTAGCTGCATCAGATTGTAGCAAGATATGGTCCTATGCAAGGAAAACTACATGAAAATGCTGGGATAATGAAAGCAGATGTAAAAACTATGGCCTGGCTTGAAAAAGAGCACAAAACGGAATAGAAATGTGCTAATGATTTATTTTCTGTCTTTTGCCTTTCAGTGTTTTCTATTAAATAACATAGGGGCCATGTATCTTAGAGCTGTAGTTCAGATCTGAATCCAAAGCCACTCATGGTCCATTATTATAGTGAGAGTCAAACCTTAATTGATGCCCTGTGAGAGCAGAGATGTGTGCCAAACCGAATCCTTGCTGCACTGCTTCCCTTGGTTTTCTTGGGTCTCTATAGCTAAACAGTAACTGTTTGCAGATGAAATCAGATGGGCTCAGGAGGGCAGAAATCCTGTAAAAAAAAAAAAAAAAGGTGATAACTTGGTACCTTCCCCATCTACAGGAAATCGCATGATCTTTCAGTGCTTTCCTGATTCAGCATTGAACCTCAAATTAATTGCTAAATTCAGGAAATTCTAGGATTAACAACATACTTTGTTCCACCTATAGTGAGGCTGTAAATCTATGCCTCAATGTAAAATAATTTTACTAACTCTAATTAAGCTTTTGTTTTTTGTTTTTACCCGTAAGCATTTAATAATGAAAAGTCATGGGGCTGGAAAGGGGTAATAGCTATGCAACAATTGCATGTGCTTCCAAAATTGGGATTCATGTTTTCAGCCTTTCCCTTAGGCTGAGGAACAAGGTTTTTTTGTTTGTTTGTTTTGTTTTTTGAAGGCAAGTTGAGATTTGAAAAATTAAGAGCACAATGGAAGCTCTCAGGAGGCTCACAACAGCATGGCCACTGCTGGGATTTCTGTACCCCGTAAGAGCAACTCTTCTGGGTCAAGAATACCTGGTGATGGAAGGATAAATAAAATAAAATAATAATATAAAAGATTTGTTGTCTTTCTCCCATTGCTTCAAGATGACCTTCAGGAATGTGAGCTATCGCTTTTACTTTTGTCAAGGCAACAAAGTTTTTCAGCATTGTATCCAAAAGATTAAATTTTGGTAAGGGTTTGTAAGAGACCGTTAAAATGGGAGTTGGGGAATTTTTTTATTTTTATTTTTATTTTATTTTTTTTCAGACTATGTCTGGTATAAGCTTGTTTGGGGCCAAATATAAGCAGACAGCATATCTTTAAACCATGTTCTCAAACCCTCTTTGCACTTTTCAAGTAAAAATGGCTCATGTATTTTGGGAAGATTGCAGACAATGGAATGTCAGATTTCAGTTACTGCTCTTTAACCATTCAGCACACTGTAATTGGCTCAAGCAAAAGTTATTTCCCTTTGTAATACAAACAAGACCCAGAGGATGATGAAATAATTCTGAAATGTCAATCTTTCAAGATTCAGATATGTTCTAATAACATTACAGAAATTCCAAATGTCTCAGTTTGGAAGGAACAATAATACTACCAAATACAGTCAAATTTTTAAGGCCAGAACTAATGGTTTGATTTGTTCTCTTAAATTCCATATTGGACTAAGTCTTCCTATTTTCAGACTAAAATAATTCCATTATGCTGTTATTTCTAATCTTACAAGGAGGAAGTGCAGTCACTAGTTTCACATATACATAATTGTATTTATATTCTACTTTTCATATTTCAGAACATGGCAAAATCTGCTGTAAAGAGGTAATAACTCCTCTGAGTTCCTTTCTGCAGAAGCAGTTCCTTTCTGCAGAAGCAAAGCTCTTTCTCCTTTACTACAAATATCATTACGGTCAATAATTCAACATAGACCTTTTCATTAAACTTTTAAACCACAATAGATTGAATCAATGCAGCATATTACAATCCATGGGTGATGATAATGCTCTATGTAACTGCCAAGGATAATATTTGTTTTACCTTTGCTTTTCTAACACTTCTTAAAATAGATGAAATTATTACAGAGGTTTTGTTTTTGTTTTTTGGTAAGTATCTTGGGTCTGCTAGGTGGCAGATGAATAGACTTTTCATGCTTTGTGCTCAGCAGGATGCAGGGCAGAGTTAAAAACACTTACAAAAATACTTAAATACCACTGAACAGAAGCAAGAGATAACAGAAATCACAGTAAAGACAAAGGATTTGATTCTTTACCCTTCCAGACTCTGTCAAACTACTGCAAATAGCAGAAATCAAATTCATCTCCTAACTACTTTTGCATTCAGAGACAAGATTAGATTCTGGATTTAGCAGGATTTAGCACTCCTAAAACACTACGCCCAACCCATCCAGATATTTTCTTTCCAATCCTTATATTCATCTCTAGCTACATGTTCAAACTGTGACTGCTGAGAGTACCTTCTTTTTCTTATTTCACAAAACAAAACAAACAGACAAAAAAACACCACATAACTAAGAAAAAAATCAGGAATGCCATAACCTCCTATTTCCAGGGACTAGTTTGCCTTTCTTCTGGATGTTGTTCTCATCTAGAATCTGATGGCACAAAGTTAAATATTTAGGCGTTATTTCATAGACCCACACCAGACAGGGGAATGGGTCTGAACACAATGAATTTGTGATGGGTGACAAATTATTGCTCAGATGATGCCAACAAATAGGTATCCATTACACTGATGTAACCTGACTGAGCTAGATCATATGCTTGTTCTCATAGACTAAACACTGGGAGGGAGGAGTGAAGAATACTGAGGCTGTGGAGTATCCCTCCATGGAGATCTGCAAAAGCTGCCTGGATGTGGTCCTGGACAACCTGCTCTGGGTGGCCCTGCTTGAGCAGGGGGTTGGAGAAGTTGACCTTTGGAGTTCCCTTCCAAAATCAACCATTCTGTGACTCTGTGATTGTATGCTTTCAGAAGAAGAGAAAATGCTGGGTAAAAATTAAACTAATTTGCCATTCTTCAAATAACATAAATCTGCTAATTTAATCAAAATTCTTGATTGGTGCAAATCGTTGGCTTTGTTGACTGTCACAATGCATTGCTGACATGCAGTGCCATGCAATGAATGAATAGTTGCATTACAATGAGACTACAAATACACATGTAAGTGAGGCCAGATCTGGGGTTAAAAGAAAACCTAGAAAGATGAAACAAGAAGGCATTAGCACAATTAATGTATATTCTTCAACTGAATATGTATCAAAAGTGAGTGCTGTCATAACTGGGCTGAGAAGCTGTTGCTCAAAGCTTGTTTGAAACCATGTTTCAGGCTGTGGGAAGAGTAAGTACTTCAAGTAGTGGCTGTGAGAAGATCAGCATGGAAGGAATTTAAGTGCGTATCTCATTTCTCTGTCCTGGGTAGTTTGCTGGCACTGATGCTGAAGCAACTGCAGCTGTGATGGAGGCTCTGTGCTGGATTCTGAGGTGTTGATCTGGTCACATTGGTCCTCTTAGCCATGGCGTCTAACTTGAGTTACTAAAATGCAATAGGTCTAAAGGCTAGATTCCCCACTTTTAACACGTGGGCTTTGGTCAACTTAAATAACAGACCTCCACAGTCACATCTTACATAGGCTAGTCAGAAAATTATTAGGTACATATAATTGTGTATAGCTTCAAAACTCAACTTTAGTGTTGTGTATGGACATGACTGAAGCTGCCTAAGTGACTGCTGGCCTCTGGATACACCTGACCATCTACAGTCACAACATTCCTCACAGGTGTCACTCACAAGAGTGGGAATGGGATGGTATTTAAGCATCATCTAACTCAATGTAATACAGGGCACAGAATAAATTGTCCTCTTAGTATGCTATTTGTACCTAGAAACCAGCAAGCATTTTAGGTGTTACTATTCAAAGATGGAAAGAACTGAAACGTGATCTCCAGGGCTATGATATTAAGTGAACCTGATCAATTGCTTTGAATGGTGCTTAGGTGTTCCTGATGGTCTATCATATCCCAAAAGCAGCTTTGAAACTCTTATCACTTACCAGAAGTAAGAGCACTGGCCACCTCCAGGGGCTCAGACCTTGGATCTATTTGGCTACAGGGAAAGGTGAGTTTCAAACTCTTTGTGGAAGTTGCTGGAAACCAGAGGTGCTAGGGGTAGGCAGCCTTAGCAAATCCTCTTAGGCACAGGTTGCTGAGTGGCACCACACATTTACACATAGTTCAGGCTAGTACTGTTTGTATTGTTGTTGTAAATTGGAACTTTCATTATTTATTTATTTATGTATTTATTTAGTGCTACTAGAACACCTAGAAGCTCTTGTGATGGATCAGGGCCCTGCTACAGTTGGCAGAACAAAAACTGTGCCAGTAGCTAATGGGTGCAGAAGAAAACTCATTTTGAGGAGTTAAATGATTTACTTTAAAACTCTGCTATGGTTACCTTCCTTATAACACCACCACCTCATAACAACACCTTAGATGCCTGGGATAGCGTTATGATGAGAGCAAGCTAAACTATATTTATAACAAGAATAGGTCAATGGTCCAGAGGGTAGTTTCCTATTATGGGAGGGATAAAATAACTAAAATCAATAAATCTCCAGATCATAAATGTAGCTACAGTCTGGGCAAGGTTGAGAAAATTATTAGCAGAGCCTCGTGATGTCTGGATATTGTAGCTTGTAAATTTATACATACATATGTGTGTGGTTATGTACACTCTTGCTATTCATCCCCCACAGAATTCATTGAAATGCTAAGAGGAATGTGCATTTGGTGCTCCTTTCAGTTCTGGTTAAAAAGGGAAAAATAAAAAATAAAAAGAAGAAAAGAGAAAAATTAAAGGGAAGGGAAGGGAAG
>CM021767.1:82071833-82137907 GCA_011076525.1 Nettapus auritus | reverse complement strand
AAGGGAAGGGAAGGGAAGGGAAGGGAAGGGAAGGGAAGGAAAAAGGGCAAAGGGCAAATGGAAGAAAAACAATAATTTCCTGAGAATGCGTATGACTTTGCTGTTTTGCCTTTCAGCTCATCTAAATGGTGCATTTTTTCTTATAACAAACTATAGAGAGTCATGACAAAACATCTACATGCACCAGCAAGAGGTCTGTGTGCTTTGAGGTCCATGAACTGTTGTGTCTTTTTAAAATATAGATAGTCTCCTCAACCATTTTCTTCACTTTCACCTTTATTACAAGCTATCACCTCTTTCTTTTCTTTCTTTTCTTTTCTTTTCTTTTCTTTTCTTTTCTTTTCTTTTCTTTTCTTTTCTTTCCTTTCCTTTCCTTTCCTTTCCTTTCCTTTCCTTTCCTTTCCTTTCCTTGCCTTGCCTTGCCTTGCCTTGCCTTGCCTTGCCTTGCCTTGCCTTGCCGAGATTTGCCGAGATTTGCCGAGATTTGCCGAGATTTGCCGAGATTTGCAAGCTCACATAAATTAGTAAAACATAACTGAAATATTATGTTAATGCTTTGGTTAACATTAACAGCTAGGTGTTTTCTGTCCATCTGCTACTCAGTGATCTGGTGTTAGAATGTTACAGGAAAAAACCTAATAGTCTCAGATGATAGAGCATTTCAAAAAATATGAGGTGTGTGAGCAGTGTTTGCTACAGGCTGTTTGATGTATTTTCTAGAGATGAGCTCAATCTTGGTCTTGACTGCATCCAAATACTCACTAATTTGAGAAAAGTATGAGCCTTGTATTCAGATGTGAGCTTTGCCCCCCAGGCAGCTTCAAGATTGAACCAATTAGGCTTTCAGAAGACATGACTGGTTTGGAAATATATATATGTATATATATATATATTTAAGAAAAATGAAAAACTCTGGAGAAAGTCATGACACTCTGATGTAGCTGGTGATTCCTAGGCCATAGTCACCCATGTTTTTATTGATTTTGCTTTTGCTAACCCCATTATTTTTTTTGTCTCTGGTTTAGATTAAAAAGTTGTTCTGTGAAAGCAAAAATAATGATGCTTGGCTTCCTACGTATTTGTACCTAATGTGCCCACATGCTCTTTCTGCAATGATAACAGCTACTCTCATGTCTCTATTCTTCTCTTTGGTGTCCACTGCTATATTTTCAGCAGTCTACTATAAGCCAAAGGTGTCCCCTGTACCTCTGTTAAATCCTCCACACATCCCCACGTATGCAAAAGTTGCTGGGAGAGTGATGAACAGGCAGATGGAGAAGACCCATCAGCAGATATTTTGCAGTTTTGTGTTGGTCATGATGGATCTTGCTTCAAAACAATACCAAGGTATGGTAAAAAAATTACCAAGAAAATATTATATTGGTGGCAGTATTTCATAATCATGAAATCTGCTCTCCTGTTCACAGGATATTATTATATATAAAAACAAAAACAAACAAACAAAACCCCAAACATTTAAAAGATCAATGATTTTTAAAAAGGCTTTAGGTATTTGTCCTAACAAACTGTTAGCAGTTATAAATAAGGAATGTGCTAAAGCTCTTGCCAATTATCCCAACCGATGTGAAACTGTGCATGAGCCTGGAGAGGCAAGAATTTCTCTAGCTGAGGCATTTTAAAAGAACTTAGTTTAACAAGGGTGTAGAAGAAAGCATGGAAAAGGAGCCAGAAAACTTATGAGTAAATGAAATACTTAAATGTTCAGAGCCTAAGTTGGTGTTTTTAGGAGCTGTCAGAAGATTTATTAAGTCTTTTAACTTTACTACATGCAAGAGAGAAATTTTAAAAATATAGACCAAATCAGAGGCCGTAGGGGACTCAGGAGAACCAACAGGCTGCAGAAATGGCATGGCACTGATCCGTCAGTTCTCAGATGATCAAGGATTTCTTTGGGACAGCTGAGGGACTTCTCCAAACAGCAGTAATAAGCTCATATAAAGGTTGTGTTGTAGAAATCTGGGCCCCATCCACCCCTATCTGTTGAGGCTGTCACAGCTTCAGCAGATGGATCATGTCCTGGAGGTGGAGAGGGATGGCTCAGAGGGCTGGCACAAAGCAACTGCGTTTGAGAGAGGCTGGAGCTAAGCACACCAAAAGCACATCTCCCATGAGAAACCCAGGTGAAGGCTGACCACTGGTGACAGATTTGGCCTGCCCTGATTGTTATCAGCTACTGTGCAGTCAATGGCTGTTTTACATTTTCATGCCTAAATGTTGGTACCTAGTCAGAGTTGGCCACCCAAAGACCTCTCCATGGTGAGGGGCCACCTGTCTCAGAGACTGGCTTGTGGGAAGGGTGAATACCCTCTAGGCATGCTTGTTTCTTCATTTAAATGGTGCACATATTTTCACCATTAAAGTGGAGATAAACCCAACAACTTGTTCAAATGGGAGTTTCTGAATATAAAACAAAACAAAACAAAACAAAACCAAACCACATTTGGATGGAAAGTAATAGTCTGTGACCTTGCTAAGATACCTCTGTGACCTGGCTTAACATTTCTAGTAAGTAAGGAGCTATCCTTCTGGAAAAAATGGCTTCTCATACAAGTGGGGTACAAAACACATGTGACTCCCGCATCCGATCTTAGCAGGATGTCATATGCATGAGAAATTAAAGATGTTTTCCATTTTGAGAAACATTAGGAGGGTTTGAAAGGCCACCAAAACCACCAGAAAAGACAAAAGGTATAAACAGTAGGAGACTCAGAAACATGGAGGAAAAGGACAAAATGAAATGAAATGATAAACAACTTAGCAGAAAAAAAAAAAAAAAAAAAAAAAAAAAAAAAAAAAAAATGTATTTAGGATAATTTACCTGTGATTCAAAAGGACCATGAAAGCCCATTGGGCTAATAATGATGTCAATAACAGGGATGAAAATAGAAAAGGGATAAGCATAGTCTTATAGGAAATTTAAAAGAAAAGGGAGGAGTTCTGATGGAAAACTTCAGAATGAGGGACATATTCTCATGAATCAATAGTGCGGGGGAAAAAAATACAGTCTCTTGGCTTTGCCAGCAAAATCAAATTGAAGGTGGCAGCTATCCTGAACAATGCAAGACACTTCCCACAAATCAACATTGAAGTAGAAATGGCAGAAGGAAGGAAATAAAGGGAAAGCTCAGAGATAAGTACTGCTTGGAACAGAAAATGAAAGCCATCAAAATTAAACATACCGACCTCTCACAGAGTGAAACTCAGTAGACTTGGGAAGAAAATGATGCAGATGGCCAATCATTGAACATGGACCTGGCCAAGAAAAGGTTATGCTATCCTTTTGATCAAATTTATAATGTTAAAAGCCAATAGATAAGTCTTTGTTCCACCATAGATGGGTAGTCTCGTTTACCTAGGTAACTGATGAAAGAGGGAATATTTTCAATGAACTAGCATTGAAATATTTGCTGGCTGTGGCTGAATGTCTGTTATTTCTTCAGCAAGAGCCTGTTGTGGTGTTTGGCTGTGAGGCGGGAGGTCTATGCTGTGGCCGCGTGCAGGCCTGCAGGGTGAGAGGCCAGGGCATCTCTGGACACACAGAAGTACTGGCCTAATGCTTTGAGGAGGGATAGGGACAGTGCCATCCTGTGGGACACATCCTAACACACTGGGGTGATGCCAGATAACATCCAAATGCCTTGCTGCTGCCTTAGGAGAGGCCAAAACCTCCTCCCAGCACTCTCAGCAGGATTCACAAATACCACTACAGATGTGCATGAGAACCAAGATGGTGCAGATGGTTACAAGCAAGCCTCAAGGACCTCAAGGCCTCTCCTGTAGGCCAGGATCCACTTTCTGTGCAGCAACCCAGCCTGTGAGGCTGCTAGGCCATATTTTTTTTTTGGTGAAACTAATAATTATACCCCTAGTAATCTATCAGACTTAATCCTTCCATTATAAGCAGCTGGCATTCAGTCTATTCTGTGGGTTGCAGCAATTTTGTAAAAACATGAAAGTACGAGCTTTACTGAGTTTATTCCCTCTACCACTATTTCCAAGCATGCCCAAGGCAGAAAGAGGCTTAAAAGCAAGACCTCATTGATTTTGGAGAGAAGCTATATTATGTTTATTGTCTTACCTCAGCATGACTAAAACCATACTGCTCCTCCTCCCTTCTAGGCCTTCCTACCTTCAAAATGGTAGCTCTACACTACTTTCTACACCACCTGCTTTCACAGTATTATCTGATAGTAAACTTGACAGTACATTTAATGGACTAATGTGACAAGCAAGCACTATCCAATTGTGTTCACCTTGCTGCTAGATCAACATCCTGCTTGGGAATATAGGATTTCCTTAATGTGCTATGGAGTATTTTTCACAGGCAATTTGACATAAAATGAACTGCTGTGGAGTATGTTTAATCGTGACATTTCAGGATATAGATCTCACTTTCTCAAAATGCTCTTTTGGGAAGAGTTACATAGAAAAATCTTGTATAATCATGAGAATACATCAAGTAAGATAGTAAAAACAAACAAAAAAAACATGTTGCTTATGAGGCTGTGGAACAACACTTGCTGCAAAACTCCATTTTACAGAAGACTTTGCATGTCTGCCTGAGTGATAAAATGGAGTTAAAGCTACAGAAAATACTTGATGACAGTTCTAACATGACAGTGGAGGCAACTTAAGACTTTCTTCAAAAGAGAGATATATACTCTTCCAGACCTTGACCCTTCATGGCCAGCAATACTGGTAAATAACATTACTGCTTCTCTTCCTGGTCTTTGTTTGCCTTCAAAAACCAAACTACTTTTTGTTTTTCTTTATGTGGATCTGCTACCCATCTGTCAACATTAAACTCCTTGCTGCTCACCCACTCTTGCAGCTGTCCAAAAATCCTGTGCACCAAAGAACTACTGCAATGTACACTGTGGCAGCATGTCCAGCCTGTCCAAAAAAAAAATAAAAATTAAAAAATGTATCATATCTAGAAAGAAAAATGTATATACCCAGATTACCTGATAATGCTGGAAAGAATTGTTCAGAGATATCCATGTGGTGCCAGTTTGAGCTTGAGACAGTCACCTTGCATGGACAGAAGATGTTTTTGGAAGGTGTGTCAGGTGTCTGCCTGCTTCATCCCCAGCACTCCACAGCCAGTGACTATTTAGCAGCTGTGAGCTCCACCTGACCGAACATGACTCTGTGTATGTGATAAGTCTGCATCTCCTACTAGCCTACCTCATTTCAGTCCTCCTTCAATTTTGTTTTACCTACCAGGAAACAGCCCTGCACTGAACAAAGCTACTCACAGAGACATGTAACTCATAAGTTGCTCACCAACTGTTGCAGATGATGGAGAAGTTATTACTGAGGTAAACACCATCCTGCTGCTGCTTGCCCTTTGTTTGACAAAAAAAAAAAAAAAAAAAAAAAAAAAAAAACAAAAAAAAACATATACCATGATCATATTGGGCTGTTGGAAAATAAGGTTCCCTTGCATATCAGAGAGTGAATCCAACAAAAAAATAAAAATAAAAAAAATAAAGCAATTTTAATTCTATGCGTTTTCCACACAGTGGTTAAAGCACTTTAATTAATCTACATTATACTTAAGCTTTTAGTTAATTAAAAAAAAATATCTCCCATATTCTCTTGTAAATTGTAATGTCACATAAAAGGGCTAGAGAAAGTTCAACAGAAGCCAGTCAAAATGTGGAAGAAGCAGGAATCGGGCATTATATGTCAGAATTATTGATGTCATAGCATTGATCAGGTATTATAAATTATTACGAGGTATTATAAATTATTATTTCACTGGTTTGTGATAAGGTCTAGAGACCTGTCAGAACTAGCACACTATTGTGCATAAAAATGCATAATTTTATGTATGCACATATATCATTCACACAAATACAGAAAGGCATAAAGTCTGTTCTGAGAAGATGAAAAATAGTCAAAGTTCCTAGCTTTTCCACTCAGCTTTATACAAATGTGTTTTAATGTAAATCATGGCAGAGTCTTTGAGGGAGACAGAGGACAGGAAAAAGAGAAAGAAATCAGTAACCATCTCTTACAGATCACAGAGCCTGGAGAAATAAGCATGAAAAATTACCAGATCAACTCTTGGGGTACTTAAAACCAACAAATACTGAACCTTTTAGAGCAATTTAACTACCCAGATCATTATTTAGTAAAAAATATAGCCAAAGCGTGCATAATCAAAGAGTTTTCTAAATTGCATGGAGACAGCTTTATGGTATTTGGCTTATACATCAGAGCACTGGCCTGTCGCCTATAGATGCATTTGAGACATTTGGCAAAATAAATAACAAATAATAAATACTCAAGCATTTGATGTAGGGTTTTATAAAACTTTGCTTCAAAATTAGTTCAGAATTGCCTGGGATAGGAAAGACAGCTTTCAAAATATTCATGAAAGAATTCAAAAATATTTACAGTTCTTTGCTTTAAAACAACATCATCTGGAAAGAGAGAAACCTGGAAAGTGTTAATACTACAGAGGGCTGGACGTGGCCATACCGAGGGTAAGGCTCTGCACAAGAACATGGCTGGTCCCCAGGCCCCTGGCACGAGAACTGTGCTAGGTAGTGCTGAAGGAGAAGCTCAGAAGGAGCCAGGGAGGACCGCCGTAGCTCCTTCTTTAGAGACACGTCAGCTGAAAAAACTTGAGAATGAACTAATTAAAAAAGCACTTCCAGCAAAGTCAGGCAACAAAGTCAGCTCTTGGAAAGCTGGCCTTCTGTTTTGTAGACGGAGAGTTGTCATGATCTCCTTGGAGCTTCATCCTGGCTCAGTATGTGCATTTCTAGGCCTCCCTTGAAACGAGCATGCTGCATCAGAGGAGAGCAACAAAAGACGCTGAGGTAAGATTGGGATATGTCGGTAGTTTGCGCCTGAATTGTAGGATTGGATGAGGTGGTCTGGAAGATATGACAATATTATAATTAGGGTACACCAAGGGCTGCAGGTAAGGCAAGGGCCCAAAACTTGATTGGGAAAATATGAGGTCAAAAATAAGGACAGTTTCCCAACTATTAAGTCTATAAGCATATTGACTTAAAAAAAAAAAAAAAAAAAAAAAAAAAAAAAGTATTTGGGGAGTGCTTGAACAAGAGAGGACAATGAGCAAAGTAATTTGCTGGAGACACGGTATTGCTGGGGCGTCCCAGCAGATCTCTGCTGTTCGTATTCTGTGCACTAGAAACAGCAACCGCAGTATTTAGGCAACTCCGTGGAGAGCAGAATATTTTTCTCTTCCTTCAAATGCTGATGTAGATGACAGCTCATGTATGTTCAGGTTCAACGTTTTGATAATGCTGGCATGCATCTGGAAAAGGGGCAAAGAAGGTGTTGCACATCACGAGGCTGGCACATCCATTTGATAGGGAATGCATGTATGTGCGTGGGGAGGCAGGAAAGGCGGATGTTCTGGCTTGTGTAAAGTTGGCTGCATGCCTCACGCTCACACATGCAGATCATCGCAGCCTGATGCATAAATCCTCCTCCAGCTTATTTATAAATGTTTCCACTTAAGCAAAATAAAAATAATAATAATAATAATAATAAATACAATCATTTACTATCTTTTCCAGCTTCATCTTTTTTTTTTTTTTTTTTTTTTTTTTTTTTTTTTTTTTTTTTTTTTTGGGAAGGGAAGGGGAAGTGCAGATCTTTTGGCTGAAAACAAAAATGGGAGAAGACAGAGAAAAACAGCAAAGATTAGCATATCTAAGGCTTAGCAGGTCTGTGAGCACACACACATTTCCTACTGGACAGCAAGCTCCAGAGGCAAGACCGTGCTTATCTGAAGGATGTTTTGTCGGCTGCTCTTTCCCATACCTATGCTTAAGGCTTGACTCTAAAAGAGGGATCTAAAGGAGGACCTCCCTCTGCCCCTAACATATGGGGAGCTCCCTGGCCAAACTAACCATCTTCACTCTTTCATGTCCACTTGGGGAAGTATTGGGCTTAGCTGTGCCCAAAGCCAGATCGGGGGGGCCTCAGTGTTTTGCCTCTCCAGCCTTGTTTCAGCCTTTGAGTGAGGAATGTAGCAGTGGTTTCTGCTCAGAGCCCTGACGCAGAGAGCCAGGGCTTGCAGCCTGCCATGCACTGAAAATCATGGGACTATGCGTTATGTGCAGGTTATTAAAGATTCTGCTTACTTTACAATGGTCTGTTAACAGCTCTAATGTCTTTAACATGTGCAGTCCATTGACTTTTAAGTAACGTTTTATTGAAGTAACTGCCGTGGTTATTAGGCAGTAAGATTTACGCTTCATTTTCAGTCCTGAATCTGGAAATCTGGAAAAGAAAAATGGGAGAAAGCGTAACAGAGAGATGACATGTACCAAGAGACGGGGAAGGTATTGCCTGGGGCACTGTTCAGGGTGCAGCCACAAGGCACTGTCCCCAGGTTGGCCAGGAGCTTCATGAAGGGCTAGCAGGATTGATGCACGGAGCAACCTCCTCCTTAGTGGAAATTCAGCGCAAGCTGCTTTCTTTGCACCCCTTAAGTATGAAATAATATTTGCAGATGTGAACTGAGGGAGAGTTTTGTGGCACGTTTACATCTCAATGCAGTTTGCATTAAGGAGCTGGCACTTGACTTTTGCTCATTGAAGAATTAACATAAATCTTAAACCTTCGTAATCTACTGGCACTGGCGACAAACGGGGCCTTTGAATGTGATGCTGCATGTTTCTACTGGCTCCGTGTTTTAAAGGCTCACATCTTGCATAAATTTCTTTTTAATGCAGAATGAAACTTTTAAAATACCTTGTTAAGAAATGACGGTCAGTGATTTTTTTTTTTTTTTTTTTTCCTATCTGCAGTTTTATGGAGTGTGTTTTTTGATTCCCTAAATTGCTTCTTTCAGTCTTGTCCTTTCTCCGAGCCACCACTTAGGGCCGGCTGGTGCACCCTAGAGCTGCAACTGCTCTCACAGTGCTTTCTAAAACCAGAGATAAGACATTTTTGTACATTTATGGTAAAACAGAGATTGCAGCCCACTGGCTGGTCTTGGCCTGCCTTAGTTCCTTTGTTTTCAGAGATGTAATCTGTTCTTTTTCATCCCATCACCCATGTCTGAACTGATGGAAGATGATTGTCTGTCATACTGCAGGCTTAAGTTACTAACTAGCCTTTCAGCTGCACAGAGGCCTTGAGAAATGCACTAATACATTCACAACAGGAGGAAACTGCCAACAGAAACAGATCCTGAACTGGTTCCCAAACAGGATGACAAAAAAAGTCCACTCAGACCACACACAATCCCTCTGCTTTGCATGTGGGTCCTGTCGCACACGCTTGCCTTGCCTTTGCTGTATAAACAGCAGACAACTGAACCTTACATCGGTGCATAAGAACGTCTCCATTTTAGTGAAATACTGCATTTAACTCAGAACCTCCAAGTTCACCCCTGTAGGAGTCTCTGGTTCTCATGAAGATGTTCTGCACCATTTTGTAAACACCACTCCAGCCTTCTTTCAAAAAAGTCCCCAAATTCCAGAGGCACCTGCACACACATTACATTTCCTACAGCTCTTAGGAAATCTTTGATCTCAGGCTACTCTTATTTATATTACTGTGGCTGAAACAAAGCAAAACAAAACAACAACTCTTTATTGAAGCTATAGAATAAACCCAAATTGTTCTCTTTAAAGCCATGATTAATCAGGCTGTTTATGAAAATATGGCTTTGATGATGCCATGCATTTAATGCAGGCATGCAGTGATTTGGAAGGAGAATTTTCCAGCACTGAGTGTTTTCTTCAGCAGGCGAAATAAAAATCCTGGGAAAGAAAAGTCAAGTCTCTGTGAAAAAGTGTGACGAAATCTAAGTTGCAGAGGCACAAACTATAAGAGTCTAGAGCCTGACGTACCTGCAGAGCATCACTCTGTTTCAGACTTACTGTGAAAGCTCTCCATCATGTACTCTGTGAAGAAAAGTTTATTATGGGTTGAAAATGCCTGGCCTTTCTAAATTCCCAGCCTAATATAAAGCCTCTATAGGGGACTTTTCCAGCACAGGATAATAGCCTAGCCCAACACCTTTAATAAAATCAAGGTGACAGACCATGAAAACATTTGCTTCAGCACTATAAGCAAATCTGATACTGTTGCTGAAAGATGCCTCAAGGCATCTGTACAAGTCTTCAAGAGAAGTGGCGGTGGTGCTAGTATGTGGGGGGGGGGCTTCAGATCAGCAAACCCAGAGCTCCTTTTGGACAACGGCTGTAACTTTGATATTTTAAACTGCCTAGAAGCACAAAGAGCCAAGCCCAAACCCCATGCAAAGATTATGGGGCAGAAATTGTCATTTAAAGGGAAAAATATTTTCCCATTAAAATTTGAGTGTTTTTTTAGCACTCTGTCACGTGAGAGATGTGGTTTCATAAATTAACACTGGTAGAACATGAAGGAATTCAAGAAACAAGCATGAAATTATTTTGCACAGCAGTTCACGGCTCATACTTCATCAAACCTGGCACCAAAAGGGTAAGATATGTAACTTCACAACTAAGTGTACGTGTGGGGGGAAGATGGCTACTACAGCTCACTTTTGTTACTCTGAAATGCTGTTTACCCTATAAACAACAAGAGCTACTTTTGTAAATCCCCAGACAGGAAGCTGGCAATAATAAACCTTAAGGTGAATTCAGGGTTCTTTTGGGACAGGAGAGTTCTGTTTAGTTAAGCCTTTTGTGTTAAAATCTAGGCCAGATTTATTTCAAATAGCTTCTTTATTTTTCTGCTTTGTTTTTTAAATCTATGCACCCAACTTCAGAGCTCAGATAGCTTTTAGATTTTTTACTAACATCTTTCAGAAAGATTCTTCCTGATTATTTTCTTTTTATGTCATTGCAGTGCATGTCTGCCATCAGATAATATCATAGCTAGATCTGTGTTATGTAGTAGAGGCAAGACTGACATGACAAAGTGTACAACGAAGCATAGGAAATACAACATAAAAAAAAATAAATCTAAGATCTATTTTAATTTCAAGCCAATTAGCAGTCAGAAATACACTGATTTGCAAATAGGAGCTGGGCACAATTTTTCCTAGTTTGTGCGGTGTGGTTTAAAAAAAAAAAAAAAAGCTCAAGGGAAACGAGGGAAGGGAGGATGGAAAACCGTTCAAATGGGTCTAGAATTGTAGTTTTGCATAATCAAACCAATCTTATATGTCTCCTTTTTTTTTTTTTTTTTTTTTTTTTTTCCCAAAGAATCAAACAATTAAAAACTGTATAGTTCTTTAGAAGAAAAGAGCAAAATAATAATCTGATGTGCTAAGGGCTAGATATGCAATGTACTATGCAGCGAGGGGTGTGCAAAATGCTACCACAGAATGGCCTTTTGCATTTCATTATTCCAAGATTTGTTGTTGAAGAAAGGGTGGAAAACAGAATTATTTAAAAAGATGTAAAACACGGCTGAAATTTCTGTCTTGAGACCACTATGAACTTAAAATTCAGCCATGTGTAACAAAGCCCCATAAGACCTATAAACTCCTTAACTCCCTCTTAATCAGTTTTTTGGGAAGTTTTAAGAACTGCTTAAGTCTTGGGCTGCTCTTCTGTGCAGAGATAATGTGTCCCAGACATAAGGTAAATTGCAGTAGGTACACTTCCTAACCAGGAGAGAAATTCATAATGTGACATACCAGTATTTCCCATCTATTTCCTGTTTCTGGAAATCTCCTTTTTGTTCTTTGAGGACTTAAAGCAGTATAATGAATTCACAAAGGGTCAGCTGTTACAGTAAGGAACTGTGGCAGTAACTGATCATCTCAGTTTTGGTTTGAATAGCCTGGGATCACCCTCTTGCTGAAAACAATTTAAAGAGCACACAGTCTGCCCATAACCCTTTGTGCCTGGTGTCCTGAGGCAGGGTCAGGTGGGATGGGACTTCGGGCATTTTAGGCATTGACAGACCATCCCAGACCGCTTACCTTCTCCACTTACACCTTCTTGAAGTGTGACCATGGTGTCAGAAACTTTGCCACTGGGTTTTCCTGCCATTGCCATGAAATAACAGATGTGGAAAGGGTTAAGGCACATTTCCTGCTGCCTAAAGCATGTCAAACATTTATAGCTGGCATTTATTTATGGTATTTATGTATGATGGGCACTCTTGCACTGTACACTGGTGCTCAGACTTTGAGGCTTCAGGTACTTCAAGGCACTGCTGGAGTCCGGAAAGCAGTTGCCAAGCCCGATCCCTCCTGGTACTTGTTAGGGATAGGCTTAGCTGTAAATTCTCCCACCTCTGAACCAGGAAGCAGGATACGGCCCTTGATATCTAAGATGATACAGATTTTGTTCTGCATTTTTAATTTAAAACATCATTCGAATCTTCTGTTCAGGCACCACGTGTATTAGAAGTGGATGTGTCTCTTTTAACCTAAGAGCTCCAGTTACTTCTAATCTTGCTCAATTTTCTGAAAATGAGAAGATGAAAAGAAATGCTACCTTTTTATATTATGGCAAAGCATTTCAAGTGTTTGAGCAGTCATGCCTCTTCACTCACCCAGAGGAGGCGTTTTATTTTACCCTTCCACTTTTGTGTTATCAGCCAGCACAGGGCCCTGTTCTGCACCTTGAACTGAACTCTGCAAGATCCAGGGGCAGGGAGCCATCGTGATTTTCATTATTTTAATTCGTTATTAAAATTTTATTCTGGATTGAAAGGAGACTAGAAAGTTCTTGGGTCTGGTTTCATGTCTCCATTCACTCATTTGTTATTTTACTTAGCTTTGAAAATACGATATTGAAACTGAGGTACAGCAGGGTTGCTATCTCTTTACTTATTTATTTTTAACTTTCATTAGCTCCTTCTCAGTGCTGTGATATTTAATGGCAAACAGCTCAGGCCAGCTTGTAACACAGATTAGGGGAAAAGAACAAAATAAGAATGACAGCTTTTTAATGTTTAGAAACACCTGAAATCAAACATGCTCTTTCTGGTATTTTTTTCCATCAAAGCTGCCTGTGGATTTTAACAAGTGACAAGCTCATTGCTGGGAACAGCTGAAAGGCCTGGAGACGTACATGCCTCGGTGTAGTCCCTGGCGCTATGCATTGCAACAGCTCCTTGAATGTCAGGTCAGAGCTGGCTTTTAAAGCTCCCACATACGTATTTATACATACAACGTCCTGTTAAAATGCAGAATGAGACTTCATAGTCTATGGGAAAAATATGTGTTGGGAATCCTACTGAAATTACTGTTTATAGGTACAGGCACATGAGCTAGAGAGGCAGTTTATAAAAATCTACATCACTGTCCATATTAACCTTATTTTGCAATGTACTTGAGGAAAGAAAAGAAATAAAAGGGATTGGAAATAGCCTTTCCAATTTGGACATTTCTATCAGATGTTTTATTGCTTTTGAAACTAATATTACCAATAAAAATATAGCTTTAAAACAATTATGTTGCCGTGGTGAAAGGTCTAGCATGAGATATTTTAACTGGTGGATCACTGAATGATTTACTCTCTCTTTTCCTCAAAAACATATTATGTTATTTGTCCTTAAATCACAAGATGCAATCTCACTCATTCATTTTTAAAGAAAACAACCTTGCCACATAAAGAGGATTTACTCCACAGTTACTAGTACAAATGAGCCGAAGAACAGTTTTTTAGACTTCGCAGAGATGAGGTATAACTTTAAGTAAAATACTGTTTTCCCTGTTATTGCTATAAAAAGCATGGTTCATGTTCTTGCATTTAAATAAATTGCTTGATGCAATGATAGTTCAATAAAAAAAAAAATAATAATAATAAAAAATGTATATAAAACAAACACCAAAAAAATGCTCCCCTGCTAGGGTTGGTCTTTGACTTGCCTGGAGTCAGAAGGAGATTTTCCTGCATTTCCACCCACAGAGCCGGGACAAGAGCTGCCGATGAAGGCACTGGGAGCTTGGGAAAACGAGACCATGGCATGAACTTGCTTTAAGATTACGTTTAAAATTAAGCCAAGCACCCCAAGGCCATTGAATTTCATGAATCTTTTCAAACATCTCAAGTGTTTTAGAGAATGCATTAGGGGGGTGTTTACAGGTTGGGTTTCAGCCATTCCATATCCCTAAAAATTCTCCCAGCACTTGGAACTAAGGAGGAAAAAGATCTTCACTTAATGTCTAAAGAGGTTTAAAGTTGTTTTTAATATTTTTAAAAAATATTTTTAAAAGATACAACAACTAGCGAGCTTTTTGTAGAAAATCTATATTAAAAAATGAGAAGTTAGCATCTTGAAGAGGTCTTCTTTTTGCCTGCACAGTATCAATATTTACCAAGGAAAAAATAATGATAATATGAAGATTACCCTTTATTTTCTAGTATGTTCATACAGTTCAAACATCATCTGGGACTTAGAGCAACAGATGAAAGTCATAACACCAGGGCAGGGCAATCAAATGACTCTGCAAAATCATTGTATTAAGTAGTTTTTACCTTGGTTATTTTTACTAGCTTGACGTAAAAAAATCTTGCTACACAAACAGAAACAAAGAAATGACATAAAAATTTTTGTGAAAGATGAACTTATAGATAATAAATCCAATGCAATAGCTCAGGTATTTCTTCTCAGGTTAAAAAAGATGCTACTTTTCAGTAAAATACCTAGGAACATCACGATGCCACAGAAACTGCAGATAAACCAGAAACTCGCATTCATTCACTGGTCTCACCATGTGGTGGCAGTCTAAGGCATGTGTTCACCAGGCATTTCCATCTTTGTAACTGCAGCCCGAAATAAATATCCTGCTCCTTCAAATGTCGCTCTACTGGCGCTTTCCCATTGCAGACAGCAAGGGACTTGCTTGTAAAACTACTCAGCAGTATACTCGGTCTCCATAAATGCTGACAACTCTCTTTAAAAGAAAGGTGAGACAAAATGTGAGAGGCAAAAATAACATAGACACAGCATCCAAAAGCTGAAGCTAATCTACTTATATAATTTTTGAAACACCATCGATACTGTGCCTTCATTCTCTGTTGCGGTTTCATTGAACATTGACCAAAATCTTTGTATAAATTGCATGAACCATTCCCCCTCTCTCTCCACCACACCCTCCCTTTTCATTTTTCTATTTCCATGTGTTTTGCTATTTTCCCCCCTCCAGAAAATTCCAGCTCAGACACAAGCTACTAGCATGCTCGCAGCCTTTCGTGTGGAGAAGGCCTGCTTTATGCACTATGTCCTAGTCCTGTGTAGTTTTGCAACTGCTCTCTGTGATAATTTTTTTACTGCTCTGTTTATTTCAGTTTTGGATTCCTTGTGAAAACAGTTCATGGAATTTAACAAAATAAATAAATAAAATCTTCCTTCAGGTTTTAAAAATCATGATGAATGAGTACCATCTTGCGTTATATTATACATATTTATAATTGAATCTGCTCATTTTAGGACTTCAGCACATGCCACTCCTGCAATATATTTTTCTTCAGATACACAGTTTCCCCCTTTCTGATTCATTAGCCTTCACTGGGCAAACTCACTGCCCCGTTCATCTTCTGTCTGTGTAACTTCTATATAAGAGTACCCATCTTAACTTCATGCTCTTCTCTCACATAACTTCTCCCTTCATCTAGCATTGTGATAATCTTAGTCTATTAGGATTTATGCTAAACATTCCTTATCTAAATTGTATACACATATAATTCATACAATTATTTGAATTCCATTTCTGTATTCTACTAATAGATCCTACTTTGATTCCTTGAATCCTCATCAGTGCTCACAGGGGCAAAGAAACAGGCAGTTACAACTATCAATGTATGATCAGTTACTGGCCTGCTTACTTCACCTCCTTCTTTCTACTCATTATCTAACCTCAAAAGGTTAAATAACCCTAATTTGCTCAGAACTACACTGAACACTTCTTCTCTCTGCTCTAATTCAGTACAAGCTGATTTAAACCATCCTCTGATTTTTTTTTTTAATTTATTTTTTTTATTTTATTTTTTTGCTCATCGTGCATCACTCAGTTTCCATTCCACGTGACAATAATCATATCCAAATGAAAAAGAATTAAATAAACGTGACGTTTTGTGACACGCTGTATCAGATGCTTTCCTAAATTAACGGAAACCACCCACAGCTTGGGAACCCCTGCTAGGCACATCACCCCCTTCTTCCTTTGAAGCCAGGAAGACGGACTTGGATCCGTGGTAGAAATGTCATGATTCCTGGCCTGTCCTTGGTTCCAGGGTGAGCATGTCATGTGTTGCCCCACACTTTCATTTATAGGCAGCTAAGGCAACCCTTCGATGAGTGGGTGTGTGTCTGACTCCACTGTGTGCCCCAGTTGTGGAGAATAGGTGTTGATACTTGCCCTTGGCTGGGTGTATGCCCATGCTACTCCATGGGGTGCTGGAGCTGGTAGCAGTTGCCACCACCTCAGGTTCCCTCAACGAATGAAAGGGACAGAGAAGGGGTCACCGCTGAGGTGTTAAGGTGGGGGAACGAGCTCTTTCTGGTGGCAAAGGGAAGGCCAGGGAGAGGAAGAAGCCCTGGTCCCCACTTAGGTGACGCCAGGGTGCCCGCTGAAGGGAGCTCCATGCTGTGCTCTGCCTCGCATGCGTGCGGCTCAGCCGGCTCTGTACTTCCAGTAATTCAGTCAGGACAGTCACGTCGTAGCCATGTGGAGTCAGTTACCGAGTCACAGTGAATTACTGAGGAAAGGATTTCATAATTAAAAAGGACAATAAAACGAAGAGCTTTCCACAACAGTGGAGTCCAGAATTATAATGATGACATACAAGAAACAAGAAAACAATTACATTTGGGCTTGGTTTAAGGCCGGGCAGAACCTCTCCAGAGGAGAGCCTGGTCCTGCTCTCCCCCCAGCAGCCCAAAGAGGGCCAGGAGAAAGGGGTGAAAAAGAATGAAGTGAGAATAGGAAGTCAGAAGGAAGATGTCCCCTCTCCCCTAGGTGGTTAGACTGGTAAAGACAATGCTCTGGGGCCATCAGATGAAAAGTAAGGCCCAAGACTCGGTATCAGCTGAGGGCTTCAGAAAGACTTATTTGTGAGAAAACATGTTTGTGAGGAGACATGAGGAGAATTAACGTTAGCAGTGAACAGTGTTAACACAGCAAGTCTCCTCATGGTCTTACTGCCCTGAACCATGGCACCCTGTGGAAGATTATTTCAGGTATTGTCCAGCTTCTTGTGTGGTGCCTGTCTCTGTGCTATCCGAAAGCCTTTGTGCCAGCTGGCTTCAAAGCAGTGAACTGAATGACTTTCCTGGCAGGGTGAACAACAACAGCACAAAAATGTTAACAGGGTTGGACTCAAGCTGTCCTGCAATGATTTGCTTTCTGCCTTGTTCTCCAGATGGCCACATGGTCAGACTTTCCCTGAGGGCATCATGCCAGGACCTCACCAATGCCTCACTGATTGAATACTCTTCTACCTGGGCACATGTGGTTGCAGACACTGTGAAACTTGTTTGTTCTAGGCAATGTCTTTTCTTCAAGGGAAAAAAAAAAAAAAAAAAAAAAAAAAAAAAAAAAATTAGAAAAAAATATAGATCATGTTAATTGGTTGTTTTTCATATGATACCTCTTTTGTTTTATTTCCAGTATATTAGAAGAGTTCTTGTTTGAAATGCAAAGTCTTGTCTGCTTTAAGGTACCTGTGTGTCCTACATAGTCATCTGCTGCCTGGGACAGAATAGATGGGACAGTTATTCACCTTTGGAAGCTGTCAAAACTTCCATATGCAGTAGAGGACAGGGTGTTATACATATCAGAAGATTTACCTGTTATCTCTGCCTTCTATAATGATGAAGAAGGCAAGGCCTCTCAGTTCTGTCTTCTAAAATACACAGTAGAGTTGTTTTTGTAAAGTATTCAGAATATCTACAAATTAAAAACATTAATGGATACTTATTATTGTGATGCCCCTCAGAATTCATGGGGTATACATACTTACACTTCAAGTCATAATAAAAATAGTGGTTTTGCATGGCAACATCTGCTTTCTCCTTTGTTTCCTGGACTAAATAAAAGCCCTCATTTGAAATCCAAATCTAGAATTAATCCTCACTTTTGAGATGAAAAAGAAGTGAGTTGTCTCCCTATCTGACTATTAGTCAACAGGGCAAAAGAGGTCATTTGCTTCTTCTCTTGATTTGCCAGTCAGAGAATTCCCCACAGTCCCTTTCATATTACTGGAGACCATCCTACCAAGTGGAAGAGCTCACCTACCAACCAAGAACATAACGGAAAAAGTACCTCTGTAAAGTACTACCAAAAAGATAAATGCTAACTTTACACCTACCAGACTGAGATAGGAAGATGAGGGAGCTCGGCACTGTGTTATTTTAAAGGGAGAAAGGCCACGAGTTTCAGAATTTAGTATGTCACACTGGAGGCTCTGAACTGAAGCATTTTCAGGTCTGGTACATCCAGATGGATACTGCACTCTGCTTCAATGTTTGTTCCTTTGTAAAGTATTGCTAACATCATGAGTGAATAGTTAGCCTGATCATTAATTACTTTCAGAATTTCATAACAATATTGTTGTGTTGATGGTCTCTCATTTACAGTCCTCAACCATTCTCAGTAGTTTCTATGTAAAAGTGAGAAAATATTTTCCTATGTCTACAGTTTTTTGGTATAGAAACATATAATGAAGCATTCAGTAAAAAATCAAAACACATGTAAACATGTTTTTTGCCTATGTAAACATATTGATGTATTACCAAGGTGCCTTTACTTAGACAAAAAAAAAAAAAAAAAAAAAAAAAAAAAAAAAGGAGAGAGAGAGACTAGACTTTGAATGTGAGTGCTAGAAGTCTTACACAATTAAATCTCTCACTTAATTCAGAGTTTAACTCCATGGTGGTTATTGCAACTTGTGCTCTTGGGTGCTACTGGGTATGAATCCTGCTGAAATCACAGCCTGAGTTTTTTTCCAGAAATTTCGGTGTATTGGCAATTAATTAAATAGAGCAAAATCTCCTTCTGCAGATCTTCCCAGGACATCTTATTGATGCCAATGGAAGTAGACTTTCACCCATGCACAGGAAATGCATTAGGCTTACAAAGATAATGCAAGATATGTGAACTGTGTAGAAATGAGTGTTGACTGAAGATATTTTTTTCATCTAGTGTAGAACTGCAGCCACTCCACTTTCTTTTGTAGTATCACAGGTAGGTGAAGCCAAAGTGAAACACAATGAAAGGCTTGGGTCTGAACCAAGTCTCACTTTTAAACCATCAGTCAGGCTCGGCACACACAAAAGAGAGCCTGGCTTCACGTATCTCAGTGGACCTTTTCAAATGGCAGCTGAAGTTCACATTTACAATAAAACACAAAAACAGGGGAATATTGCATAGCTCTAATGATAAGTCCTGTTGTTGATGGCTATCCACTTGTGGATGCCTGTCAGTTTGGTGAAATTAATGAAATTACTTTGTCCTAACCCACTGGGACAGTAGTTAGATGTTTAATTGTATTAAAAGATATTATATTCATTTACCTGCCCTCCTGATGCAAGAATTCAAGTTGATTCTTATGTTTTGAGCTGTTGTCACACCTTAACAATTGATAGCAATTACCTGCTTTATAGTTCCTTTTCCAGATGCTCTGTGAAACGACACAGTACCTTTAAGTTTAGTTTTTAATATCCGGTAATTCTAACATCTAAGTGAGAAAAAGTGTATAGCAACATACAGTTTTCTCCTTGATCTCATGGACAAGCGTTGTCTGAAGACTCTGAAGCATTTGACAATGCATCCTTTTCTGGATCAAAGAAAACTCACATCTGCCTCTCAGCTTGGTACGGTCATTTAAAACATCCCCTCCCTCCCCCAGCTCCAGAAAACAACTCTAACACAAAACCCATACACAAAATCTACTAGAATTTGTACAAATTGTACAAATTTTTGTTGGCATTTAAAGCAAATTCCATTGAACTGACTACAAATATTTGAAATCTCTCTCCTGGGTAATAGTAGCACAATGGAACTGGAAAGGGAATAGTGCACACTTGGATATACAAACTCTCCAAATCAAAGGGTTAAAAACAAGGGATCATTTGTTCTGAACAGTTACAAAAAAAAACACATTTACCAAACAGCTGCTGTATGACTTGAAACAAAACCTTGTTAAATGGCAGGTTTTAATGCAAAAATATGAGAGGGATGGAGCACAAAACATCTCTGATCTCCATGTCCCTTACAGCATTAATCTGTCTTTTCCTCACACCACTAACAGCTCAAGAATTCAGATTGCCTCCTTTTGCCTGACAAGTTTGCATCGCTCTTTCAAATAACTGCAGCTGACAAACACGGCCAGAATTGAATTATGTCAGTTTGCGCCTGCCGTTTACCCATTGTTCATTAGAGATAGAAGGATATTAGTGCCTGGTTTGTGACCACTGTAGTTAAACACCTTAAAGCCTATAAGTAAACTTGCCTGTAAATCAAAAAGGCAGAGAGTTTTCTCATTTCATCAAGTGTAGTTTTACTGTCTGCTGTCACCACAGCTGTCAGCAGGATGCTTAACTGCTCTAATTGTCTAAGGGCTCATTCCCTCACCCTAACTAATTGTTTAGATCTGCTAATCTGCATCCGTCATCTGTGAAGGGGCTAATGCTGTTCTCATCTCCTCGTTTATAGGAGTCAGCTATAGTGAATCCGTAACAAGATCTACAGGGTTTACCTACTACCCCGTGGTGAGATGATTGCATGCAATTGGGTAAGTGATGCTGTCTTGTGGGCTAGTGAGGATAAGGATAAAATCTTTAGGAGATGGTAAATCACAGCAGCTACCAAAACTGGGACATAAGCAGAAATAATAGCACAGTAAATGGCTTCAGTTCTGCAACACAGACCTAACTAGTAATAGACAGAGGGACTGCATCAAAACTTTATATAACTGAACTCAAGCTGATCTGGCTGTGTTTGCCATGTGTATGTGCTTGTCTTAAATATTAGGAATGAAAAAATAATGATGCGAGTGTTGCGTTGCTTCTGTATATCAAATCCTTTTAAAAATGATTCACTGTATTTCAAAGGACTTCCATCTTAATTTATTTACACAAGTTTCATATAGTGTATAGCACTTTATTCAGTCAAATGTTGATCAGAACCCATTTATTTAAAGACCACTTTGTGCATACACATATGGAATGTAATTGTTTTGTGGGTCATTCTTTTTTTTTTTTTTTTTTTTTTTTTTTAAGTACCCCTGGAAGTAAAAGTAAGGTTTAAGATTCTCTAGGATTTTCTGGTCATTCTATTAAAATTCCCCTTGAGTTTGCCAACTATTTGTTGTAAATAATATTAACTTGAAATTATCTAAATTCTGTAAGCAGAATTCTGGCTTAAGTGAGGTCCAGTCCCGAGTCAGCAAATCCCAGGTTGCTTCTGTTACCAGTCACAAACTACTGTCTGCTTATCCAACCTTATGGTACTAGTGTAGATAAAAGGCCTGATCAAATAACAGAAAGATTGTTGTTGTTTTGAATGTAAATTAGCATAATGATTTATTTACCTCTATGAAACCTGCCTGTGGATATTTCAGTCTGCCTGAATGTTAACCATAGTTCTCTATGTGGGTCTATTACACAGCTTGGATCTCTATGTGAAATTCATAGCAAATATTTGATCTGGATAATTGTCAAGTAATATCCATTCTCTTGTTTTACCGTTTTGCTTTTCAGTCCTGACCTCTACTGCTGCTTGTCCTCATTCCCTTCTTCACCCCCAGCCAGGTTCCATAGCTACCTTGCTGAGGATGTTAAGCCACACTGGAGAAACCACATGTGGTCAAGCACCATCACAGCCCTACTGCTGGCCACAAAGGCAATAGCTACCAGCTCCATGGATGGGAAGGCTCCTACCAGGCTGAAGAAACACACAAGTGGTCTGTAGTCATTGATATCTTGTATTTCCCCTGGTAAGTATGGGCAATTGGAAATTTTGTCTCCAAGGAGCTTACAACTTAGCAGGTGTAGGTACAGTGAGCTTTATACGAAGAGGATGCCAATAACTCATAAAATACAGTACCAATAGGTTTCTTTTGAAAGACTAAAGCCTAAATTGAAAAGATAGGCAGAGGACAGAAGGAGAAAAACAAGAAAATTCCTGTTTTACAATTGGGTAGTATAACGTCTGAAACCCCATACTTATAACATTTGAAAATTAAGGGTAATTCTTTAAAGTTAGTCAGTTAAAAAATCCCTCTATAGACAACCAAAACAAGTAGAGTTTGCTACATTCAGATCTTAAGTGAAAAAGACAATGTAAGGCAAAGGGGATCCTAATCTCTGCATTTCAACTAAGTTCCTGAAGTGTGATGGGATGACTTTTGCCCCAAGAGATTAACTGAATTGTTCTCACACAGGAAATCTATGGCAGAGCCAGGAAGCAAGTTTACTTTCTAAGACAGGACCCCATAAAATCAGTAGCCATCCATAGCCAGGAGATGACCTGACTTCAGCTGTGTTCACTGTTTCTCTATGGAGTTTTATTTTCAGGGGAAGTGATTATAGCCTACTCTGTAAGACCTCATTCCTCATTTTATAAATGTTCAAATCTTAATAAGAGTACAATTATGGGAAAGGAGGTTTTAAATGAACCAAGTCTGTGCCAAGTAAATTAAGGAATCTTTGAAGTGATCCCACCTTTGATTTATGTACTGACTAAACCTTGACTTTCAATCTAGATTTCTTCAGCAAATCTCTTAAATCAAAAGTTTCATTGCACTGCAGTTCAGGAATTAATCTGACTGTGAGACTAAGGGGAAAAATATTGTACCGCAGAACAGTAAACTGCTGTAACTCTGAAGTTACACTCAAACTAAGAAAAAACATGCTTTGTGTTATTAGCATGATAGGGCTTTAGCCAGCCCACAGCTTCCTTCCGACTCTTGGCCTGCACCCTTATTCTTGGGGAGGTTTCTGATCTGGGCCACGTTCACTGAAATGTGTCCTCTCTTCAGGGCTACAGTCTATGACTCCAGTCAGTCTAACAGGGATGACAGAGCAGTGTTTTAGATTAAACTTAGCCAAATATTATTGATATGTTGTGTTTCATAATTATTTTGGATCTTCCTTTTCATTGCAGTAGAGATGTGTTTTGCCTCTGCAGCCACACAGTGCTGACATCTCAGGTATAATGCTTCTTAGAGAGTCACAAGGTGGCCTTTGGTCTCTTTTCCTTCATGAACCCAATTTAGCAGAGAACTTAAACAAACACAAAAAACGGTCCCTTGTCAACAAACTACATTGGGCAAGCTGTGCTTGATCTTAGGGTAGTATGAGCAGTGAGCCCCGTGCTGAGAGCTGCAGACTAATGAGCTCTGTTTGAGCTGATTGCAGTGACTCAAAGTGAGAGTGTTGAGTTTGAGCTCCTTCTGGCAGAGGAAGGACTGGGGGCCCAGTCTCTCTTTGCCTGGCACAGTGCCCTGACCACTAGGGTAGCATGCAGAACATGATCAGTGCTATTTGGAGAATGGATCAGAAAGAGCATCACAGGATTGAATTACACTCCTAAATCCAGCCAAAAGTTTTAAACCTTAAATCTTAGGCATGATCATCCAGAATATAGTGAAGATTTCAAACACAGTTACTCTTTTGGGGCCCTCAGTGTGTTGTGGTTGTCTCCAGCTCTTTTATGAAACCATTTTTCCTATCCTTGCTCTGTGAAGTCTTCTTCCAGAGCTGGGTGTAGTGGGTTTACGTGGCAAGGTTTTGGTAGCAGGGGGCCATAGGGGTGACTTCTGTGAGAAGGATCTAGATGCTGCCCCATGTTTGGTAAGGGCCCCACTGCTGACCAGAGCTGAGCCAATAAGCGATGTTGTTTTGCACATCTGTGAAAGCATATTTAAGACAGGGAAAAAGCCGCTGCACCACTCAGCAGCTGGGAGGGTGAGAGGAGTGGGAAAAAGCCTTGCAGGCGCCAAGATCAGTGAAGAAGGAGGGGGAGAGGTACTCCAGGCACCGGAGCAGAAGTCCCCTGCGGCCTGTGGTGAGGACCATGGTGAAGCAGGATGTCCCCCTGCAGCCCATGGAGTACCACGGTGGAGCAGGGTTCCACGCTGCAGCCTGTGGAGGAGACCACGGTGGAGCAGGTGGACCTGCCCTGACAGAGACTGCGGCCTGTGGAAGACCCCTGCCAGAGAAGATTCTGGGCCGGACCTGTAGGCTGTGGAGAGGAGACCATGCAGGAGCAGGTGACCTGGTGGTGTCCTTGTGGGGGACCCAGGTTGGAGCAGTTTGCTCCTGAGGGATGGACCCTGTGGTATGGACCCATATCTGGAGCAGTTCTTGAATTGCTGCTGCCTGTGGGCAGCCCACGCTGGATCAGTTCAGCAAGGACTGCATCCCATGGGCAGGACCCCACAGCACAGGGGACGAGAGTGACCGAGAAGGAGTGGCAGAGAAGAAGTGCTATAGACTGACCATAACCCCCACTCCCCCATTCCCCTGCGCCACTCGGGGGGCAGAGGTAGAAGAGGGTTGATGGCGGGGGGGGAAAGTGCTTTCTGTTTCTTTCCTTTGTTTCTCACTTCTCTAGCTTGTTAGTAATAGGCAATAAATCTTACTATTTCTCTATGCTGTCTGTTTTGCCCATCACAACAATTATTGCGTGATCTCCTCGTCCTTATCTCAACCCTTGAGCCCCTTTCATCGTATTTTCTCCTCGCTCCTCTTTGAGGAGGGGGAGTGAGTGAGCGGTTGTGGTGGAACTCGGCTGCCCACCCGAGTAAAACCATCACACTGGGCTCTCCAGTGTCTGGCTGAACCTGATGCTCCACGACCTCAGGAACCCATGAGCAAAATGATGGTGATAACATTTACAAACCAGTCACTCACTGAGATGAAGATAACCACGTAGGAATCAAAGACTTGTATCATTCAGAAAGTAAATGAAATTATTTTAAATTAACTATTAAAATATCTTCAATTAATATAGCTGGTCAATAAGTCTTGCAAAATACTTTTATAATTAGCTGTCCCAGTCTTGACATCTGTAGGAAATGGCAAGAAATGACTAGAGCATTACTTGCCATTAATTCTAACCAATAGAAATTTAAAAATACATTTTATAAAAAGGAAAGAGTCTATATTTAAGAATAAAATCAACTTGCTTCCATCAGATCCAAGGTCAGCTGAGGGGAGACACAGGGTTATTTCCAAGAGAGGCAAGGAGTGGTACGTTCAGTGAACCAGATGTCCTCTGCTGGGGCTGTTGGAGGAGAGGGATGTCAGCAGAGGAGAGGCAGGCAGGTGCAGGAGGAAGGAAGGCTCTCTCTAAGAAGCCCTGACCAGCCAGGGCCAGCCTGACTGATTCATGTGTGTAAGATATCTAAAGAGAGACTGAGCAGTGAAAGGTGGGCTTTTTCCAGAAACTGCAGAAAGTGGCCAAACAGGGTTGTGCTGCTGAGCTTGGCATGAATAGTATCTGTTTCTGCTTTCCCTGGAAGAGAGTAGTTTGAATGGGCATGTAAAGAAATCACAAGGAAATAAAGGAATCAATAGCGACAGGGGTCTTTTGGCAAAATAATAATAATAATTTAAAAAAAGACTGAATATTTTAATTGTACAGACTTTGATCAGTGGTCAAACTGAAAAAAAAAAATGTTTTGTGCCATTCACTTATTGGAATAAATGCTGAAGATATCAAAGGAACATGGTAATCTCTCTGGACTATGCTATCGCATTATAGACATAAGTCAAGCTACTCCCTGATTTATTAAATTCTGCTCTACTGTGAGCACAGCTTCTCTTAACCATTCACTGTTCCTTGACACTATTTCTCTTAGGAGTGTCTAAATACAATCAGATTTCTTTTCAAGCCTTCTCATCTACCACTTGCCATCTTCCAAACTGATAAGTGTCTTCAGTTACTATTACTGTGAGGGAAACTATATAAGAAAACTGAAATTCATAAGAAAAAGAACAAAAACAAAAAAATAATTGGAAGACAATGACTGGAGCAGTTGTGACACATCAAGTGCTTAAGGTTAACAGCATCTTTATATTCACAACTCTGTTGTGCATTGGCTTCTGTTACACTGCATAATGTTTGTATGCTATTAATGCTACATACATTGCTTAGATGAATGGATGTTGTTATACAGTGTTTATTCTCTCTCAACTTATAAGTCCCTGGATATAAGTTTTCATGACAAATGAGAACATGCTTGAATGACACAAAAACAGAGTTTTCTTTAAAATGTATTTGCACCCATTTCCTTATGTTTTAGTAGCAGCAGGTATATGATTGATTAGAGGACTGTTTCAGATGCTTTATTTTCCCATGTGCAAATTCAGTTATTAATTATAATGTATTTAAGGGTCACAGAGGAGTAGGGGTGAACCTTGGCTGCATTAGCCAGTAATATCTGTTGAAGCTGCAGGCTCAAGCTGAGCTTGCAGCTCTGGTGTCTGTAATGGCTTCTGTTTGAGGAGTCAGGAATAACTGTCTCCAATTTGAAAAATATGAGAAATTTTAAAGTGCTCTTGCCTCGTTTATATATATATATCTACATATATATATATATATATCTACAGGAAGCACCTTGTATATGAAACTGCAACATAGAGGTAATTGCAGAGGACTTGAAAGCTCAGCTTTTGATAGAAAAGTTCTTTTGGTGTCTTTTGTCTTTTTTGACATCCCTGCCTATGGCAGGGGGGTTGGAACTAGATGATCTTTGAGGTACTTTCCAACCCAGGCTGTTCCATGATTTTTTCTTTTCTCTTTTTTTTTTCTCATGAATCAGCAAAATGGTGGTCGTAGAGAGCCATGGTGAGCCTGCCTTGGCAGATCTTGTTGTCTATCTGGGGGAACCAAAGGCCTAAAACACCAGCTATACTGCTCCATCTGCAGCTCTGGCTGCAGATACTGGCATGCTCCAGCTTATCTAGCTTGATGCACCTCTTCAGCTGAGGTGATCAATAACACTCTGCAGTCTTGTTTCATTGCTCCTGCTCCTTGTCTTTTTCTCTTCTGCACTCAGCCTCAGCTTAAAACCAGCAGGGAGAGTGAAAGGTATTCAGTGACCAGCATTTGTAGAGCAGATTGAGTCCTGCTGCACTTTAATGTGTGGAACAGGACCTTAAACAATCATATGAATATAAATACATCATCAATGGAGATGAGAGACTTGTACCAGCCTACTTTCTTATTTTTTACCTTCTTTGGTTTCTTTCTGAGCAGCAGAAAAGCACTAGTGGAAGCCAACAGGCCCCAGTTCAACCAAGTGTGCTCTGGACTTGCTTAAGTCCTTCTGATTCACTGGTGTGTGGGTGCTGGATGGAGGAAAGAGTGTGCCGTGGGCTGAGTCACTATCCTCAGCAGACCTGGTCCTTTCTACAGGGACAATTGGCTTAATCACAGATCTGAGCACTGGGGTGTTCTTACATGATAGGTGTTCAGGTCTGTGTCTGTTCTAGCAGTTTATTTCTTATTACATTAATGGCATAGCTTTGTGTAAATAAACAAAGTCTGTTTCCTGGGAAAAATGATGCTTACATAGCACTTACAGTTCTCAAAGAACTTCTGTTCGATCTCCACACTAATGTGGTTTCACAAGAAGACTGAGATTATTTTATTGCCCCAGGATGCCAGGAAATTTTCATTTGACTTCCTCAGATCTCTAGGATAAAAGTGGGACAGTAAAGAAAAGAATTCCCTTTGCTGTCTTAGATTTCTGTTCTTCAGGAAAATATGTTATGTTTTCTAAGATCTGATATTCTGTAGTTTATTTTTAACTTAGTGACAGTATTATTTTACTTTTTTTTTTTTTTTTTTTTTTTTTCCCCCCACAAAAAATTTTTTGTCCTCTGCTGCTTCCTGTTCCTGGCCTTTTTTTAAAGGCTTTTTTTTCTGTGCAGAGAATAGATAATTCTTTTCACACTTCACTAGTTTTATTCATTGTACGTTTGCTGGAGCCATGTGCAAGGTCTGGTGTTGTTGAAAATGTTATGTTATGTCATGGCACTCCGTTAGCTATCATGAGGTGATATCATGAGCACACATCTTCAAAACAAAAAATCCCCAAACCCCCAAAAGCAAATCCAAGCCCAGCATTTTAACCCAACATGAATTTCAAGAGCAACTCCCTCCACAAGTTTTGTTTTTCTCCTTTTCAGCCAAACCAGGCTGAAATGGGACAGAGAGAGCCAGGCACACCTGATTGCAGACAGATTTGCCTCAGCATTGCAAGAGCATCTCTGGCATTTGCAGTGGGAATAAAAGGCAGCAGGGAACTATTTCTCATGTCTTTTACTGCTCCTCCAGCCCCAGAGGATGCTCTTTTTCACCTTGATACAAGGATCCACAAGGAGTGAGGGCAGCAAGTACAGGAAGCAGAAGTAACATTTCCATCAGAAGGGTGATGGAGGCAGGAGGCATTACCACTCACTGGCTCAGGCCATTTTAAGGTGGCGTTGTATTGCTGAGGTGATATAAAGTAGTCTTGGAGAAACTGGCTCCCAAGCTTACCAACACTTGCTCTTTCTTTTTCTTGTTCAGAAACAAAAAAACAAACAAAACACAATACACTATTAAAGCAGGGCATGTGTTTCAGAGGTGGCTTGGGAGAAAAGATGAGATACTGAACTTAAAGAATTTGAAGCTTGGTTGTGGGTTACTGTGATCTTGGATATAACTTTTAGAAACTGTATGGGTCACCAACATTAAAATACCTTTTTTTTCCTTTTTTTTTTCTTTTTTTCTTCAGCTAAACTGCATCAAAACAAAGGTTATATTGTTCTAAGTACTATCTCATGTCAGCAATTACTGGGGTAAGTCAGCGTTTGTTCCATTATTGCTTAATCTGGGCAAAAACTGTATTTCGCTATTAGAGAAATGTCTTCTTACTTGGCAAGCTTCTGGATCTTGGTGTACCCTTCTCCTAATTATCAGTTCTTTATTGAGATCTTCACAGACAAATCTCCTGTATTTTTGGAGGCAAATACTGAGGGCAGCTGGCTGCAGGGAGCAGTGTGTGGGCTGGGTGAGTGAGGTGATGGTTTCTGTTTGTTTATTTGCTCTGTTTGCTGTTTTTGTTTTATTTTTGTTTTGGAGGGTAGTGTGGGTAAAATGCTGAGGAGCAAGAGGCTCTTCTGTGTCTGTTCCTATCCACTGAGAAATGCGCAGAAGTAATTGGCATGAGGTTAACAGAAATAGTCATGGTTGTCCTTAATTCCCTACCAAGGATAATCAATTTGCCATTGTCCCCATCAGGCCCGGAGTTAGCTCTGCGAGGAGGGTTTCCGACAATCCTGTTCACAGGCTCCAGACGGAGGCTTTCAACTTAATACAGCCAAAAAGGCTTGCAGGTCAGTTTCTTTTACAAAAACACACTTTTTGTTGACTTAAACATTCTCCTGCAGCTACGCTTTGCTCCTGTGTGGTCACTTACCTTGTGTCCCAGCCTCAACCAGAACAAATGATGTATGGTGAGCTCAGAAGAGAAACACTCTGTTCCCTACGACATGCCAGAGCCTTCCCAACGTAGCTCCTGCGATGACATGGTGAGACAGATTAAATCTCTGGGACACAAACCCGTCTTTCTCAGTGCTGGTTCTACGTCGTTAGGTTTCCTCCCATTTCAAACATCTATGTCTGTTAACATAGTAATACACTGACTTGATGTCTGGACTTTGGCAAAAGGCATGCAACACCAACATCTTGGGAAGGGAATAGGAAGGCATGTATGTGAGTCATGCACTTTTTTTTTTTTTTTTTCTTGGATTTTGTTTTTCCACCTTTTGTATAGTCTCTTTTCTTCATATATCTGGTGGATTATTTACAGATAAAAAGTAAACTGTAATACCAAAAATTCTGTCTCTGTTTTTTAAAAGCCTTTTGGTGGCTAAATTGCACATGAATTGGAAATCCCAACTTTTGCCCTTGTAATAACATATCTAAAATCCATGTCAGGCACTACCTCCTTCAGATTTTATTCTTCTGCATAGCCCTCATTTGTACACAGAAATGTCTGGATCATCTCCTGTCTCCATCCAGATTTAGTAGCGGAGTGCTGCAGTGGGACTTCTCACTGTAATACTGAGCTTTCCTGCACATATTCTGTTCTATTGATTTCACTGACATCTCATTAATAGTTATTTTCATTCCTCTGTTTTTAAGAAATGTTAATAGTGTATTAGTTTGGAACTGTTGAAGGGAATCTACACAAAAATCTTTGACAGTAAGATTGATAGACCTTAATATATTACTTACCAAACTCTTTAAAAATAATATTACTTTTCAAAGAACTAGACTTTTCCAAGCAGCATCTTTTGCCCAGCCATCTTGTTATACAAACATATCCATGGCTTTGAAATGGAAATAATTTCTTCTAAATAGCTATATTTTGATTTCCCTGGGCCCCATAAGATATGTCCCTCAATTCTTATGAGGGGGTTAAGTTCAGTATCTTGCATTTCTCATGTGCTGAGTTACAGTCTGATCTGGTTTTTCTTTTCTTTTCTTTTTTTCTTTCTTTTTTTTTTTTTAACTTAGAAAACATGAAATGTTTTACTGTACAAATTAAAGAGGTATCAGGCAGATACAGTACAAAGCAGAAAAAAAATCTTGTCAGAAAGCAACGTTACCTCCTTAATACTTATATATATATGTATATATATAAATCTCAAAATATTTTGACAATCAAATTTTGTGGTTTTAAGGTGACAGACAAAAGATCTTTCCTATGCCAGATGAACTTCCATCACAGAAGGCTAAAATCTTAGGTTATAGTATGAAGTATTACATTACTTTCTCATGTTAACGTTTGTCCAGACATTTGTTCTTTTCTTTCAAATCTTGTCGGACTTCGTATGCCATTTTTATAAGACAGCCTTGACTCTGTACTAAACCATGCCACTAACACGTTACTTAATCTAACTGGCACATTGTAAAATTTTACACATGCGCTCATCCAGATAATTACACAATTAATTTTCACTTAGTACAGCTGAAACAGGGATAATGAAATTTCCACTGGTGTACTGTTACGTCCGGGGGTTAGGGGTCAGCTTCCTGTTTGGATAAGGGCGAGTTTAAAGAGGATTTCTGACAGTCTCCTTACTTCAACTGAGTTTAAAAACATTTCAATGGAATTTCAATTTACAGCTAAGTTCAATGGAAGGAGCAGATGTTGGGAGTGTGCCACTACCATTCTGGGAGTGCTTTCTATGCAGGTGTAGACAAAAGTCAATGTCCTCCATCCCACTCTTTACATGAAGACAGTGTTAAGCTGACACTTGATATTAATTTCTGCACTGAACTGTAGCTGCTCAGTTCTTTGCAGAACTACCCCCAGCCGGAACAGTCATGGAAAGTCTTCCCCTGTTGCTTTTTTTTTTTTTTTTTTTTTCATTTTCAAAGAAGTCTTCTACACAGACCATGAAAGTGGTGTTCTTCCCTCCAGGTCTGTGTGTTAGGGAAGTCCACACAATAAAAGGGAACCAGAAAGAACTGAGATGAACTCCCATATCTTTGACAAGACCCTGGCTTTGGCATCAAAACATACAGAGGCATATAAAACCAACAACATGTTTATATTAAAATGCAAACTTTGTGACCTTAAGATTGTAATGTTTCTGATGGCTTCTTTCCTAAGTTGGAATAAGAATGATAATGTATGTCTTGAAATCTCTATGCATGCATATTTACTCACACCTCTTATTCTGTAGTTGTCCCCTATCTTGCTGCTATCTGCAGATCTTTATTTTTTTATGCTGGCCATTCCCAGATAGCTCACCTTAGCTGGGAGTTAGAGAAGGCATGTGCTGAAACTCCCAAACACCTGCTCCTCCATGCAAGCAATGACCCAGGAGTTATTTTTCTTTGTAGGGGCTTGTATGATGCTGTTTTCAATTTCTGATGAAAACAGTTGTGAAAACACACTGATGTTGCAGAGCAGTGCCTACACAGAGCCAAGGCCTTTCCTGTTCCTCATGCTGCCCTGCCAGCGAGGAGGCTGGGGTTGCACCAGGAGCTGGGAGGGAACACAGCCAGGGCAGCTGGCCCAGGCTGGCCAAAGGGATGTCCCACATCATGGGGCATTGTGCTCAGCAACAAAACTGGGGTAAAGAAGGGGGAAGGGTGGGATATTCAGAGTGTTGGTGTTTGTCTTCCCAAGGAATTAGTGTGCACGATGAGCTCTGCTCTCCTGTCGGTGGCTGAACTGCTGCCTGTATATGGGAAGTAGTAAATGAATTCCTTGTTTTGCTTTGCTTGCACATGCAGTTTTTGTTTTAGTAAAATGTCCTTATTTCAGCCCACAAATTCTCATACTTTTACTTTCTGATTCTCTTCCCCATCCCACCTGGGCAGAATAAGCGAGCAGCTGGGTGGTGCTGAGCTGCCTGCTGGGGCTAAACCACAACACACCAGCCAGCCTGGGGTAGCTCACCCTGCCGCAGCACCAACCTGAAACCAGGTCTTCCTGACTTGGGGCCAGATGAAGGCAATTCCAACATTTCCATCGATGCAATGGGCTACAGGATTAGGTTCTAAGAGCTGAACACATTGTCAGCTTGTAATAAATAGATAATATGTCAGAGCACATCTCTTGTGAACAACAACTTCTTGTCATACATATTTCTGTGATGCTAATGGGCCTTGATCACAGGCTGGGACTTCACCATCCCAGAATAATTTGGAACAAAAGGATTACTTGCAGGAGAGACAGATGTTTGTATAGTCAATTATTTTGTGCATTTCTTCTTTCTCTTTCTGCTCAGCTTCTTCAGTGCTTTTTGTATCATGCAGTTCAGAAAGCATTAGCACTTGTTATAGTAGGCCTTGTTGTTTCTCCATTCTCTCCTTTCATTCTCTTTTAACCTCTCTCAAGTTTTTTTAAACTAATTTAGGATTCCTGCTTTATTCAAAACTTGAAGTTTCATGCTGTTTTGCTCTATTTCAGTCTCTTTGATGCCTTAAGCATACTTCACATGTTTTTAAGGCATCAAAGTGTCTTAAATTATATGCTCTCCTTCCTCAAGTAGCTAAAGATGTAACTAATAAAATCCCTCCTCTGCAGACCACACCTTATGTTATCAGTACCCAGAGACCAACTTCAGACACCTGGAGCTACAGATGGATGCACTATATAACCCTGACCATCAGACTTGTCTACACATTTATGAAGAAAGGTGGAAACCTTCCAACACAGATATTTCAAAAGAAGAATAACAATTCAGTTTTACTGATCCATTGGGAAAAAAAGACACATGAATTGAGTTTACTAAAGACCCATAGAGAGTCTTTGCATCTCCTTTCAACATCAAGGGTTATCCTGACAGCAAAGGGCATGTATATGCTTTACAAAAGGAAGGGGATGATATACTGCACTATAGACGTTGCTGTTTTTTGCTAATTTTGTCTCAGAAGTCAAAGCATCAAGTGACATTTGTGTGTATGACATTAGTTGTGTGACTATGTACCATCAAACAAATAAAAGCAATGCGTTAATTATTAGAAGTTTTGTGTTATTATTAGATTTGATTGTATTACTACCTCAAAGAGCAGGAATTGTATTTCTAGGCTTGTAGTTAAATGTAAAAAAAATGCACCATAGATAGAAAATGTGTGCATTAAGGAAAAGTACAGAAATACTTCTATTTCATTTTGAAATTTGACTAGCTGTAGCAGCACCATCACCTTTGTTCCAACAGTGAAATATTTTCAAGAAATGGAGTTGGTTTTTCTGCAGGCATTAGAAATGGCAACTTTTTATTCCAGGAAATTTGGTAATATCAAACTAAAATTTTACATGACTTAATCATTACTTTAATATACTTCTGATAATAAATATTTTCTTCCCTATTTAGAAGCATCTTTCCCATTCTCAGTTATGCATTTTTCAAAATACCACAGTGTCTGTGACCATATGTAACTAGAAAGTTGCACAGCTGACTGCAACATTGAACACTGGGCTGCTGCTGTGCTGCAATGCACTGCAATCACCTCTCTGCAAGCATGGATGCTCTTGGTGGAGAGGCAGCCAAAAGCATATGTTCTACCTGAGTTCTCCGATAAACCTTAATCCCTTCAGAAAATTTCATGTTAACAAACAATGTTTTAGCTTGCTCTGTACCGCTTCTGTTTGTATCATTGTTGTCTGTGAAATTATGTGAAATAAAGAGTAATTTCAACTTTACTTTTTTATTTTTATTTTTTTATAATGTCTGCCCAGCCATCTTTCTTGCTTCACAGGTTGCATGGAATGGGCAGTGTATAGCCACAACAATCATCTGCAGCAAATGATGTTTCAGCGCATACTCAGCATGGGAGTCAGAAACTCACCATCTCACTTTAAAACTAAGTTAGTGGGGAAAGTATCTTTAACCATTAAGTTAAAGAAGTATCTCAGTGTATCACTGGACAGAAAAGGAATTGTTCCATCTTAGGACGAGAAGCTAAAATAAAGAAAGAATTGTCCTCTGGAGTCTACTGACAATGAAAGGGAGGGTCCAAAATAGTTCTTCATGCTGGTAGCCTAACCATAGATTGCTGACTTCCAGTGAGAAGTATTCCACTGTTACAAGTCTATTGTTTTTGTTGTTGTTCTTGTTGTTGTTTTTAAAATCTTATCTTCTGAGTTTCACTAGCTTTTCCCCATGGTACAGGCTGGCAGGCTCCTTAAAGCCTCTGTAGAATTTTGTCTGCATTCTCACTTCAGCAAATGATCTTTTGCTTGAAGCTGCCACACCACACACATCATTTCAAAAGCCAAAACATGCTGCTGCTTTTCTGCCATTTGTGCAGCAGGTATCCTGTCTTTCCAAGGGCTTTTTAACATTTCTTGCTTTCAGTACAGGGAGGTCCTATGCACAGCTGCATGTTAATGGTATCTGTAACAAATTGCTATCTATTTTAACAGGTGCCCTCCTGTTGCTCTGCTCCTCCAAAGCCCATTCTCTTCCTTTCTCAGGCATTTAGGAGATGTGCTGATGAAGGTACAATCTTTTGCTAGGCAAACTATGCAGTGAAGACAAATTGTGTGATGATAATAAAAAGAGTAGTTACGCATTCACTGAGACTACTTCACTTACCACAAATTGCCTGCATTTGTTTATGTCTCCCTTTTTGGTTAAAAATACATATTTTATTTTTTCTCTCTGTTTGCCCAGATTTTTAAAGTCTGTTATTCCTGGCATTCGGATGCCTCATTATTTCTCCTCAGCTTTAATATTTTTTTATTATTATTATTATTATTATTTTATTTTATTTTTGAGGTGGTGGAGGTGCTTTTCTCCTCTCCTTTCTCCTTTAACCTGGCAGTCCTGGAGCAGGTCTATGTGTGAGATTCTCCAAAATTTAATTGATGACATCAGTGTTGGCAACTTCATTTCCTTCACAAAGCCTAGAATAAGCTTTGGCTTTCTCTTTGGTATTTTTAAGAAACCTATTAGGTAATAAAATTCACATTTACTATCTACAGACAGTTATGGTCTATATCATGGCATTTAGCCAGTGTCTGTCATGGATGAGTAGAAAAAATCTTCTTCCCTGATGGAGTTATCTTTGTAGGAGCACCCTGTGCTCTTCAGGCCCATGATATGCTGGTGGGGAGAACGGAGAAATTGGGATGTAGCAGCAAGAAGTGGGAGAGGAAGTCCCACCCTGGGGCTCTACAAAGTCAGTCTCCAGTGCAGAATGGCAATTCTCTCTGCAACATCATGAATAATTGTGGGGGGATGATTGTTTCCCTTAGTGCACGGCCCAGTCTAGTTAAATTCTTAGTACTTCAAATGCTTAAAGTACAGCGTGTAGGGTTTTTTTGAGCTTTCTGACAAAAGAAAAACACCTCTCAAAATAAATAAATAAATAAATAAATAAAATGCTCTGGTCTGAGAATTACCACAATATATTTTTGATGCTGTAGTGAGTTTCTTCTCCTCTTTATTTAAACAAATTTTGATTAGAAGAAAAGGAACACAAGACCTTTCTGTTCTCCCTTACAAGCAAAACTTCCACTGAGCACACATCAACATCACTCACAATTTGTTTATATCGTGATAGCTGGATGAAGATTTCTGTTTTCCAGGAGTTTTGTCTGAATGATGCACTGACATCTCTGCTGGTCATCCAGGTGAAGATGTGCTGTCACCTGCAGAATGTATTTTCCATGGTGCTGCAGGTAGCAAGCTGCTGGATTGCACAGCTACACTGCCTATATCTGCCAGTAGTTGGGACCTCTCAGAAGAGATCCTGAGCCCACACTAAACATCTTGAGGACATGTGGAGGGATCCTCGGCATCCCCACATTCCTAGCCCAGAGCCTGGTCTCTGGGGAGCTCAGAGCTGCCATGCCCCATGCTTAGGAAAACCAGGGGGGCTGGCCACCCAGGCTATAGATGCACCACTGGCAAATGAGACTCCTTTTCTTGTAACAGGAGTCAAAAGCTGCCCCTGCAACTAATGTGCATTGTCCCTAACCCAGGTGAGCTGCAAAACCCTAGAAATTACAGGAATTTAGAGCTAACTGTTTTCATTGGTGCATGGGGAGCAGGTAAGCTCAAGGAAAAGAGCATCACTGGGTGGTAATAGGGACATGGAAATTGCCACGAGTCCACAGAGTCCATTGTGACTCCTTCATGTCACAACTGGAGGAGGGTGACAGGACAGAGAGGACAAAGTCCAGTATGTGCATGCTCTGCTCTTATAAGCCCTATATTCTTCCATAGACTTTCCCTTTTGGGTAGCATTAGAAGCAGGCTGCTGGCTCAGATGGACCTTTGGTCTCGTGCAGTTCAGCTGACTGATGTTCTCAAGAGAATGGCACAGATAATATCCCCCTGTGGTGAGTGCTCTGCTTCGGAGATGTATCGACACATTTTTATGCTACTTTTGGGCATAAGCTGTCCATCTAAAACAGTGACAGATCCCAAAATGAGTTTTACTTTTTTACAGACATCTGCAAAGTTTCCTCCTACTGCAGAGACAGGGTATTGAGGGGAAAAAAAAATCACAAGATTTTCTGAACAAACATTCTGGAAAGATATAATTATTATTTTTTTTCAGAACCGTAACTTGATTTTCATGTCCAAACTTGGTCAGTTTATATATTTTTTTCATAAGAATGTGGAATATTTTGAGCCTAAATTAACACCTTTAGCTTTATTTAGTGAAAAGCCAGCTTATTACTCCCAAATAATTTACAAACAATATTATTATATGAACAAAAATAATTTAATGTAATCTGGCATTTATGACTTCCACATAACATCAGCTGCTAAAGTAAGAAAACAACAAAAATACCACTTATATTCAGATTAAAAAAAAAAAAAAAAAAAAAAAAAAAAAAAAGAAAACACCTTAAACTAATAAGCATGTTCCTAATATTAAAATCAAGTCAGAGATTCTATTCACTTTCATTATATATAATTTATGACACTTGGACGTAGTTTAATAAGGTCATAAAAATGCCAGTTGTGGTATCTCATAATACTTTTTATAAACTGGTTTTACAGTCTACTCTTTGTTCCAGAGTTCAAAGTGACAATTGAAATGCACAGGTTGCCCAGGGGTTCAGACTTTTTGCTGGAAGTACTGACTAGTGAATACCTTAATTTCTAATATATCTATTTTTTTTTTTTTTTTTAAATCTTGGTAACTGTGGGGAACATTCTTTTCCTCCAGATGTGCCAAAGCTGATATTTTTCAATTTAAAGAAAAATATCGAGAATTCAGTAAAAGGAACATTTTTTATTGCTGTACACTTTTTCTTTTTTTTTTTTTCTTTTCTTTTTAGTTTTTTTTTTTTTTTTTATGAAATGAAAACTGTGCAACATTTATTCCTAAGCAGGTCAAAGTCAAACAATACTTCTAAGTGCTGTTACAATAGTGGCATTATATTGTCCCTTGTCAGCTTTCAATTACTTCATCCACCTAGCTGATCACTGACTTATTTCCTGGCTTAGGTAAATAGGGCTTTTGGTGCACTTCCCTTAAGTCATTTCAGAGAAGATAAATTAAATAATGATTGCAATTTAATATTGTGATAGTGCTAAAATATTTCCTTCAAGCTTCAAGTTTGACCACAAGTTTCCAATAATATGCTTTTTTTCACTTGCTAGCTCAAACCTGAGTTTTTATTAAATTCTACAGCTGCAGTCAGTATTTATGTTTTCATCTAGCAAATTGGACATTTTAAATAATAAAGAGCATGAAGTTACATATAAAAACAGATAACACTTGCAATTCATTTAAGGTGGAAACTTTATTTAAAATTAATCAAAATCCTCACAATGTGGCACAGAAGTCCAAATTCTTCGTTCATTATACTGGAGTAAATCTGGGGAAAATCCATTGACTTCACTGAGGTTACTCCAGGATCCCCGCCAAATATTCGGAACCTCAGCTGGGCAAGTATTCCTAGGGGATGCTGTACACCATGTGCACTGGGCCCTCAAGTGTGTAGAGGTCGTCCCTCTAGGGAAGATGTCTCTCTGATTTTAGAGAAGTGGCTAAACTTTCCTGACGGATTGGGAATCAAGATACAGGTGGCCCATTGGTATCAGCTGAGGAGCCTTTGTAGTGAAGATCTCAGTCCTGCAGTTTTCATGGCTGGTCTCCTGCAAGGGAGACTGAAGACTGAACAGGAGGTAAAAGCCTGGACCAGAGCTACAGAGGTGAGTGCTGAAACAGTCCTCTTCCCTTCAGACAGGTACAGCCCTTGTTTCAATTTGACCTTGCACTTTGATGGTTCATCTGTATGTTCCCTTTAGAAGAGCAAGCTAATAAGCAACAGAATATATAGTGTGTACTGTCTGCAGATAAATGAGGTGTGGAATCCTCATTCTTCACTTTAAAGTCACTGTTCCCATCCACTGCTATTTATACCTTTTCCTGCCATGTGTATAGTGAAGCATGTCACAGCCAGTTTGGAGGAGCAGAATACTGCATATAGCAGGTCTCCACATGAAGGAGCTGTTGGAGGGATGAGAATGGACCCGTGTTGACAAATTCCTCCTGCTTCTCTTCCACTGGCACCCCAATGTCTTGTCTTTGCTGTGATGATAGCTGTTTTTACCTGTTTTGACCTTGTGTCATAGTTTGTGTCAGCTTTGTCTTGCATGTCAGCAATAGTTTTCTAAGAAGGGAATACCCAAACAGAGTTTTCAAGATAGTGCCTTGAAAGAATACTTAAGCATAAACATGTTGGGTTAACTAGCTCAGATGGAGAGCAGACATTTGCTGTGGATGAAGTTAAAGACATTTCTAGGGAGACACATTACCATCAGTCATGTTCCTTTTAGCCACCCTGATGGATGGAAGCATCCTAATGTGGTGGCAGTGTGTACGCCCAACACCAGGTTCTCCCTGCTATTAGAAGCCTGTAATGTTTAGGGACTAGTCAGAGATGGGGGAGGAAAGGGTCATGCTAATGACAGAACAGCAGCAGCTTGTTGCTAGCAGGTTGAGCAAGTAAAAAGCACAACTTAGTTCTTCCCCTTCTTTTCAGACATCCTTTTTTTTTTTTTTTTTTTTTTTTTCCCTATGAAAGTATCTGTGTTGTACCCAAGCTACTGAGCCCCAGGAAATTCAGCCTAGAGGTGGTCTTTGACAATTTAAACTGTGCTGTTTCTGCAAAACACAAGGTCTTACAGTTTTGTTCGTAGGTCTAGAGAAAATTTTAGAAGTAGAGAATAAATAAATAAATAAATTATGAAAAAAAAAAAAAAGAAAGAAAGAAAAAGAAAAAGAAAAGAAAAAGAAAAAGAAAGAAAAAGAAAAAAGAAAAAGAGCTCATCCTGGGAAAATAACACCAAAAACTTAGAGCTGATCTGATCTCTCCCTTTCCCACTGTCCTGCTGGAAATTCTGACTTCATATTTATTTTCTTTTCTTTAAGATGCTAACTTGAAAAACAAGAAGAAAAAGAATCCCATTTGTGGCCAAGCTCAAGCCACACAGAAACAGCTCAACAATAAATACTTAATGCAAATGATTCCTTTGGATTTACAAGAAGGAGGCTAAAGTAAGGCAGAAAGCAGCAGCAAACTTCTGCTATTTACATGGATATGGACCTTCTAATCACGTTACTGTAGGAATGTGAACATAAACCAAAGTTGTTGTCGCAAGCTCACCCCTGGCATAAACATGCTGTAAGCATCAAATAATGGAGCAAATCTCAGAGCTATTTAGGATGTGGATAAGGAAGCACCATGTACGAGGGAGGTCTTCACCAGTGTGACCGAGCCTTAGATTGATGGGGCAGTAGCAGAGGATAGGAGCTGGATGTTGGCCGTGTGAGTACAGCCACCATCTTGGGGGTGGAAAGTTCAGGTCCCCTTCCCTGCACTCCCCTCTGGAGCTCTGGGAATCCTGCCTCATCCCTCCGCTCTGCAAAGGGGTCAGGGACGCCTGCAGAGAAACGGCAGCAGTAGCGGGGAAGCAAAGACAGCAGACTTCCTCTCCCAGTGAAAATAAAATTATTTCTGTGGGTATGGGAGTTGTCTGTTGCTCCAAGGGAGGGCGTCTCCCTCGTCTTGACATTGGAGAGTCGGGTTGTCTGCCTGGACTGCCAGACAGCACAGCCTAATCCCTTCCCTGGGGCATGAGCACCATTTTAGTCTGTTGGTGACATTCAGAGAGTTTATTCCTATGTGGGGGAAAAAAAATACTAACTTTTTGTTTTTTTAGAAAGACTGTGAGAGAAACAAGAAAGGCAGCTGAACTCCAGGGCAGATTTTTGTCCATCGGACAAATTCCAAGAGGAGCTACGCATGCATAAAATCCTTCTCTGCTATGATTTCCAGGGAGTCCTTTGGGAAGATGCAGCATTTGCAGCCAAACGCCTATGATCAGCAAAGCATCTGGGCTCCTAACTCCTCATTTCAAGTCTGAAATACAGCTGAAATCAGTGGGGAGTTTAAACAGGAGTTGGGAGATTCAATATTTTGCTGAGCGTTGGCCACCAATATCAGTGCACTGCTTAACTCATAAACTATATTTACAATTATTGCTCATATTCATCCACTGACACATTTCAGGTGCTTATAGATGCTTCTAATAGTATGCCATAAATCACCCTAAAGAACTGGGATACAATTTTTAGAGTTCAATTGGGAATACTCAGTAGATGTGTTTGCAGGATCAGGACCTATTTTCCAGAACAGGTGCTTAAATGAAATGATGAAGTCATTATAGTTGAGGAACTTAATACAGAGAAATAGCTGACATTATTCTAGTACCTATAGGGCTCTGGCATAAGTGCCTAAATTAAAAATTTGAGAACTTATTAGGTAGGAGGATTAGATTTGGCATTTCACTTAGAGAGCATTTTGTGGATGTGGGAAAAAAATTAACTTTTTTTTTTTTTTTTTTTTTTTTTTTTTTTTTTTTTGTATATAGAGAGGTATTTTTTACCACCTGGAAAAGTTGCATGGTTTTGACATCACTTCCACTTTTTTCTGCTTTTGAATTTGCTTCCCTTCTATGCTGCAAGCCTCCTTAGTGCTATGAAAATCATAGTTTGCTCTTGAAATGTGCACATGTTCAGGAAAGTACAAAATGTCTATCGGAAAGGCAATATAGTGCACTCTTTGTGGTCGAGAGTGTGGGAAACTCCGTTTAGCTCATTTTCATGACAGAAGCACTGAACCACATTAACACAGAAGGAAGACGTAGAAAACGTTTAATGGTACTGCAACACTTTGTTTATTCTTAACTAAACCTACATGGCTTCCAAATGAGCACACTATGCAATGTGACTACATAAGGTTAACTGCTGGGTACATTAATAAAATACTCTCTCTTAGATGCTTGTTTAAGTCATCATTTCTGATCATTTATCAGACTTAATGTGCTACAACAGACTGCAGGTCACAATGTGTCATTTCCAAAAGAACTTTGACTTTTCCCTTTCCAGGGTCAGGAGCCGGTAATGTTTAACTGAAATCACTGCATTGCACTTCATAGCTTCCAGTGCATCCACGGAGGCTTTGGGAGGCTGCTTGTGCTCAACCAGGATGCTGGCTCGAGGTATTTGGGTACTAAAATCTGAGGACACTGTTTAAAACAGGCAGTCAGCTCAGACTCAAGCTGGTTGCAGGAAAGCCCACTTTATTTTGGGGATCGTGAGAGATACAGGATAATTATTTTTCCAAACTGATTGTGGGATTTCTCTCTGGAGAAAAATACATTTAAAAACAAAAACAAAAACAACAACAACAAAAAACCACCTCCACCTGATGAAGGTTATTTACACGGAATTCAAGAAAAAATGGAAAAGTTTGGGACACAATTTTTAATATGGCATGAGACTGTTTCTTCTATTTCTTAATTCAAGGTAAAACAATGGGGCTATTTATTCAGTGAATTATACAGTTAAGTGAATTATTTGCAGCAAAAACTTTGCTTGATGCCTTTACTTTCCCTTTTAATCTAGAAAATATATGGATTTTTTTTCAGATCTATGATTTTCTTACAGGCTGGGGTCACATTGGTGGGGATTAGACAAGGATAACATGGAGATGAAGAGACATCTTCTGTTGTCTCCCACTTCCTCTTTATATGCTGGGCTGTAGTGTGTTTTCAGCTGCATTTTTGGCTCCAAAACAGAAAGAATAATAGGAGTGGCTATATTGAAAACATAAATCATGGAACTAACATCATATGCTCCAAGTATTGTGCCACACTTTTTTTCCCATGTATCAATCCCTTACTCACATCCTACATGTATGCCTAAATACTACAGGTGAATATGGCACTGCTGCATCTATCATCTGACACTTTTCATTATAAGTTAATAGCTTTACCAGATTTCAACCATTCAGAAATGATTTTGTGTGTGTGTGTGTGTACTTAGGTAACTCCTGGCTATTCATTGATCTTTGGAAAAGTTTTGTTTACGATGTTTGTGTGTTTCTAAGAGATTTCAGGAAAATATGTTGCTAAAAAAAAAGTTCTTCAAATAATTCATTGATAAGCGTCGCCTATTCGTGCACTGGGGAAGAGGCCTGAGATCTGCACCAGGGACGTGTCTTTTGCCAACCCTAACAAAATCTGCCTAAATTGTATGATGTTTGAGGTACCTCCTTGTTCATAAGATGACTGCTGAGTCCTCCAGAAACTCTGCCCACTTCCATGCAGGCAGCCTGCACCGTGCCCCTGTAGAGGGTGCCCAAGCATGTTCCCCTCTCACGCGACAGGGACTAAGTAGGACCATCCTGGCTGCTTCATGAAGGTGAAGAAAGGCAGCTGGGAAACAGAGCTGGAGGCTGGTGACTGACTAGCAGCAGGGAACTGTAAGAACTTCCTGTTGTAGGGTGCTGGGAAAACTAAGTTCATCTTAGTTTCTCGATCCTTGACTTAATACAGTGAGAGACTAGCATGAAGGGCCTAAGCAGAAAGGAATATTCTGCTCCTTAAGCAAGATGGTGTGCATTAAAGAAGTCCTACAAGGCACTCTACAAAAGGTAAAAGAAATTAAAAAATATTGACAGGCAATTCTGTCCCTAAGTGGGATAGGAATCCTGTCAGAAAATAGTACACAAACACATACTTAAAAACCATGTCATAATATCATATTCTCAAGGGAGCAGAGCAAGTCAGTGTTGTCTGAGGATCTTGGTTTCCTCATCTACTAAAAATACCTTTGCTTTTTATCTTACTAATATTCTTCTAGTGCCACTTCTTGGGCCGCAGTACTTAAATGACAACGATTATGTAATTCTGCAGGTCCAAGAGAGTTTTCAGAATTATGTGGACCCTAATTTGAGAGGAATCTAAAACACCAGTTATCTGGGGAACTATAAATAATAATAATAATAATAACAATAACAATAAAAATAAAAAAGGCTGTACAGACCATTTGCTTCCTTTTTAAATGTTTGTTAACCTTAAATGGGTACATTTGAAAGGAAACTGAATGAGGAGAGCCTCTGTGAAGAGGAGTGTTATGAAAAGTTACCTCTTCTCACAGAGAATACTCAGAAAAAAAAAAAAAAAAAAAAAAAAAAAAAAAAAAAAAAAACTATTTGGGTAGGAAAATCTTTAACAAATTTTAGAAACTTACATTTAAATGTAAAAAAATACTAAAAAAGCCGTGTTTCCTATTAATGAAAGAAAAACTAATTGAGGAAACAAATAAAGGCATAAGGAAAAAGAAAGATAAAATTAATATACAAAATGAAAACAGAACAAAAAGCAAAATTCCAACTAACCCCTACCAGTACTCCTTCCCTCCCCACAAGAATAATAAACATAGTAGAAGAGGGATTTATTTTGTTTTGATTTTTTTAATTAAATATTTTGCATTGATAAAGAGGACTTACTCTTTCTCCAAAGAGAACTCAGTCATTGATTAGTTCTGATAATTTAATATTGCTTTAATGTCCAAAGTGTATGAGGCATCTCACAGAGTGAGTGCTTGCGAGAGTGCTGAGATCCAAGAACCTTCCTTCAACAACCAGCCAGCAGCCAGAGGCAGTATAACTGACAAGGGAAAACTGGAATGACACAAATCAGTAAGGCTGTATTGAGCACTCAGTTTCTTCGTTTTATTGACATTCTCTTAGCAAAAATTCTTTCTGGCTTAAAAAGATCTTCACATTATTTTTAATACCAAGTACTTTTCATCAGGTAGGACAGAAAGGAAGGTGAGGAAGGAAGGGGAACATGAGGCATAGACTGACAAAGGCATGAAATAGTCCTTCAAGTTCAAAGTAGTCTGAGATATCTGCAAAGGTCAAAAATGTTCACATATTTCTAGCCCTACCACTTAGCACTTTTGTGCATCGTGGTGCCATCTGCACAGGCTAAGAAAGAGTCATGGCACTCCTGCATGGTCAATACGGTTTGTTCATTCTCAACTTCCACACTGATAAACCCAGGGGGAGTGTTGCTATGGCTGCCTATTCAGACTGGAGTTCTGAGATCTATCTGACCCATCAAGAGGAAAATCATTTATTTAAGCAGGTGTTTAAATGCACCCTCTACAATTCTTTAGCTGAGCATCTAAAAGTACAGGGAAAAAAAGTACTTTGCATTATTTTTGTTGCCTTATTAATAATTATCCTATATGTGCCAACAGCTGGAACATAATTTAAGAATTTAAATACCGTAAAAAAAAAAAATAAATAAATTAGAAAATCCAGCATAAATCCAAATAGTTCCAATCTGCACGTTTACATGAGTTTTTCTTTTTCTTTTTCTTTTTCTTTTTTTTTTTTTTTTTTTATTTTTTATTTTTTTTTTTTCCTCATTCAAAAAAAAAAAAAAAAAAGGACACTTTTTTTTTTTTTTCCCTCAAACTTTTCCCAACTGCACAAAAGCCACAGTTTGTCAGGAAACACAAATATAGAAGCTCAGCCTTATAGGTGAAAGTTTTGGAAAGTTACAAGCAAATCAAAACAGGGACCTAGAACAGAAATACATAGGCATCCGTAATTACAGCTGCTGGTAGCTCTCCAGCTATATTGCAAAGGACATATGTTTTTTCTACTTTAAGTCCTAATCCTGTTAGTAGATGTGTCAGCGTGGAGCCCTGCAGCTGTGGAACATTCCCCCAGCATCAGAGGGATGTCTCACGAGCAGAGGATCCACAGTGTTCCTGCCTGCGCAGCCACCATCAGCTGCAGATGGCTTCGAACACAGGGAATACGTAAGAACAGAAATCTGTGAGTGGTGCTAACGTATGATGCGATGAGTGGGATTCCAGTGGTGTTAAAGCAGTCAAAACTGAACGTGGAAGCAGCTAATTAATTCCACAGGTTTAGGAACACAGTGTTGGCAAGGGTTTAGGGTCATATATAACATATACAATGCATTAATAAAAGAGGAAGATTGAATGACAAACCACCCAGCCTGCACAGTAATCCCACTAGAAAGTATTATCTGAAGCGTCTTACTGAAATAAGTCTTACTGAGGAAGATTAAAGCCTGAACTGGTTTACTGGCTATTGTTAAAATCAGTATGACGTCACTGACAGCTAGAAACTTCCAGTTATGTTTACAGTCATGTAATTTCCAGGATATGTGCAAGAGTCAGACTTTGAAATGATTGCAACATTATTGTGGGTCCAGAAATCCAGAAAATTTGGGGACTTTTGTGGAAAGTACACTGTAGCAAAGGTTGTTGGGCAACCACAGCAGATATAGCTGAACAAGATAATATTTTGGTCCTGATTTACAAGAAACATCTTCTGTCCTAAAGATTACACAATCAGCATTTTAATGCATTAAAAACAAATGTATGTTAGAAGATGTCTCTGAAGTGAAGCTATGGCCCCAGTGACTCAGCGGAGGAGAAGGCTAGAGCCTGACTTTGAGGAGAAGAAGGGAAAAGAAAAAAGAGTGGTGGCACACAAGGGCACCCTGTGGGGTATAGTGCCTGTTGGGGTGCCATTGGTAGGCTGAAAGCAACCAGTAGGCACTTGACAAAATTGTTTCCTGTGCTGCTGCAAAGTTGTATGTATTCCAAGGCAGAAAGCGAAGGCTTTTTCCAACACTTAGGACTTGCTGTAGGCTTTCAAAGCCAGAAAAACAAGCACTCTTTTTTATTATTATTATTATTTTATTTTTGTTTGTTTGTTTCTTTGTTTCTTTGTTTGATAGTACTGAGATGTAATCTACAAGTTTGCGATTACCCATATTTTTGGCCAAAATCAATAGCAGGTGGCTTATTCCAGGCTGTGCCTCATTTTTGTGTTTGTACAACATCAACACCTTTAATCTTGTTAATAGTGACAGGGAAAATGTTCACTTCACTCATTGCAGCCTCTTTATAAGGCCAGTCTGGGCTGAACAAACATTAATTAGTTAATATTTGTGTAACACTTTAAAAACCTAATGCACTGTGTAAGTGTTAAAGATTATTATTATTTTTGAGACCAAAACAAGAATTTAGTGGGCAACACTGAAAAGAGTTGCTATAATAAAATTGCTAGAATTATGGTTTAAACAAATAATGGGAAGTGTAAATTAAATAGACTTAAAAAAAATTCAAGTTGTCTGTTTGCATCCAGACTAACACTAAAACTATGTGAGCAACATTTCCAAATAGACTTACAGAGTATAAATTTTATTCCAATACTCTGCATTTTAAGAATGATTGCTTATGGTCTTAGAAACATTGTGAGAAGTGTGTATTTGGAAGAGGACTACTGTATAATTGCCAGTAAGTTGTATATTCCAGCATGTGCTAACGATTTTTATTATTATTATTATTATTATTATTATTATTATTATTATTTTTAGTAAGAATATTCTTAGAACCCTATGAACTTTTATATATCATCGTAATGAAACAGCAATACATTTTCTGGTGCCAAGTTTCTATTAAACCATTCTTTTGGAAGGAAAAAAAGTTTCATCCCACTACAGTAAGCAGGATTTTAATGCAAAGCATTACAGTTGGTCTGGCAGGGGATGTTCTGAAATAATGAAGATGTACAGAACAAGCTTCAGCCTTAAACAACAGTGGTAGTTGATTAACAAACCAAATAAATATTTTTTAGAGAGTTCTATCTCTTTAATAGTCTTCTAGGAAATATGTTTTATTGTAGCTGCTCATTGAAAGGCCACTGCTCTCAGTGGCTGTTATTCACTATTACTACGAAAAGGGTAGAGTCAAAGCATCCCTCACATCTTTCCTACAATCTGTAAAATCAACAGCTAGACTTGATATTTCATATGACTTAGTCGTATGTGGGTTAGATTTAGGAAAAAAAAAAAAAAAAAGAATCTTAAAAGAAAGATAAAACTGATTGAGACTGAGAACTCGACATGAGATGTTTAACATCTGAGAATCTTCACAGCTGAAAGTTGTACAATACTGTTTTCCTTCCTCCCACACTAGGAATTTACTATATGCTCTGAGCCCCATTTCTCTAGTTTATCTCACTTTTGTTCTGGGCCTTTGGTCCTACTCATATCCCCATGATTTCTCTATTTTAACCAGTGCTAATCACACAAAAATCCTGAGAGCAGAGACATGCACCAAAGACTTCCCTTCAAGAAGGCTTAGAATCATGGTCTACTTTGTGTTTTCTGTGATGCCCATTCAGTGTTGCAGCCCTTCCTTCACAGTGGCATACTCTGAGCCAGAGTGGAGGAAATGGCTGTATGGCTGTTCAGGCATCTCTGCTATGAGCATGCTGCTGCTTTGGGCAATTTTGGGCTGATGGCTCCTTGCTTTTTTGGTGGAACTCTAGAACATGAAGATGACAGAAAAAAAAAAAAAAAAAAAAAAAAAAGGTTGGTATTTTGACAACCACCTCCTCTCTTCTTTACATCTGTCCTGTGTGGCCACACTAGTGAGCTCTCAGACTCAGCCAGATGCAAAGGCTTTGGTCTAGCATAGCCATGGTGTTAGAGGCCATAGTGAAATGATTTCAGAGGGCAACCAGCCCACATGGAAGATAAGCAGAGCAGACCCCCATATTCCAGGTGCACTTGATGTTCTTCTGAGGACCTAGACTACATGGCTTGAAACCTGTCTCTTCCAGTAGGTAACTACAGCTTTTGGACATCATGGCAAAAAGTTTCTGCTATCACCAAGGGAAAATAAGAAAGTAAGAAGGTTAGAAGAAGGCAAGAAGCAAGAGGTGCAAAGCCATCAAATTACTCCTAACTTCTTTAGTTCTTCTTGACATTTCTAGCCACAATATGAAAAGCATACAATGGCTCTGTGTTCATATTAAAACTTAGATAAAATTAGTGTTTTTTGGCAATTAAAGGACTGCCCTGACCATTCAGTCCTTAGAAATGTTTAGTTCACATTTTAAAATGGGTATTTTAATACTCCGTGGTACCATTCTTACTTTTTTACCTATGAATAATTCTTTCTCTGCCATTGACTGTTTTAGCAGTGACGTTGCACTGTGCAAAGGCATATATGCAGTTATCAAGGTTTCTGTTTTAACATGCCTTGTTTTAGGAACATAAAATGTTTTGCTCTTTCATTTTCTGTCCTTTTTGCAGGCTACCAGCCCCCAAAACCTTAAAAGAGTTTTTATGTGGTGTGATTTGGGAAAAACTAATGTGGAGGAGGTTGGAGGCCACCAGGAGATATTAATAGTTCTCATCAGTTGTGTTTTCTTTTAACTGTTAGAGCCTAATGAGAGCACTGCTGTGAAATTTTGGATACAGTCTTGGCAAGGCTGTACTGATCCATCAATGAGGTCTCCTTACTGAAATGAACACCTCTAGTAAGCTTTTAATGGCCTTTGTAAACAAACAGAATAATTCCCACTAACTGCAGAAATGAGTTCCATATTTATTTATTTTACTTCACAACCCCTATTAAGTTGATTTAATAAAATTCAGCACATAATGTTTTTTTTTTAAACAAACCTTAAACAAACTGGAGCTGAGTACTGAAGTTTTCATGGAGCTGCCAGTATTAATGGGTTCAAAAGAGGCCATAATGCTCTGACTGTCCCTTTGTGGTGTGACCGAGGCTGAAATTCCATAAGATGATAAAGATGTTTTTTGGGATGCCTAATACCTAATACTACTGTGTGCAGTTCTGGGCACCACAGTACATAAAGCATGTGAAAATATTGGAGAGTGTCCAGAGAAGGGCTACAAAGATAGTGAAGGGCCTAGAGTGGAAGACATACGAGGAATGAATGAGGTCACTTCGCCTGCTCAGCCTGGGAAAGAGGAAGCTGTGGGGAGGACATTAAGGACAGGACCCCTCCCTTTTTATTTCAGCTGGCCAAGCACAAGCTCAAGCACTAATCAGATATGTCCTGCTGATAGGCACTGACTGACTCCATGGCACTGGAGTCAAAAAGCAGCCAAGGTGGCATGAAGACTCTACTGATCTCAGCAAAATATCTCCCAGCCCTGGATGAACTAAATTGTTTACTGAGTGTTGCACAACAGGGAATGATGGGGAATATTGATACTTACAAGCCAGCTAACAGAGATGCCAACAAAACACCCATGATTTTACAAAGTGCTGGAGAATCCACCACTCATAGAATCACAGAATCAGAGAATCATAGAATCATAGAGGTCCATAGAAAAGGACCTTAAAGATCATCTAGATTCAAGCCTCCTGCCTTGGGCAGGAACTTTTCACTAAATCAGTTTGCTCAAAGTCCCATCCAACCTGGCCTTCAACACCTACAGGAATGGGGTATCCACAACTTCTCTGGGCATCCTATTCCAGTGCATGATTGCCCTCTGAGTAAAGAATGTATTCCCAATATCTTATCTAATTATCCCTTCTTTTAGTTTAAAACCATTACTCTTTGTCCTATCAGTATAATCGCTGACAAATAGTCCCTCCCCAACTTTCCTATAGGCCCCCTTTAATCACTGGAAGGCCACCACAAAGTCTCACTGGAGTCTACTCTTCCCTGGGCTGAACAACCCCAGCTCCCTCAGCCCGTCTTCATAAGAGGGGTGCTCCAGCCCTCTGGCCATCCTTGTGGCCCTTCTCTGCACTCGTTCTAATATGTCCATGTTCTTCTTGTGCTGGGGGCCCCAGAGCGGAACACAGTGCTCCAGGTGGGGTCTCACGAGAGCAGAGCAGAAGGGGAGAATCACCTCCCTTGACCTGCTGGCCACGCTTCTTTTGATGCAGCCCAAGAAATGGTTGGCTTTTGGGCTGCAAGCACACATTGCCAGCTCATGTTCATATTGATGAAGAATCAAGTGAGGCTATAAGTGGGCTGAAAGATGAAAGGGGCTAGCCTGCACCTTCGAGCCCTAAATCAATGAGGGAAGCCCTCACAAAAAAAGCTTTATTTCATCTCCTGGATCCTCATCACCTCTGCAGGGCAAAAGCAGGAATATCTCCTCCTGAGTGACCTTTCTGGCTGACGGCAAAACTGTTAGCTATAGAGCAAATAAATTCACCAGAACATCAGACATCAGCTCTTAGATGACTATAGCAACTGTCTTTCCAACATGCTGGTTGGAAAGAAAACTGTTTGTCTTCTTCACCAACCTTAGCACAGATTTATGTGAATTTTGACTTTCACTTCTCCCTTTCCATCCTTCTTCTCACTCTATGAAGCACAAACTTCTAAAGCCAGCACTTTTTTATCTGTTGTCTTTCTAAGAGACAGTGTCTAGCAAAGCATCCATACATTTGTATCTTCAGATCTACTGAAAGCTCATTGCACTGTCTATGCTGACCAGGTAATGATGCTGCCTGCACAGTGAGAGTGAATGCCTTCACATTGATACTTTATAGGGACAGTACTTTGCCATTGTACTTCATTAATTCAGAGATTTTAAGGTAATGAACATGGTCCCTTAGCTTCAGTGTCACAATATAAGCCATATTTTCACCTCAGAAAGAGCTTAGGAACTCAAAGACACTGAGCTTAGGGCCTGCTAAGAAGGTGAAAACAAGGGTTCATGAATAGTTTCCACATGTAGCCTATATGCTAAGAGAAGAAGTTTTTAAAGGTGGGATCTGATTGATGCTGATACATTTGGATTGCTACACCAGATCAGCGGTGAAACATTCATGTCCCCCAGATGACACTGTGATGCTGCAAAACTCTCCTGGAATGGACAGAAAATAACTTTCGCTGGCTTAACTCAGCATGATCCGATTTATAGCCAAAAGGATGAGCCCATCTGGCCCACTGCCTTTTCCCTGAAGCAATGAACAACTGGGCAGCAGGTTCAGCCTGAACAGCTGAATGCCTCCTCTTGTCTGTAAACAGCCAGTGCTAGCCAGAGCTGGAGCCACTGTGATCTTCTGCCTGAGATTCAGAGTGCAGGGAGGGAAGCATATCCCCAGGTGGGTCTGTTCCAGCCACTGTGCCCAAAACCTGGCCTGTCCAACTGGTAACATGGTGTCATCCTGCATCATGGCTGTGTGATTTGGTCAGTGACAGAAAAACCATGAGAACATGCTGCGATTCTCCAAGTGCTCTGCAAACTACAGAAAAGTGGCTCTATCGTGCTGGCACCTAGCTGGTAACATCTGAGTTACCCCTACAGAGTGAACTGCACCTGGGAGATGGATGAGGTCTTTTTGGTTAACAGCAGAGGCAGAGGGATCTTGATGGTTTTTTTTCTCCTCTTCTGTTATGTTTTGCAGTCACCTTGAGGCAAGCTCCTTCCTCTGTACTTCAACTCTCTCTTTGTAAAGTGATATGAACAATGCCAGGCTGCCTCACGGGGATGTTCACAGGGGAAAAAAAAAAAAAAAAAAAAAAAAAAAAAAAAAATTCTAAGGAAACCCCTTATAACAGGAGCTGTGGAAAACCACTCCTCCTCTTCAGAAAGACATTCAATCCCTTCCTTAAAGTTGAGCAGGGTTCAAAGCACTTCCATAAGCAGGGAGGCTCTTCAGCACTGGCTTAAGCAAATGCATGAATTGGGGCCAGGATGCCACGTTTCTCAAGGATGACGGTCACAAAGAGGCATTTCAGGGCTCACAGGGAAGATTTACGAGACTAGTTCTGAGAAAGGAGCACAGGCAGTTCACTGCGGGCCTCACAAGGAGCCCGGCCCCACGCGTGTTTAAACTGGACTGCTCAAAATGGAGGCATTGTGCGCCCTGCCAGTAAACAAAGCAAGAGATATCTGGAAGTGATAAAGCTCAGATTGATAAAAACTTCCCTTCTTCTAGATGGAGGCCACACATACTCTAAATAAAATGTGCCACTTAGAAGATGATTTGTGTTGATAAATCTTGATCGCCTTGTTTTTCCAAATGTTCTCTCCCAATTGGGAATTTCACACTTGGGCCGGCTCCAGGCGCGTCCTCGCAGAGTGCCAGCCTCCTTCCCTGACCTGACCTGGCCTTGTTTATACGGCTGTTTACACATTTCTTAACAACCTATGCAAACGGCCTCTAATTACTTTCACTCATGGTGGTGGTGCCTGGTGGAGGCGGGCCCTGAAGCGTTGCCAGTGTTGTGCTGTTTGTTTACACAGCACTTCCCTGCTGAGGGAGCGGGCCAGAGGGGGGGGGCTAGTGCTGGGGACACAGCCTGCACAACCAGGACTGCACCATGAACAACCAAAGGAATATATAACATGGGCAAGGATAGGCTTTTAGAAGGGTCACTCCAGTCACGCCACTCACCATCAGCGTGTCACTGGACTGCTGTAGTGGTTGAGGTTGGAGTGTTTTCTTCGTGTGTATCTCCATGGAGTTGGGGTTGTTCTGAACATGGTTTATCTTGAATGTAACCTGGATGTGATGCTGCATCTCCATCCCCTTCAAGATCTCAGGAGAGTTTAACATTACCCATTTTAAGCTATACCATTTATGTATGATATACCTTTCCAAAATGTTACTGGGAAGGATCTATATGGTCTTTGCACCACTGAGCCCCAGACATTTCTGACTTTCAAAGACGATCACATACAGCTGCTCTGAAAAGAAGGCACAAAATCTGTAGATTGAGTATTGTTTCTGGTTTACTGAAGAATAAATTTTGTTTGAAACCAAATGGCTTAATTACTACCTTGGAAAACTATGTAAACCCAATATAAATTATGAGGGTGTTGCCCTCTTTGACTTTATTCTGTTTGAAAACCTTGAGGGCCTCCAGCCTGCCTGGACTTAAAAATACTAGCATTTGTTTCCATTAAAGCCATATTTTAAAAGCTTGGACAGGGTGTGGGAGTGCTGATTTCCCTTGATTAGCCACAGATACCCCACAAGAAAAACAAAGTTTTCTGAAACTTTTTCCCCCATTTCTTCTGAAAAAAAAAAAAAAAAAAAAAAAAAAAACTCCTTTCTTCCTTCCAGTGCCATCCCCTGATGTCCACAGTAAGTAACAGTACTGCAAGGCAGCACCATGTATCTGACAGCCTGTGAGAAAATATGTATCCCAAAGGCTGGCCATGGCACCAAGTGTTTGCATAGTTTGCAGCTAATTTTTCAGACCACTGGTGTCTGACCACTATAACCTGAGTACTGAACTCCCCACATGAAATCTTTTCATGTCTCTTTTATAGGTGATATTTGACACATTGGTCTATGAAACTAACAGACCACATCAGAGATTGATTTCTATTTATTTACTAATGTGCCTGAGACCACAGAAGCAAACAGAGAAGAACAGTTGGCAAAACTATTTCCAGTTGAAAATGCATTGTTTAATGCATTTTAAGGCAAAGCCTTAGGATTCTTGCACTGTTTCCATAATCATAGGAAGAAAGACCATACATGGCCTGCTGTCTGTGCTAGACACTGACATACATGTATGAGAGCAATAACAACTCTATTAGTCTGGGGTAGCCAGCAGTGTAGCCCATACATGGGGAGGGGGTCAAGAGGTCAGCCCAGACTACTCATTATCCCAGACCCTGAGCCAAGCTGTCTATCCTTGGACACGTTCATCATGGAATTAGATGATGTGTACAGCACATTTTAAAGAAAATACCAAATGTGAGCTCTTTATTAAGTGAGCCTTATACAGAACAAGGGTGGTATGATGACTGCTTCTGAAGTGGTGAAGATTAAAAAGCAGACATAAAATGATGAGGCAAATTTGGTAGCACCCATTCCATTTTGTCTGTGAAAGGGGAGAACAATGAGCTTAATTCTAATTTACTGGAAAGGAGTGGGGACAAATGCATTCTCCTTCTCCAAGCGCCCTTGCCACTACTAATGCAACATGTATGGAGAAGGAGAATAGGCTTGGTCTTCAGACACCATGCAGAATCATCACAGCTGACTGCTAGAAACGTGGGGATTTTAGGTCTTATCTCCTTCAGAGCAGAACCCCTCTCCCTGAGGAGAAGCTGGAGCACAGGCATGAGAGTCCCATGCCGGCATTTTCAGTTCCCTCTCAAAGCTTACCCACAACCTACCAATGGTGATGCCTCCCACCTCTGCCCACCACGCAGCCTTCGTGCACCAACTCAAATTCCTCATCCTGTTGTTGCCTCTCCCAGGCTTTGACATATTTCCCCTCCCTAGCACGCAGGCTCTCCCGTGGCAGCCGTCTGACCTCTCTTGCCGTGTTCCCTCGGTGTTATCACCTTGTGAGCAGTGGGCTCGCCGGGATATGGGCTCATCCCACCGACTCAAAGAGGCAGCACTATCTTAACGCTTATCTCCTGGTTACAGCCTCCTCCCTCTCTGACAGCTTTTTCTAGGCCTGTATTTCATACTCATCACCAGCACCCGGGGTGAACCTTTCCACAGGCAGATAAGTGGCACCAAATTAAAGAGCATTAAATGAATGTCTTTCCATATTTAAAGAGCCAGTAGCAATTTGTACATCCCAGGCATGCCAGAGATGGTAAAAGCTAATCACTTTCCATGCCTTAAATGCTGTGTAAACATGAGGTAATTGTTCTTATATGTGAAAAATGATGTGCCTCATGTCAAGAATGTATCAAGTCCAAATTTTTAGCTTTGTGAAATATTATTGAGCACAGCCCCTGCTCAGCAAATCTTTCCAGACTCAAATAAGTCACTAAAACAAATAAGGCTGTTCTTATTTATGAGACTGAGAGTTTATCTTGATTAGATATAAGGGATGTAAATAATGGGTCTCTTTTGGACAACTTCTAATATAAAAGAAATAAACTATATATCTATCTGTTTTCAGTATATCTAAAATACACTCATCAGCCACTGCAAAACACTTAATGGCTTTGATAAATGAAATGCAGGCAGTTAATCTCAGCAATTTTGCCCCTAAAAACTAAAAATCCATCTTTGCTGATTTTTTAGAAAGGAAATAGCAGCAAAATATACCATTTGTTGTGAAGTATAATCTCTTAACATCAAAGCTAATGGTTTACTGACTGTTTTTTTCAAACCACTGATTCAAGGTTTTACATGTCTGCAAGCATTTTTTCAGCAATTATTAAGATAAAGCAATAGAGGAATAGTTTTAGTGTTTCATCAGTGTTAAAGGAATGATTAATAAGACCAACTCTGGACCTCAGGCATGGTGTGGGCAAGGCTGGTGGGTTTTCCCACCTTAATGCTCAACTTTCAGAGACCAAATGTTTAGTTAAAGTTCTGAATAAAGCAGCAGTAAGGACAAAGGAGAAGAGCTTGGGAGCACAGCTCTTTCAGAGGGGTACATTTATTTCTGACTTGTTTCATCATGCAGCTTTATTGATGATAATTTCCAGAATACTGAGATAACATCAACACTGTGTCACATGGACAAGAATTAGCCCTCAAGATGGGCTGTGTTACAATCAGAAACAGCTGTAAGGAAAGCACAGCATTTACAGCCTTCAGTTTACCATTGGCCATGTGGTCTTTATACCACTTCTCCAGGGCAGTGAAGGCTCATGTCCAGACCAGTGAATGCAACAAGCCTCTCTGAGCTATAATCTTTCTTGTTCCTTCTAAGCGCTTTCCTCTCTCCATGGCATAACTGAGGGATTCTCTGACCGATTTACTGCTAAGAATCACCATCTGTAAAGAAAGTATTGTCTTAATTTTAATGGACAGAAATTAAAAAATGAATAAAAGATTGTTGGGAATATTCTTAGGATATCAGTTTCTTTTTTCAATGAAGCAGATCCTTAACTTCAGTACCAGACTATCCACAGCTTCTGGTTTCTAATAATCTATTACATAGTATTGCAGTTATCTACCTTGTACAATATAGACCACAGAACTGAATTTGATAGTTCCTTTGGCAAGTCAATATCTTCTGGCTGACCAAGATCACGATCTTTCAGACAGACAGCTAACATTTAAATCAGGGATATGCCAGGTCCCAAATACATTGTGCCAGTGGTTAATGAACATCACTGTGAAACACCATAACTTGTTACCATTGTGGCTTACTAGAGCTGCCAGCTGCAAGAATCTGGTAAGCTTTTGCCCAGTTCAAGATACTCTCTGCCATCATACATCTCTCATGTAGAGGAAAAGGAGAAGTTAAGTCCCTTTGTTGCTTTCTTTGCTAAAATAAGGGCCATGAATTTATCTGAGCTTTCCCAGGAAGGTCTAGTTTTCCAGACTTTAAATCATTCTCCCTTCTCTTTTTTGTCAATATCCTTGTCAATTGTCAATTATCAAACCTGAAATTACTATCTGAGTTCACACACACAGGTTGACTAACAAACCAGCCGTCACTTTGAGAAACAAAATGCAGGAGAGCACAGCACCACCTATCTCACATACAAACATGGGAGAATTAAACAAACTTCAGAAATAGTCTTTCAGTGTAGCCAGATGTTATGGTCAATGAATTTAAAAAATCAGTTTCTTCTGGTGGCATTTCCAAGTTATGGTGTGGCCAGAAGGAATTTTCTTCCTCCTGTTCTTCCTTCCTTCTCTGCCTCTGCTGAAAGATTTTGCCTCTTCTGCTGCATGGTTCTTCTGCAAACTGAGGGAAAATGTTTCGGGTTTTAAAACATGGTCTCAGATGTGTAGCCTCCCCACAGGAGTCTCACAGAGACCTCTCAGCCTCTCCAAAGGACTGCTCGAGAACTTCAAGCTGTTGCAGTACTCCACCATCCAAAACCATGCTTTGTGCGGTGAGTAAGCCATCCTACAACCATAGCAGAGGGGAACAAGTCACAGGCATTTCTGAGAAATTAGCACTCATTCCTCTAGTTGTTTCCCAAGTGACCTACCAAGTGTGAGTGCATGAAGGCAAGATCCCTTCTGTTCCAGATGTATTCTGCTTAGGCTCACTGAGTAAAAGGATACCCAAAGCTTAAAGGGAGAGAACAGCTATACTTTGGATCCCTAGCATGATTTATGGCTGAGTAAAATTTTACTTTCACTGCCAGGAAAATTTTAGGAAATAATAAAGATTAAAAGTTTTCAGTGATGGACATCAAATTCCATGTGAACAGTGTAGATCTCTGAAATCAAGTTTAGGCAACCCTGTTTGCAGAGGGTTCTTGGAGTCAAAAGTTCCTCTCTCTTTCACTGGAGGAAATACTCCTCAGCTCCACGTAAGTCCTCCACTCAATTAGAGGTAAAGATTTTAAATGTCTCAGAGTACTTGGTACTGCAAATAGCTATTTAGTCAAATTTTGAGAAGCTGTTAGGTCAAGCAGACATCTAAGTAAAATCTCTTGATCCTGTGCCTTGGAAAATACAGCTAGCTAACTATCTCTGCCATTATCTATATACAAGTGTTTGCAGTTCTCATCCCATGTGCCTAAGCATAGATATTTTGGTTCCCAGTCTTAAAAATCCAAAATTCTCCCTGGTCTGTTTTTGAGCTTTAGGAGTCCCAAATCAAACAAGTGTTTAATTCTTATCTGTACAGTAGATACAGAATCAACTATTTAATGCTGTCTGAATTGTCCTTGGCACATAGGAAGCAGCATACTACCTTTGCCCTGAACCATTTTCAAGAAGTGTGCAGTGTGAGTAGAGGAGCCAAAGGAATTATTTTTGCATGTAATGTTTAAGAAATATAAACGGGGTGGAGCTTAAATCCTTGAGCTTCTGGAGATTCTGCTCAGGAAACCATATTTTATGTAGTCATAAATAAAGCAAGAAAAATATCAACTTAACTGTGGCATGTACCTTTATGTGGGTATATTATGTAATTCTAATAAAAATGAATGTGGTAATAAACCAATCCACCCTTAACAGCAAAGCTAAGCAAAGCAACCTCTCCCTCCCAGTTTTCTACCACTTCAATGGTATTCTGAATCCCACAATTAAAACTGGTGAGAATACACATCCTGTTCTTACACTATTAAAAACTCTAGTTGCGGATTATTGCAGTTTCTTATTGTTTCAGGACGCTTTCCAAGTTACAGTTTATCACACTGAATACCAGGCAGTACAGGACTGTTAGGATAGCAAAGAGCATTCGCAGCAAGCGATCACTGTAGGTGAAGAAAAGGCATCTGCTGAAAGATCGTAGCAATGCCAGATCTTCCCTGGCTCTTGAGGATGGTAAGGGCTAAACCCTGCACTCCTACATTGCAGGAGTGAGCATGTGGATAACTTCTGCCATGAGTCCTTGCTTCATAGCTCTGCTTGTATTAGGAAAATCACAGCTGTGTATGCACGTGCTTCACATAGACTGCTGTGTATCCACATGCAGAATCAATGCTCTGTGCCAGCAGCAACACAGAAAATAATGATTTTCATTGTCTGGTGGAGACGCTAGGATGCACTAGTGAAGCCTGCTGAGTCCTCACCTTCTAAAAGTGGAAGAAATAACCAATATCATCAGCATCAAGATATACCAAGATATACCAAGATATACCAAAACAACATGTCTAAGACTGCCTGTCCAGCAGGTGCTAGTGTAGGATCACTTGTGCTAGTAGATACACCAGTGGTAACTCTAAAACTCTGAAATCTGAGTTCTTTATGCAAGTTGTCTTACTACAACTTGCTTTCATGAGCTAGCATGAAAACTTCTCAGAATTCCTGTCCCCTGGGAAAGTCTAAAATGTCACTATTTATTGACGCTTTGATTTTCTGAGGTGAGGAACAGTAAGAATCCAGGGCCTACCAACAACAAAAGAGTGGTATTTTCCAGCATTTGTCATTTTTCCAACAGTAGGGTATAGAATAGCTATCTGTGCTTTCAGTTCAATGATTAGCTGTAAAAACAAAATGTATTTTTCCACTTCTTAATTACACATGAAATGCAAATCTTCTTAAATACTATGCTATTGAGCAATAATTTATTTTCCAGCTGGATGTAGGCTTTCTAAAACTTGGGAGATTAATTAAGTTCAAAGGAGAACCATAAAACTATAGAATGGCATGCTTAATAGTACTGATATCATTTATGACAGATCTTGGTCTAATAGATTATTGAAGGCTTCCAGGTATAGAGAATATAACCTCCCAAGGCCACCTATTTCAAGGATTTTCAACTCTTGGAAAGATGTTCTTAATGTCTATTCTGATTCTTTCTTACTGCAGTACAAGCCCATTACTTCTCATTTTTTAAAGCACGGATGTGGAGACCAGATTGTTCCCTTCCTCTTTATGACAATCCTTTATATACTTGACACATAATTTGGTGTGATTTTATGACACTGTATGTTCACCAGGGATTTATAGTTAAAATGATACTCATTTGAAGTCACTGGGGAAAAAAACAAATGAAGAACAAATGCACATTTGTTTGCAAACAAAGATAGTGAAGATAAAACTGAGAATCTACCATATGTTTTCACCAGCTGGAATCCATTCAACATTTTGTTAGCTCTTGTCTTGTTGTGAAGCTTACTTTTCAGGTCTTTCTCATAGGCTACATTACTGTCAAGAAGTTCTTGATCTATGGATGTCATGCTGCAAAGAGGTCTCCAGCAGTTCTCTTAGAGGGGAACATCTAATATATTTCCCCTTTCCTTGCACTGAAGCTTCCAACAGAGTGTTTTGCTTCCTTGCTTGAAGGTATTCTCCTGTGAAGGACTGGGAGAGTCCCAGTGAGAGAACAGTGTTCTTGCAACAATGTTTGGAAGTACTTCTCTGCAAATGACTTTTTTTTTCAAGCACTGTAGAAGTCTGAATCTTTCTGAAAGGAGACTAAGAGTTGTCAAACAGGATGTGGAGAATAGCATGAAAGAGCTTGAGAGGCTCTGGTCTAAGACTGTATGTATCTGCACTACGTTACCCTGTGCAGTACAGACATATTCCTGTAATTCTTTCCATCACTGGGAAAGACGCAGCAAAGAAAGAAGCAGATAAAATAGAGCCAGAACTTTTAAGTGAGCAAACTGAGCAAAATGTGTCTGTGTATAAATACAGTTAACAACAAACCCAAGTTGTTTATAGGAAATGGAGGTTTTGGTGTCTTAACTGGGGTTCTATGAAAGAGATAATTCTTGCTACGAATCAATATAAATTCAGTGGCGATTGCAAAAACTACAGTGACTATATTGAGTATAACACAATATGACTATGAGGTTATTGATAATCAGAAGTAGCAACATAACATGAACAAATAATTTATATGTGAGAGAAAGAGAATCCCTGGCTTGTCCAGACCAGATTTAAATATTCAGAAGTCTTATAGCAAAGTAACACAATATTCAATGAGATGGTGGTGTTTAGAGTTCGCTGCCAAAACGTTTGTGCAGAGGGACAGTTTTTGTTGTCTGTACTGCTCTGAATTAGAAGATGTGTCATATAACACTTATCTTAGATAGTGTGGGGGCAGTCAGTGAATGGTAACTGTATTCTCCTGAAACAACAAGGATGTCATGTAGCACTTTTGGAGAGATAAGTGAACGTTTGGACTGGGAAGGGTATGCAAAGGATACCAAAGTTCAGCAGCTAATTAGAGTGTTATCACTTGAAAAGTAACATAACCAAATGAATGAAGTCATTGTATCTAGGGAAAAGCTTGTAATTTGTTAAATTATATTGCAGTGTACACAAACCATACAATGGTGACATGTTCAGGAATGCAATGTAGCAGAATTGGGACAAAAAGAGGTTTAGTTTCCTACTTAATTTAGAGCATCTGTAAATGTACATGACATTATCACCTGCCCACATGCACACTGCCATGCTATCAGTAGGAAACTGAAGCTCCAACTAAAGTTCTTGTAGATGGAGCTTATAGTTCAGAAACAAAATGACATTCCGGCACACTATTCACCCAACAATTATTTGAAGTCTTACTAAGAAATTTATTCAGTGAAATTATAATTTCTTCCTCAGAAAGAAAAAATAAGATGGATTTACAGTCTGACATTGAATTTACCATTGAAAAGGTCACATTTTACCCTGTCCCCTAATGTGGTAGTTTGAAAGACGTGTGTGAGTTTGGTGGACAACAGGTTTATTTTTCAGTGCAGTTAGTTCATTTGAGTCAGCTTACTGCAACTGAAAAGCCTCATACAGAGGAAGGCAAACTCATCTGAAGTCCTGCTGGCTGTGCGTGGGAGGGAGGCCCACTGCAGCAGGATCTGGCTGCTTTCTGTAAAAGGCTAGGAGAGCAGAAACAATTTCTCAAAAAAAAAAAAATAAATAAATAAATAAATAAATAAATAATAATAATAATGTAGGATTACCCAGTAAATCACATAACATTGAACTGTCCAAAAACGTAACATGAATGTGCTGATAGAATAATCATCACAGCCCATTGACGTAAACAGGACAACGTACAGGGGCATACCAACACTCCAGAGTATGGGATGCAGAAAAATGATTCCAAGCAAGGAGAAAATGAATGGCTGGGGTTTTATCTAGCATGATAAGAAGCCTTTACTTCTGAAGAAACTATTAAAGGACTAATTCTCTAGCACGCACTTAGGGAGTACTAATTTGGCAATTATTTGTAGTGAAGTATGTGGCCATTAACAGGCCAGCCTCAGTGCCACTAGAGAAACCTAATAATTGTTGGAAGGGAGAAGTGAAGGAAGACTGGAAAGATGCAGCAAGTCAGATGAGCTTATGGGAGAGATTTGCAAATCAAATGAGAAGCCTATGCAATACCCAAGTGTCCTGTCTGCTCCTGTTCTGAAAAAGCTGGTCTTCAGATGTGGCTGAGAAATCCCAAACAAGTTCCCTCGGCCGTAGGCATCTCCCTGAATCTGTATGCATATTAAAACATTTTATTTAGGACAGTTTTCCTTTCAAATGCAGAGATTTTCTATTGTTTGGCCTGCCTCTGGCTCTGGAAAGAGGATTCAGCAGACATATGGGTGAAACAACTCTTAGTAGCTTCATGAGAACTTCCTTGGCATCTGACTGAGGCAGACGAAGCTACCACCTGCCCTCTGCACTGCCAGGACACCAAGGACACCTGGGCACAGACCAGGCACAGTCAGGAAAGACTGACCTCAACTTAGACTGCTGAGACTGCAGGTGTGCACAGCAATGATCCTGCAGCACTGGGACAGAGGAAAAATTGCTTTATATTTAACACTTGTATAAGATGTATACTAATCATTTGAGCAATGATGGATTTCAAAAAACAGCTTGTAAAAGAAAAGTGTCACCTAAAATCCCCTATTGTGGTGCCTTCCCTCTTCCTGTCCTGTCCACCTGGGCAGGTGGTCCCCATTTCTCTGCCCAGTGCAATGCTCATTGCCTTTCTTGCTGCTTTACTGTTGCAGTCTGTGGGCTGACAAATGTTACAGCGCATCCACAGACAGGTGTGAAACAGATGATTACACTAGCTCATGGAAAACACAAGCAAGAGCAGCAGTTTTCAAGCTAAGAGGCACAAATATCCTCACCTGTAGCCCAGCTGTATGGCTACGGGAGTCAAAGGAAGATGTCTGTAGCAATCAGTGGAGCTGCCTCAGACAACGAGGACTTGCAAACAAATTTGTGCAAAGCACCGAGACAGATCAGACAGGGTACTGAACAGCCAGGTTTCTTCTAATAAATTGCTCACAACAAACGGCTGGCCACCTTCAAGGAGTGCTATGGTGAAGTGGATATTTGCTGGGTGTAGAAGAGAAATGAAAATAAATACAAATGGTGAAATTCTATATTAAATAAACATAAGAAAAAAGAAAGGATGTAATTCAGAAGTGCTTTTCTGCACTTTACTTAGTTATCTATTCCTGCTTATATGTATGAAGAAATAGGAAGTGGAAAATAAGTTCTGCAGAATTCAGCAGGCAGCTTTTTAACTTAATATGCTATTTTGGGATCTAAATTACAGTAAGAAAAACTACTGAGATAATAAAAACATAGAAAGCAAACTAAGGCAATAAACATGTAAAGATACCATTTGTGGCTAAAACCACTCCATGTTTTTAAAAATCCAGCTCATCCAACAGTATATTTTCAAACTCTTTTGCTCAGTGATTTATTACATAGGCCATTGTAATCAATTACTTTTAATTAATAGAAGCTGGAAACATTAATTGGGCCTATTTAAATTTGATTGTATTAAATGATTCTACCAATGATCAAAAATGTATTTCTAAAGGGAGTTTAGGCTAATATATCAGCAAATGAGGCGCTATAAACATGATTAATATGCACATTAGACTTTCCTTATCACTTTTCGTTGGCAGTTTTTATCCGGTCACAGCTGAAATTCCATTGAGTTCTTTCTCCTTTTGTATAAAATACAGATTATGTGGAGACAGCCGTCTGAGCAACTGGAGTTTCATCTTGTATGGCCATTAATTATTATTGCTCCTTTAGTATTTCTTATCTATCACAGAGATGTAGGACTGTATTTTTATAGACATTTGCCAGTAGGGAAAAACAGACTTTTGTGTGATGGCGCCTCAGGCTTTTTTTTTTTTTTTTTTTTAATTGGAGAAAGGATCAACAACACATTTTGTACATCCATGAATGGGTGGAAAAAGATGTTTACAGCTGTCATCTTTGTGTAGGTGTGTATATTTGATAATACACAAGGGAAGTTGTTGGAAGACATAACCAGCCCTTGTTACACTGTTGAGATTTGACTTTTTTTTTTTTCTTTCTTTTTGTTTTTTTTTTTTACACATAGCTAATAACTTTTCATTTACTTCAAGTGAACCACATGAAAATTTTCAAAGAATTGCCCCCACAGCTGGGGAAACTTAAGAATACATTGATTTTCTGACAGTCTGCTAATGTGCAAGTGCTACTCTGCAAGTGCTACTCTGCAATCTGATCAGTTTCATTTGCCTGTTTTGGTTACTTCTCTGTATTCACAGGGGAAAAAAACTTCCACTTGCTCCTATTTCAAGAACAGAAAACTTGGGCCAGCCAGGCCAGAGAGCTGTTGCTACCACAGCCATCTCAAATGCTCCATGGTAGTCATTGCTGCAAGAGAAGCATCTACAGAACCTAGAAGGTGACTGCAGAAGGTGAATTTTTGCTCCACTTTGCTCCATTGTGGGCCTCATTGTTCAAACAGACCCAAACCTTCTTGCTTCCAGCTCAAAACTGCCCATCACCAGTGTGCAGTCTACTTCTCCTAGGGCCAACATTTGACAAAAAAATGGTAATATCCATCTCAGCTTTTGCCAAAAGGTCTTCAGTGCAGTGTAGGCATCTTTAACCCAGCCTATACTGCGAGTAGCAGCAGGTGCAAGATGTAAACATAAACCTGAACTCCTTTGTATACTTTTTTCTGTCTGAACTCACAGTCATCATATGTTAGCAGCTGTTTGACCTATTTACACAGCTCAAATTTTTGGCACAACCAAGTCGTGTTGGTGACTCATACTTATCTGGTGTCCTTCTAATACCTAGGCATCTCTCCTCCTCAGTTGTTCCCTACCAAGGAATTCCCTGCTTATATTAGAAATTATTATGAGTCTGCAAATGACTTCTTTACTATTTTGCTTCTCCCTGCTCCTGGGGCCACCCAGTTTGTCTTACATGATATTTTGATTCTCCTCTGTAGTAGTGGTTCCTCCTGTCTCCGTGTGCTCTACTCATCTTGTTGGCATATACCAACATTTTTTTGCCAAAGTTACTATAGAATACATCAAGCAAGACAGGCTCCGAAACTGACACATGAGGAAGCTTACAAGCAACTCCCTCTGGCTTGCTATATCTCCCTCCAGAGCCAGTTCCTCACACACCCTACAGTTTGTATGCTGAGCTCTATCTCATGAGGATTAACTGAGTATTTCTGGTTTTGGTCTAAACCAAATGCATAATGAAGCCTGGGTAGTTACGGACAGGTTACTCCAGATTTAAATCAGCATAGATGTCTCCTCTTTTCTCTGTAGAGACAGTCATTTTCAGTTATGTTCTTTCATTTCTGTTAACCTTTACTCCTTTGGAAAAAAGGGATAAATTATGTTCTGGGCTTTGGCCAAGAAAATATATTTTTTTCCAGTCTTTTCTATAGTAGATTTTGGTAGCATTGTTTATTTTCTGTACTGAAGAGATAACTGTAACTTCATCTCCATCTGCTTTGGGGGAGTCTTTGGGTGAGACTGCAGATGGAGTGGGCATAAAATGGTGATGTCCATGGGGGAAGATCTGGTTGCACCCCATGGACATGAGGGTGAGCTGAGGTGAGGGAGCTGAGTGAGTATGTTTGTGGGGCTTCAGGGTCCCCCTATGGGCAGTGTCTGGGGAAGGGGACTGTGCACCCAAAAAGGGACCAGATAGTATGGGACCACCATCCACAGAAGGTGGGCTCTGTCCCAACACCAGCACATAGACCTCTGCCCTGACACTCAGCAGCTTGCTTAAATCCACCTCTCCCTGCATGGATACAGGCAATTACTTATTCATAGTACTGTTTTGGAATAGTTGTTCCACCACAAATTTATTCTCTCTTTTTGTCTTTCTCAGAAAAAAAAAAAAAAAA
>CM021767.1:82049871-82061607 GCA_011076525.1 Nettapus auritus | reverse complement strand
GAAGAAGAAGAAGAAGAAAAGGAAGAAAAGAAAGCATCCTGTTGCATGCAAAAAGCAGATCCAGCAGTGGCAAGAGCTGGGCAGAGTGGAGCCTTTCCTGATAATATCAGTTTACTTTTTAATTAGATGCTGAGCTTTTAAAGACAATGGAGTAGACATGATAAAGAGCAGGCTATTAAGTGTCCCAATTACAGAGCACCAAGAATCCAATAATTTATGTGCTGATAATCTCCTGGTAATCCTCTGGGTGCTGCCGGAGCATAAGCGTCCTGATTACTCCTCTGCTCTTACACGGATTTGTTCTCCTACCATTGCTGAGTTTCCCCGTTATGTTTGGCACAGCTCATTTAAAACAACCACAGTTACCTCACAGCCAAACCGCTGGCCTAAGTTTAGCTAAGATGAATAGGCAGCAGTTCATCTGCGACAGAGCCTTTGGTGTAAGTGTGGCCAATTAGTCACACGTTTGGTGTTCTAATTAGGCAACGCTGGGTCTTGCAGAAAATGTGCTGTTGATTTAGGTACTTCCTCAAACAATGCTAAATTGTGTTATGTGAAATTCAATTAGTTCTTTTCTAAATGTTTCCACATCTGTTATTCTTTAAGCATAAAGTGATGAGGAGAGAAGGAGAAGTGAAAAGCCAGAGTCTCCACTGGTGAAATATGTTAGGCCTCTGGGACCAGCCCTTTTTCCAGCTTTTGACCCTGAACAGTGATATACAGGAAGGAACAAAGTTGGAGAGCTATCATGGTGAAGCCCTTTAAAATAAATCATTATAGAAGAAATACTGCAACTGTAAGGGAACGTAATCTCTTATGATAGCCATAAACTAAGCTTTGTTTGGAAACGGATGGCATGGGGAAAGCACCATTAAGCAAATTATTATAAATTCCATCTTAAGAACTGCACTTTTCTTTACGATAATAGTGATATGTTCAAATCCCAAGATTAACCAAAAATAAGCATAAAAGAAGTTTACTGTTTTGTGGAGCAGCTTTGCATGTTTTTATTTTTGTTTCAAATTTTCCCTCAAAGGGCTAGAAAGATGTCAAGGCCTCCTTCAGGGCGGGGGGGGGGGGGGGGGGGGACACAGGACAGGAGCACATTTATTCCTTTCTGCTGCGGTGTTTTGTAATTTTTCCCCTTGTTTGAAACAACAAAGTGCCAGGAGCTTTTTGATCCCTTGAACAAAGTGTAGGGCTTTTGCTGGAGTTTCTCTGTGCTCTTAGCAACGCACCAGGTTTGAATTTGCAGGAGGTTTCTCCCAAAACGTGGGCTATCTACAGCCCTTGTCACAAATGCTCCTTGGCTTGGGTCGGTCACAAGCAGCACGTGGGCAGGTCTGCTAAGGCAGAGCAGCCATTTCTTGAATATAGTGGCTTAGCCAAAAACCACAGCTGTCTAAAGGTGAAGTTGTACATGCATTTGATCCTTGTTACTGTTATCACCTTTTCACTGACCAACATTTCAAGCCTTATCTGTGGCTGGCAGGCCATGTTTCAGGTTTGTCAGAGCCCGGATATAGCCCATGCGGTTTTCTGATGATATATCTTGATAAGATTTGTGGAATGCGAGAGATGAAGTTGTCAGCACCACTTTATGGCACCTCCGTACATGTCAGAAAATGAAAATATTTTCAGAAGTGATAGCGTTATTTTGACTGGTGACACAAACTTTTAAGACAATGCATGTCCTTGAAAAAAAGGAAAAGAAAAACAAGAAAAAACAAAACAACAAAAAAAAAACAACACAACACAATGTCCAATTTTTATAACAAAAGACAAAAGGAATGGCCTGTCCTGGAAAGGCAGTAGGTGGAATCACTTCAATAAAAAAAAAAGAGAGTACTATGAGTATAAAATGAAGCCTTTCTGGAATTAGTCTGAAAAATTAAATTTTTCAACTGTCATTATTGACACTGCGTAGACATAGCAGGTTTGTAATGTAAACTAGGACCTTTAGGTCTTTCTTAAAAAAAAAAAATGCAAGAAACTAAAAATAAAATGTAAACAAGCAAATGCACACAACTCTCTCTTTGGTGCCTATGTTTGCCTTCAGATTCATCCACTGTAGTATCTAGAAGCTATCCCAACTATGTGTCATGATCTTCTCTAGAGAACAACTTATTTCCTCAAATGATGCTGTACTAAAAGAAGTGCAACCCTTAGCAGAATCCAAAAAAGGAAAAGTAAAGACCCAGTTACATGTCTCTTTACATGATCTTCTTCAGGGCTGACGAAGGTGCTCAGCTTGGGCTGGAGCACACTGCCAATTTCAGTGATGGCACTAATCCCTATCTGCCTTATTTTGGGCAGGATGATCTTACAAATAATATATTATTCAAATATTATTGCTTAAAAACAAACAGCAGGAGGAGGCCAGCTGTGAACTCATTCTGCATTCAGAAAAATTTAAAAGCTTTTTGTTCAGAGATGAAGGAGAAGTAGAGGCAAATAAATAATCCTAATAGTTGTTGGAATATTTCAGATATTTTTATTGAAAAATGCTGTTGCATCAAAGCCAAAATATTAGTAGCAATGCATATGTTTTTGGAAAAAATATCTGGCCTCTTTCAGAGAAATAATAAAAAGAGCTAGCTATCCAAGTCAAACCTTGAGCCTGTTGATACAAAAATGTAAGTTTTGGCAGAATCCCTTTCCTCCAAAATAGAAAAGCTTAGTTTTTCTTTCAAACTGCAGAAGTTGTTAGAAAATGAGATTATTCTCATGAGAGAAGAACAAAAGTTTTCCTTTTCAATTCAAGCTAAAGGTATTGGAGCTGAAGAACATTTTCAAAGTTTGATAGAAAGCATTGCAATAACACCTCTTTTTTGTTCCTTTTCTGCCAAAACTTACAAAAAAAAAAAAAAAAAAAATCAGTTTTGAACACCTCTAAAAGTTACAAATTGTTGACAGAGAAACATTCCACCTACCTCTCATGATGTCTTTGAATTTTATTTCTAAATCAGACTAAGTGCATTAAAAGTTTCTTAATCTATCTTCTTCCAGAAATATTATGCAACTAAAAACAACGAATAAACTATTTCTCTAAACAATAAGGCCTTTAAAGTCCACTCTGAGAAAGATTAGGTTTAAAGTGCTCTCTAAAACAAACAAGTGACCTAGATTTGAAAAAGACCTTATGTTATCTGTAATCTCTGAAGCTGTTTATAATAATAGTGTTTTTGCTGTTCTGGAGGACACGGCATGAAGTCTTGCTGGAATCTTCCATGCTCAACATGCATCTTTGGAGTTCCCACATGGCAGGTATATCCTGAACATCTTAAAGACATCCAATGCTAGGCCAGATCCACCACCTCATTTATTAGGTGATGACCATAGCAGAGGCAACAGCAGTCCAGGGAGATCACCTGGTTGCATCGTAAGGCAAGCTGCTAACATGGTTCATTTTCAGTGACCACAGGACTTGCCTATAGTTGTATTTGTGTTTATTTTAGTCATGAATTAAATGATAACCCCTGTCACTATTTGCACATTGTCAAACATCCTCTTCTTGTACCTTCAGTGTTGGTTCATTTCAAGAAATTGAAGCTACTGATTATAATTCAATACATTTAGCACTTTTCCAGAACAGGAAAGTACGTGTTTTCAAGCAGAAAAGGACACATGTGAGAGTAAAAGAAATGATTATCTAGGGAAGACTTCATGAAGCCAGCAAATTGGCTGGGAGAGCTGTGAAGGAGAAACCCCATCTGCAATGACCTGCAGCGTAAAATCATGGTAAAGGTAGAACTCTACCTGTGGTCCCCAGCCACTCAAGCATTGACTGAGTGACCGACTTGGCCAGAGAAAATGCCCTTCTCTTAAACTCTACATATGGGGCCAGAAGCACATCAGTCTTCATGTTCTGAGTTCATGGTTGTATTCCTAACCCAGGCATGTTAGCCCTCACAGTGTGGGGGACTGTTGGGGTTTCCTGGAACTTGCTTTTAATGGGGAATATAATGGCCAGATGAGATTCTGGTTTTCATCTTTTATGTTAATACAGGCTTCCACATCCTCAAGAGTTTGGGTTTGGCTTTGAACTGCTTTTATCACAATTTGTGGCTGTATTTTAAGCTACAGAGTTGTCTATGGTATATTTTTAAAACACAGGAAAGGAGCTCCTTCCTTCTTTCACCCCCAGAGTTGTCATGGAGTGGATGCAAGTTGTTTTCAGAGCCACAGACCTTAGGCTGCAAGGCTGGGCAGGCACATTTCTTTGTTAAATCCTTTTATGTTGAAACACCATAACCGCTGCTGCACAAGACCTCCATGGTGCCTGCAGGGCACTTTCACACCCTTAGGTCCCTCCTCTTCCTTTTCCCCACCCCACCATGTCTGCACTTCTATGTTTTTCTCATTTTGGTTGTCCTGGTGTGTTCTCTTGGCTCTCCTCAGACCATCACCTCAGACTCTTACCTTCTGATTCTCACCTGCACAATCAAAACCACTATTCAACACATTCTGGGTGGCCCAAGAACCTTTTGTCTCACTACTGATTCATTTTCTTATATCCTCTCAGGTCACTGTGTCATATGTCTAACTTCAGTCCATGGTCTCCAGCAGTGGGTTTGACATCCTGGGTGTGAGAGCTGGCTATTCCTTGGCTGCTGTGCCAGTGGTAATCAGATGGGCAAAGTGATGATGCAAGGCCATTTCTGCTTCATTGCACTTATGTCCAGGAAGAGCAGCTGGGGAAATGTTCTCCAGGTAAGTTGCCCATATGTAACTGCACAGTTTAAAAACAAGATTTTCTTCAGTCGTTCTTTCTTGATAGTCTCTGCAACTGTTCTTTCCACACATGGATTATACCCTTTATGAAGAAAAGCTGTTGTTGTTTTTTTTCTTTTTCTCTTTTTCCTGTTTTTTTTTTTTTTTTGTTTGTTTGTTTTTTAAGAGAGAGAGAGTTATACAAGCAATGAAAAGCGTTACAGGAATTCTTGGAAATAGGCACTTATGTGATCTTGCTAAGTTAAAATAACGATGTTGTATTCTGAACCCACAGACTGACAAATCCTTTCATGCAAGCCTTCTACCAACCAAAATGAGGAGTTCCCCTTATATTATGTGGTTTTGTAAGACTTTTGCCAGGTGCTGTCAGCAGCAATAAGCCTGGCATCCTTAGCAGGATGGAAAAAAATCTCTTCACCCAACATTTCCAGGCTCACTAAATATCTGCTCTTAGATTTTCTTTTCCTAAATACTTCTACCACTGAATACCTTAATAGGTGATATTCCCTGCTTGCAACATTTTAAAAACAAACAAACAAACAAACAAAAAAAAAAAAAACTCATTGCTGGCGGGCAGGAGCTTGCCCTCCTTATGCTCTGCCTAAAAGCTGTGTCACCAGCTTAGCCTGGACCTGAGCCCAAGCTAACACAGGAAGCTTCTAGTAGGGCTTATGAACCACAGCATGTTGCTTTTCTCAGAGGGGCTTTGCCGCAGTTGAGTCAGGGCATCACACTGCAGGCAAGTCATGTTTGTCCCTGCCCATGGCAGGCTGTGCAGACTAGACTCATATCTGTGAGGAGAGCAGCAAAAATTTTAGCCAAGGTGAAAGAGAACCCAGCAGAAAACAGACCAAGAAACCATCTATAGCTTATTACCAGATACTGCAGCTCTGTACAGGCTTCTGATGTTCACATTATAAAAAAAAAGGGTATTGAAAAACTGGAGAAGGTGCAGAAGAGAGCCGTAAAATTGATTCAGGGACTGAACAGAACTCCCTACACTTGAAGAATTCAATCTGGTTTAGTTATCAAGAAGAAGGCTGAGGAGTCTCTTAATTGCAGTGGGTAATACCTTCAACAGGAGAAACTCCTGGTCTGCTCAGGCCACTGCTCTAACAAAGCAAAGGAAGACATGGCCACTGCAAATTGCTGGCAGCTTGAAAGATAAGCAAATGCAAACTGGAAAAAAACAGTTGCTTTTTCACAATTATTCTTCAGAAAGGATTTACCAAGATGGGGGATGGCCCTTCTTTTGATATGTTTAAATTGGGACTAGATGCTTTCCTGGAAGTTGGACTGGTTACTGGGCTCAGGAGAGAGATAACTCCATAAATGACCAAACAGCAGTTAGTGCTTCCTCATCATCACCCCCTCCTTACCTAATAAGCCCTACTGTGGTTACCCTCAGTATGTAGTGAAGGCCAAAATCCTGATGTGGGCTCTGACAAATATAATACTCATGCCTAGCAAACAATTCCTAGGTTAGCCTGAGACTAATCCAGTCATAATGATTTTACCTCTATTTGGTAGCTAGTTAGGAGAAAAATATCTGACAGACTGATATTTTGGGAGCATGACATTTATTGAAAAATAATGGAAAAATGAGGAGTATTATGGACACCTAGAATATGCAAAGACAAATGAATCAATTGTCCAGCTGGAATGAATAGCCCTGTGGGTAGCTAAAGATTTCATTCCTCCCCCAGCAGGCAAATTCTCCAGAGAAATAAAAATTTCTGGAGTGAGGGGAGGTGGGAGACGGAAAGAGGAATGCAAATCCCACAGTCTCCAGCCCTCGAGAAGGAAGTGAGAACTGCGTTTACCCCTCAGGCTCAACCCTGGGCTACAGGAACACAGACCAACACCTGAGCCAAAACTGGCAATTCCCAAGCTCTAGTATGAAGAAATCCACGAGGAAGGCAAGGAGGCTTGTTGAAGAGGAAAACCACGACAGGAGAGGACCATGTTCATACCCAGAGGGTCCATTGTCTGACACATTGGGGAATCATGCTGGGTGCATAGGTTGATTTGAGGAGGCACAGCAGTAGAACAGAAGCTATCTGGAGGTCCTTGTTTAAACCCTTATTATTAAAAAGATCTATCTATTTATTTATTTATTTATTTATTTATTTATTTTCTGTTTGGTTCACTAATGGACCAAGCCATTGTTTCTACAGGGGTATGAGAAACCTCCCAAAAACACAGAAGGGATCCTGGATAGGGGTGCATGTAGGCACAGGTCTCCATGTTGCCAATTTGCCCTCTCATTACTACCATAGCTGGAAGTGGAAATCTTTTTGCTCTGTGGAGCATCTCTGTGGCTGGGGCCTGGGCACGTCTCTGCTGATAACGTTCAGAGTATTTTCCTTCCCTTCTTCACCAACAGATGGTGGCAGAGGCAGCCCCTTTCCTTCCCAAAGCCTTTGCGCCACAGTGGTTGTATTTCCTTTTAATTGCCTCTATATGAAAGACTACTGTACTCTGCAATGTTTCTTCTTCCTGAGGCAGCTTGCAGCAGCAGCACTGAAGTGTGCTGGGAAAGCATGTGCAGCTACAGCATGAAAGTGCAACTTAGGGTAAAAATTTCAGTGTACTCATTTTACACATTGTGCAGGAGTTATGTTCAGTGAAAATTATATAAATGTCGTGTACCAGCTCATATGTCATTTCCACAGAATGTTACAACTATTCTGTTATGTAATAGTGAGCTAATAAATTCAAACCAAAGCTCACTATATCACTTTCTACATGAACTCACCTCATTTATTCTTTTTCCTTTTAATTTAAATCTCATCTATATTTCTACTTTTACCTTCCTAAGTATTTCTAGCATAGAATATTCCCAACACCCTTCTTATTTTACTGTGTGATCTAAACAATGCAGAATAACAGGACCTGAAAATTTGGACTGGAAATATCATGAGAACAGGCTCTGTCAAGAGCTTTCCAGTATTTCCTGCTTCTGGTTGAGCTGGAAATACTCAAAGGGTGAAATCCTGGCCCAGCTGAAGTCAATGGGAATTTTGCCATTAACTTCAATGGGGCTAGAATTTCACTCTTGGTATTTACTCCATGTATCCAGTCTCAACTAGATCTGGTGTGGTGTGAAAAGGAAAACTTTTTTTTTTTTTTTTTTTTTTTTTTTTTCCTTCATCTTATAAGATTTAATGCTTAAAAATCCCTCACATTTTCTGGTTAGACAGAAATGTTGAGTAATGCCGGGTAAGTTCCTGTGTTACCCAAATGATCCATTTCTTCTGTCCAAGTAGTTGCGCATCAGAAACTGTGGTATTCCAAATCTAAAATGATATAAAGATTAAGGAGTGGAAAATGCTGGCCTTAAATTGTTAAGAAGATATACTGTGTCTCTTTTGGCAAAGGATATATTGTAGGTAGCAGCTTCCATTTCAGGACCTCAATGCCAAAATCTTTTGCAGCCAGCAGTGCAGCGGTTTTGTATGCACAAAATGTTTGTGCTTTTGCTTTTAACCAGAATTCTCCTGGCAGAAATCTTCATCATTAATGAAAGATGTTTTGCACTTAATTAAATCTGGTAGCTTTTGATCTCTGCTTAAGATGGCATAAAACTTTCAATACAACTTTGAGGAGCAGGTAAACTTTACCCTGTTTTGTTTATGTCTGCTACTGTCTTCCTAAAGGTGGTTTGTAATTCCTTGCCCACAAGAGACAATCTATTACAGAAAGCCTTTTCCTTTCAACAGATAAGGTCAATTTTGTTTCTGATAAAACAAACAAACCCCCTATTCATTACTGTCTTCATATTTTACATTGAAGAAGCATTTTTAGTTGTATACTACTTAATAACAACAGTTCAAAAAGCAAACTGACCAGTCTGAGATTTTGCATTATACTGTTGAGGATTCATTGGCAAGGGATATTTCTGAAAATCTCTGTACATTTTTTTGTATTATCCCAGAAGACAAAGTGAATGTTTGATCAATGAAAATGTATGCAGAAGCATCATCCCCAGTCCTTTCCTAGAAACAAGAAGTTTTATTTAAGAAAAAACAATAGTAGAAGTGCCCAATTAATCTGCAGCTGTTCATTTTTTCTTCAGTGACAATTAACAGGCCTTCTAACGCACTGCTGCCTCACTTCTGCAGCAGAAGTGGTCGTGCCAAGTGGACTGGGGCTGACACAGTCATTCTTCAGCATGTATTTCCTGGTGCAAATAGTTTTAACTCCTTTCCAAGAGAGCCAACTCAAAGGGAAAAATAATAATAATAATAATAATAATAAATAAAATAAAAAGGGCTTTGTTCTCCATGAAAAAATAAAAAAAAAAAAAAAAAAAAAAAAAAAAAAAAAGCCGTGGCTGCGGTCAGGAGCCCTGAGCATTAAAGCCAGGCAATGAGACAGGAAGGGAAATGTGGTCCACAGGGACCTACCACGGGGGCTCCCAGATGAGGTACTCACACCTCTGGCCACCCCTGTCCTTTGTCTCCCCCAGAATGAGCCTTGTGTGGGCTGAAGCAGTGGGTGCAGGAGTCAAACTCTATTTTCTTCAAGGTAAACCAGGAGGAAGAATGCAGCAAGAGAAAATTTAGGACAGCAGACCCAATACACAGCTGAGCTTTGCAGGACTGAAATGCCACATGTTCAGACCCTCTGGGATGTTTGAGAAGACTCTCCCAGGATTGCTGTATATGAAATATAACTGTAGAAGCTTTTCTAGCTGAAGAAGTGTAAAATTGGCTTTGGCATCTCTTTCTGACCAGCTTGCTCACAAGTGTATCTGGAGTTCATGCACTAGAAGGCCTGACTGCTCAGGGAGTCATGGTCCCAGGAAAGCTTTTCTTTTTTGGTTAATTAGAGTACATGGATTTAAACAGCCTTTTGTAGGACAGGAAAAGCACAGATTGGGAAATATGGTGTGAAACATCCGTTTTACAAATGGGGATGGAAGCATTCAGTAATGCCAAGTTTATCTTTCCTTCCTTTTTTCTGGTGTGCCCAGCACCTGTGAGATTGTGTCTGCAAGATGTCTCTAGGGAGGATGGTCAATTATGTGTCCACTTTATGTTGCTTCTGCATCTTGAATTTTGATCTACTTCCTTAAAAGCAAACTGGTAAATTAGCTGTGTCACACATTCCCCATCTTACCAAGAGAAAACTGCTGGAAATAATCCTTCTAGTGCCATAATCTCCCTTTGACTGATTGCCCTCCCACTTTTGCTCAGTTTCTTAGACACAATATCCCCTGGATGAAAGTGTTAATGCCACCCTCGGAGCAACCAATGCCTTTCCTGCTAGTGTCCTGCATAGTGCTCAGAAGTCATTTTTGATGATTTCAGCTGTAAATATTTTCTCCCATTTGCTCTTTGCATCTGGTTACATTTGAAGCCAGCATTCCCTGCTTTTTCCCACCATCTTCCTAGGGATCTTTTTGCCAACCATGTTGGGTGTGTGGCTGTATCAGGTTAGGTCTCTGGAGTTTTCTGACTGGTATACATTAAATTTTACCCAGCAGACTTTACTGCAACGGGGCCTTTTTTTTACCCCTACAGTTTAAAACACAGGGGTTTAAAACACAGGTTTGTGCACAACAACTAGCAGGCTATTGACCCACCTCATTTTTAATTGGTCTTCAAGAAACTTCCCACACATACCAAATCAAGTGTTTTTCATGAGTCAGGAAGGATGGAAGGATTCCTTCCCAATCCCTTCAGCTCCTGAGCTGCTGTTTTCCTCCACACTCAGTTTCCACTGAATTATCCCTATTCACTGAGGGGAGGGTCATGGGCACAACAAGAAGTGGCCTGTGGAGCTTCCACCACTACTGATGTGCCTTGCCCATAAGCCCAGGGCACACTGTTGTCCACTTTTAGGCTGAGGAAGAGTTTCTTCTTCCAGACCAGACTTGCTTGGTCTTGGGGTTTTCAACCTGTCTCTGTGGCCTGTAGCTTGATTTGCCTGGCAATGGTGCCTGAGCTTGTCAAAACAACCTGGAATCGCCCACGCACAAGGGACTCATGTCCAGGAAGCACGAGGCCCTGTCCTTCTTCTGTTTCCGACACTTTTGAAGGCTGAGATGTTTTCCTTAACTGACAGCTTTGGGCTTGATAGAAAGTATTTGCATGCCTCCTCACAGCCTCTGGTATTTAGGAGGGCAGGGTATATGATACACCAGCCCCTTCTGTCTTTAATTTCTAGGAAGCTATTATAACGTCTTTCAAAAAAGCTCACGTCTGCCTGCCAGCACCACATTAGCATGACTACCGCTTTGAAACACAATAACTGCAGCCACTCAGTATCTGTAATGCATCCCCTGCTGTACTGTGTAGCTTTGCACACGCCTATGTGCCATTAATGAATCATCACATGGGAAGTGTTTTTGTTATCCCTTGCCTTTCCAGTGCTGGCATTTCTTGGTGCATGTGCAGCCCAGGCCACAGCAGCTGTCTGTCTCACTCTCCTTCATTTAGATTAAAAACTTTTTTGTTATTGTTGTTGTTTTGAAGTGCCCACTGAAGTGACAGAATGGAGAAGGATGGCTGGGTCCAAGTCCGAATATCTTTATTTCAAGACTACGCTAATAGCCTCTAAGAATTTTTCTCTGCTGCACTTCAGATAAGAGCAGTGAGCCTATAAATTCATTAGCGAGTAATGGAGCAACCTCACTTTATCTATGTCTTTTCACAGGACTAGGGTTTCATTCTGTGCCAGGAGTCATACATCACACTCAGCATGTATGTCTCCAGAGCCAACAGAGAGAAAGTGCAGAAAAACTACTGTTAACAAGGGAGTAATTACATTCAGCATAAATTAATTATTGGTCACTCAGGACTGGTGGGAAAGGGCCACACAGACTGTGTCTGACTGAGTTCCCACCTCTGAGACAATAAATATTTAAATATGAATCATAAGACAATGCGAGGTGGGCCCTTTCTGGTCTACTGGTCTTTAACTGCACGTTTGCTACTATGACATGTGGCTTATTTGCTTTAACACTATAGGTACATTGTATTTTTTTTTTTTTTT
>CM021767.1:82029525-82049771 GCA_011076525.1 Nettapus auritus | reverse complement strand
TTTTTTTTTTTAGGGCAAACATGAATGATAGTTGTTCAGAACAAGGGTCATTTCATAGCAGCCAGTGTCAGACCCAACTGAGTGAAGCCAGGAGGGACTTTAAAATATAATTCAGCCAGAAGAACAGGACACGGATCAGCAAGCAAGTGATGGAAGGAGTTCATGAGGAATTTAGATTACCAGACACTGCAAATAAACCCTGAGAAGCTAGAGCAGTCAGGAAGCAAGGAAACCCGGCCTGTAGGCAGAGAGGAGCCCTTCCGGGGGAAAGAGGGTGCAGGGTGCACCCCGATCTCTGTGTTAGTGCTAGCTTAGAAAAGTTTGGCTGTGATTGAACCTTGAAATGACCAACTTGGAAAGGTGTAGAGGTGCATAAAATAGTGTTGGGCTGATCTCCAGTAACCAACCAAGTGATTAAAACTGCTCATTACATGTGTGACATTAAAACTGCTCCACATTCTGAAAAAAATCAGGAAATTCAAAATTAAAGTGAATCCTCATAAATGGAAATTCTTGCCATCGTGGGAAATAAAAAGCAAATCAAGATGCAAGTGACAGATGTACTGTCAACTGGGAACCCCAGGATGGAATTTCCTGGTCTTTTCTTTTCATTTAATTTGCTGTTCCTACCAAAATACATAGCTGGTCCAGGATTTATTCCTCTTGCTGTTTCACTTATTAACAGATATTTATATACATTGATAAACACTTATACACACTCAATGTGCAAATTAAGCTTTTTTTTTTTTTTTTTTTTTTAATTTTATAAATGTTTTTGAAGCTGTTAATTAGAGAACTGGGTAGGAAATTTTTGTCATTTGGGAAGCCCCATGTTTATTGAATCTTACTGAATGAAAAACTTGGACTTTCAGGCTAGTCTTTCATATAAAAGAGAAGCCAACATCTGTCTTACAATAGCCTGGTATTTGGAAATTCACCTGTAGTATGAAAAATGCATTTTCCAAGCCCAGCTCCATCCAGCTCACACTGAGTGCCCTGATCAGCAAGTTATTTGGGGATATTTTGTCTTGGTTTGCCCAGAATTTTAATTTCAGGGCTCAGAAATCTTTGGTTTTACAAAAGCACCAAGGACAATGAACTGGCATTTTGTAATGAAGGAGTGTTTCGATTAAAAATTTCCAACCAGTGCTAATTGCCTGCACTAGAAAATACAGTGGAAAGCTTTGTGCAGGCTGTGGAACTGGTCCATGGGCCCCTGCCAGTTGCACATGACAGGGAATTTCAAAAGCACTGCTCTGAACTTTGAGTCTTGTTTCAGTTTAAAAATATACCTGGAAAACTTTCCAGTCACTCCAGTGGCTGCACTGTCAACGTTTTACTCATCATGCTTCTGACACTACCTCCAAACCCTTTCACTCACCTTGCAAAAACCCAAAACAGAATTTCATGGGCCTGTACCCTGGTCGTGTGGCAGCCAACTCAAATCAGGTATTGGGAGCCTAATCTCTTTCTTTTGCTCCTTCCACAGATAGGAGTCATCGTTATTTCCAGTCGAAAACTGGCACTGTGACTCATCCTGAGCTACTCTGTGACAGGGAGCATGCCAGCTTGAAGCTCAGCTGTTTCTTGCTCAGCAAGGCCATTTCACAAAATTATAGTGCAGCATTAACCGTGGCAGAGTCCTTTATCACAGCCAAGCTTTTCATGTCCCAGAAGAGAATTATAAGATAATTATTATATATATATATATATATATATAGGGAGGCTGCTTTAAGATGAAGACAGATTTCAAACAAGTTTAAAAAGAGAATCATGAGAGAGCTTGAATAAAGTGAGCCTGCTGGCTTTCCCGAGCGACTGGCATGAGAGGAGATGGCTCTGGAAGAAAGTTTTTCTCCCAGCCTCGTGGCTGCAACTCCTCAAGCCAAAATGCTAAGAGAGATATCACAGTTATTAAAACCAATAAATCATGGCTTGAGAGATCCTGCACATGGAATTGGACAGCGTTTGCATTTTTCTGCCCTCAGATCTTGAAGGAAGTTTTTATTATTATTATTATTATTATTATTTTATTTTATTTTCCCTTTACCTCATCCACCTTGGGTATCTTAAAAACAGGAAAGACACTCCTGGGACTCAGAGACTTCTATTAAATGTAATTACGGTACCTTACTTTTAAAGGTTTAAAAGCGCATATTTATGGGCTTACACAGTCATGATAACACTAACAGTGTTATATGTGTTTGATTGACACAAAACATGCCTCAACATTAAATGTTTCCTCAAAGCCCGGGAACTCTGCACCCAGCTCACAGTCTCTACCTCTCTAGAGATATTGCCAAAACAAGGAGAACGGGATCATCCCAAAGCTTCTCCCCTGACTTCTGTCCTCAGGAGCTGCAAATGTCATCACAACAAATGCTGGCATCTGGGGTTTTTAGCAGACTGTAAGTCCTCTCACACATCTGAAGGAGAACAGGGTACATTGCTCCTGTGAGCCACTAAAGATGAGAAAACAGGAGACAGTTTGTCATTGAGCAAATTGTAAAAATTGAGAAAAAAAAAAAAAATCCGTCTGCATCTGTAACAAAACACAAACCTCTTTTTTAAAATGAGCACAGGTTTTGATTGGGCCTATGTTGCACTTTTAGTTTTTTCTTAGATGAAAGAGAACTTTGTGAAATATAGAAAGCCAATGTCTAAATTAGATATGTGGGTATTCCCACCACAAATACAAAATTTCAGAACCTCCTTCATCCTATCAGGTCACAAAAAAACAACACAAGCAGCCAGCTGAAAGGTCCAATTTCAAATCTTTATGATCAGAATTTCATAACAAAAAGATATTGGGGAGAAAAAAGTGTAGATCAAAAATTATCAGTGGAAATTGGAAACAAAGTGCAAATAATAAATCAGATTAGGAAAAAAAAAAAAAAAAAAGTCAATCTGTCTGCAGATAATTCACAGGTGAAAAAAGTTCATTGCAAATGACTTGCCCTGCTGCAAATTTTTAGTAGCATGTGTGTACAGTACTTCATAAAACTTCTGCCCTTGACATATTTTAAAAAAATGCCATTACTGACTGGGACTTCAGTTGGCAGCTGGGAAATTGCCAGGAAACAGACCCCGAGTTTGTCTCAGATGGAAGGATTTCAGAAATTTCAGGAGGCAGGGAGGGCTCAGAACTCCTTTCCCCCAGAACAAAGGTGCTCTACCAAAACAGCATCTATAAATCCCACCAAAAATAAATAAATAAATACATAGTACCTAGATTGAACAAAATTCTTCTATTTTAAATATAAAACCACAATCCAGGAGAACACATAAATAAAAGACTTAGTAATTAGAAATGGGAAAAAATATCAAAACCTTTATTTTAATTATAGTTGTTTTTTCCATACTGCAAAATGAACATTCTCAATAAATTATCTTTGCTGCATATTATTTCCCATGATTTTTAAAGTCAGAGAATTTAGATTTTTTTCAGTTCTGCTTCAACACTTTTCATCAGAAAAATGCAAGTTTTTATGTCATAGGTGAAGAGGGAATACTAGGGAATTTCAGAACAAAATGCCAAAATTGCAAATAATCTTCACAAATCAAAGCAGAGAATTGCAAAAGGAATATAGTCCTTATATTAACAAACTGTCTTGTGATTTTGCTATCTGAGAAAAAGCAAGGGAGAAATTTCTCTGGCTTTATATGACTTTGATTTCCCTTATTTCTCCCCTCCTCTGTTTGCTTTTATTACGTTTTGGGGTTTGTTTGTTTTTAGATTATCATCTAAATATATTGGTCTACATACTGGCATGAAAGATAGTTTTATCATCAGTCTCTTTCTATGTTTCTTCGCACATAATGTAGAAGAACAATTTTTTGTTGTTGTTGTTGTTGTTTTGTTTGTTTGTTTGTTTGTTTTATAAATCTAGAAATGTATTCTCTTATCATTTTTCTTTCCAGGCATCCAAACTGACTGACACTTATTCCAGGAGTATTTTTGCTCTCTCCTCTAATGCCAATATGAAGGCCTCTGAGCAACTTTTCCTCTCTGGACTCACTTCGTCTCTTCCTTGTCTTTCTCCCCACTGCCATAGCAGGCCGATGAGAAGGGATGAAAGCCGTCTGGGCAATATCTTTTAAGCAGCTGAGAAACGTCTATCCTAACTGCTCTCCATTTACCGCAACCATGTGTGCATGTGCACAGTCTACAGTTGTGGTTTTTCCAAGGGGATTGTGGTATGATTTTATAGGCTGCTCAAGAAGTCCATTTGGGTGTAAGTGTATCTATCTATACAGAAATGTACATACTCGCACTCTAGAAAATGCTTGTGTATTTTTTATTTACTGTAACATCCTGGAATTAAGCTTCTTTAAGAAAAGCACACCAGTTTACGACTCCCTCGTGTTCCCTCCCCCCCTTCTGTTTCTTCTCTTAAGTGATTCTTTTATTCTGCTGTTCCTTTCACCCTTCAATTTTGAGAGACTGTGTTGTTTTTTTTTTCTTTCCTCCTTTCCACTCTCTTCTTACCTTACATTCTCCTTTGTTTGTTTCCCATAAACATATTATCTCCTTTCTCATTTACTATTATTTCTTTTCATCTCTGCCTTTTTCCTAGCCCTATACTTTTTCCTTTGTTCCTTTTAATGCTCAGCCTTCCAACTTTCAATTCCCCATTAGTAAGTATATATATATACTGTAACAGTCTGAGCTATGAGTAGTAACAAATTGATAGGGAAAAAAATGATTGCTGTATGTTTCTGTTATGCAAATTTGCTCATTGTCTTCTGCTCTGAAAATTGTAGCATGGTAGGCTTCGCTATTTGGAAATGATCATAGGAGATCCATGGAACCATTTATCTTTGAAATACTATATTTATCTGAAGTGAAGTCAGAGGCGTACAGGCTTTGATAATGCTGTTGATATGCTATTTTAAATAATTGTTTTTGAAATGTGATTTTTTCAACCTGAAAACTAGTATTTTGACACATTTCATTTTTACAAAGCTGTATGAAATTTTGTTTGTATTCCAGAAGAGGTGCAGATTTTTCAGTAAATATTTACTGGAAAACAAACAAACAAACAATAAAAACTCACTCTAATAGCAAAACTAATTAAACATGCATGCTACTTGCACTGCTCCTTGGCTGTACTAAACCATAGGTGCTAGATTTTGGGCCAAAATTCAGGGTGCCATTTGTAGGAAGGTTATTGGAGGTTTAACTAAATCACCTACAGTGTTCTCCACTGAGAAGCGGCTCTGTACTGAGAGCACAAACTGTGTGGTGCTAGCTCACTGCAGTGCAAGAACACAAAGCTCTTCCACCCCAGAAGAAATCTGAGTGCCTCCAAGATGCTGCTGGCTGCAGGGAGAGCCATGAAGCTATTCAGAACAAGAATTTAGCTCCAAGCATCTGATTCTGCAAACACTTTAGCATATGTACTGCTTTCCTTTACGAGAAACCTCAAAGAGCCCGCTAGTGTTGCTTCACACAAGTCAATTCAGTCATATGGCAAAGTGTTTACAGGATTTGTATCTAAATTTTGAAATCATTTCAGGACCCTTATAAGTAGGTGTTAGATAATCTTAAATACCCATGTTTTTCCAGCAGGAAAAAAAAAATAAAATTAATTTAAAAAATCCATACAACATATACACAGCAATGTTGTGCTGCAACTGAATCCACTGCCCAGATGTACAGAGCAGTATGAATTCTCCTCCTATGTCTGATGCTGGGGAGTGCCCTTTGGCCCTGGGGTGCAGGAGATCTGTGGCTCATGAAAGGCATGGGAGAAGACCCTGTTCCTTCCCCCACAAGCTTGTTTTCAACCTCAGAAGTTCATCACAAAGTTGATCTGGATTACACCTAAGACAAGTTGGGGGATGGAGAGCTTGGTTTATGAGGAGAGATGGGAAGAGCTCAAATTGTTTGGCCCAGCAAAATTGAAAGTTACAAGAAGATGAATCTGACATGTTAATCAACAAAGGGAAATAAAGGATGGCAAAATAATCTAAAGCTGAGCTTGATGGACATGAAGAGATCTTTTTAGTGAAAACTCCAAGACTCTGGAAATCATTCTAGGAAGAGAGAGCCTTGTCACCATGATCTTGAAGGGACTTCAAAGCCAGAGCAAAGACTTTCCTCTGTCCTTGTTCCCCACAAAAGAGCACATAAAATGTAAAGAGAGCCTGACCTAACCAAGTCACATACGAAAAAATTAAGGGTGGGTCTTCTCCAGTATTGCTGTGATGGAGGATGCCTAAACCCCAAACATGTTTTATACACTTGGTTAGCAAGTCTATCCTGTCCTTATTTCTACACTTCTGTGCAGTCTGGTACCAGTGAGAAGCATCTTTGTGAAGTTAGGAGAGACAGGATGGTCACGGGGATTGTAAGGGCTGCCACACCAGCCTGGCATGATGTCAGGGAGAGAGCAGAAAGGCAGGAAGCAACTGATTTATTTCATTTTCAGTAATTGCAAAGGGCCTAATAAATTTTCCTACATGTATATATCCTGTGTAAGGCTCTCCCTAGATGGTTGTGAAGGTGAAAGCAAACTTAAGGGCAAATAGGCTTTCTCCAGTTTATTTTACCATATCAAACTCACCAAGCTTTTGATGCTTTTGGTCATTGAGATGCCTGAGACAGCTGAGACAGGCAGGTGGGCTTTCAGGTGCCTTACCCCAGAAGCCGTACTTGGCTCTGTTTGCTTTAGGACATGGTGACTTTTTAAAGCTCTCCTGAGACAATTTACTTCTGCCTTGACTTTATGTGCATGTCGTTTCATCATCTGAGGCCTCGTTTCGTACATAAGTTTATAATATGGGATTCATTTCAATAAGCTGGGAAAGCAATAAATTTAAAGCTGACTAACAGTTGTTTTATGTGGCTGCCAACCTGCCAAGTAGCATTCTTAATTATTGCCAGGAAACTAAGTGTTTTGCAGCCATGTGTTTTACATTTGAGTGTAGTATGTCTTGTCAGCCCTCTCTGCTGGACGGATGGACAGGCTAATAATTTCTGTGCAAGGAGAGGCCTCCGCCGGTGGGTGGTTTCTTTCTAATCAGGTAGGGATATCAACAACAGAGTGATGGACGGGACTATCCCAATAAGTAGCCCTTTCCCAAACGCACACTGTTGTGGAAAAGCTGGAGAGAAGGGGTTAAATCTGAGCCCTGAGCCATAGTGTTTTTCTGTTTAAGACTGTAGGGCAACTACTTATTAAAGTTGTCAGCAAAGAAAAAGCATAAACATATTATAAATTATATATGTTGGAGTAAGATGGATGACTGTTCTGTTCCTTCTGTGCACGATAGATTGAGACACTGCTACAAGTAGACTCTCCTTTTCTTTTACCCAGACAAAACTCATCATTATTGCACCAAAACAAGCAAGGGTTGCATGGCTTGATTTCTGCAGTCTGTATTTAGGCTCTGAGATGTTGTCCCACACTTTGAAAATTAGCCAGTGAAAGGAGGACAGAAAATGAATACTTAAAAAGGAAGCACTGACCCAAACAGTTTTGTTGCATGTATTCTGCTCTCCAGAATGCTTTGAAGTCTAAAGAGAAACTTGACTGAGCAAGTTAAGTTTGCCTCCAGGCCCCTAATTTGCACAACCAGCACTCGTTTTCCTGATCGTCATCATTGACCCTAGAAGAATTACAAAGGTTATATTTTCTTGAAGATAATGTAAGTCTTGAGCAATTATGAAAAATGGGATAAACATAAACACATTGTTAAAAATCAAATTTTTGTGTCCATTTATTTATTTATTTATTTATTTAATATATCGTGCACAAGTCAAATCCCAGTTAAAGAAAGACAGTCTCATGAATATCTTGGGAAGTGCTGTAGGATATTGTTCCCCCTGTACACACGCACCTAATTTTAGAACAGTTCCCATTTTTCTCTAGTATTGCAGAAAAGTCTTAAGTGTTTGTTTATTTATTTATTTATTTATTTATTTATTTATTTATTTTTCCTTTCAAGTAATTTAGTTGTTCTGTTAAGGAGTTATTAATTAGTGAATCATTATTCCCATTTTGGCATGTGAAAATCTGGAGTGTGCATCCATCTCCCAAGGATTGTGCATTGGAAACATAGCAGAGGATGTGGAAGAAGTGTTTTTCAAAGAAGCAGATGTAGCTGCTTCGGGAGCATCTGTATTGGTGTGTTTTGCTGAGGGTTCCTACTAACGATTTCCCATTTAACCAAGCAGTCCCTTCATGCCTCTAACTGGTGAGACCTGTCTTTGCAAACAAGACTTTCCAGAGAAAATTATAATTTAGAGTTCTGTGATATTTCCATTAATTATTGCAATTTCTAACCTCTTCTCTGTTTCTTCCCAAATAAATCAAATACTCCTGAAGTTTCACTTGCCAGTTAATATCTCAGGGTGACTTCTTTCTGTGGAGGCTGTGGATGTGTGCAGATGATGAACATTAATAGCATAAAATTCACTTCCCACAACAGTCAACAGCAAATTCCCACTGACTTCAGTGAGGTCAAAGCCAGTTTTCCCTAGTGTTCCTTAAAAAGTTTGAGCTCCATATTTGTGAAGTCCATCAGATCTCCAAGTGCATGGCTTGGCCTGGTCACCCCAGGCTTTTTGAGGGACTTTGCAGGTATATTCTCCACAGGAGTACAGGGACCAGAAGATGGGGGGAGGCAGCAAAAAGGGGTCCAGAGGCAGAAGGTCACTGGTGAGGCTATTAGAGAGCAGAGATGCCTGCACACAGGATCCCGATAGCATGGCATTTGGAAAGGGAAGAATGAAACCTTGTTTCTGATCAGTAAGCTGAGCTCTGAGTTACTTTTTCACCCTGTGCTGGCCTGACTCTGCTTCCATTTGTATTGCTAGCCAAACCCGAGACTGTGTGAAAGTGCCTCCTTAACCTTTTAAACCTGGCTCCAGGGCTTTTATATCAGTATTTTCATTCCCTTCCAGGGTCACTTAGGAATCACAGTCCATGGTCACTGCAGAGCTGGCCACCATGAATGAGCTGCTGCCAGGCTGTGATGTCAGTACCTGACTTCACCTACCAAGCCAACAGACAAACAGTAGGTACAATTTATCGATAAACAAGAGGATGCTGGTCATGCTTTGAAGGTATGGCCAAATTTTGAATCTGGAAACTACAACAGGTCAGCTCTGGCTTACTCAAAGCCACTTAACGGTACTTTGAGTGACCAAGTCACCAGAGACACTGCTGGCATGGGACTATATCCCCTCTTATTTTTGGACAGAAACATTTAAAGAGCTTGTGGTATATGTAGGCATCTCAGGGAGGAAGAGTGAAGACAGCCCCTCTGCTGCTGCCTTCTTCCTGAAGGAAAACCAGTTGCCCCAGGGGCCACAACAGAGCACAGCTCTGCCTGCAGGGAGCAGAGGGATCAACTTCTTTCTTGAGCACCAGTTATCTTGGTATCTCAGAGTTAAACCAGATTATAACAAAGCAAACAAAAAAGCCATATCCACTTGTACAAAATAAATAAATAAATAAATAAATAAATCTAAAATTATTCCCATGTGTGAGGTGCTGCTGCATGACACTAAGTGCAGCAGCCAAACCAGTAACAGTTAAATCCTCCGGATCCCCATAAAAATGCACAGTACACAAATACACACTAAATGAAACGACTGAATTAGAAGCAGAGATAAGTGAGGGACAGCACTGTGCCTCTGTGTGTTTCACATCATTGCCAAAGTGCTGAGGCTTTTTGCCACTTTCAGATAAAGGGCATTTTTACACATTTAGTCTTTTGCAAGTATTTTCTAGTAAAATTTTTGGCAACTGTTGACTACCTTCTTCTGTCTTCCTCCATCACTGACAGCTCAGGCTCTTCACTTCAACTGTTTGTCCCCTGGCTAGCTTCCCAATGAAATGTAGACATTAATTTGTTTTTGAAGTTTAATTTTTACTACTACCCCTAATAGAAAAATCCTTCTGGTCTGAGTGGTATGTAGGTGAAATTCACTGGCAGTGAAATCTCTTGATGATTTCTCTAGCTCATTGAACCAGACTTTGTAATGCAATAGGGCAGAATGTGCTGTCAGGAAGCCTGAGCTCCCACACTCTGTCCTGTAAAGGACAGTAGAAACAGTAAAGTAAAATAAGATAAAATGCTTTTTTATACTCCAAGTCATTCCAGATTGGGTAATCAAAAATTGTCATCAAAAAAAGTTAATGGATTTCATTTATTTATTTATTTATTTATTAAAAACAAAAACAAACAAACAAAAAACACCTCTGGGCAAAAAATAACCTGTTGGTGTTTAAAACAAAGTTTCTAGGATTTTTTATTCCCTCATCAGTAATTCCTCTTTCAGGACCCGTGTGTGTGGTTTTCTCTAGGATTGACAGATACCTGACAGAGGCATCTAGATTACATGTTACTGCCCCAGAGAGCATGAGCCATTGAGGATATGGGCACTGAGACCATGTGATTGCCCCTAAGCATCACCAGGAATCACCAAACCAGTTACCCCATGGGGAATATGACACACCATACAATGAAAGCAAATGTGAATGTACTACAGAAGTGCATCCAGAAGGAACCAGGATGTCCCTTCAACAAAGTGACTTCTTTCTCATGATGCACTCAAACATTTATTTCATGGTGGTTGTAGTGTGATTGAGTTTTGGGTGTGAGTTATCATGAGTGTGAATAAAGACTAATTCCAAAATAATGGCTCCACTTGGCAACAACTTCTCCCTTCCCTTCCCCTGCCTTGGATTTCCATGTCTCATGGCACATTCACCAGGGACTGTAACAATGGACCTCACTGACTTGTAACCCTATCTTTCCTCCCACCCTTTGAAAATAGCAACAGGAGAGGAGAAAGCCTTCAAAAACAACACACACACAAACACACACACACACACACACACACACACACAAAAAAAAAAAAAAAAAAAAAGAAAGCAAGAGAGGATATTTGAAGGAAGAACTCTCCCCTGTGGAGAGGGGGAACTGACATGCCTGTGATGTGGCTTTCAACATGTCAGTGCCACAAAAGCACTAGACAGATCTCTGCAGTGTTGCAGCCCTATTGGAAAGAAGGCAAGCTTGTTTTTAATAGACAACATATTGGGAATATAGCCCTGATTAAATCTCTCTGTTCTCTTTCCTTTTCCTTCCCCTGTGGCTACCTTGTGATCAGTTTGGTAAATCTTAAGGATTACAGATGTAGCACTAGCATAAACAAAAATATGGCACATTAGCTGCACAGACCACTTTGAAGATAAAGACCAAGTTTAAATTCCACAATCCTGAGGGCTCTTGTCACCTCGAAATCTGATTTCAAAGCTCAACACCACTGAAATGTCTTGTTGAGAGTGATGACAGCAGGCAGTGAAGTGTACACTGTATTGTCACCACCTGTGATTGGTGGCAAAGTGCATACTTTGACTACCACATACTGACTCCCTAACTGTGGGCTGCCTGTCATAATGCAAACAATAACTGCTGGCTAATTTCAGTCCTGTAAGTGCAATGAAGAAGTATTACATAAACTGAGAAACCATGGGAATTAAGTGGATGGAGTCCATTTTCACAGTTTTCAAGGGGCATAGAGAATATTTGTTGTGTTGAAGTCCATGGGAGAGAGAAAGAGCTGAATACCTTCTTCTTAATTCAGAAAAAAAATAAAAGCCAACAATTAATAAAAGAACAAGACACATGCATGGACCAAAATGAGGCTGCTCAAGAAGGAGCTGTATCCATGAAATTATCTCCTGGAAGAGCCCTGCCTTTGGGCTGTGCTGTGCCTTTCAGGATGCTGAACATGGACAGAAGGCATACAGCAGAAGTGTGGTCACCAAGATCCGAGCCCCATGGCCTGTCTCCCTGTGCAGTAGGTATGTCCCCTGCCCCACAAAACATCTTGCCTTAGATGGCAGACAGGATGGGGGATGGGTGGACAGGATCCAGACCATGCCCAGCCCAAGTTCAACAGACGGCCAATTCTTGGGTTTTGGAGATTAATGGCTGTAGATTTGCAGCACTCAGGAGCCTGGGGGCTTGTTAAGAAGTGCAACATGAATGTCCTCCTATGACAACCATGAAGTTGGGAGCATGGGAAAAAAGAGTCTCTTGGAGTCATCCCATATTTGGCTATGTCAGGCTGTGATGGATGACCTGAGGCTTAGAGGAGAGGGACAAAGAAGAGGCTAGGGAGAAGTGAGGAAAAGGAGGAGGTGGTTTTAGTACCTGCAGTTCTCCAGGTCATGCATGCTGTAGTGTAATCATGCCTGTGCATGGCACTCAGGAAGCCTTGTCTTGCTGGGACATGGTGCCACAGAAAAGGTCAAGGCCCATTTTGGTGCTGCATCTCCACTGCCCAGGTCTTGCACAAATGTGGGGACAGCCATGGAAAGGCAAATCTTACTGTGGCTTGGCAGCCCTGTCTCCATGCAGAGGCACCTGGCTCTACAATGCTGTTGTGTCCATACCATGTTCTCCATCATGCCCTGGCGACCAGGGCTGTCCCAGGAGACGGAGCATTCATATGGTTAGAAACCATGAACTGACTGTCTAACTATCTCCAACAGGAGATGCGAAACTATTAACTTTTCAAAGCCAAGGGTATTTTCCACTGATTTCAATAGAAACAGAATTTTACCAATTAATTCGTGTCTCTGTAAATGTACGGAGCTTTGAGTGATCTTTAGTTGATTAATTCCTTGGAAGTTTCCTGAAGGAAGACTCCCAGGAAGAAAGGACAAATGTCTTCAGACTCGTTTTAGGAGAAAACAACAACAACAAAAAAAAAATGCAGAATAGCAAAGAACTACAGTTGGAAAAGCAAGCAGACAACCACTCCAGGCTACCACTGTTGCCAAGACTGGGAGAACATGAGGTTTAGTGTGACAAGGTGAGAATAAAGGATATCAGCACATTGCGTATGGACCTTTTATCTCTTGTTGATTACATGAATTTAAATACATACTCATCAACAAGATTATCTGGGCCTAAATGAGACAACACTCACAATGTAGATACCATCATAACTGCTTTTCTTCCAAGATGAGGAGAATTATTGCTTCTGAGGACTCATTAGTTCTAACATAAAGTGCCAATGGAAATGCAGCGCTTCTTCCCTGCTTATTCAGCTCCTAGATATGAAAGCCACAATACCAAAATACGTATTCCTTAGTTTTTAGTGAAATACATAGGATGTTTGAAAGCATGCATTTTTGCTTTACCAAAATATCCAGAAAGTTATTTAGCACTCCTTTTGACTACAGATACTATGGTTTTATTTATTTACTTTTTCCGTATTGATGCAAATGCAGTAGACAAAACTCCAGAAACACAGAGTTTGCAATCTAGACAGACAAGAATAAGATGAAGGAAGGAATGTTGAATATGAAAAAGAAGGGCTGATGGACAGTGATTTCCGGTGTCCTTGCTCTTGCCCACTAGTATTCAATACTGCAAGGGGTTAGAAGGGGCTGATGGAGTCCTGATGGGACTGGAGATCCTACAGCCTGAGTGCAAGCCAGGAGCTGGACAAGAAGGAGCATACAATAGATACACCTTCTCTTAAGTGGCAAACCACTGTGTAGGTTCATGTAATGGGGGAAAACAGAATATGGGCAGGGAATTTGGGGTAAAGAGGTAAAACACTGTAAAACTCCTCTCCACTGTAAATCTATTACTGGCAGCTAGAAACCTTATGAGATGTATATTATGAGGTAAAAAAAATCCTGAAGGTTAAAGCATGGCAGAACTGATTAAACAAACAAGTTAAGCCAGGAGCCATGTGGGAACAAAAAATCAAGTCAGTTAAAAGGTCAGCAGAATGATCTTGCCAAGTTGGAAATGTCTGTCCAGGCAAACACTAACTGATCCCTACAGCATGACTCAGGGGAGCATGCCTAATCTCAAGTGAGTGAAGGTGGCCAGGTGCTCCGTTTTCATGGTGCTGTTATTTGATGGCCAACAATAAATTCTGTTGATAGTAGATACTTTCCTTTTGTGTTGGGTCTGTTTGGGATGGAGTCACCTTTCCCTGCAGCAGCCCACACAGTGCTACACTCGTAGCTGGAACAGCACCGGTATCACTCCAGTGTTGTGTCTATTGCTGCATATTGCTGGCACAGCATCAGGACTCTCTCCAAGCCCCCAGAAGCCAGCAGGACGTGGGTGGGCAATTGATGGGGAGGGGACATCACCAAGGCAGCCGACCTAAACTGACCAAAGGGATATTCCATAACACCTGATGTCACTCTCAGCAATAAAGGGGGCTCTCATGGGGGAGGGCGGTCTATCCTGAACAACCGGTACACATTTTGAGGCCCTGCTTCCCAGGATGTAGACGAACATCGCTCGTTGATGGGAAGTAGAGAATAACTTTTTTTCCTTTCTCTCTGTGCTTCCGCACAGCCTTGTTGTTTCTTTTGTTACTTTTTCTCCCTATTCCCTTTCCCTTTAATTAAATCATTCTCATCTCAAACCTCGAGCTCTTTGTGTTGACTTTTCTCCCCCTCCTCTTTGAGGAGGCAGGGAGTGAGAAAGTGGCTGTGGTGGAGCTCGGTTGCCCATCCAAGTAAAACCACCACACCTTTTTGACAAGTAAAGCTAAACAGCAACAGCTTCTGTTTGCTATCAGTTTCAAGAAAAAAATGCTCAACTCTGAAAGTACAATTCTTTCTTTCTTAATTTGCGAGGCAGGTTGTGAAGCTCTGCCAACAGGAATCTTGTACTTCTGCAGCACTTCTGCGTGCTGGTAAAGGGTTTTTCTCTGCAGACACACTTGCCCATTTAATTTTTCGCACACAGAAGGACTGCTATTGACTTCCATGGTACTTGCATACGTGTATATGTCTTCCTCACTTTAGCTTTAATCTTTATTTATTAAATTGGTGGAGGAAACAAGCAGACAGCAAAGATTATTATCTTTCCCTAAATATAAAACTTTAAAAAAAAAATAAAAAATTTGAATTTATTCTCTTAAGAATAATCATAACGTGGCTTAAAAATCAACAAGTTAGAATGGTTGGGAACAGTTTTGAAGCTTATTAACAAATTTCTTCATTTAAAAGAAAAATAATTATTTAATTCTACAATAGTCATTCTGCCTGAGAACATTTGGTTTTGAATAAAATTTTAAAGGGTTGTGACAGTGGCCAACTCTATGCAACAAAATTCTCTAAGGTCAATCAGAAAGCCTCTGCCAGAGCAGGAAATAGTAAACCAGCTTCCCTAGTGCTCAGGTTGTATTTTATATCCCAAACTATTTTTCCTGTGAGAAGAAGCTGACATCTTCTCTAAGGAATCTGTTCATTTTTACACTTTCTTGCAACCTGAGATTTCATTATGTTTACTTTGCTTCATATTCTCTTATCTTCCTCTAGTAACTAGTGCAAATTTGGAAGGGAAAACAATTTTCCAGTCTCAGGGGTTGGGAACTGCAAAGTAGTTTTTCTTAAACCCTAATCTGTCTGGTAATTATGGACATTTCAAGGTTCCGTAGGAGAATTATTGTCTTCTGAAATATTTTAAATAGCTTGCTGTCCACAGCTTTTCCTTTCCTCAAAAAATGGATATATTATCATTTTAATGTCTACTGCTGCTGCTACTGGGAGCAATAAACCTCAGTCATGTTCTCCCACGGCATATGAATCAATAAGAAACAACTAATGCTAAAATATGCCCTGAAATTCTTTTACATGACAATCTAAAACTAAAGGCTGCTAACAAACACTGAAACCCAAACAAGCTCAACAGCAAAGATGGGATTCGCCTCACCTCATCTTAGTCATTTTAGTCAGGGAAGTGGTCAGGAGCAGTCACCTAGGCTTGCCATGGAGAGAAAGAGAGAAATGCATCTCCAGAGGGCAATTTATCTCTTTAGCTTAAGGTATGTCAGAACACCCTCCAAAACACTCCTATCTCTGTAGAGGGACTCCTATGTAAGCATTTCCTCTTTACTACATTAGACTGCCTCACAGAGCTTTGCTTTTGCATGCATTTGTTTCTAAGGAGAAGGAAGTCTCAGCAGCACATCAGGGTGCTCAGGGGACAGCATCATTTTGCCACATTATGGCTGAGTTGCACATTTGGTGCTTGACCTGCTCTGAGTCAGGGCACCTCCATCGCTCCTCACTACCAAAGGTTGCTACGGGACAGGTGAGGACAGACCTGTGTCCACACACTGCCTTCTGCCACCTGCTATTCCACTGCTTGCAGACACAATATGAAAACCAAGGAAAGCACTGGAGAGACTGGAAGATTTGTCAGCCTCTTTCTACAACACTCCAGTCCTTCTAGCAGTAGTCTATTGCCTGTTGTGTTTGAATCTTAATAAATTTGTCAATGCCTGGGGAGTTTAAAACTCAGTAGGAACACAATGACTCAGGAATGCACAATAGCAAGCACTTGTTGACCCCAGTGCTATCACAGTGAAGGCAATGGGGCTGCTGTGAGGTTTTGCAGGATCAGACTCTTAAAATGCAACAGTGTAAGGATAGTCTGGACAGTTGTCATTTTATAATGAATCAGCTGTGGGAAGATTAGGCCTCCTGCCTCACTCATATATTCAATTGCTTTTACTGCTGGAGAGGTCTGAAAGGGAGAGAGGTTATGTCAATTGTACTCAATAGAATGACCAAGTTGTGAGCATTTCAAAAAGTGTTTTTCTTCAGAGGGTCTCTTTGTCTTCACAGTCAGTGGAAGCAGTGACTCAGAAAGGCATTTCCATCTCTCCAGTTAGCAGACCTAATGCCATACATGAATTCCAGCAAAAGAACAGAACAATTATTCTCCACACCATGCACACACCTTTACCAGGTATCAGAATAACACTGAACTACCTCTGGTCTTGTAACCTCTGTGGAAAGGGTGTGCTGTCCCAGCTTAGGTCTACTTACATCAAAAGCAGTTCAGATCTCTAACTTATCATCACAGCTATCGCTTAAAAATACGGTATGCACTTGTTGCCTTGGTGAGCCTTCTGGGCTGTGAGAGAGAAACTGTGGGGAAGAGGCACCACAGTCACTGGTGGTGCAGGCAACAGGCGGGTTTGGTGTAATCTGTATGAAGATGGCAAGTGGAATAAATATCAAGGAAAATCAAAAAAGATCTGGGATGTCTCTTGTACAACAAATGACTCATTTTTGTTCTCTTGAAATTCTCTTTTGGTTGGAAGTGTTCCTGTTTAAAATTGTACTGGTATACTCTAATACTACTAGGTAGTGTAGATTAAATATAATTTTTTGTATATGAAATATTTATTTTACAACAATCACAGTATTTTATGTTTCAGAAGAAGGATTTAATACAGTGACCTGATAAACACATTTCTTTATTTACAGATTTAAAATAATTTTATTGTTTGATAAATGATAGATAGGAGATACTACATTTAGCAGGTTTGTCCTTAGATGAGTTAAGAGCCACCAGGAGGGAAAATCAAACAAACAAACACACAAACAAACAAAAACAAACAAACAAACAACAAAAAAAAAAAACACTTGATTTTGGTCAAGAGCTCTAGGACTCAAATATTTGCATTTTGGTTTTACTGTAGCAGTTGTTTTCTGAAAGAATAGTCATTTCCATACTTATCTGTCTTTTTGACTCTCTGTAGCTTGGTATGTAGTTCAACAATAAAATGCTTGCAATATACCCAAACTGTAAACTGAAACATGTCAGTAAATTTGCTTACGAGTATAAACACACTGATGCTTTTTAGAAATATGACCTCTGTGACCTTGCTTTAGACGTGAGGCTCCAAATATAAAAAGCAAAAAAAGCTCAGTGCATTAAATTTTTCACAGTCCATATTGTCATAGACTGCTGTTATTTTCACCTACGAGTCCGTAAGGAGGAGTAGGAAGGCTCACAGCAAAATCATTAGTGCATTAAGATTTTGCTCTTTGTCTGAAAACATTGTTGAGTCTGCCAGGGGATAAGCTTTGCATTACTCAGAAAGTGATAAATGCTCGCCAATGAATGTGCAGATATTTTCTGAAGGTGTTATTCTGTCATTAAGGTTTTTATAACTCTGATAAACTCATATTTTTTAGGCATTCAAACAAGGTTTCATAATCTGAAGAAGTATTATCTCTGGTTACTAAAAATTCCATTGGTCATACATTTGTCTGGCTCTGTGAATATTTCCAGCTGTAACTACAACAACAATATCTACATAGATGTACACATGGTTATATAAATATTATATATACACATATATTAATCTATGTCTAACTTTACCTAGATGTACATGTGTTTACATAGTGTAATACACCATTTTTCAAATAATTTTCATACTCTTAAGTTAAAGACCTACTGTGTTATGAGCTAAGTATGGAAAAGCATTTTTACATTAGATAGAATTGGCTTATTTCTGGATATATTAATCCAAAATAAATATTTTTCCTTTATGATAGTGTGCACTGCCATTCTCCAGTAATGTTTAGTACAAAAAATTGGTTTAAACAGGTCATCCTCTTCCCCTCCTCCTCCTCCTCCTCCTCCTCTTCCTCCTCCTCCTCCTTCTCCTCCTTTTTCTTTCTTTCTTTCTTTCTTTCTTTCTTTCTTTCTTTCTTTCTTTCGTCTTTTCAGAATACAACTGTTTATTACTAGAGGGACCATTAAGTGAATGTAGTTAGTGGGGAATAATATCCTTTGCTTTTCTAAGACTAAAGTATTTCACTTTCCCTATCATCTTAAATTTTATGTTGATTTGATTAGAGTCTCATCCCAAATAAAAGGTTCAAGTACTGGTCCTAAATTTAGGTGAATGGGGTGACCTTCTGTGGGCTTTCAAAAGCACATAATTCTGTCAACCATGGGCTCTAGGAAGAGCACTGAAACACTTAAAATGTAGATAGATATTAGAGGACTGACCTAGACAGAATGCATCGCATCCCAGAGAAGGATAATGAAAAGACAGGCAAAGAACAGCATTTTCTAGTCTCTAATTAATAAAGTCAGACACTCACATATTCTGCAATAAAGTAGTACTCTGTTTATGTGATCTTAAAGGTATCTAACAAAATACAAATATTTATTTTAGGGGAATTCTACTTGTAGTATGGAAGTACATTTTTTTGTTTAATTTGTCAAGGTATGGGCAGAGACAGCATTAGTCAAAAGCTGAAACGCCTACCAATGTTATATACTTCAAGTAAACACACATTTATTACATATTTTGGTATTAGACAGATATGGCTATAAAAGCAAGCTGGAAGACCTTTCCAGGACTGTTTTGGAATAAATAAATGGTGTTAAAAATGAGCACATAACTTCCCATGTAACTGACCCAAGAGTTTTCAGATAAATTATGCTATTACTATCATCTTTTACATTTATTTCAATTTCTAGGACACTAGAACTGGTCTAGCAATGTGTGGAGGCAGAGAGCTGGCTTTGCAACCGAACTTTGCCTTTGCAGCCTGCTGACATTGACCTCAGCAGACCTTCAGGACTTGGGATACTGCAGCCTTGAAGCCAGACCTGTAGCAGGGCATCCTTACTGGAGCTTTGCTCCAACCTCTCACAGTCTATGTGTGATGCTGAGGCCATAAGATGAAATGCCCAGGGTAAAACATTAAAATCCTTGTTTACTGTTGGAACAAATTGCATTTTGTCAGACAAGGAAATGGAAAGTATTTGAGGGAAAATGTATCTCAAAAGCAAAACTTTACATACTTATCTGTTTGCATGAATGGGCAGATGTGAACAATTTTATTATTTATTTGTTCTTGTATATTTTTATTACAATCTAAAACAATTACTGGTACCCGTATGTTTCTCCTAAAATAATGCTGAGGGTTTGGCTAATAATGATTGATCAGAAACTTCAATTCCCAGAAGGAAAATCCTCTTCTTTATATTCAGTACTTGGGAGGGAGAAAGAGCAGTAAGAATATCTAAATGGCATTAACTTCATATAGCAATGTATAACATATGTTGGAGTCTGTTTTTAACTGTGACAAGAACTTGGGTCTGATTTTCATAAATTACATTTTAAAAACAAACAAACAAACAAACAAACAAAAAAACTATTTTATGTGCTTTAGTAATTTTATAGTGAATCTTTATATCACGTTTCCTCCTGTCCTTTGCCATGCTTACCTTCAGTTTCACACACAGCAAGGTGGGTGAAATTTGCTTGTCCTGAAATGAATGTTTAGACCTGCATTGTGTTCACTGTCCTGCTTCATAAACTGGTGCCTTTTTTGGCTATCATGAGGGTTGCCACTCACAGGAAAAGAAGAAAGAAAGAAAGAAAGAAAGAAAGAAAGAAAGAAAGAAAGAAAGAAAGAAAG
>CM021767.1:81998998-82029515 GCA_011076525.1 Nettapus auritus | reverse complement strand
AAGAAAGAAAGAAAGAAAGAAAGAAAGAAAGAAAGAAAGAAAGAAAGGAAGGAAGAAAGGAAGAAAAGAAACTATAGTTTTTCTGATGTTTATTTTTGTGGAATGTCTTTTCTAACTTGGCACTACCAGAAAGATTGCTGTTATCAGTGCTCAAATACCAGTCACTCCCTTATGAAGCAAGAAAAGATACACTGAGCAGTCCCAGGGACTAAGGAAACTTTGGCATTTCATCAGTTTCAGGGCTAGAATTTCACTGTCAAGCTCACTATCTGCTGGGTCCTCATAGATAAACAGTAGATAGGAGCTCACAACACATTCCTTTCATGTTCACTAATTTCAGAAAGAGACTCTGCAGTCTAACACCAGCACATCCCTTGAAGTCCTATCTCTCTGCTTGTATCTTTGGCAGCCATGTAGTAATTAGTAAAACAGAGCAAAGATATTTTACACCACTCTGTCCACTCAGCTGTACTGTTATGAACAAATGCTGCGAGTTTTGGCTGGGAATGGCATCTCACACTCTGTGCTTGGATTATAAATCCCTATTTACATCTGAAATTCTTTTAAATTAGTTAAGATGTAAACTATAACTTCAAACGATAACGGATTCTTGCTATGGTAATTTATAGCTTTAGGAAGTAAGTAAGTTTATCTCCTCAGGATTTAATGGAAGTTTAAGACAATATATTAAAAGTGAAATTAAGACAAATATAATTGTATTATCACTGCCACCTCTAACTGCAATTAAATAACATACTGTGAGAAAGTATTTTCTTCATAGCTAACATGGGGGGAGGTTCTTTACATAATATTTAGCCATATTTTCTTGGTAATCTTCTTAAAGCACTCTGTCCTTCTGGAGTAGATTTTGTCAGGCTCATTCAGAATAATAGACACATCACAAATGGTCTTGCTGCTTGCGGTTGGTCTGGCTAAAGTATTGCTCATATATGCATGACTTACACAGGCATTGTAATATAGCTCTTTTGTTGTATTTAAGAGATGCTTAGACCTTTAAAGGTATGGCTTTTCTTCATTGACTGATCATTTGTATATTATTAGTCTGAAAAACTTCCTGCTTTATAAATCAGTCAGACAAATATTGTTGAAATTTTGTAGTTCTTGAGCATCTCCACAAGCTGGAAGGTACTAAGAATCCAGCCTTAGCCTTAAACAAATAACTTCCAACTTCTTTGAGAATTTTGGTCAGAATTATGAATGAGCCAATGGTAGTGCTCATGTTAAAGTCATAAATTATTATAAATGGAAAAAAAATAGGGTAACTTCCAGCAAATAATTATTCTGCAAATGTACTGAATATATCATCCAAAAATTTCTAGGCAAATCTGCTCATGCTGCAGAGGTAAAAAGAACAAACTAGAAGAGGAATGTGAAAAAAATATATATCTCCAAAGTTATTAAAACAAGAACCTGAAGAAGGGCATTAGAGGAGACTGAAACACAGCTAAAACTTACTTTTATACAATTTTATACAACTTTTTTAATTTACATCCAAATTCAGTATAGGTAGAAGGAGATACCATCTACTGGAGGAAAGCTGCATTTAGCTTAGACTTTATTGACTTTGACTAGTATAAAGTATTAGAGAAGCTAAAATCCAACAGACACTGAAAGCCAAGTCAATACAAGTTACTTGCTACTGCCACTTACCCCACCCCACAAGTTGTAGAGCTACTTTGTCACCCTCTAATTTGGCCCTTTTATTTCTGAAGTGAGCGAGATAAGAGTGCTGTGGAGCTATTCCTTATAGGTCATGGGGAAGAGCACTCCCCTGGCGAGATGCCAGTTCCAAGGTCTTGTCACACCTCTGACTTCTCTGTGTAAATAACACAGGAATCTGCCTGCTTCCCTTTTATTCTGGGAGACAGGAGGGCAATGGTATTTGCTGGTGCAAACGAGGAGATGGAGGAAGCATGGTGGCAGCCTGAGTCAATCAGATTCCACAGTCCAGTGTTCATCTAAAAATGCTTAACAATCTTGTACCAATCACCCTGCATTAAATAATAATAATAACAATAATAATAATTTTTAAAAACCTCAACCAGCAGATAACTATTTCAGCCCCTTCCAATGACTCTAGTCTGGAATCGATTATGGTTTTTAAACTATAACACGTCAAGTCACTGATTTTTTTTTCTTCTACGATCATCTATCTGAGGTGGGGATTGTACATTCAAACCTGTGGGAAAACCTTCTAAATTGAAAACAGAAAGTAGTACTCGACTTCATATGTCACCTTGTCCCTCACTACGGTTAGGTAGAATGTAAGGATACATCATCTACCGTGAAGGAAATTGCTCTGATTTTCCTGCTGTCTTTTTTTTTTTTTTTTTTTTTTCCACTGTCCAATTTAAAGGTTGGATCATGACTGTACAATAATAAGGCACATCTGAGAATCTGGTGTGTTTGCTTTATTTTTCTTTTCTTTTTTTCCTTCTCTGTTGAAGTTTAGCAACACTGTTCCCAGTGTGATTTTAGTCATTAGAAGTCTTTCACTGTCCTGCTTCCACAGGCAAGTTTGGAGATGTTGCTTGGGAAGGCATCAAGCATTTTCTTCTGTTTGCTCTGAACATAACACTGCTGGTGGTCTGGTTGGATGAATGCAGAACATTTTTCATATTAAGTCACTGGCTGTGAGGGGCAGATCAAGCTGCTTGTGACATGTAAAGGATCACCTCTTGAGTTAGTTGATGTATTACAGACTCTCCAAAACTTGCTCATCTGAAGAAAAATCATCAAAGCCTTTTACAGTAGATAGTGAATAAATGTTTTATTAATGCTATTACTACAAGCAGGTCAACATCATTATTCAGATGAGGAGATGAATGAGGAGGAGTGGTTTCCGAGAAAAAACCTCTCAGCTAAACCCATAATATAATAATATCTCACAGTTGACAAAAATAGAAGAGTGTCTGAAGGATCCCAAGGGAACTTAATTAAACCATCACCCTCCACTGTCCATCAGTCAATAGCCATCACCAACAATGTTACTTAACCCTTCTGGCTAAAGGAATGTACCTGCCAGTTGAACCTCTTGCTTATAGGTTTACAGATTTTGGTCTTTCTGCTTTCATTAATATATATCACCATTCTGAAGAAAGGAATATGGTAGATATGCAAACTAAAAATAGGAAGTGTTTTAGAGGGTGTTTGTCACGTAAAACAAATAAACAAAAATAGTTAACAAAGGAAGTAGTCACTTCTTATTTACCAATGATACATATTATGGAAAAATATTGACACATTTTGTATTTATAAATTATAATATTATAATATATTATAAATACCAAATACCAGATACTTGTGTATCTGTGTATGTGTGTATGCATACCATGATGAATACCAATGTAGTATTTGCTGTTCTCTAATTCTAAGAGGTTTCAGTTCCAAACCAGGATGGAAATGTGTTGGATTTCCAGCTTGTTACAACACCATTCTTCAGTATCCAGGGTGTTAGCTCTGCCCAAAAGCATTACACAAAAATGAATCTTTTAGTGTGCCATCATCTGCAACACAGCAGCTACCTCATTGTTTGGAAGATTTTTTCCACAGGCATTTGCAGGGTGGAGTAGATCTTGGTAACACAGTTGCTCTAAATCAGTTGCAGCACTAACACATGGCATTACTGTGTGTTGAGGCACATTTTAAATTGTGAGTGTGAAGAAATTATGGGCAGACACAGGCCATATTCTTTAAATAGAAGAGCCTTAGGTCATATGTTTCATAAAGACATAGATGAATGACTTCTATTCTCAGATTCACTTGTCTGGGGGAGGACCAAAAAGTACAAGGAGATCAATAGAGACAAGCTTTACAGTCAGCTACAACCTCTTGCTTTAACAGTAGAGAGGCCCAAGGTGAGGCTCTACTGCAAAGGGAGGGACATTTCTGCTGCATTTGACTTCATATTAATCAACCCATTTAAGGCTAAGCCCCAACAGGCAGAAGGGGAAGTCGTTTACTGCATCAGGCATGATATGCGAGGTGGCATAAGAGAAGGAATCTTTTCTTTCCTGTTTGCAAGAAGAAAATTATCTGATTGCATCTGCTTTAAGACAAAAGTGGGACATTTTTACATCTGGAAATTGAGCTTATTAACACTGCACTGTGCTCCTTTATTTCCAGTGTGTTGAGTGAGAATCGTTCCACTTTGGAAAGTTTATCACTTAAACTGCATTAGCACTATTTAAGTAAATCTTTGAGAATTCACAACTTCCATTCTGCTTCAGTAATGAGGGACAAGCTTGGGAAGCCTGGGGCTGAGTTCTGCACTCTGTCAGTATCTGGCACTCATCTCTTAATGAGGAACCTCACAGACTCTGCTATTACGGCAGAAGGAAGGAAGTGCTAAAATTGCCAGCAATAACAAGGCATCTCAAACTCTTTGGCTGATGGAAAGGGTCTAAACAGCTACAGCTTGGTAACATTAAAATATTTTTATTAGTAAGAAAAATTGTTGGGAGATGGGTTGAGTTGAGCTGCAGCCTAGAAGTAGAGCTTTTTCTATTTCACTAGCTGAAAACTCCTTGGTTTTGCAATATTTAACTATCCCACACATTTATTTTTGGCCCCCAGGGAAACATAACTGGCTTTAAAGCAACACTGAAGTATAATTCTGCCTGCAAAGGTGACTTTATAAAAGTGGCACCTTCTTACTCTTCCTCCCACCCCCCCCCCACCCCCGGGCACAATTTTTACTGCTTTTTATTCCTTTCAGTACTGTACCACTAGCAAAATGTAGAGAGCAATATCATGCATCAAACTGATGCAATTCAAGTAAAATGGTCCTGCAAATATCACTGACAACATCATTTGTTCAACTGTGTATTTGTTACTGGGAGAAACAACCTTTCTGTCTTTTATCTACAGAGCAGAATTTACAAAGCATTTCGCTGGGTGTGTGTTTGTGGAAAGGGAGTGAAAGGGAAGAAAATAGTAGGGTAGAATAGAAAATAGAAAATAGAAAAAAATATATATAGAAAAAAATAGAAAAAATAGAAAATAGAAAAGGGTAGAAAATAGTAGAAAATATTTTCTATCCTGTGGCCCATCTTTAAGACAGCCATCAGAATGCTATGTCGCCTCCTACAGAGTAAATATTCATCTTCCTTTGGGGTAGAGAAATCAAGTTATCATAAATGAAAAACTAGCAAAAATTAAAACTTAAATTTCAATTTATATATATATATATATATTTGAGCCATTGTCCAAAACATCCAAAGAAAAACTTCCAGCCTTTATGAAGCTACTTTGTTCTGCTTCAGTATCAGGAGTATGCCTGAAATTATTACATTTCTATTAATTCTAAGACAGAAAAATATCAAGTCTGAAGCTACCTAAATTTCAGTCAGCATTCTTGGGGTGCTTGCGAAACATCACTGCATCTAGCTAGAGTCCACTCAAGAACAACATCTCTTCTGTTCCAGCCATTGTAGCCTGAGAGAGAAGACAAATTTAGGCACTGTGGGGTCTGGCATGTGGTGTAGGATCATCAGTGTTGATATGTGCACCTACAACTTCTTTCTAATGAACGCAGGAGAATTAGGTCCTTGAGTGAAATGCATCACCTTTGGAAAACAAAGGGTCCGGACATTTAAAATATTGTTTTTCATGTAAAAAGGTTAGGCAGGGGGATTGAGTGTTATCTCTTGAACCCTGGTACTGTCTCTAAGTTCCTTCCCATTTGGTAATTAAAACTTTCCTAAATCATGCCAAGAACTAAAGTGTTTGTTAAAAATATTAAAATGCAGACTATTGTAAATTTACCTAAAGTTAATGACAGGCTCTGAGAAGTCAAATCAGTTCTGCTGATGGCTGTCATTAGCTGCATTGGGCATGTTCTCCCAGCAGCAGCCAGGTTAGAGAAAGCTTCAGTCCAAACACAAAGGGCAGGTTGGACCTAAAAGTTTCTTTGCTCATGAGAAAGTTCACAGTTGTGGACTCTAACTGAGAAAACCCTTTCACCAGTGTTTCACCTCAGGAACTGACAGCGAGCTTTACATAGCTGATCTTGGCTAATGTGCCGGGGTAGAGGTTGAGAGGCGGCCTTTGAGATAACAGCTCACTATCATTGGTGCATTAAAGCAGAGCACAAGATTCCCCTTCTAGTGCTGCTCCTCATGATCAGCAAACAGGAGGGCACAACATAAAGGAGGATCACCTGCTTTTTTACTCCTTTTCATGGCAAAGCCTTACACTAATTTCAGAGTTAAGATGGCTTCATAATTTAAAAACATTTTTACACCTTTTTACTGCTGATAAATGTAACACGATGCTTAAAAATTTTTAGGGAAACAATATGCCCTGTATTTAATATGAAACAAACCTATTCCACTGGATCCCTTTCTTAAACACATTTACTTTATAATAAAAAGAAAAATAGAGTATTAATAATAAGTGGAAGTAAGAATGTAAATGAATTAATAATAAAAGTAAAAGAAAGTAATTGCTTGCTCCAACATTTAAAAACTCTTTAAAAGTTTCTTTCTCTCCAAGAGAGAGAAAAAAGGAGGAGAATTAAGTAGAAAGAAAGACAAGACCTTCAGAAATTATGCATGTTTGAAAACCAAAATTAAAGAATAATTTAAAAGCAAGCATTCTTAATTTTTTCTTTCCATAGCCAAGAAAAGAAGTTTTTAATGAAACAGACAGGATTAATTTTCTTTAAAATAAATATACATAGGAAAAATATTAGGCCATCCTGACATGGTTCACAAACCTGAGAATCTCTGTTTTCTGTGTGTTGCACCTTACTGTTCCCAGTAATTTTGCCCCTTTGCAACAAAAAATTTGGCTTTGCTTCAGAATGACCGCAGTTTGCTGCCGAGATATACAGGTTGCTCCATGCCTGCCAAAGCCCCAAGGTGTAGCTAAAGCAGGTTCTGCCGCAAAACAAATGCTGCTTCAATTCTTTTACTTCCTGCTGTGACAGGAACATTATTTGTGCCATGGTTTATCCACAAGAAATTGCCTTCTGTCATAGTTCTGTTTTGGTTGAAGGTAGAAGCACATATTGCTTGGGGTAACCAAGACTTTGAGAGAAAAAAACGCTGTTGCATTTTAGGTTTAATTTTCCACAGTGCCAAGAAAGTTTACCTTTGAACTCTATAAAAGCGGATTAAATTTTGGCAATGTGAGTGGAACTGTAAAACAAACAACGTGCTCAGAATAAGTTAGTATGTGTCCTAGTTAAACAAAATGGAAAATGGGAATGATAAATGGACAGTTAGACAAATAATCTCTCCTGCTATTGTATAAGCAAGGACAAAACAGTTTGAAATATAATGTTCAGAGATAAGATTAATATGCATGCGAGTAGCATTCCATTTATGACAATGATCAAAGAATATTTGCCTGTCACTATTGGCAAAGTGAATGCAATCTGCATACCTGCACCATACAAGCTAAAATGGAGCACAATTATTTAGTGCAGGTGTTTTTAAAATTAAATTCTGCAAGAAAATCCCACAAAAACAAACAAACAAACAAAATCTTTTGGCTTTCTTGGTCAAGGCTGTTAGTCTGTAGGAACTTAACAGGATGGTGAATTTGGGATAGAGCTTCACCATCCTTGTCCACAAGGTCATTTTTGACCTGTATTTATTTCAAGAGACCTGTACTGTAAATGGGTCATAATGATGCAGAATTTGTGGCCCAAGGGGCAAGTACTGGGCATACTTAGAAAGGGCATCCCATGTTACTCTTCACTATTCTTCTAAGATAAAAGAAGAAACATAAAGTTATGATTTTCTCGCCTCTCTTCTTGTATAGTTTGCTTTTATGCTTCTGTGCTCCTTCATAGTGTTTCTGATAAGAAAACTTAAAAAATTAGTTGCCTGTTCTAAAGTTATTTCTCAGCTTTATCTACCAAATATGCTAAAATCTGTTTGGGTGGGAATAGCTGTTCTGCAAGTATTCATGTTCTGATGTGTTTTATAATGGGCCTATTTTGAGCTGAAATGACGGTACACCCAGGACTTAGGCACAAATAATAAATGGAAATATGATATAGCTCAAATTAAGGAACCCTTAAAGTATGTAGCAACAGTTTGCTGAAGAAATGCAATTTCTAATAGCAAAGACAAAAAAGAATGACTAGTAATCCCAAAGTTGTATGACACATGCAGAGGCTACCTGAATAATAATAATAATAATAATAAAATAAATAAATAAATAAATAAATAAAAGCCATCAGAAACACCCTGTGGAAACTGAAAAGTAAATTTTCCATTGTTGCCTTCCCTGGCAGTCTTAGTGGCTCCTGATATGAAGGCCAAATAGTCTGTGAGTTGGAGATGCCAGTCTTGCAGGAATAATTGCCTAAGGATGGAGCTGATCATTTCATCCTGTGTGAAGCGAATTAGCTGACTAGTAAGAGCAGATGAGCTCATAAATGGAGGGGGAAAAAAAAAAAAAAAAAAAAAAAAAAAAAAAAAAAAAAAAAAAGTAGGAAAGTCTTAGTTCATTGTTTTCCATTCTGTGCTGTCAGAGACGTCAGTGTGTAAGCCAGCCTCCTTACAAGTAGAGGTAGCAAGCACATTGAAAACACTCAAAGCTGTCAGAGAAAGCAAACCCTGCCATTTCCCAACTTGGGATCTGGACTCTACCCAACGAATCTGAATCAGAAGCAAACTCCCACATCTGGTGCAATAGCAAGCTTACGAGATCTTCTGCCTCATAAAAACGTGTGACCCCAAGAAAGCCAGAAAAAAAAATCTCCCTATATTTCATTCCAAAATATTTTTTCTCATTAATTTGAAGATACAGGAATTTTATTTCACTGTGTATTCCTGAAAAGTGAGAAAGCAGAAGGGAAATATATTGCAGAAACATTATCACTTCTAAGCTGTGTACTATGTCTGCTATTAACAGTTTTTTTCAAATGTTATCTGGCATACAGCAATATATTTTATTAATGTTTTCACTAACCTTTTGAGGCAGTCCAGAAATCTCTTTGCACTTGCCTGCATTCTCTAACACATTTCTTTGTGTGCACTGCACTCAAAAAATAGGAAGTGTTTTGTCCATGGCTGTTATGTAGCTCCCCATCAGCAGTCCTCTAAGAAGTCATTGCAGGTAACATGCAAATACATGGTCTAACCTCCTTCATTTGCTTATGCCAGGTCTGACTATTAAAGAATTTTGCCTTACCTAAATCTTTTCTTCATTATTACAGCCTTCATAAGTTGTCAGATCTAGCAAACTATGTCAGAGCATTGGACTTTATCTGAAAACCTTTGAATCATATTCACTTTGTTCTTTTTATTTTGGACACTCCTTTTTGCAGTTCAGAAAACAAAACAAAACAAAAATAAAAACAAACAAACAAAAACAGTCTTATTCACTGCATTCAGGTTGCAAATTGTTTCCAGGTCATCTAAAGATACTAACATCCTTTCATGGAACATCTTGTAAAGTGCCAAGAACTTGTGATAAGTTTATTTAGTAGTATCTTCAGTAGTATCAAAATTGTTGCCCTGAGTCCAGGAGATGAGACTTGGAACTTCCTGACTCAAAGATAACTGATGTTTGCTCTTGCATGCTTTATCCATAGAGACTGTTGGACTTCAGCCCAGCTGATCATTTGCATGCTCATAAGTCATCCTCTTTTGTTTCTCACTTTCTATATCTTCAAATATAATTCCCATGCAGGTTACTTTTTCTTTTTTTCTTTTCTTTTTTTTTTTCTTCTTTCCTAGTTTCAGATGAGATTTCCATTGATCCTGGGTTCTTGTTTTCATTTTGTTGTAACAGTTCTGTAGCATGCAAAAATGTACGACGTTCTTTGGAACATTTCCATGTATCATGAGCTTGGAAGAGGGTCTTGCACTATTCAGTTGACTTGCTTTTTTATTAATTCCTGCTTACTCAGGGACTCAAGGACTGGGGTCATTATTCAGACTTCTGACAGCATGCTCTGAAAAAAAAGACACTTTCTTAAATATATTAGATTGATGCCACAATGATCATGTCTTCCAAATACAATAAATTTTTACTGCAGTCAGACTGTTACCTTGCCATCAATCTGAAATTTACCCACAGATGGGAATAAGTTATCACCACAAATAAATAAATAAATAAATAAATAAAATAAAATAAAAAATCACAGAGTATCTCCCTCCCAACTGCATATCCCTATATCCCTATATCCTTACAATACCATCCTTTGCAAAGGGATATTTGTACAGTTGATTTCTGTCAGCCCTTAGGGCTTCTGCCTCTCAGCTCTTGTGAACAGAACTTTTACAGCATTTACCAGGTGTAAGGGATGAGAATAACAGTGCCTTGATTTTAAGCCACTGACCGAAGGGGACCCAAGAGACCTCAGTGACTCTGAACGGCTTCTGTATGTACTCTTCAAAATTCATGCTTTTGAAGTCAGAGAGAGATTTATAGTTCCATTTATAAACAAGTACCTAGCCCATCCCATTTACCTGTGTAAATGCAAAGTGGTAATGTTGTAATAATATACATAAGTACCCAAAATACTATTTATATTTGGTTCTATATATATCAACAGGTTAGACTTAGCCAGATTTCATGATATTTACTAGCTTTCTCAACTCAAGGACATGGTCCTTCCACATAGCTAAAGCAAATAAACTGAGATCAGGAAAGCTCCATGGAATTTGCTGATGAAGAAATTATCAAAACTTCTGGCCTCTCCTAGATCAACCCACTCCTTACACACTGCTTCATTCTGCTGTCAATAAAGTCCATGATGCAAACTACTCCAAGAAGGTTTTGTATGTTATAAGCATTTCGGGCAGCAGATCTGCCTCAGTTCTCACTCAGTAAAAGGTGTTAGCAACCTGCATTCCCTCTGCATCAAAATAGTTGACTCCACATGGAGCCAGAAACAAACATTTGTGAGAAGCAAAGCCTTAGCTAAGGTATACTGCTGATGCATTTTGTGTGTTGCATAGACTAGAGGCTCTCAAACATTAATAAATACCCAACTGTGAAGAACTTAGCATGTTCATTTTTGATCATAAATTTTCTGGCCAGACTAGATCTGTCAGAAGATTTACTTGTATTTGAAACTTTTCAAGAAAAGTCATCAAGCATAATTATACAGATAACTGAAGAAACAAGTAGGTTTGAGTAACTATAACATAAGGCAGTATCAAACTTTGCTATGCCAATGAAATATTTTCGTTTCAACTAAAAACAAAAACTGGTACAAACTGGTGCAAAATTAAGCCACATGACATCTATAAACAATGCTACATCTTAAAGCACTAAGTTCTACACCATCTAGACCATATATCAGCATGCATGTTCACTTTGGTAAGGACAACAGAAAGTGTCTTGATTAAACCAAGCTGATCTCACAGTTTTAGATTTGTCATTTAAATCAGTGTTTGTTTTCTTACTGCAAAAGAAGGTGGTTTCACATTGGGAGAGGTCTTTACATAGTTCAGTGTTTCTTGGAAGAGTCATGTAACAGTGATGTAAACTTCTATATTAGAGTTTAACAAAAGTCAAATAAAAATGCATTAAAACAAAACAACACAAAAGAAAATCCTTCACAAGGGGAACTTAAAACAAACCTCAGTGAAACTTTGCAAGTATGGTAAAATAGTTTAAAGCAGCTAAGAAAAAGGAAAGCACTTAAATTAGCTATTAGGACTGGGATAAATCCTACTCACCTCCCTCTGGCATTTTTAAGATCATGAATCTATCTGTGGTATAGAGGATGTTTGGTTTTGAAATATATCTTGTTTTTCTGTGTCTACTCCATGCTTTTTGCATGAAAAATATGCAATGTCTTTTTTTTGTGTGGTAACAATGGAAACACAAATCAGAGGGAGGTAAAATAGCAAATGATAGTTATGGGAGGTTGGCTTTTTTTTTTTTTTTTTTTTTTTTTTAACTTACTGCTTGTTTTTTTACCAAGTCTTACTGACTTGTTAACTGCTCGGGTTGCCTCCAGGGTGTTATCAATTGATTGAACTCTGGCCTTCAGGAATTTGATTGATAGGCAGGTGATTGAAACACAGACTGTCTCACCATTAATGACCCTTCCTAGAAGACTGGCTATTACTCAGCACCCCAGAAGAACTGCATCGGTAATAGAAAGGTGGGTTTGATGTCTGGAGGTGTTGGTGTCATGCTCACATGACACTCTGAAAGCTTTATATTGGAGAATATAGGAAAGAGCAGTAAGTGCACTGAGAAGGTTCCCCTCTTCGAAGAGAGCCTGTCTTTCCCTGCCCAGACAGCAACTGCATAGCTCATGAGACCCTGGGTTGCTTATGATTCCTGTCAGGACTTTAATATTCCCAGCTAATTCTTTTCAACGCTAAGGCTTCTTCAAAAGTTTGGTTAAATAATAAAAATAAATTAGGCATGTGAATAATCCCAGTAGGTGGCCTTATCATCTTGTCCTTACTACTGCGTCAAAGCAAAACACAAAAAAAAGATACAAATCTTGTCCAACTGTTAGAAGGAAAATCTGTAGTCAGACAGGAATATTATGTTCATATTGTAACAACCCCAAAAAGGCCACCAAATCACTGAGTGACAGACTAAAAAGCATGGATTCTTCAGAACCCAACTTTCTATTCTGTAACTGAACTGCAGCCTGAAATCATATTGTCAAATGTTGTGTCACCTCTATAAAGAGACCAAAATAATTTAAGTCAAACAGAAAAGTTTCACAGGTAACAGCTGCACACAAAATTATTTTTTAGCATCTCAGATATGTTTTAACAGCCTTGCAAGTGTTGAATAGCTAAGTAGATGGAGAACAAGGATGTTCTTTCTTTAGTTAGATGTTGTGTCTTTGAAAATTTAGTATCTACATCTTTAAGAAAACCATCTCCAGTAAATATTTGTACTTTGAATTACTTCATGTCACCTACAAAAGCCAAGTGGCCTGCAGTGGAAGGTCAAACTCTACACAGCTCTGTAAGCCCTGGTGATCCTGAGCAAGAAAACACTGTTCCACCCACTTTCAGCTGTGACTATTCCTGTTGCTCTCCATATACTAATTGATTGTTTGTCTTACCTGTCCTACACCTCAAGAAGATTATGAAGATGCATATAAAAGAGGTGCCTTATATTCTGTGTGCACAATGCAATGTCTAAATACATACTCATAAATTAAATATTGCTTTAGTAATTATTAAAATTAATTCAATAAATTCAATAGTCTAAATTTTAAGTCATTAGCATGGGTCAAGTCACGGTTAAAGCCTGTACTCTGTAGCATTGGGAGTTAGCATAAGTCAGAGATCACTCCCAGCAGGATGTTAATAATATGGCTCTGGGGGTGCTCTGTGCCAGCTGGCCTAACAGACAGGGAATGGTCCCAGGCACATTTAAATTGCTAGAATGGACATAGCCAACGAAGGCAGTCTCAACACAAGCCCCATCACAAATGAAAAGGGGTGGAGTGGAAAGTATTGCTGTAACAAAAACATATTTTTCTAACCAAGAAAACCGGGAAGATGCCTACATGCAGCCCTTTCTAAATAAGCCCTTTTCTTCTATATATGCTGCTGTGTATTAGCAAGCACTACCACTCCTGTGCTTCCAGTTCTAACCCTGGACAGGTGTGCAGGTATGCAGAAGTCTGAAAATGGCAATATCAAGACACAGCATATTTCTTTAAAAATCAAATAATTCCTTCACTTATTAAATTATGAGACTAAGAATACTGTGAGGTAGCATCCTTTCTCAGACTCCCCTCCTTAATCACATTATTCTTCAAATGCATTCAGGAACCAGCCATCCTGATTCATGTTCACACAGTGGGGCTCTTGGGCTATTACCAAGTTGCTGTTATTAAATCAGGACTGGATGATGATGAAGACACTGCGAAAGCACTCTTCTACATTCTGGTTTATTTGTGTGTGTGTTCTGTGCTCCAAGAAGTAAAGCATCATGTACTCTAAAACAGCAACAGCAAAAAATGTTATATGTAATCATTAGACCTGCGGTTTTAATGATTTAAGTAACTAGCCATGAGCCACAAGCAACCAGGAGGAATATTCTTCCCCTACAAGAAAGCATTTTTATAACAGATAAACACTGCCTTGAGCTCAAATTTTCACACACTGAGCAGTAAATTGAATTATGTAGTGCTGGAGAGCTGACTGGATTTCTTAATTATTTCCAGACTTGTTAACTTGGGGAAAAATGGGAGAAAGAGAAGAGTGTGTTGGGAAGGAGTGGGACAGGTCACTCCTAGGGAGTAGTAGAAGGGGCCCACACATACACATAACCTTGTTGAATTTCCCAGAGAAAGATAACATTACTTTTTTTTCTACTGCTACTGGAGCCATGGAGTAAATGTATAAGGAATGAGGGACCTTGACTTCTCAGTTAGTGGGCAACAGCAAGTCCCACAGCCTGTCCCCTTGAAAGGCAGAGAGCAAATTGACTCTTCTTACCTATGTGGGACAACTTGAAAAGGAATTCTATTTTCTTCTTCTCTTTCTCCTTCCCTAGGTTTTGCAGTGAGGACTATTTACAATAACATCAAATCCCAAATCCCACACTTAAAAGGGATTTTAACAGTCAATGTAAGACAGGAATACTGCGTTTCTCATCACAGAATTACCACGTAGGAAAACTTGTGCCTTACAAAAATTACTGATACCAACCTTTGATTTTATGACTGATCATTCTTGATGTGAGTGAGAGGTCAGCAGTCTTCTCCCCCTCATTGTTTTTTCTGTATACAAGGACTTTCTGAAGGTTTATGATGTCACCTTTAACCCAAGTTATAAATACACAACAATGAGATCATAGGATATATACAATAATTTCTTGCTGTCACTAAACACTCAAAAAATCTCTCTGAGATATAAACATACAAACCTAATTCATCCTAAATTTAAATCCACTTTCTTTTAAGTTTGTCCTAGCAAGTTAATAAATACAAGACATTTCTTATCAATTAACACAGCAAAATTAAAAACAAAAGTTCATGTAAAATTATCTTAATATCCATACAGTTGCTCACAATAAAATTGACTCTAAATTCTCAATATACATTGCAACACACCTGTACAGGCTGCATATGACAAATACTTCACTTTTTTTGTAGGCTGGAATAGACCTACTGCATTCAATAATCTGTCTGTATATGCAAAATTAGCCACGAGATTTGGGTAAAAAAAAGACTTTCACAGAACCCCAGAATATGTGGTTTTGGTCATCCAAAATCTACTAGCAAGTTTGGGTGGAGAATGTTGAATAGTTTTGTCTGTGAAAACATCTTCCCTGGCTTGAATTATGTAGAAAAGAAAGAGATAATAACTATTCTGACTTTCACACAATTTGTTTCCTGTAGTTTACTTGCACATACCTGAGATGAAACATTTCAGTTGGGTTAAATTACATGTTTTATTCAATGTGTTTTGTTTTGTTTTGTTTTTCAGCTTCCTTTTGAAATAAAATTATGAAATAATAGCAAAGTTATAATTTTCCATTTATTTACACAGCCCTAATTATTGCATCCTAAGTGCTTGCCAGACTGGAGACCACCTAAGTGAATGAAATGATCCAAGTGTCATTAGGTCTTGAGTTCTCACTTCCCACTGAGGGTGCCCAGCAGGTCTGAGAGTCTCTTGATTGTTCATATGCTCTGAGAATGAGGGAGAGTAGTGTTAGTCCAAATTTTATACTAATGATAGTTTCCTGAACACAATTAGGAAGTTTTGTACATTCCGAAAACCAGCCCCAGAAATTATTTGCTTTATGGATATCCATATCTGCTCCAGATGCAGAGTTTAAGACATTCTGTTTTCTTTCCCCACTCTCAGATTCTTCCATGTTAGAAAATATCTCTGCAAAATATGAAAGATACACTGTCACTGCTAAATTCTTAATTTGTTTTTTAACTTTCCTTTTTTTTTTTTTCACTGTTTTCTTCTTTCTGTCTTGAGAAATCTCATTCATTTAATCCTTGCCTGCTTTTCTAGTCTGTGCACATTTTTCTCATTTTGAGAGACTATTGAAACAGATTTAAAACACAAAATAGCAATGGACTTTGATTTTTCTTAAGTGTTGGCTTCTTAGCCTGTCAGCAGACTCCTTTGACATAATAGCTTCACTTTGCATCAGTAACCATTTCATGCTGGTGATGAACATCTTGTAGTGGCCACAGAGAGCTTGTAAGATTCTGGGGAAACAGATTGTCAAATATATTTAAAGGTAAGAAGTCATGTAAAGCAGTCCTAAGTTTAGTCTTCTGTTTTGGAGATAATGTCTTACGTTAGATTGATTACTTACAGCCTGAAAAGTGTGTCTCATGCATCCACTCTTGCTGTGTGCTGAAAGATAAAAATCCCATTTGCTGTATTTTATATTGGTGGTCTTTGACACTGGTAATGCAGATCTGTATGTTCCCTGTAAATCACAGATATAATGACTGCCAGATAACAACTCACTTAACTGCTGAATGAAGTGTTGCTTAGCTGGAAACTGAGCTGTGCCATGTTCGTGATCTAGTAACTTATAAAGCAGAGCACTGGGTGAGTCACTCATTTGTATCCCCTGCATGCAGAACTGTGCAATATGATGTTGTAGTCATGATTCAGCACGACTTGTTTTTCAGTTAGCCAAGTCTCTGTCCTGTACTTTATCTGATTTTTTTTTGTTTGTTCATCTTCCTCTGTAATCATCCTCAGCATGGTATCCAAACACTGTGTGTATACCTGAGACAAGTTATAGTACCCGCATGGAAGTCAGAGAAGAACACAAGGCCACTTTCCTCTCAGAGTTTACAATTCAGTAGGTAGGACTACCATCAAACCAAATGTGTCTACAGTCATTTCCAAGTCCAAGGTTTTTAGTACTCACTGTTCAAGTCGTTATCCTAGAGCAGAAAAAAGGGCTGCCAGGGTTTCTCTGAAAGTTCGCCTCCTTCCAGTTTCCCTCTTGCTTCTCTTTGCCCTCCTTTATAAACTATTTTGGTATCTAAAGACTTGGTAAGGCCTAGGTACTGTCTTGAAGTATATCAGTAGCACTAACATACACCTAACACAATACTGATAGCAGCAAGTCCATTTCTGAATAGAAGAGTTACCCTTGAGAAACTCCCAATTACTACACCACCATCCTCTCTTTTGAGTTGCTCTGAGGAGCCATTCCCTTGCCAACCAGTCCCTTGGCCATGAATGTCTTCACAGCATCCTCCATGAATGAGCCAACCCCAAGGGGAGGCCTACACATGGTTATCTCCTCAGTGAAGTTTCTGTGTGGCCATCTCATTGAAGTTTTTCATGTTGCTGTCTCCTCAGTGAGACCTCCGTATTGCCATCTCCTCAGTGAGACCTCCATGCACCCATCTCCTTAGTGAGGTCTATGGGTGGCCTTCTCCCCAGTGAGGTCCACACATGTCCATCTTCCCAGCAAGGCCAGGGGTGCCTCTGCAGCATTCTGCACCAAGCTGGGCGCAGCTCGGCACTGCATGTAGAGGCATGGCTCAGGGTAGGGCAGAGCAACCATCTGGCAAAATTTACAACCAGTTCCAAATGTGCAAGCATGCACATTTCATGGACTTATTTGAAACTTTGCTTAAAGCGTCACACATGGAACTGCGCAGAACTTGGCAGCGGCAGGTTATGTAATATATAGTCATCCATCTGCCACCTCCGCGAAAAGCGCTTACTCAGATGTCTGCTGGGCGGCCAGTGGAGGCTGCACTACCCAGAGGCTGGCTATTAAAAACAGAGCTATTACTTATTGACAGTGACAACAAACCAGTAAAATCTCTCTGAGACCCCTTTTTTTCTATCTGCCAAGCCTATCATGACCGGGGGGGAGGAGGGTACACCAGACGACTGGAGTAATAAAGCCTGTCTAAAAAGGTTTCTTTGTATGTCTTCATCTGCTGCCAGTATTGCTTGAAATGAAAGCATGGGCCTGAACATGTTAGACCTATCCATAACCCCTCACAAAGGGATTCCCAGACAGGAGCTCTCATTGTGCTGTCTGAAGCTCTCGGGAGCTGCTTTCCCAAACCATGCATACATGCAAAGAGAGGCCGCACTTGGCTGTTGTTCTTCAGTGCTTGTATCTGCTCCCAGCTCAGGCCCAACCCCTGACACAAAATGGACAAATATTTATTTGCCTTAGATCCTGTGACATGAGTGTTTAGGCTCAAAAGGTGATAGACATACAAGCTTGTTTTTTGAAACACCAAGACGTTTACAGAACAAATACAACTCCTCATCTTAAACCGAATATTTTTAAACAAAGTTGTCATAATGTCACATTTGCTAGCGCTTTACTGTAGAATCTACATTGGGGAAAAATACCTATAACACTGTCCCAATAATGGGAACAGCTTAAAGTAAACAGAGTTTTTCATCAGCACTACATCAAGAACTGGAATAATAAATAGAGATAGGAGGTAGTCTCACACTTCAAATAATTTGTGGAAACCTACTTCCACAAACTCAGCCCATTTCATATTTGTGCAGTCGCTGACCATAAGGGTGGCCATAACCCTTGCTGTGTCTTGGACAAGTGCCGTGCTAATCACTCCTTACATCACCTCCATCCTCAGTAAGTGAAATCACTTGACATTGTACAAGTGTCCAAACTATAACGAATTTCCTCAGCTTTAAGGGCAGTCCATTCAGTTTGATTGGCAGGTTATCATAGGGACTACCTGGATGGCAAAGAGGAACTTATTTCTGTACCTTCTGGAAATACCAGTAACCAGGATGAAACAAGATTGTTTCCGATTTTTATGTAAAGATCAAATGTGAGAAAATACACCAAGCTGTGGGTCTGTTCAGCAGCATTTAAGGGTAAGCTTTATTGGTTGAACATATCTAAAAATATATGATATAAATATAACAATATATGATCATATCTTGTCTAAAGAACAGAAAGACCAAAATTCTTCAAAAAAATGGTTTTGCTACTAAAATTACTACTATTTTCTCAGAAAATATTTGACTAGCCTTTTACTTTCTGAACTTCACAATAGGAGTCACCTTTCACTCTGAAATCACAAGTATGACTTTTTCTGTTTCTGTGATATTTAAAAAATAAATAAATAATACAATCCACAACTAATAGTGTTTACTGTAGAAACCACAATCATTTTCAGTAGGTTTTCTCTACCTTTATTTCTTCATGATTTCGACCTCAGGTATTGTTTCACAAGGATGTAAGCAAATTTCCTCTCCACATAACTGTCATTCTCAAAAATACCATAAGCCCAATTAATTCCCGGTGAAATTTGGCTTGATTTGATTGGAGCCAAGAAAAGCTGTTTCAGTAGCTTTGGAATCAGCTACTGAATAGCTAAAAGTTATGTTGCAAAATCCACAGGAAAGATTTTTCCAAGCCTCGCTGGAAGATTTACTTGTTAAGTTTTCTCATCTTTGACAAAGGTAATATATTTATTCCCCGTTTTTGCTTTGCAGAAAAATAAGCTCAAGTAGGGCAGGTTTAAAGGATTTCTTGTAATGTATGGATGTCATGTGTGGATCTACAACAATCCACATCCCCATATTCACTCCTAGATCCTGGCAACATCATTCACATTACCAACAATACCTACTCTCAAAGCTTCCTGTTGTTTCACAGTGAATATGAGCAGTAAAGCCCAGATCCATTTTTAGAAGCAACTGTATGTTTACAAAGCAGAAAGACATGGTGAATGTTCTCCAAGGTGTGTATTAACCCCTTAATCCACATGTAGCTTGCCTACTTCTTTCTATAATGTGTTAATGACATACTTAAACAGTGGCATTATTTGGCAATATCTAATAGAAACAACAGTAAGAAACAAGATTTTGGCACATCTCAGAGACAGCTCCCAAAGGCCTGGAGAATGCAGGCCCATTTGAGCCACCAGCCCAGGCACAGAAAATCTTGGCATGTAATATTATCTTGCCATGTGTCACTTAGGAACTAAAAATGAATATCCCAAAGCGTTTGATTCCTGGCACTTAGGGGATGGTAAATATTATTATTATTTTTAAACCAATGTTATTATTGGAAAGACATTAATAATTTGAAAATAAGATTAGTGTTGAAAAGACTTCTTTGGTTTTGGCTTTTTGTAACCTTTAAATCTGGGTAGACTATTCCTGGACAAGTATTTCAGCTGGAATTTTATTTTCATTTTTCCTGTATTTACACTGTGATCTATTCCAGTATACACAGTGCAGAACTGACTTTGCCTTGGGATATCATCTACATTTTTTTACATTTAAAAGGTTTTTAAAGAAAGAAAGTTAAACAGATCCTATCACAGAAATGCACTAGGCTCACACACCATTCCTTGAGAAAATCTTACATGTTTCAGTGGCTGTGACCATTGTATTCAACAGAAATGTGGACCAGGTGTAGCAAATACATAGGTAATACTATGAAATACTCTGTATTTCTTTGAAGTTTCAAAAATCTACATTTATTTTTGTTCTAGGGTGAATTTAAGACAATATTTCAATACTTCATAGAAATATCACTGTAGCTTTATAATCAATTCTTAGTCCCTAGGATATGACTAATTCTTTATGAACTACACCTGAGTTTTACTTAATGTAACTACAGACTACAGAAAAATCATATTACAAGACTAATCCTAGTGCCTTTCCCTGGCTTTCCTCTTCACACAGTAATCTTTTAGCTGTAATGTATCCCAGATCTAGACAGTAAAAGTAGATCAGACACCTGCAATTGATATAAAGAAAATGTACTAAGAAATAAAACAAAACAAAACAAGAAAAACCAAGCAAAATAGGATGTGATATATGCATATAGACTTACATGTTTTAAAACACTATTGTGAGAGATATTAAATGAGATTAAAATACCAATGAACCTAGTCCAGTGCATTTGAATCTCCCACACTAATTACTTCTCCAAATGAAGCATAACTTACAAAGTATGAAGAGAAACACAGCAAATAAAGACAAAGGGGTAGATATCATAAATATAACTTCAGAGAAGTGTCTGTCTAACATAGAATCTGTTTATGGATATAAATTAGTATTATTTGATGGATTTTTTTGTCCTATGGTTTCTGAATGGAACTTACAATATGAAGGAAAATTGGAAGTACATTACCATATCTTACAGACTTCAGAAAGTGAAGCATAAATGACAATTCTGTTTTTCTCTCCTATTCTAGAAAGACTGCTAACTGGAAAGCCTCCAGCTGTGTAAATCTATTCTGGCAAAAACATGTAGATCAGAAATCAAAAGTGCATTAATATATCTATTCTTTTTCTTGCTTCTTCTTTAAAATGTCTCTGGTGTGCTTCCTGCAATTTATCTAAATACAGAATGGAGAACATGGTTTGTTTGATACGGTGGCAAGGGAGACCTGGAAAAGATCATTACTAAACTCCTGTGTCTTGAACACTTGGAGTTACTTCTCAGAAGGTTTTGGATAAGGAGAATGACATTAACTATATTAATACCTATGCTGATAGATAGAATTGATATAATCTTAGTGAAAAGAACTTGCTTAAAATAAACCCATTTACCTAGTTATGAGTTGGTTACATTTGTCTAACATAAGTTTGCTAAAGACAGAAAATATTTTGTATCACTGTTAAGGACATTCAGAAGGAATTGAATTTGTAATAAATTTTTGAAGCAACTTCTCTGAACAAATATCGTTGACCAGAAGAAGCTGGATCTGCAAAAAAGTGCACACAATTAACTGTCATTACCAGGACACTGTGAAGAAAGAAGAAATACTAAGAAGAATCCAGTGATCACTTTTGTTCCAGCCTCAAAGAGATAGGAGTGGATAAGCACTCTGATGAAGTTTCACAGGCATAAAATCATGTCGAAAGTATTTTCAGCAGAGAGGCCACTGTCACAGCTTCTGAAAGGTGGGAAGAGGTATTTGGGTGGGAGGAGGTGAATCAGCTCTGTCACATCGAGCAGTCCCCACAGCCTGCTTGGCAACATCAGAAGAGCATTGCTCTTAACAACAACCTGTTTCCAATACTGACTTATAATAACATATTTGGCTTGCATCAGGCCTATAATGTGCTGGGTACATTCTAAAAATAGGAAGATGTGGGCCCTGCCCCAAGTGGCTTGATATCTAAGATGTTAACCACCAGATTAAGGGAGGGGAAGAGGGATAAAACCTTTTAAAAAATAGTATCAGCTACTTTGGTGTGTTATCTTACCACTATTATCTGGGAATTTCTTGCTCAGAGGCATGTTCAGCATGATAAAAGGCCAAGCTCCAAGCACACAGAGGGCAAGACAATCATAGTTTGAACAGCTGCACAATCTACTGTGAGCAGCAATTCGTTCTGACATCTCACAGGGACAGAAGTAATTTTGTGGGAGGACGCTGAAGAGCTGCATCATCTTTCTTTCCTGCTCCAGTTTGACCCCAGGTACTCAAGCACATCACCCACAACATGGCCAGAGATGTGTGTAGGTTCCTGCTGAAGAGAGGACCTTGGGTTCATTTCTCTCCCTCTTCCTCAATGATATATGAATCGTGGCCAGAGTCAAGCAGATTAAGGTCCAAAATCTCCATTCCTCTCACTCAGAAGCTGTTCACATTTATAAGGCACCTCCCTGTTTGTGATTAGGATGCTTTCTTGAGATATGAAAATTTGAGCTTGTGAAGACTGAGAAGGGAACTGAACATGCCACTCAATTTTCTACCTCATGGACAAGGGCTGTGATACTGGAAAATTATCAGAAAACAGGCAGGGCTCACAGATGCTGCCTATTTTTTAGCAACTGAATCTGGGGGACCCTCCGTGTGAGAGGAGGAATAGGTGACTTCCTCCTCCAGTTGCAGCCCCCAGCCAGGCCCCTAATTTCTTAGAGGAAAGAACTGTAACCACTGAGCACTGTACACCTCTCTCTCCACTGTACTGTACACATAATTTCTGTACCTGACTATGGCGACTGGATGCCTCCCTGAAGTCCAATACTTAGCTTATAAGTACCTAAAGAGTTTATCATATCTAGCTCTTAAATAGGAGCTTTTCAGGTCTGACTGAAATAATTGGAAACTGCATGCACATGTTGTAAGAAAAATGTTGGCCCTATTCATCCCTTGAATATAGTATGGACATCCTTTCCTTCTATCCTACTTCCAGAAAGTTTTACCTTTAACAAGCTATACCTTCTAGACTACATCTCTCAGATGATATTCTAGCAGTCTCTCACAGTATGCCTGTAAGAAGTGGTCAGTGCTGACTCCTGCTGTGTAATACTCAGGTTAGGTACCTGGAATCCCAAAATAAAATCCATGCTCTTGCCAGTGCACCAGAGAATCTGCCATGTGACCATGATCTTTGTAGGCACGGGTGACTTTGTTCGAAGGTAGAAAACTTCTGAGTCACCTGCAGGAAGTAGTTGATTCTTCATTCTGAAAATATTCCTCTAACTTCAGCTTTTCTTGAAATCTGTGTTGATGAGAAAATCTCAAATATCATTCTAACAAACAAATTTTGTTCTACTATGATATGCAGCATTTCAGGCCAAAGTATGTGGGAAACAAAGGAGCACAGTCAAAACCTCTCTTTTGGACAAGACTACATGTAAATGATCTGAGGATATCAAGGAGTGTTTTTATTGTTAGTATTATTAATACTGAATATCTGAGAAAATAAAAAAGAAAATAAAACAAAGCTGTGATTAATATATTGTGGTGGATTCTGGAGAGGGCTATAAATATATCTATATCCCAGCTTTTCAAATTTTTGGAGTTGTTTTGTCTTCAGAAAGAGCAAATGAATTCCAAGCATAAAACTTCAGAGTATTAAGAAGGAACGATAAAACTAAAAGGTGCTGCTTCATAAACATGCCATTAGAATAATGCTGGCTGTCTCAGAGTGTTTTTTTCTTTTGCTTGGACAGTAGCATGAATGGCAATGAAATGTATTTTGAATTTATGATCTATAGACTTAGGTTATAGACAAGCCTGACTGTCATTTTTTCTTATCCTTTCCTGGGTTTCTATTCTCATGGGCATGGCTGTTAAATGCTTCAAATGTTATGAAATTTTGCACAGGCTGGTAGTTAATGAGTTTTAGAAGTTGTGAAGCTCAACAGTGTTGTATTCCTAGGTTCTCTGAAAAGCCTCATCTACCTCCTACAGTCAGCGATGTTGTGGTACGGACTCAAAGGAAAACAATATGAGTTTTGATGTGTGCTACTTAAAAAGAGTGTACCCAAACTAGCATATTAACATGCAAATTCTATGTGTGTGCTACTTAAAAAGAGTGTACCCAAACTAGCATATTAACATGCAAATTCTATGTGTGAGCCTGCCAAAAAATATAAGCCTTCCATCCAAAAAATGTAAATAGAGTCTACTTCTCTGAAGAGGCATCATTTAAATCAAATGTACATTTGGAGAACAGCTCACTTAGAAATTATACTCTTCTTCTCAGTGTTTATATTAATATGAAACAGATTGCCAAGTTTTAATAAAGAAGTAGCTATCTTCTGCTACTAATGGATTAAACACAAGACTTTTGAATTGCAGTGCTGCATCCAGGAGCAGAGGCAGAGCAAGTACTTTTGTCCTATTTCAATACCTAGTTATAATATCATATAGACAGAAACATATGTACATAAAACAGCTGGCATTCACAAAGGGGATTGGGAAGGCATAAAGTGTTTGACAGCTTCTGTCAACATTACCACTCAGCACCTCTCCAGAGTACCTCTAAAGGAAGATGTCTACCTCTCAGAAAGGATAGTTCCTCTTGACTTCAAGAAGTCTAAAGGTTTCACAGTAAAAGGCAAAACATAACGATGATTTTGTTTATCAGATTTCTATTGATTTGTACAAAATGCAAAATAAGTTTGTATGTAAATGTCCTTGCTTCGCAAACTGTAATTCATAGAAGAAGTAACTTGAGTCAGTAGTTTTATGCTTTTAGCATCCTAATTTATCCATGCAGTTTGCTTTCCTGACTAAAACAACTATATAGCCCCCTGTGAGGTGGAAGACTGACATATGGAAAAAGCCTGGGATGAACATGGTGAATGAGGTTTGCCATTGTTTTCATGTTAGTGTTGTGTAGATTTAAGAGTCCTTACAAAACCTTCTGTAAGAGCTTCAAGAGACAGCTTCTGTTGTGCTATTCATACTTACTCCTTTTTATTTAGCCTTATTAAAAAAAAAAAAAAAAAAGTCAAACTTCATTAGACACAGGAAAAAAAAAAAGCAAAAAAAAAAAAAAAAAAAAAAAAAAAAGGTAGGCATCAGAAAGCAGTCTGGCTTCTGCCAGTTTGTGAGCTTCCTAGTTGCACATATTCCTCTCCATCTCCTACCTTACTGATGCTCTTCCTGCATCTAGATAACAGTGCAGTGCTTTGCCATTTCTGGATCTACTCAGTTAAAGGGCAATAACTAAAGTCTTGCTTCATATGAACTGAGAAGTTTGCTTCCTTCCTCCCAGCTTTTCCAAGCCTAGTACAAACTGCTACATGACCCTCCTTAAAGGTGCTGGACCTGCCAGCTGAGCTGACACAAATGCACAATCATCCATCACAGATGGGGAAAGCTTAGCTCCCTGCTGATGCAAAAGAAAGCCCATATTGTTTAACAGTTTAAATAGCTGCTTAATACATTCAGGCTTGTTTTTGTTGTTGTTGTTGGGATTTGTTTGTTCTTTCCAAGAAAGCATAGGGCTAAATTCAGACCTGGTGTAAATGGATACAACTTTATTTACTTGAGAAGAACTGTAGTCAAACCCAGCAGGACTGAGTTTGGTCCGTGTTTAGAAGCATGTTCAAGCAGTTTTCCTTGTCTGTGGGACCATGCTGTACTTTGAAAACAATTCTTTGCATGCATGTGAAAGCATATTTATGTGTATCAAAGGGTTTTATGACACAGGGCAAACTGAATCACTAGAAATGGGAACCTGATGGCAATTCCTGCCTGTATTTCTTCTTGAAAAGCTGAAAAATTGGCAAATGAACTAAAACCACACTTAGGCATTAATGAGGGAACTACAGCAAATAACTACATGTGAAAATGATCCCCCAGTCATTGACTCTGTACACACAATGAAAGCCAGGATTTATGTATATACATAACCATTATATGACAACATTATAAGTGCTGTGGAAACACAATGTTAGTTCTTAAATTATTTTAATTTCTGGTAGAAAAAGACACATAGTCCTCCTCTATGATATAACATCTTAACATAAGAGATGCTCTAAAGAAGATAAAAAATAAATAGCATAGAGAACACAACATTACATCCACAAAGCCAGCTGTAAATAGTGTATGTTTTATGGTCTGACCTTCAAGTTTAATTCTTACAAAGTAAAACTGATTCTTAGAACAGATCCTTACCCAGAAACACTTTTAGCATATGAAGCCACAAAAAAAGACAAAAATAAGTTTGGTCTGTTTTAGTTGTTTCCCTTTGTTCACCAGCAGATGCTCACAAGAGGCTCCCAGCCCTATCCATCCACTGATACATAGTGCACTCAGGCCAGTCTGAGCTGCTTTTCTCCCTCTTCATCAATAGATGTCAACAGCAAGCTTCCTACTCCCAAAGACTTCAGCCATTTCAGGGCTTGCACCAGAAATGTAAGGAGGAAACAGTGACTCCCTTCCAAGCAAGAATTCATCTTGTGTACTTTCAGTCTGTCCTTAGAAACTTGTTGCTAATATGACTAGGCATACTTCTGTATTTCATGTTCTGAGTCTCTGAAACTGAGCCAAAGTTTGTGAACTTCAGTCACCTCATGACACATATAGAACACCCAAACACAGCCCACATTCAGTGAATCAACAGTATTTTGCAGATTCACAGGGATGTGACTGAAAGTCTCCTCCTCTTCATCTTGATGAAAGCTAAAGACAACACAAGTTATGAGGCTAGGGATGTCATGTAGGCATGCATATCTTTTTGTGTTGTTTTCTTTGTTGTTGTTGTTGTTTTGTTTTTTGTTGTTATTGTTTGTTTGTGTGTTTTCTGTTTTTGTTTGTTTGGGTTTTTTGTTTGATTAATGACTACCTTCTCCAGACGTGTACTGACTGTGAATGAAATGGAAATGCACATTGCTTATACATTAATTGTACAGAAAATGAGAACCTGCATCTGAAGGGTCATATTTAGTGATGTTTCTTCTAGTTTCCTCCCTCTTTTCTTCTTCCTTCCTGCCTTCCTTTCTTGTGTTGCGATATAGCAATTTGCAAGTAGTATTGAGCACAAACAATAAGCCCCAAGAGATAGTTTGGTGGCAAACTATAAGTGAACCAGCTGGGTAACCTGCTGTGCCACTTTCCTCTCAGGTCCAACTAAAAATAAATAACTAAGAAGGTGGTAGTATCAGAAGCCAAAAAAGCAGAAATGGTGATACGCTGTCTCTCTTACATCAGCCAGGGATTCAGATTGCGAGGACAGTCATCCACCAGCTAAGTGCACAGCCTGCATTCACCTGCCATTCACCTGCCCAAAGCGCAGATCACAAATCATGCCAGTTGTTCATGGAGGCTTCAGCAAATGTCACCATGCTTCACATGCAGAAGCCTGCAACCCTGCTGAAGCTAGCACATAGTTATGATGGTAGGAAGCCAGCATCATAACCTTCTTCTGAGCAGATTTTTTATTACTTATTTTTTGGATGGGAAGTGGAAGAGTGAGGTGATCCTCAGAGTTATGGAGGATTCAGCTGCTGATAAGTACTGAGGTAAAAAGAATTATGGCTGGGAATCCAAGGATCTCACATTGGAAGAGCTCAGTGGCATCTCCCAGTGTCCTCTTTTTCAATTGTTCTGTCTTTAGTTGCTCTAAATGTTTTGTACTTCAAGGCAAGAATTTTGCAATATATCATTTATTTTTTCTTAGAAGAACGGATGGAGAAAAGATAAAAGGCAATGATATATCTAAAACCAGTTGTAAGAGTTTATTCTAGTCAGGGGTTAGGTAGTTAGCAGGTTAGAGGGTAGGAGTTTATTCTAGTAAGGTTTTGTACTTCAGAAAATTCACCTTGCATGGGTCACTGAACCAAACAGACACAATTTGGGAGCATATACTAGTCATTATTGTCCCACATTTGTTCTTGCAATATGGAATTTGGACTCATTATAATTGCACACCAATTATATTTCCTCATGATGCTATGTGGCAAAGCAGAGTTCTTCCAGAAGCCAAAGTAGGTTCTTGCAAATAATAAGCCAGAGGCTGCAGGGAAAACAAACAAACAAACAAAAACAAAATGAAACAAAACAAAACAAAACAAAACTGGTACCTGGCCAAATCCATTATTTCAGGCAGGACTTTTTTATTTCTGTGCTAGGTAAGGAACTGCCTAAAAGCATTCATAGTTGGGATTTAAGCACAACTGCTTCAGGGTATGCTATTAACAAAATTATGAGAAGCCCTCAAGGAGAGTAGTCTCAGTCTTGTTACAAATCCCCCCTTATCTTCTGGTTGTCTCATGGACACCTGCTTTTCTGCAAGAAAGAGCATCTGGGCTCCAATTTCCTATGACTTCAGGAAGTTCTTCATTTCAGTTTGACCAAGATGATATTTGAGTATGCACAGAAAGTTGTCTTTGTGATGTCTGAAAAGAGATCAGGTATTGCCATGGTGGGGCTGCTCTTTGAAACAGAAAACGATTGGCACCCAGCTGGAGTTCCTTGTCTGGAACAGGGCCTCTGGCCTGAAGAGTATCCAAGCCACCACTAAGGGCTTTTGAAAGTCTGTACTGTTTGAGACCCCTGAGCACTGGCTCAAGGTGGCCCCTTCCCAAAATGCCCACTTGACAGCTGATTCTGCCAGGCTAGGTGCCAGTCCTTTCGCAAATGTGACACTTCAGGGCTCTACCTTTCTCTGGCTGTAAAAGGATCACACTGCTTTTCATGCCCTTGATGATACAGGACTTTCCTGACTGAATTCTTGCTTCAAGATCAAGAGCTTGCATTGAATCAAATGTGTGTTTGAGGGAAATACCCACACTTGAAAATTTCCTGGAAGAAAAACTTTATCACATTGGTTATGTCAGCAGTCAGTTACTGTGTTTCTCTCTTTCAGATTGTTTTGAGTTTCCCATCAGTGAAGCACACTGTACCTTTGTATGTTTATCTTACCAGAGTTATTTTCCCCATGGACCGTAATCAAGTGACCCTGTAATTTCTTTCTGATGAGCTAGAGAGACAAAGCTCTAGGGGAATCTCGCAGTTAACACGTTTTCTAGATTTTAAATAATTCTTGTTAGAATTGAGAAGAAAGTTGATGCTGGTGATGGATTTTTCCCCCTTTATTTTCCTTCTCTCTCTCTTTTCTTTTTATATTGAAAAATGTTGAGACCTTCAAATTATTGTCTCATTTTAATGCAGAAGGGAAAAAACTAAATATCATATTTTTTCTTCAGTCAACAACCCAAAGAAAATTGTATTGGATTGTGTTCAGCTTCAATAAAAGACATTTGCAGCTGAAAAAATACTAAGTGCAAATGTCTCCCATTGATGACAGTGAAATTAGAACCAGTGGAGTGGAGCTTCAAAACACAGGATTTCTTAGCAATTTGGGGGGAGTTTTTCTCTGATTGACAGCAGTTAGCATAAATACAAAACATCAGAAATGCCAGGAACACGTTCTGCTGCGGCAGGCATGTTTGGCTAGGAAAAGTTTGAGTACAGACTTCACAGTGGCACAAGGTTATGTTACTTTTTAAAATTTGTGTCTCATTATGGCTTCTGCCACATGAATTCTATCTTTCACTCTCGTTTCACATAACACTATTGCTTTGCATCCATTTTGGCTCAAAGGCATCCCCTCATTTAAAGATGTTTTGCAGGGATGCGTTTTGTCTGCCTGCCAGCTGAGAACTCCTTATCATCACAGCCTGTCAAAAATCCCCTTGTGTTTAGCAACAGTTGCTCTTGCTGCTCTTCTTTCTGGTTGGTAGCATTGTTATCTCTTCTGCAAGAACAGTGTTCATGTCTGTCATTTCAACGACTCTGAATTTCTTATTTATGTCAGGATTGATGGCAGTGCTGCTGCCTGTTTATTGTACACTGTCCAGGTCTTAGTCATCCCTGTGTGTTCTGTGATTGCCAGGTCAAGTTCCTTTCATACAGGGGAGAGGCTTGTAGAAAGATTGGATAAGGAATATTGCCTAACTAATGCCCTGCTGTAGCTTTGCATGATGTGACTAAACAGTGTGTCTCAAACCAGTTTGACATATATTTTTATTTTAGTTAAAAAAAAAAAAAAAAAGGCCAAGAGAGAGAAATAAAAGTTTTACAGTGACCCATGGAAATATTCCTAGGTTTTTTCCCAGAGCAGGATTAAAGATACTGGCATGATTTGATTCAGAACAGAAATACTAAGGTGAGTTTATTGAGCATGGAAGGAAGGATTCACACTAGCTGTCTTTGTTTTTCCATGTGAAATTCAATTGCATTTGGGACCATCAAATTATTTTCTGATTGTAAAACACTATTCAGCTAATCTTACACTAGAATTATACCAGAAATACACCAATATATTAATACACTTTTCCTTCCTTCCTTCCTTCCTTCCTTCCTTCCTTCCTTCCTTCCTTC
>CM021767.1:81961475-81998988 GCA_011076525.1 Nettapus auritus | reverse complement strand
TTCCTTCCTTCCTTCCTTCCTTCCTTCCTTCCTTCCTTCCTTCCTTCCTCCCTTCCTGCCTTCTTCCTTTCCTTTCTCCCTCCCTTCTTCACTCTTTTTTGGTGGCAGGGACACACAATATTTTTTTCTTTGCTTACTTAAGTGTTCACTTGTCAATGGAGATGTAACCAAACTAACACAGATCTCAAGCAGTGAATACAAGAACATAAGTGTAATTCTAGTGGGCCACACTGGAGATCCATCTAGCTGAGCATCCCATCTCCAAGATTTTCAGCAGCAGATGTATAAGGAAGGCAGTAAGAACAGGACAAGGCGGCAGTAGTATTTCCCTAAAATACAATCCCAAGCCTCAGCTATTTGTAGTTTGGGGAGTATTCTATTATGAAAACTGCTTCTTTTTGAGTGTTTACACACCTTCAATAGGGTTTGTTTAATTTCTTTGTCCAGTAGTAATTTTTAACATCCAAATTACCCATTCCCAAGATTTTCTATAGTTTACCAATAAATTATGGAGGAAATATCGCCTTTGTTTCTTTGACACTTGTCACCCATTAGTTTCATATGAGGTCTCACTGTTCTGTTTTGACTAGCTTTACCTTGGAAAAGACAGTGTGTATCTATTTCTTACTTGCCATCTGTAGGACAAGCATGAAAGTACAGAGCAATACTGTACCTCTTCAGTTGTCTCCTGCTCTACTCAGTCACTCTCACAGAAGCTGTACCCTACTCTGACAGTTCTTTCTGCTCTTCACTACACATTTTTCCAGCTCTGTTACATCCTTGTGGAGACAGAGGCCAGAACCTCATACAATACTCAGGACTGACTGGGACACCGCATTCTGTAGGGTGCTGTAATGACATGGGCTTCTTGCCCACCAGTTTTTCATCAGTGCCTAATATCTGTTTTGTTTTCTTCATTGTTAATGTGCATTGAGGTGGTGTCTCTGTGGAAGTGTGTTTTGTAACACCATAGAAATATATATATTTTTTCTTTTACAAGATTTTACATTTACCTATATCAAATATCTTTCATTTACTCAGTTATTTCATCTTGTCATATACTCAGTTACTTAATCTGGTCAGGTCTTTCTTTGACCATGAAGAGGCCCTTGTCCTTACCACCCTAAATAACTTACTATCATCAGGGTGCCTTGTCACCTCATTATTCATTCCTTGTTCCATATCACTTATGAACATGTTGAACGGCACAGGCCAGAACACAGATCCTGCAGGATTTCACTCGTGACTTCCCTCCACCTTTTGTTCCTAACCTTTTCTGTACTACTATTTAATCAGTTATATAGCCATGTCAGAGTTTCGGTTCTCATCCCACGTCAGCTTACTTTCTATAGCAGACACTGATGAGGAAACCTTGCTGAAAGCTTTCTGGATTTTCAAGAAGGAAGAAACAGCTCAATCATATCCCTCATCTGTGGGCTTCCAAGAACTAATATGAAGGCTTGTATTTGGAATCACTGAATATATTAAACAAAACACAGAGAGAGTTTTTTTTTCCCTAAAAATTGAGACCAGTTCATACCTAATTCTCTTTCCAGAGATCAGTTCTTCTGTGTCTGCTTGGCTGACAGGAGATAGTAATACGTATTTGGTCTTGACAACACCCTTTCTGCTAATCCAAATGGTACCACAGGCTTGACCATTGTTTTAGGCCATGACATGTTTGCTCCAGATTTTGATTTTTATAAGGCAATTGATAGCACAATTGACCTCTGGCCAAGAAGTATGTGGGTTTTTTGTTGTTGTTGTTGTTTGTTTGAATGATACCTCCTGGCAAATAATCATCTTTTCTGCTTGTTATTTTGGCCATAAAGCATACCCTGTATAAAAATCCTCATTGAAGTCGGCTTTGAAAAAACATATATCACTTTATAAACATATACAAGGCTAAAATGTTTCTGACATGTACACCCACTCAGAAAGTTATTACGAAAGATTCAGCTTGATATTATTTGAAATGAGGGAAACACTGAAGTATGGATATCAGGAGTTTTAATCAAAAATCCATTGGGACTTCAATTTGGGATTCAAGCTATACAAAATATTTGCATCTGAAGCAAAATCCACAAATATTTGGATTTTCATCAGTTCTGCTTGGATGCAAAACTGTCAGACACTGCAGTTTTGGCAGTCAGAAATTGCTTTTCCTAAATGTTAACTGCGTTTCCCACCCATTGGAAAAATTGCAGAAGACCCAGGGGGGCTTCTAACTTGTATAAAGCAGAGTGCCAAAGAAAAGAACTTCTCCAGGGGTTCCTTGTTTCTCCTCACGGGGAGCCTGTCACCTCCAAACCTATGCTTCTATTTCTCAGAGGAATAATTCCTTATGGCAGCTGTCCACAATTCTGCCTTTGGAACAGGGATGTAAAATGCATTTCCCAGCAGCCACGGATGCTGCACTCATAACTTTGTTTAAACATCTGCTTAGATTAAGAAAATATTAGCACAATACTGGGCACAACAATCTTTCCATAAAAGGACTTTAAAATGTCTCTGCTCACAAAGCATTGTTGTCCATGCACAGAGGGGAGGGAACTGGTGGCAGGTGTAAAATTTCAATGTGTGTATTTATTTTCCCAAAACCTTTATGAGGAACATGTCACAGATTGGTCCATGCTGTGTAATAGCTTCAGAGATACAAGAACCTAATTCCTGATAATGAATGTTTTGAAGCTTTATTGCATAACAGAGATACTGGCTCATTCTCCCTTCTCAACTTTTCTCACGTATAACATCTATCCGTGAAGTCATCAACTTTTATGTAGTTTTATTAGCTTGAGATTTTTATTTTTTTTTAATAACAATGAATTATTTAGTGAAGAGTGTTGAGCAATCAACAGGGGAAATTGCCTTCTTTTCCTCTTTTTGTTTTTCATTTTTCTAAGACCTACTTTGTTTATATCTACTTGATGCTTCTCGATACCAATAAAGTAGGTTTTCCACTTTAAAAACAAAGCTTAGAAATAAATTTGTTACTTGGATCTGATTGTGCAAATGTATCATGGTTGTGAGTTGACTGTGCTCTGTGACTACTGCAGTTACAAGAAGCTTTTTCTCTTCATTCCCACTCCGTGTGACTGACCGAAACAGGAAGCCTTCCTGCCTCCTGCCGGAGGAGGTGACTCCTGAAACTGCAGCGCTAGTGCCAAGACAATTGTTCAGGAACCACGTGTAACTGTGTGTGTATTAACACCCCCTCTCTGCAAAGCCTTCTTATTGGCATGAGACCACACACACGAGAAAGAAAAAAGGATGCAGAATCTATCCACACTGACCTCTAAATAAATATTCCTGGCTCCTGCATGTAGGAACAATTTCACACCCACTTCTCCCATGCAATGTCAGTAAATAAATAAATAAATACATAAATAAATAAATTGTGCTGCATTTAGCAAGGTTACATTATTGCCAATTAGCACTCCTTATTCTTTTATTAATTTTTCTTTTTGAGGAGTTACTCTGCAGCAAAGAATATCAAACCTTACTCTTGCTTGCATTTTAACAAGACCATCCTTCCTGCTAAAAATAAATTGACCCTGGCCTGAGCAAAGTATTGGACTGAGTCTTCTGTTAGCAATGAAATCTTATAGCCAGTAAAGTCTTAAGTTTCATTGTGAACCTCTCACTCTGTTCTAACTTCATAATTCTTTGAAAGCCTAATGCTGAAATATTTTTCCTTATCAGTTTGTCGGTGTATATATGTGTAAATATGCATATGTACTCATATAAAATAACAACAAGTTACATATGTAAACATAATATAATATCAAGGCAAGATTATTCAGATATTGGTATGAAATAGAAATGCCTACATAACTCATGACTGATAAAACTGAATGTTTTTCTCAAATGAGTGCAAATGCAATGTTTCAGCCAAGCAAAGTTTGTATGAGATTAACAACATTAAAATTAGATATAAATGTGGGAGTTATAACTGGAAGTTTCTCTTTAGTCTCAACTATAACAGCCCCAACTTCTCCAGTGTGTTTATTTCAGCACAGATAAGTAAATATACAGGGCTCCTTTACTGCTAGTGAGTTTCATCGAGTGAAATTACAGCTTTCCACTTTGTGTAAACTGCCATGATGTTGATAACAACATAACTTGTAACTACAGATGGGTACACATCTCTTTAAAAGAAAAAAAAAAAAAAAAAAAAAAAGAAAAGTAAGAAAAAAAAAGTAAGAAAGAGAGGGAGGGACTGACCCACACCTAATTCTCAGTTACACCAAGGATCTTTGAGATCTTCAACAAAGGAAAAGGAATTTAACTTTGCTAAAATTATGGTCCTTCTCGGCTCTCAAGCCCAGTTTTTACAAAAAGAGACTGCCAAGCTCTGTTGTCTTTATTATTTTCCAGTGAAGAATTGGCTCTCAGCTGTTATTCAAAATGCTCAAGTTTTAGCTTTCTGAACAGACAATTGTGCACCTCCAGGACTGAGACCAAAACATTTCAGAATCACTTCAGGAAGAAACAGAAAAAGCTCATGTTCAGCCTAGTCATACACAGGGGATGTAGCTCAAGGCACCGGTATCAGTGTCACCCTGCCACCTGGGTAAAACCTTGCAGTGTGTGACAGAGTTGCATTTCCCTTCATGAAGAAATCACAGGGCTGGATGGAGCAAAACTAGGAAAAATGATAAGCAGTTACAATGAGAAAGTGCTGCCATGTGTTGCACGTGACACTTGCCCATGTGCAAGTAGGTCTGTAGGAAGTCAGAGTCATTAGCAAGGTGATTTCTAAGATTCATTCCACCTAATTACAGACGTCTGCATGCTACATCTGAGCTAGACACCTAGATTTCCTTTGTAATTCTGGGAGAGTTAAGGGTGCTTGTAAAATGTAATCCATCTGACCTGGTTTACGTGCCTTCTCTGAGGGAAAAGGGAGAATGAAAACCTAGAAGTTCCAATTTTCTGCTACAGGCTACAAAGGAGTAACTGGACAACCAGCTTGTATATTGTGGATTTCTGTGAAGAATATATAAAAAGCGTATGTATATGCTCAGATTCCAATCTTCAAGAAACAGTGGCTGCTCAGTTCACATTTCCCTTCTTGGTAGAGCTTCATTGTACTAAGTGATATGACCCAGGCATGGAATATGCACGCATGCATGCATGCATGATATATTCTCATTTCACTCAATGTCTATGTTTTTCCATCCTCATTCCTGCCTGCCCCATCTGGATTCTGCTCTCAAAGCTGTTTTAGAAGGTACGGGAAAGATAACAACACTGATGCAGCTGAGCCTTTACTCCGGTTGTTCAGGGGATCACTTTTTTTGTGTCACTTTGATCTCCAGTCCAGGCACCCTAATAACTAAAAAGGGCAGGAGCAAGAGCAAAAGTGGTTTCTACTCAAGAGTTTTACATGAGAAAAGGTCCCTTTCTACCTCTAACTACTTTTCCATTCATGTTTGACTCTTGTATTGATTCTTAATTAAATGTGGGATCCTGGATAAATGTTTTATAATCTTAAATCTGAACTTCTTGCAAGTATCATGATAGGCAATCACATCCTTCTGAAAAATGCATCTGGTTCCAATTAATTTTTACAAACATCTATATCTCAAGGCTTTGAAATATTTTTCTTTATCAAAGTTAATCATCAATATAATAATAATAATAAATCTGTGTTCACTGAAGCCTAATTGTTTGCAAAGATTGTAAATCACCACCAGTTAGAAATCTGTCTTTTAGCAGTTTTTAAAAAGTCCTTTGTTTCTTTTTTCTTTTTCTTTTTTTCTTTTTTTTTCTCTTTTTGTCACTTTTATTTGTGGGAGAAGGTATATGGAAGTAATGAACAGCATGTTAAAAAAAAAAAAAAAAAAAAAAAAAAGAAAAAAAAGGCTGACAGTTTTGGGGCAAGTTTCAGCTCAATGGGATTTCAAGTGACAAAGATTTAGAAACCCTCCCAAATCATGACTGACAAGGGAGAGACAAAGCATACATGCTGAAATGCATGCACTTTGCCAAGACCTAGATGCTTCAAATTTCAAAAGATTGCAAAGTGCAGTACTACACAAAAATTTTCTGTTTCACCTCACTGGGATAAGACAGTGCCACTGCCAGCTAGTTTGATTTTAATAATATACCACATCAAATATACTTTTTTAATATGGAACTCCTTTAACATAACTGCGACTTAACACCTGGTGCATAGAAACAGCAAACCCGAGAACAACAAGATCTTAGGAACATGTGGACAAAATCTGCTCGTGTGCTGGCATTTTAATTATGTTTGCCCTGACCCTTTTCCCATGTTCTATAAAACAGACCAACAGTATAGAGGGAAATAAAAAACAAAACAAAACAAAAAAAAACCCTCAGTAGCACCACCTCAGCTAAACTAGATGAGTGCTGTGCTCAGGATATTATTACAAAATAAAAACAAAATAAAACAAAACAAAAATATATACTGGAAATGAATAAGGAAGCTGGAGCTGATACTTAAAATAATAGTGAAAAGAGCTGTCACATAGTTCCTCTTAATAGCTTCAAGGACACCTTCCTCTGGCTTTTAAGCAGGGTCACAGGCAGTGTTATGTGCTTTTATGGAGTGGGACCATTTCTCATCCCATCCTCCCTGCGAAAGGCAAGCGGGGTGAAATGGATTACAGGGATTACAGATGCTTGTGATCGAACACACCACCGAACTGGGGGAAGCAGCCTCCGAGGTGATGAATTCCAGCCCCCAAATTCAAACCTGAAAACAAGCCAGGTAGAATTATTCCCTGCAGAGTGAATGAAAAACCGAACGTTCAGCGTAGCCCGAGCCCTGCAGATGGCCAGGGCTCCTCTCTGGGCATGAGCACTATGCGAGGAACCCCATGAGCAACATGCCGAGGAGGGGCTGGCGCTGTTTTTTTAACGCATGCAAAGCGATACCGCACTGCAAATTCTCTGGACAACCAGCTGGAGTTGCCAATGTGAAGGCACCTAGTGCTTTTCCTTGGTGTTTGAGTACTTTAACAGTCAAAGCTTAAACTTATGGTATCATTCTTGTCTTTAACTGGCAATAGTCACTTTCAAGAACTAATTAAACAAGCTGGTAGCAAGCCCACCTGGGACATGCTTTTCACTCTGAGTCCCGTCCTTCGACATCTGAATGAGATTATGCAGATTGCATCTAGAATTATGAAAACCAATAACCAAAGAAAAGCATAGAGAAAGCTTGCTTTCTCTGACGGTAACACCTGAACTAGTCACAATGAATAGGACATGGGTTCATTGCTATGGGCCTCCAAACAGCAAGAAAAAAGGGACACTAGCTGCGTGCCTGTGTGGGACCCCAGTGACCCAATTCTCCATAGCACCTTGTTCAGAGCAATAAAGTGGAAAGGGTAAATGCCTGAGCAGTGCTGGGAGGTAGACTGGGATCCCTGTAGGCTCCTTGGGAATGACCTGAGCTTCTTCCACAGGGACAGGCTATTGCAAACCATTGTAATGATGACTTGCTTCCAGATGGATGTTGCTGCCATATCCGGATGTTGCTGCCATATCCCGGCTCTCTCTGCTCCCTACCTTATGTCGGCAGGAGCCAGGCAGCACCTCTTGGCCCGATCTTCAGCATTTACCTGCCCTCACCACTGCACTTCACTCAGAGTGTGAATTCACCGCTGATCCAGTATTAGTCACAAGCCTGGGTGGAGGGAGGAAGTCAAAGTGGCAGGGACCATGACAGATGTTACAAAATCCTGACTTATTTATAACAGAAAGTCAAGCAAATCTTTTGAAAGTTTTTTTGTTTTGTTTTGTTTTGTTTTGTTTTTTCCCCTCTTTTCTCCCCTCCCCCCCCCCCCCCCCTTTTTTTTTTTTTTTTAATGTGCAGACTTCAAAGCAATGACTTGTGGCATCTGTAACAGCCACCAAACCGTGCCAGCTGAAGCCAGTGGAGCACAGTCTACAGTGATAGAATGCAAGTCATGCAATTATTCGAGTTTGCAGTCCTGGTTTTTGAAACAACATATGGTATGCAGCAAGGAAGCCAGGATATTTTAAAAGAGCTCCTACAGGGTTTCAAACTTTGATTTTACAGAGGTGTGGGAAAAGAAGCAGACTCCATTCAGGCTCTGATATTTAAATACATGTGTTGTTGTTTTGCTTATTGAAGAGAGCTGTGCTGCACTTTTACATATGTAGAGTGTATTTGGGGCTTTTAAGGAGTAGACGATAACATATAGGTATTTCACGAAGTTGTTTTTGTTGACATTTAGGGAAGCAGCATACAGTGCTGGGCTCTTAGTGAAAGACAAGTGACCTGAACAGCTTAAAAAAAAAAAAAAAAAAAAGAGTCTGACTTAATCAAGGTGAGGAAAATGCTGTTAATTGTTGCAATTAAACTGTCCATTGGCATATTTTTAGTTACTATGTTACATTGAAATACTGTTTTTAACGCAAAGTGAGGACCTATGGGTATAAACCTCTGTGACAAAATAATGTGAAACACTATGGTTGAAACATCTGCCTATCAGGTCAAAACAGGAGACAAAGATCAGTGCTAAGTCCTTACCCGTTCACTCTGCACCAAGGGCTGCCAGACCTAGATGACAGGCAAACCTAGAACAGCTGTTATACCATGAGCTCCAATTTACCTCTATGGGTGACTTACATGTGCAGATATCCCTTCAATCTACTCTTTCCCTCTTGACCACAAAAACTTCCTTCTTAATCCAAACTCCACCCTTTAGAGACATGGATCTTCAAATCAGGTTTATGTGTCAGTGCTTGTCCCCAGGACACAGTCCATCTCAAGTTTGCAGCTATGTTTGCTTTAATGAAATCTACTAGCTGCTCTGTCCCCTTATCTTATGGCTGGCTACCTACATCGCTTCAAAAGCCCCTATCACCATTGGATGTTAAAAAGCTAATCCTGAACATAAAGCAAGTCTTCCAGAAAGCATAAAAAAGTCAGCACTAGGTACAACTGCAGCCATGCTATAGGATGTTTCTGTTTATTAGATGAATTATAACTCAGTTTCCAATGTCACTTTTATTGTCTGCCTTTTAAGTCTATTTTCTTCAGTATATATTGCCCAGGACTAAGCTCCCAGGAAGTCTGGGCCACCTTCCCTAGCTTTCAACACCAGAAAGTATCTCTGTCACATCTGGTTTGAACCTGCACCTGACACAAATCAGAGCTCTGACTAGTAACTCCTGCAACAAGTCCAGATTATTTGACTGAGCTGCAGCTGCAGCAAAGCCCTTTGACCTCATATACAACAAAAGATATTAAACCAATTCTGAAAAGTTGACTGGGTTAGCTTCAAAGTATTAGATCTTTAGTATATATTCTTCATGAAGAGGAAAGAAACATCAGTCAGCTCAGAAAACTGCTTTTATTCCCATCAGCAACCAGGTGTTGATGCTTTATGGGACTACCCAAACTCTTTACCCCAAGGTTGTGTAGGTTTTCTCCAAACCTCCCTACTTGATACTCTCTGAAATCTCTGCCTATCTACATCTTACCACTCCCTGAATTCTCACCAATTTGGCAGAAGTCGTCTTCTATGAAGCTTCAGCAACCTTCTACTCCATTCCCATTCTTTGAGTAACACAGAAAGAGTCATGCACGGTCTCAATCAATGGTAAATAAGACAGAGCATGTCATTAGTGACAGAGATGAGTTCAGACTGGTTATGCTTAGGTCTTTAGGAATCTCTAGGGTACACATGGTTTTTACAGAATTGACAGGTATTTTCAAGGTCACTCTCCTGTTCACTCTCCTCTCCAGTGAATCTCTACTTTTTAAATTGTGTCTCCAGTCTAACAACTTCACACCTCTTTCTGAAATGTGAATTTTAACTCACACTGCTCTGTAAGAAGCCCACTTATCTAAGGTAGTGTTACACTTGATGTATTCGATGAATCTCATTCTCTGCAAACTGGTACAGAAAAGGAATGGACAAGTCTGCACTCAGAAAAGGTTTAAGTTACAGTAAGTTTTAAAACATTTTGACAACTGTTTAAATTCTTAAATGTGTTCTTAAGGCTGCTCTAATACTGTTTATAGAACAGAAGCTGAAGCTTTCCATTTTGTAGCCTCTGAAAGGACCTGTAAAGGATTCGTTTATATTTGATTTAGTTTCTTGCAGCAGACGGTGATAAGAACAGAACCTGCTTCACCAGTCATTATGTGCTTAGGAAATATTTTGATCTCCTGGGAGGATGATGACACTTGGAGGAGGTAGTTCAGTGAATCAATTTCTCTAAAAAAATGTATGCAATGTGTACTGTATGGGTATTTTTGCTCAATAGAAATAAGCTGTTTGCTTATGCAGACAATTTACATGTAGCAGACCTCGTGCTTATACAAACCCTCAAGCAGCAGAACAAAAAAAGAAAAAAAAAAATACCACCACCACCAACAAACAAAAGTAACAACAACGAAACAACTACAGCAACAAGAAGAACAAAACAACTAAAACAGTCCCTCCAGATGCAAATTTGGTGTGCAGAAGCACACATGTATTAGTGGAAATTAACCCCTCATGACTCCTTTCAACTTTCTTTGAAGTCAATAGCAAAATTCCCATTGAGTTCAATAAGAACAAGAGGAGGCCCTTGATCTAGTAAAAAGTCCTTAGGAGGTTTTATAAACTTTTTACACAAAACTTTATCCCAGTTGTATATGGAATACATTTTGACCCTGTATCCACCCACAAAACTTTGTAGCTGGTTGAAAATAACGTGACACCTCCACTCTGCCCAGCCAATTACTGTCACTCAGAGCCCTGGTTATGCATTTGTAGGAGGGATTTCAGGATACCTGAACAAGTTTTGCACATTGCTTTCCAGAGAAGAGCACTGGAGAGACGATGACAGCTCAAGTAACTTGTATCCAGCCATTCAGGAGCAGGTCAGGTCAAGGCCATTTCTGGCCACTGATCCAACCTCCCTCATGACAACAGACACATGCCAAATGTCCCTGCTAATTCTGCTCAGTCTTGCGGTAGCCTTGGACACAGCTGGTCACAAGGGATTAATACCAAGACTGGAGAACCTGGCACAAAGAGATGGAATTGCATTAGAGCATGCTTCACTCCTTTCTGATCAAGTCCAGAGAGCAGTGATGGGCATCTGCTCCCTCTGCTTGAGGGCACTTGACCGTGAATTCCCTAAGGCATCACTCATGTTGCTTCAGCTGTTCTATATTTACATCAAGTCTCTGGAAATCTGTGGGACAATTTGGGAAAACTCTTTCACTTACTACTTTGTCTCCTTTCCAGCTGACTCAGACACCATGGTAACTGGGGTAAACCAGTAGTGAAAGGCAGAAGAGAGTTGGCTGAAAATCCACTCTGATAATACAGAAAAGGTGGTGATTGGCAAATAGAAATAGTGCTGGACACAGCAGCAGCAGCAACCTCAAGACAGAGATTTACAACTCTGTTATCTCTCAGTTTTATGACACCCATTTTGGGTCAATTAGGAGAAACTCCAGAGCTCCCAGGCATCTCCTTAAAACTGCTTCTCACAGCCTGGACAGCCTACCCTCAAGGAAGGGACCCTCTTCTGCACAGATGCCAGGGGCATGAAGGTGTAATGCACAAGCAAGTCAACTCAGTCTGGACTATGCAGCTCTGCATCTCAGTCCCAGAAAAATCACTGCTCAGACTCTGACTCACAGTTCATATTCTAGGTATGAAAACAAGAGTTTTATCTTCCTGATTGGAATTTCATCACAGAGTATAGAGCAGGACAAAGACAGGCAAGCAATGTCTGGTTTAGAGTTGATCGACCTACAAAAAGATTGGATGGTTGTTTCATGGTTTTAAATATTTATATGAAGCTAAATTTTCCTGGATCTTTGAAAATGTTTCCATTAAATTGTACCCAAATATTGAACAACCTACTATTAGACAACAGACACTATCATGTTAGACATTGAAATCCTTTGACTGTCTGGAACAAAGGCAAACTCTTTCTGGAAAAGTTCACATTTAGTAGGCTGGATTCATTAAATGCTAGTAATTTTAGCTCAGGTTAAAACATCTGAGCCCTTAACGGGTTCAAGGGCACAGTATTAATCAACAAAGAAAGTTTCTAATCGAATTTGGCCTTGGGAAATTCTCTTATATATTCTTCCTGGATGATGATATTTTTTTTAGGGAGCTTATCTACTATCTTGCTGGGAACAACTATCCACTTTAATAAAGTGCCTAAAATATTGTAATAAACACACAGCTTATATCAATAGCATCATATTTCCCCACATAGTATTTGTGCATGGTTTAATTAGATGGAAGGATTACAGGAAAAGTTTGTGTCATAATGATTCTTTAAAGTGAAACCATAGATCAAAGTTCATAGCTGCCAAATATACAACTTTCAAAACAAGCTCAAGTGCTGCTATTAATCATGGCTGCTGGGGGATTTGATGACAAAGATTAAACTGCTGTAAAGGACACTGCTGTGCATCAGATTCTTGCAACTGTCATCAAATACTCTGCCAACTATTAACAGGTCAGAAGAGTTGTCCAGCACTTACCATGGGTGGCTCTGTCACTGCTGTTGGTGAGGCAGTCTACGCTACGGTGACAACCAGTGACACCCTCCCAGCTAGATGTTTGTGACTTGCTGTTTTTTTTAGCGTGGCTGAAGTCTTAAGGTCTGCCTGTAGAGCAAACAAGAAAGGGAAACTGGAGGACCTCAGCTTCACAGCACTGCATCCTCACAGGAATGTCGCTTGTGTTGTGCAGCTTACTTGTATTTCCAACGTGGAGTACTTCCCCCTTTGCTGCCTGCAGGTTAAGAGTGCCCACCTGTGGAGCTGAGGTGTTGTAAATTCACTTCCTAGTTTATTTCTCAGCAACCACTCGGCATGGATAAGCCCTCAGAGAGTGCCTCAAGGACCAGCCTTCATCTCATTTGCAATTGCACCAACCCTCTCTCCTTCCATACAGGATCATATAATGTTCCCATGGAAAGTTACAGTGTTCACTTACACAGAAACATAATATGAAGGAAGTATGTAAAGCATACTTTGTAGGACAGAAGCCAACAACCTGTGACCCACCAGCCAGCACTTTGTGGTGGTTCACAGATAGCCCTCAGGTGGCAGGTAGAGGCCTGTTAACCTTCAGACCTGCAATATGCCGCTGTTGCTGCTCATCTGTAGCAGTGTACTTGAGAAGTGGCATTTCGGATGTTCAGCTTCACAGAGTCTGAAACTGGTATTGGAGTTTCACTCTGAGCTCATGGTGTAACAGATGTGAACGACAGTCTGATGCAACAAGCGACTGGAGATTCAAATCCAAAACCACAGATTTGACTACAGTCTTCAAAGTCTAGGGGACATACAGAATCTGAAATGACAGCTGTGGCCAGCTATAAAACAAACTTATCTATATAATGGATGGAATCCAAACTATATCTGAATATCCTTCATCTCTGGGAAAGTTTGGAGATACATCTGGCTGGAAATTTTTAAGCATCATCTCATCTTTGCTAATAACATATTTGAAAGAAAGAAAGAAAGAAAGAAAGAAAAAGAAAGAAAGAAAGAAAGAAAGAAAGAAAGAAAGAAAGAAAGAAAGAAAGAAAGAAAGAAAGAAAGAAAGAAAGAAAGAACAGAATGTTAAAGACAAAATGTCAGACGTTCAATACTAGATATTTTAAGTAGTTCAGTCTTTAACTTACTAAACTAAGGCCCTCACACTAACCAACACTTCGTAACTTAAAGATACCTCCATGGATCATCTCACTCCTTGATGTAACAACTCTCTCTGAGGAACACGAGGACATGACACCAGACAGACCATTTTTAGGCATCTATGGAGGTATATTGAGATGTCTAGAGCTTGCTTGCTCCTACACCAGCCTTCATTTTTCTTCTCAATTTAAACTTTTTTTTCCAAGGCTCCCCTCTCTCCACAAAATAGAAAATAAATTAAAAATTAATTAAATAAAAATCTTATGGGCCACAACTATTCCATATTAGAGTCTTCAGTATCTAGGCATTTAGTACCTTTCCCCTCCCAAAATGTTGAAGAAATTTATGTATCCTCTTCAGGAGGATACACTTATAGCAAAGTGAAATAAATGCCTGCTTAGCTTGTTCATATATTCATTGTAAAATGCTATTTAATTACCACCACGAGGATGACTGGATTACATGGGCTTGGCACATAACTAGATCTCCCCGAGAACTGATCTCTTGACATAGCTTTGAGGTCTGTTTGACACTTGCAAAGCAACACTTCTCTGTAGGATTATCAGAACCACATAAACAGTAAGTACAGAACAGGTAATTTGTAGTATATGCTCTTTCAGCAAGGCATGTATCATATGCACATACATACATACCTACCAAACTGATATCTTCTTGGTGTTGTACCAAATGACCTTTGAGGATGCCTCTGGAAGCATTACGTCCATATTGCACTTCAAAGAAGGCAAAGATATCCAGGAACATTTCCCTGAACCGGGACCATTTTCCTGGTTTTCTGGTTTCTGCCATCTTACATTTAAAAATGGCATTTGGTTTTCTTCTTACTGAGAACCATATACTGAGCATAGCAACCAGGAAAGGGTGGGGAGGTGTTTTCCTTTGGGTTAGTGAAAAATATTGCCTGAGGAATGGAAACACTGCTTTGATTGTGATACAGCCTCTACTTTTATTACTTTTCTCTGTAAAATACAATAAAATCATTGTGGGAAATATATAGTCAATTATCTGCAGTGGAAGTGAATACACCATACACCAGCAATGCTTTGAGGAAGGGAGAACTGACTTCCAGGCTTGCCTTATCTTTTCGTGTGGGACAGACTGTGACTCAAAAACAGCAGCGGCACAGATTTAAAAACAAAATATAAGCATATGAAATGGATAACAACTATCCACCTGAAAAACATCTTGAAGAGCCAAAAGAATGTGCCTGAAAATGGTGTGACTACAGCTACTGTGTGGGTGACGCACTTACCAACAGAAGGCAGGATGGCTTAGAGTCTGAAAATGTGGTATCCATAAAGCACAGTGGGCAAAATCTCTCTCCAGTCAATGGCAACATTACCACTGGCCACAGTGGAGTGCAGATTTCCTCTAATATGTCCTGAATTTGCTCTTAGCCCCCTATTATAGCATCAGAATAAAACACAGTGGTGTGCAAATTAACACTGGGGCAAGGCATAGTCAAAATGTCTGCAGTGCTGACATAGGTAAGTCCGAGCTGGGGCTACACTTAGCATTCACTGTGATAGCCCAGCTTTCAGGTAGCACAGGTATTTTCCTATCATGCTTTATCCTTTTTAACTAGCCTTGGCTGTCAGTCCTGTGAGAGGTGCCTTGAGATATATTTGGATAAGCTGCAAGTTGTGAGTACCATCACAGTACACGCAGGACTTAGTTTTAAAAGAATACATTTCAAAAATGTGTGGTAGGACTGTGGGGTCCATTTCTGCTATTTCCATTTCTCCTGTCATTCCCTGCTGCAGGACTGGAGACGGGAAAAGCAGGAAGTGGCAGGAATGGCAGGAAATACTGTGGGTCATGAGTCCTTTCTGTGGAAGTGTTGTTTGGGGTAAAATCTCCTTCACCTGCCTACCTCATCTGGTGCTTTTGCAAGCAGAGGCAAGAAACTGAAACAGTGACAATACTTGAAGAAGGGACAGGCTTACAACCAGCCTACAGCAAGCTGTGTTTGGCAAGGAACAGATTTAGAAAATTTCTGTACAAAGCTGTAGTTTTAATCATTTCAGATGAAAAGAATGCAGGTTTGATATCAACAATGAATATACAAGCTCTCACTAATTTAGGTCCCTATCTTTCTCCAAGTATGTCCAGAAGACTCAGCCTCTCATTTGCTGGAACTACTCTGTCCAGGGTGTAGGATACCAAAGTATCTGAGTTAGTTTTATGGACAATTTTATACTGTTTTGCAAAAGTAATTGGAGACTGCATAGGACTTCTTCTCTTTTTGTTAACAAGCACTTCTTAAGTTCGTGAACACAACAACACTGATAAAAACATTTAAGGCAAGTTCAATTCTCTAGAAATGTTATTTCCTGGGCATGTCATCACCTATTGAAAGTGTGTGCCATCTTGGCCTGTCAGTGTTTTGAATTGACTGGTAAATGAGGAATACTGTGGAAAATGAGGCAGAACATGAATTTGACTGTAGTTTTGCATATGTTAAACTGACTTTTAACCTTTGTGTTAAATACAAGAAATATTGCATCCGAGGATCACATTAAGTTGAAAAGCTCATCTGACAAGTTAATGTATTTTTTTCAGCTGAAGTGAAAAGGCAGCCCATAAAGACTATTACTCCTTTATGGTAATTGCAGTTGTTGACATTAAAACTTGAATTTCAGAGTAAACATAAATAATAATGCTATGAGAGTTTGACAGCATATTCAGAAGAGTGCAATTGTAATTTCGTACATGAAGTTGGTTCATAAATCTCTTCTAGAGATAGCTACTTTTCAGCCTTTATACACACTTCTATACAGACTAATTAGATCTATTAACCTTACATGAAAAATACTCCCATAGCACCTGTGAACTCTCCCCTATGCTGAACTCTTCCCAGTACAGATTTGCTAATATTACTGCCAAAACTGTGATATTGTCCTGTTGCCCTCTGCTCAAGAAGAAATGAGACTTCTCAGTGTTTGATTGTACCACTCCAAAAAAGGCTCTTCTTATTACAAACAGAAGTTTTAATTCTTTCCAGAGGCATGATATTTATGATCAAGTATTTTCATGCCTACTTCTCTTGCCCTAATTCTGGTCATTTGTAACAATGCTGGTGTTAAGTGACTACGAAACCCTAGTATTCTAAAGCAATCATATTTTCAGGCTCTGTGCCCTGTGTCACATGGAATCATTTATTGCAGTACAATGGGAAATAAGGCCACTACGGTTAAGAGTATTTCTGTGGGGAGAAATGCTGCTCATTGCTGAAGAGAGGCACAGCATATCCAGCTAATTATAGTTTGTAAACTCTACCTTAGTATGAGCACAGAGAGAAGATTTGAAGGGCATCGAACTCTCATGCGAGCACCTGGTCACATGGAAGAGTTAACTTCCCAGACCTAGCTGATAAGGGGCAGCTGAACTTGCCTTGGCAGCTGGGATGAGCTGGGTTTTAAAAAATTAGCACGGCAAGCTACTTCACTCCCTTCTTCCCAAACCTCACAGCTCTGCTATGAGCCTCAGCATCTCCTCTTGTCCACCATCTGTCACAACCTCTGCATAAAAATGACAGAGAGGTTCAATGGCACACAGTTAAACTGAAACATACAAGAATTGTAGACTTGTTGGGTACTTGTAGCTTGTTGAATTGTCTTTCAATTTCAGAGCTTACCTTAGAGTTGCCTCATTTTTGCTGAAGTTGTAGAGAAAAAAAAAAGACCCAAGCCCCTTAATTTTGCAAATATAGTAAAAAGTGTTTAGATACACACTTTAATATATTTTCTGTGGCATTTTTGTAAAATACAGATATATAATTATAGATATAATGCATATGTAGCATTTACTATGTTGTTAAAAAGCTAGTCTTTTCACAATGACACATCAGTAAGTATTTACAATACGATTCAGATTTTAAGGAACAAACGTTTCAAACAATATTGTGTGGTTATATGATAGCAATCATTAGAGGAAAACTAAGAGACCAATTCTAAAAAAAATCCCACGTGGCAAAGTACATACTCTTGCCAGGAGCACCTCCATGTACATGCATGCACAACCTATTTTTTCCTCTTGCAGGAACATGCATGACTTAGCTCATCCACATTTCTACCCAGTCACAGCCCTTCAGATGACATGGATAATTATCTTGCTTATCCTTTTTCATGTACAGATTAATTGTACCATTCCTCCCATTTAACACTTTGTCCAACTGCAACATTTCAAAGTTTTGGCTGGAACACGAATTACAATACACAACTGCCTTGTTAATTTAAACCAATAGAGCTATAACAATTTACATAATTGAAAAGTTTCCCATCTTCTACACATCTTAGAACCATTTCACAAATTATTACTGGGAGTTTTTCAAACATTTTTTTTTAGCTTTGCAAGTCTTTGCTGTCAGGTCTGCCTCAAAGAACACTGCAATGCCCAAAGTAGCAGCAGACTTGAAGTACATGAATGCTCTTTGTTATCCTCACACATGAACACTACCTAGCCATTCGTCCTGAATGTATGGCACATAGTACATCAGACGTAAAGAACATCTTCATGTTCAATGTACTGCCAGCATTTCCTATGAGGCAAAGAAATGCTATTAGCACAATTTACAGAAGAAAAAAAATTAGATACAGAAAGGCTGAGTGAATTGCCCAAGGTCACTTGGGAAATTTACAACAGCAAAGAAGCAAACCCACGTCTCTTTAATTGCAGCCTCACCCTCTTGTCTTTCCAGCTCTAATGAGAACATTCTAAGTCTCTCCTTTAACATAAACATATATATAACTAATAGAAATAAAGCCTTCTTCAGCCACAAGCTTTAAGGCTTTTCTGGTCTGCCTTCTATTCCCAAATAATAATAAGAGATAGAGAGAGGGATGTTTCTGTATATATTATCTCTAATCCACTGAAGAAACATTAGCTGCATTGAGTATTTCTTGAAGTGGTAATGGATAAACCCAGTTTGCCAGGAAAGACATTGGAACTCTTGCAAAATTTAACAATCCCCTTTAACTGAAAAATCTAACAGAAATATGTTAAGTCTGAGGGCCTTACTCTCCTTCAATGCTGATAAGGAAAGAATTTTCAATTACATTTGTACCCACTTCATAATGCCTTTACATCAACTGCATAGCATAGAGGAGGCTTAGGGCAATGCTGAACCCATCCTCTTAAGCATTAAAATCTCTTCCATACACTCCTTGTTTCAGCTTCAACAGGCAGGCATCTGGAAGGTAGATCTCGCAGCAGAACCGGCACACACCAGGGCAGTACAGGTGCAGATGAGGACAGAAGTTTCCCTAGGACAAATATCTCCTTGTGTCCTTGTCACTCCATAGAGGCTTGGTCAGGAGCAGGTTTTGATCTGTGTTCTTGCAAACACCAGTTAAAAACAGATATTGGAAGGAAATAAACTACTCAGATTCCTGGCAAAGACTGTTTAAGAAACAGAGCGGTAGTAGCCTCATGACAGAAAGCAACAAGAAAGGAAGATAGATGGCTCCCTGGAGGGCGGGAAATAGGCTCTAGGTGTCATGCAGTAGCATTCAAAGTAAACTATTAAAGGAATTTTACCTATTGTAATCCTGGTCCCAATTTGACCATGTTACAGGGAGACAACTATGACAAAGTTCTGCTTCCAGCAACATTTGTGGGCAAACAGGGTTGTTTGTCTAATGGCTACAGGCAATTTATTTAGGAAACACTGAGGATGGAAGACTTTTTGCTCTTATTAAAAAAAAAAATTAAAAAAAAAAAAATCACAACACACACAGAAGGGTAAAACCAATAATGGAATTTCTCATCCTGTGCATTTTTTTCTAAATCAAACCTGCATTTGCCTTTAAAAAAGTAAAAATACAAAAAGAAAGATATATTAGAATATCCTACTGTCCAGTAAATGTCTTATAGGCAATATTTATGGAGGAAAAAAAATGCATCAAGCCCTTCCTTTGACAAAACTGTAGCACCCTGAAGTTCATTCTGTACCAAGGAATTCCACTTCTTCTGCTGTTGGCTTAAATTACTCATATCGCCACAATGTGAATATGCATTATTTGTCTCCAAATACCTAATCACAAATCTAGACTAATACTGAAAAAAAATCCTAGTAAGAATGCCGTGCAGTTGATAAACTAAAAACAGTGTATCATGAGAAGGCAAACTAATCTTTCCATTTACTTTGTAAATAATCCATTAGCTAAACTTCTATTTTAGGCTGGATGCTTGATGCTTAACACTTGAAAGTCCAAATACCCTTCATATCCCTTATAACAGAGAAGAAGCTTGTAAAATGCCTTTGGTGCATCAGCTTACCATCATATGAATGTTTTAAAGAAACTCACTAGTACTATAGGAAATGTAAGTGGGCTTGTTTGTGTTGTTTAATACATTAAGTGTCATTTCATTCTTTAAAGGGGCTAGAAAAGAGGAGGGGAAAGGGGAGGAAGTCTTACTTAATTTGTTGCATATGTCCCAATGTGTTATACAACTAAGTGTATTATACCAGAAAACTAAAGCAGTCTGCGCCGCAACAAACTCCGTGTAACTCAAAATAGGAGAATAATCTGGCCACAAACAAGTCAAAAATTCAGTGAAACTTCCTCTCACATTATATATACACACGCTTTACAAGCTACATTGAGTGTCCTTTCATATTCCAAAAGAAATACATTGTAGACACCAAACATACTGTACTTTTACTTAAAGGCTTCATCAAACCATATGTGCAGACACTTGAGAAGATGAGAGTGTTAAGCTTCCTAGGGTCCTGGAGTCAAAGAAATTCTGCTGCCCCCCACTGCTAAGTAAGTGCACTCCTTCCACAGGGGGCAACATCTGCCGATCCGTCATGGTTCCACTTGGTGAGGACCCCAAGAAACTTCCTTGGGAAGAAACAATTTTCTCAGGACTGGCAGCCAGTTTAGGGGATGTGGAAAAGTTATATCCGTACAGCGCACATGGACTGTGCAGTCTAAACGTGTTGTAGGAGCCTTGGTGGGTTTGATTAGTGGTAAAGGCATTGCTCGATGGGGATGGCATGATGTACTGGAGCTGTGGAGACATCCCTGAAATCTGCATAGATAAGCCAGTTTGTGGGCAGCTGAACGCATCCCCATCATTGCCACTCATTGACATATTCACAGTTGTGCTACTCGACACACCGACATAGGAGGGAGTCCTTGGGGGAGCAAACGTGTCACTGGTTTGGTTTGTGAGCCTGTTGTAGGTTTCAGCCAAAGAAGTGCTGTATCTGTTCAGGGTCAAGCCTGAGCGGGCACAAGCTGTGTAGTCAGCTGGAGCAAGGCTACAGAGCTGGCTAGTGTTGGGACTGAGATGGAAAGCTGGAGATGAGCAAGGGGAACCCGGCAAAAGGTGAGGGTGGGTAGATGGCACTCCACTGCCAGATCCCTGAAGTAAAGTAGAGGAACCTGCATTTCCTGGAAGAGAATATAACAGAGTAAGAAACATGTTGGGAAAGGTTCATTTCTTAGATGACAGGTCAACACTTTTGTCTTTTAAAATAACCCTTGATACGAAACACTTGGTACAAATTAATTTCAAAATATTGTAAATGCATTTGAAGGTGTGTGTGCATGGCACATGTATATTTTTAAAGAAATGACCTGTCCAAGAACTGAACACAACCTATGCTTTTGCGACCATCACTCCACACATCCAACCTTACAGCTCCTGTCTGAAAAGTTAACTTCTCTTTTTTTTTTGTCACTGGAAGAAAACTCTGGCAGCTAAGGTATAGCCATCCAAGTGCCACACCACAGGAAGCCTTCTTCAAAGTTATGAATTTTGTGTTATCTCTGTTGTTGCTATACTCTGGAGTGGGTTTCAGCCCTTGCTCTGTGTGACATACGTTTCCCTCTGTGCTCAACTGTCACAGCCAGAGCGCTAGCTATGGAACCAGCTCCTCATATCAAATGATAGAGGCTCCCATAGATAAAACAACTTCAGGAAAGGTGTAGTCTGAGTACTGTGCACAGAGCTGTTTCATTTATTGAATGTGCAGGTGGAGGTTTAGGTTTGCAACAAACTGTGAATAAACTGTTCATTTACTGGTATCAGAACTTTTTACCTCACAAATACCAGTGCTGAGTGCTCCTAAAATGAACTGCTAACTACAGGTGAAGCCTTTTCTGAGGACTGAATGTTTTCCAGCTGCAAGAAAAGCTTCTTTTTCTTAGAAATTATATCTCCTGGGAAAATGAGCTCAGAAAAATGGATTTGGGCCTTTCAGTGCCTTCCAGGCCAAAGTCACTTAGCAAGAAAGTCTCTCCTATTTGTGAATCACGTTAACAATTAAACAGCTTGATGATGCAGAGATACAAACGGTCAGAAGCTCACAAGTTTTCATGACAGGTGAGCTAGTAAAAAGAAAAATAAGTTATCAGTGAACTCTGCCTCCTGCTTGTTGTTTTACTAACAGGTAACAGGCACAAAGCACTATGAGATACCTCCAAATTCCAGAAATCCTAGGATTTCTCTGTCAATACCTCCACTGTCTGAGATGGGCAATTTTAAAAATCAGGACAGACTTCTAATGGGGCGTTTTCACCAAGTCTCTTTGCCTAAGATCTAAATCTCTACAAGTCAAGGCACATGAGATTAAAGGTTTGCACGGATCCTAGTTCCCACTCTCCAAACATCAGCAATAACTTCAACAAGCCCCTTAACCTCAGGCAACAGCAGTTCTCCTGCTCTCAAACAGAGCTGCTATGTACAAACAGGGTGATATGGTTGGTCTGTCTCCTAGACAGGTTCATTCCACAGTTTCCTGCCAGTCTTATGCAGTCTGACAAAGGCTGGTGCTACCACCTAATTCTAGGCATTTTTAAAAGGACTAGCCCTAGCCCCACCCTCTGCCCAAAAGTTTGCCTGTGCTTATCCTAAACATCTGTGACTTGGCAAAAAAACTCTTTTTTAACTGCCCACATCAAACCCTTTTGCTTAAGATTTTCAAAGGAGTGGACCAAGGAGAAGTTAAGAAAAGTGACTTCTGTGTGTTTCTGTATTTTCTGAATTTTTGCTCTGAAGATGCTTAATGACTCTGGAATATATTACCAAGAAAGCAGATAGAATGTTTGTAAATTTGATAGCAGGAAATGTTAAGACTCAAGAGCAAGACATCTGATTTAGTTTTGAAAAGTCTGAGAAGTTTTCTATATGCACAGTGATGCCCTGGAAATAAAGAACTTAGAAAAGAGTACAGAAAGTCCCCTCTCTCTACAGACAGGCCATTTAAATATTCCCCTTTCATACAGCACTACCTCTATGATGGGGAAAGTGAAAGCCAAGAGGTTATGGACTGGGAAGCAGGAGAAAGAATAGAGAAGAGATCCATTTTTTCAAGTTCTAGAATGCATATAAAGTTTGTAGGGACTTTCACTGAACAGCTTATCGGTCTTTAAGAATCAAGAAAGCTTTCCAAGGAGGAAGCAAACTTAAGCTTGCAACTATTTATTCAATACGCAGATGACACCTCTTCTTTCATTCCTCTTTTTTTTTTTTTTTTTTTTTTTCTTAAATGCAATGCAATTCCTGCGTTTGAGTTTGGATGTGTACAACAGAATTTGATAATAATAACTCTGCCTTGTGTAGCTAGCCAGAGCATAACACTAAATAAAAGGTTATCCTGGCCTTAAATGTCATCTTCCTCCACGTGTGATCTGATTTATCTTTATGACCTAACATTTTTGCTGCCACAGTCCTTAACTTAGCACTTAGACTTCTAACTTCTAACTTAGACTAATGCTGATGAGAGATGATGGCCTGCAGTGGGGTTGGTTAGTAGCATTTTCTGTAGGTGGCATACCTATCTAGATTTTTGTAAGGAATGATGGGCATAAATCTTTTTTTTTATATATTTTTAATTGGAAAAAGAAACACAAAGAAGACTTACCTTGTTTGGGTATCCCAGGTATATCTTCAAATGTAAGTGTCCTTAGTGAAGGTCTCCAGAAGGCATAAGACTCTACCAGAGCTTCCAGTCCCATCCTATTTAAAACAAAATCATCATGGTATTATGATATATTTGTCACATTTCTCTGAATACCTCAGAAACATATAAAAATTATTACATTTCCAGATTATTTTGAAGTTAATTTTGCTTTTTAGAAGAGTCTTAAATGCTAACCCATGAGATTCTGTGATGGGCAGTCACTTGGCTGATAGAATGCAAAGAGTTTATTGTTTCTACAAGCCTGCTTTTCAGTTTTATTTTGGGGGAATGTTTTTTTTTTGTTTTTTTTTTTTTTGTTTTTTATGGGGGGGCAGGGCTGTTAAATGTTATGATGTTAAATAATTTCCTAGTATGACATTTCCATAAGAGCAACTGCTCTAATTGCCAGAAAGATGATCTCCTATTTCTGACTAGAACAAAGGTGATCAACTGACAACTGTTACTGAAACTGGACTTCCAGTCTTTGTTGATGAGTTGGAAAATCATGCTCACAACACGAGAAAGTCATGAATGTACAGCTCTTCAGCTACGAAAATGTAAAAAAAAGTAATGTTGTGTATCAGTCATTATGTGCTGGGCAAAATGCCTTTAGAAACTAAAATCTTCAATCATTTTCTTTCAACAATGTCACGACAAAACAGAAATATGTGGCTAAACAATTTTGGCAGATAATATTCAAAAGAATCTCTGTTTCTGGAAGGTAAAGGCTCATTTGCTTTCTGACAGAATTTTATAAATAATGCAGCTCAGAGGTATAATTTTGCTGTTATTTTTGGCTGCTGAGCCCCAAAGACCTGTTAAGTGTCAACATCAGGCACAAACCAAATACAAGTGCTTGCCTTTGAGCAGCAACACTCTGTAAACTGGAATTATGCAAATAGACAGATTTGAAGCTACCAACATGTTTTTTTGATACTGCTTCTTCCACGTTGCATTTCCAGGAGGATCACAAATGTACTTCAGGAAATGCTTATAAAGTATTTATTAGCTGAACCTGGACTAGAAAGATAGCCTTCATTTTCTCCAGTAATGGTGAATTTTCATTTCTAGTTAAAGTAGAGATAAAAGCCACCTCCTGGAGGAGTGTAGCCAAGGTGATAATTTATACAAGATGCCTCCAAACAATTTCCACATTTTATCACCAACCTAATGTGTGCTATCAAATGGCCAAGTTTATTTAACAAAACAGTTATGTTTTTTCCTGAAGTATTTAAAGAGAGAAATTCTGGTCCTTTCCTGAGTAAAAGTTTTTATAGGGTCAAACTTAAGGCCCAGCTGAAGAATGAAACTATTCTCAGCACATAAATTCTGTTGCACTTTGCAAATGTACAGGGAATGCTTTTAAAAGGTGAAGCTATTGATTTCTGTAAAATAACCTGTGGGGCTGAAAGGGAATGACCTGAAAGGGAATATTTTTAATTAAACTGAATTATTGCATGCAGCAGTGCAGAATAAGATAGCCACAATAATTAAAGCAACATTGAAAAGTTCGACAGAATGGTGCGCAGCATTTTTCACAATTTTGTTGCAGACTAAAATGCCTAGGCAATGAGTATAACAGCCAGAACAATGAAGATAACAGAATCTTAATATTTAATTTCAATGTTCATCAAGAGCATAAATTAATAATCATCCCAGTAAATTACTGTTTCCCTCAACAAATATAAATCTAAGCTGCATTCCCAATCCCAAGCCTACTTATTCAGTGCCACTTTTTATTCTATGGAAGAAAACAGCAATACTGAGTTCAGTAAACAAATGTTTATTTGCAACAGACAAGTGTATGCAAGAGTCACTTCTGTAATGAGTGCATATATGACAGTAAAAGCCTTTGGACCTTATCTAAATAACTGTTTTCAATTCAAATATTATGTGGCTTTTTTTTTTTTTTTTTCAGAGAGGTTTTTTTTTTTAATGCCTGAACCAAACTGATTCCTAGCAGCCAAACCAAAAACCTCTCTGAATAGCCCCAGTAACTATAACTAAATTTGCACAGTTGCAGACGCAACACACTCACAGCACCTACATCGTATTTAGACAATATCAGGAGTAAATCCAGTTCAACACTACTTTCGGAATGATCCTTTTCTCTCTATTTTCAACCGTATTTCTTCTTGTTTCTGACCTCACTTAGTCAGAAATTTCAGAAGAGTTAGGTTTACATACTTCTTAGAAGACTCTTTAGCATTTATTTTATATCTCTGCAATAAGCATGCATGGCAGAGACATTGCCTACGGAGAGCTGTCAAATATGGCATGTACAGCAATCTTTTTCTTGCTCAAGTACACATAGCTTGTTTTGCTTCTTCGGTCACTGTATTTATCTGGAAGTTACTGTTCATTTATTTGCAGTATAGACTGCTACAAAAGAAGACAAAAGTCTATTTATGCCAGTGCATGGGACATCCCTTCCAGGCTTCAGGACAGAGTAATGCCAGCTGGTTTTTGCTAGAAGACAAAAACCTTAGAAAGCAGAAAATACAGAGTGTAAACTGAAATGACACTTGCAGTGTGCTCCTGTAAATTTTTACAACCCCACCCCATGTTCATCTTCTAAAAAATACTTTGTTTGCTGCCTAGTCTCAACCTTTAGTTAACTCAGGTGGAAGCACAAAATGTTTTTTAATGCTGTAGACTGTGCTAAAAGAAAAGCTCACTAAAGCAGCTAACAAAAGATACTCTCTGAACATTCCTCCCAGTACACAGTCTGCTCCCTTCTCTGGAAGGCAACGTCATAAATATAGCAGCTGTAGACAGCAAACGCAAAGTGGTCACTGGAACTGATGTATACTATGCACCACAATTAAATGCTTCTTTTTTTAGCTGAAATGGTTTAACATGCAATTCATAACAGGCTTAAGTATTTTGCATTGAACAGTCTTTGGATAAGATACCTCATCTGTACTGGCAGCAGGGACCAGACCCAAGTCTCCACTTCACACTACTCAGATTCCCTATTGCTATTTTGAAAGAATCATGGATCAAGAAAGAACAAGCAATTAATCAGTCCAACTGCAACAGAAGAGGTGGAAACCAGGCCTCTTTCAAGGTCATCTATAGCTTACTAGGAAAAACATTCACTTAGGAAGTGGATTTAAAACTCTTTAAGTGAAAGAGACACTTGAACACAGGTCTCCCACCCACACAAATTTAATAACCATAAGGTTACTGCATGAGGAGAATTAGTTTCTCCCCCTTTAAGAGAAAACAATGAGCCACTCATCCATACTAAATGCCACTAAATTCAGGGGAGTCTGAGCTTATAGTTGGATAGTGGTATCTGCAATTTGTGTCTCTAGCCAGGAGGAGGAGGAGACTTCAAGAGCAGCCACTCCTGTTGGCCCGTTGTGCTCTCTTCCAACCTTGCATGCTGGCATTTGAAAACTCCCATGCCCAGGTCAGTATCGTTATCTACACACCCACTGCAATGTCCAAGAACACTGCCCCCAGCAAAGTGGTTACACAGCCTCCTTGGCTGCAAGTTCTTCCCTGCTCCCTAGTTCTGTAGCACACCCTGGTCATACCCTCGAAAATCTCAGACCTCAGGATGCATTAATTCCATTTTCAGCCTTCACGGTATACTGCAGTTTCCAAAGGAAATTTGAGTACATGAGTCAAGCCACGTGCCAACCAGTTCTTGCTCTCCGAGGGTCAGAGGAGTAGGAACAGGAAGCCACCACTGAGAATGTTACTGGGAAGCCTAAGTGCTCCCTCAGGGAGTCTGAGTCCTCAGACTAATTTGTCTGTAAATACAGCTATTCCCTTCTGTATGAAGAATATCCACTACTAGCCTTCACAAACCGATTCTGTCAGCAACAACAAACCCATCTCCTTCCCCAGCACTTACCTGTTGCGTCCTGAATCTCTAAACCCTTTGGCAAATGGATTCCTGTCAATCTTCAGACGAGTTATCTGTGAAGATGATTAAAGAAATTAGCATCTACAAGTTTATCTAACAAATACAAAAAAATGACTCTCCTGGCAGAATTAAGCTGACAGTTGAATATTCTAGCTCCATTCATTTAAAATAGAAATGTCTTACCATTTGCAGGGTTTAAGAAAGCTCTTTTGAAACTGCAAAATAAGGCCCAGCCTTCTGACCATTACTTTTGCAAATCCCCTAAGAAGCTAATAGGTATTTAATGCTACTAACTGGCAGGTTGGAATTCTTGAGGAAAATCTTTTGGAAAATGTCATTCTTCACCTAAGAGAGTATACTGGCTAATTGCAATAAAATTTAAATTAATTTTTATTTCTGTATCGGCCAAGAAGGAAATGTGAAAAGAGAGATTATCGAGATTATCGCTAGGCTATTATCCTCTCTCTCTCTTAAAAAAAAAAAAAAAAAAAAAAAAAAAAAAAAAAAAGTAAAAAGCCATAAGATACTTGTAATTCATTTAAATAAACATGGTAGGCACCAAGTAATTATATGTCATTATTTAGTTGGGTCTCTTGCCATTACTGACATGGTTCTCTCTGTAAAGATAACAAGGCATGTATAATTTCTCAAAATATAGCTACAGTTTCTTATATGGAATTAATAAAATGTCACAACACTAAATATGGTGTCACTCTGAATACTTAAACAAGTGATGATAAGAAGCAAACGTTGAGTCCATGCAGGTAAATTTCAGTTAATAATATATGCTGAATCCAATTAATAAAAGTTACAGCTACTTTCTTCAGACCTTGGCTTCTCTTTTAAGGTCTTGGGGCACATTTTTCAGACAGTTTTGAAATTACTGGAGTCAGGCCTTTACAAATTCTATCTGATCATTTATCTACATGTACAGGTAAAAAAATACCTTTAAAAAACAAATTCCTCTTTGCCTTCTTCTTGAATGCTGCATTTATGATTAAGACACTATTAACTGTGTTGTCAATTTAGGTAGCAAGACCTTTATTACAAAAATTACTTTTTACAGGCAGCACCTAGCCTACATGGCCTGAAGTCTCAGCTATAGCCTCTGGGCGCTGCTGCAATACTATTAGTGAAAGCTACTTGTAATATTAAAGGGGATTAGGCAATGCTGCCTGGCAGTATAACCAACATATATTCTTTTTTCCTGTCTCGCACTTCTCTGGTCTACTCTGAAAAGCCTGCAAAGTGCTGAGCAGAAAGCCTGAGTTACCTGTTGATTTTGGTATGCTGTGACAGTAGTGAAAACTGTCTCCGGAAAGGAGAATGCTTTGACCCCTTCTCCTGAAGGAATAGGCTTGACGGGTGACAGGTCTTCTCCACAGTCTTTTCGGATGACGTGGACACGAGGCTGATATTTATGCATAGAGTGAAGGATAATCTACACAATCAAACGAAAGGAAAAAGATAACATTTATTAGAAAGGACACCCTGTTCCAGGACTAGTGGCTTTTTGGAACCATGGCCTATAGCATGCGTTTATCATGCCATTTACTGAAAATCAAATGTTTGCTTTAACCTCTGGAGGTTGTTTTTATAGTAGTCTGTGCATTTATGTTATTGCCAACCCTAAGCATTTAGAAATTATGACTCAGGAGCTCCATAACCAGGGGATGAGCTTAAAAAAAAAAAAAAAAAAAAAAAAAAAAAATGTAGTGAAGTTCTGGTCCCACTGGAATTAGGAAAGTCACCCTTTTCCTTTTTTTTTTTTTTTTTTTTTTTCCCACTTGAGCCTGGATTTGATCTAAGACAATTAACAGCAGCAGCATTTGCCTTTTGTTTTTGGAGCCTTCAGGATATGTTTGAAGCATTTTTCTTCTTGATATCCAGAAGGCTGGAAATATATTTTGTTTTGAAAGTGATCTATGACTCTTATACTCTGAACCATCGGAAACTCAGAGTAAAATAACACCAAAAGCCAAAAGCTTAAAATGTTACTAAGCCTAGGTTTGTAATACATTTACAGACAATGAGTATCAATACACAAATCCCTCCCAGCATACAATGCTCAATTCATAATAAAGGATAAACAAGAACAATATGAACTCATAGTGCATAAAGTTAAACATAAAAATAATTCTTGGTATTGCTCCCAATTTTAGAGGAAATTTAACATATGCATTTTTTCCTTTATTTTACTCTATGTCACTTCAGCTAACCACTATGAAAATAAAAGATTTCAAGAAAAAAAAATAATTGGAAGCTCAACTATTACTTTTGGAAGGTCTAAGAAATTAGTAACTTGATAAATAAATAGCCCTATGGCTATTGGCCTGTGGAACCCCTAATCAAAATTCAGGGGAAGTTTCTTAATTTCCTGCTCCTTGCGTAGCCTCAGAATGTATATGTGCTCAGGCACTTGACAGAGCCCTTATGCCAGATACCATGGAAGTTCATTCATCCAAATGACACAGAAGACATTACATTCGTTTGGCTAAACTCACATTTGGCTAGTTTATTACACTTGGTCCTGGCCAGATGACATGACCCCATTTTGGATAAGCCAAGTTTCTGGATAATCAGGGTTTTTATTAGCCTGTAAGTAAGGTTTTGACAATGACATCACAGGCTCCAATTAATTTGCTCAGGGAGTGCCCTATGGATGTTCTCACATAAGGCCTTTTCCCAGTTTTCAGAATCTTGCATAAGCAAGATTTTTATCATACAAATGTGTATTCTCCTTTATAACAATCCTTTCAGTCCTCTGTTGGCAAAGATCTACAAAATGAAAATGTAGAGAGGACAGCACTTTCCTGACCCTGTTTTCCTGTGAACACCCAGTGATACTAGGGGAGGTACTGATGCAACAGGAAAAAAAAATCATCAAGGAAAGCCCTGTTCCCCCGTTCAAGCCCATCGTTATTCTGTGCCTTTTCATTTGCCTGTGTACAACTGAGCATGCCATGCTCTGCTCCCATTCTGCTTACTGTAACCCATCAGCTTTGTGGTGCATATGACTGCTTGCTTGCACAATGGACTTGCTCGTGTATGCAATGATAACCCAGGCAGCTATGAACAACTTTGTTCATGTATCAGAACAAGTGGAGTCCCAGCAGCATTTTCCACTCCTTATCTGGGTTGGTATTATGGCTAAACTGATCCTTGTCATCTCATAAAAGCAACCTGGCTTGGCTCTGTGCTGTACTGAAATTTCAAGTGCTGATACACTATTAGCCCATTAATGATCCATAGCAGGAAAAAAAAAAAAAAATAATGTTCTTCATTTTGTACCATGCCTTGAATGATGGGAATCTTTGTTAATTATCAGGATTTTTAATTCTAAAGGAATTATACCTATTTGCCAAGTCCTAGTGAATTAGAGAGCAACACCATATAGAAAGGAAGTAAGAGGAGAAGCAGATATGACACCCGCTCTGGAGCAGCTCTAGGGCCTTGGGCAGGGCAGAGAGGAGAGCGGTTTCCTGGATCTGCACTGTGAGCCTCCCTCCACCACCCTGCCCAGATCTGCAGAAAGACCCCAGGCACAGTTGCATCCCTCCCAGGATGAGCACAAGAAGAGCAGGGGAGCCCTGCTCACAGCGAAGTCCCAGGCTCTTCCCCAAGCTGCTGCGGAGGCTGCACAGCCACATTTTGCCCCTGCACTGGGGCAAAACTAGACAGTTTTCCTAAACAAGTGAGCTCTCTTCAGGCGTGCCCTAATATTTTCCTAGCAAAATCACCAACCTCAGACATTGGCCTCACTACTATAGGGTTACAAAACAGCCACTCTTTCTCATGTGGCACCATACCCTAGCCCTTCACCACATGCGGACAAATGGCACAGTGACTCCAACAAGAGCCGAGAGGGATGGAGTCAACAGGCAGTGTGCCGTCGCTTCCTGGGGGAATACATCTCTCTAACAAAATGGAAAGTTCTCAGAGTTGTGACACTGTCACCACAGCAGCTTCCAAGACATGATCATCGACCTGTGTTGAGAGGACAAGGCAACAGCCCTGCGGCACAAAGGCAGGAGCAGGCTGGAGTGAGATGGAGGCAGTGTGGAGTCACGGCCACGGCACCTAAAAATGCACAAAGCTCTTTCTGGTCAGAATTACCTCTGAAATGGGTGTTTTGAAAGATGATGCCATGGTGAGACCTTAGGTACTGCCGTGATACTGTCAGCACCAGCACCAGTGAGCCCAGTTCTCCTGTGGCATGGTGGCATTGTCCTCACCTCACTGCTGTTGTCTCCAAAAATCTTTCTGTATCAAACAAAGCCCACACAGTTAGGCTTTCTGCAGTTAGGGAAATGTGTGGAGCCAAGTAGCACGAATTCTCTCTTCACAAAGACAGAAACTGCAAGTGCAAATGCTGATGTTTTCCAGCTTTTCATTGTGACAAGAAGATGTTACTACCCACTGACTGTAAGCAGAGCTTACTGCTTGGAGCCAAGTCTGGGCAGAGCAAGAGCCCGCCTCTTCCTCTCTGCCTCCAGCCTCATCCCACTTTCAAATCGGGGGGAAAAAAAAAAACAAAAAAAAAAAACAAAAAAAAAAACTACCATGGAACAATTAACATACTAACGGCCTCATTTTCGCTAAAAGTTAGATGTTCTTCTGCATCAAATAAGTACTTAGTTGAAAAGCACAGAAAACAGCATCAAAAATTCCAACTTATGCCCTCTGTTGAAATGCAGATATAAAACCACATCAAAAAAGAAAAATCAACCAACTCTAATCAGAGTGAGAGAGAGACTGATTTTACAACGCAACAATTATTCCAAAGACTGGAGATGAGCGGCACTGACACATGAGCACCCAAAACACACATTTCTCAGTGTCAATTGCAAAACACAGTTTTACTTTTCTGTACAATAACTCAGATGTATGACAAAAAAATGCCACAGTAAAGGCTTTAGCAGTGTCATCGGGCCTTATTATGGGCACACAATCTTTCCAAAATAGGGAATTCATTCTAGGATTCCCTTCTGAGATCAAAAATACAGAAGGAAAACATATCCTTACAAATTTTGCTTGATCTCCTCAGCCTGCACGGGAACCCAAGTATCAGACAGTGTCCTACGTGCAGATGTACTTCAAAACCCATCCACGGAACAGCACTGTAAAATTACATCATCACAAACTCCCACCCAAAACACTGATGAAAATAGCAGCAGGCAGTAAGAAGGCCAGAAGTGTTCGAGCAGCAAAACAAGTTGTCTCAGAGATGGCCGATCCCTTGAACAAGAAGCTAATCCCGGGCAGGCACTGCCATTTACCACAGGGCCAATGCTACACAAGAGGAGCTGGCTGTCGTTAGTTACTACCACAATATAAATACTACACAGAAATCCTACCTTAGTGTCTGTTTGCAAATAGAGTCCCCATTCCCGTGAATTTGAGTCACTTCTGTCAGCAGCTCTGAGAGTTAATACTCTTGTAAAAGGGCTCTGGGTTGATCTCATGCGAACTCCCTAACCTCAATGGAAATTTGCGTCCACAAGATCAAAATTGAGTCCTAGAATTTTAACGCAAACACTCTGCAATAGCTGACACCTCTGAGGAGGATGGAAAGAATAAAGGAATTATTTCAACAAGGAATAAAGCCCCAGAACTAGGCAGCACAGAAAGTGTGCCCAAAGAACAGCTAAATCCTGGTGCTGCTTGAATCACTAGAAGAAGGAAGGCAAAGTGCAGAGACCCTACAGAGGATTCTCTGAGCCATTCTGCCTAAGCAGAGGATGAAAAAGAGGATGAAAAAATGCTTTCTGATAGCCTAAAATACATCCATTCTCCCACTACAGGGGTGGGAGAGTCAGAACACTTGATGTAAAAATAAATATTCCAGGGACAGTATGACCTTGACCTCTGGCTCTTCTAATCCACCACACCTCCCCTGGTACCCTCTTGAGAAAAATGGTTCCTTCCTGCTTATGAGAAACAATTGTTTTTTATATTCATCACAAAATATGATTATTCGTTTTCCATTATTGCTGGAGGCATTCAGAGGCTGCATAGCTTTTTCAATACAGCATTCCACACTACCATAGCTTTAAAAGAAAAAATGTACCCATTGGAAAAGACACTTTTCTGCTTTCTGCTTTTGCCTTTTCTGGTAATTATGAATGACATGTTTGCAATTTCCCAGATTTGAGAAATATGAAATTATTTTACAGTCATCCTTCTTTTGTCCTTTTATTTTAATACTTAAATTTCCATTTTGGGGAGGAGGGGCACTGCCGTAGCTCTGAATCACTTCAATGTGTCTCAAATCGCTGTACTAGAGCTTTGCTTCACATGTTTCCAAATCAAAACACTTAACCAAAGACCAGAAAATTTATATCCCCCCACGTTATGAATAATGGTGTGCTGCATACACTACACAGGTTTTGGTTCTGAATAAAAACAAAGCTAAGATCTGGCATGGAAAAATACAGTAATACAATTCTCTGCATATCAGAGATTTTATCACAGGGCAGTTTGTGACTGCAAGTGCATGGGTGGACCTCTGCATCCACACATTGCCCCTCACAAACCACCAAGTACAGAAACCAACCAGTCTGCTCTCCATTGGAGAAGGGATGTTCTACCCATTCGCATCTGCTGCACTTTGTAAACTGTTACAATATACTCTGGACTTAGAGAAAGCAGCCCTATTCTAAAAGAGTCTCAAACACATAGATACTGCGGAAACTAAGGGGGACTACCTGTGCTACTACTCAGTCAAACAAACAATGCCAAATGAGACCCTATAAATGCAATTCCAGAAATAAACAATGTACCACATCTTTTTTACAATCCTAAATAAAAGCACTGCTGGAAAAAAAAAAAAAAAAAAAAGCACATGAGCTTTTTAAGGAAGAGCATAGCAAAATTAGTGTTATAAGAAAGGGAGATTTTTCATCCTTGCGACTGCATTTGCTTGTTCAGTCCAGCCCATCTCCTGTATTCCTGCATCTGTACCGTAAAAGTTTTAACTCCTACACAATTTGACCACAGTCTCAAGTTAATCTCCTTTGCAAACACAAATAGGGAAAAAAAGAGTCACACTTATACTTGGAATACATGTTCAGAAAATACCTGGCTTAATGTCACAGAGCTACAACTATTTTGAAAGATGCGTGTAGTATCTTTGTACTTTGTGCCAGGTACGTTTTCTTTCAATCCTGTCCATGAAGGAGAAAGTATCCCGATTAATAAACTGGGCTATGCTAAGGACAATGGAATCCACATCCTGTCTCAAAACTTGCCTCTTACATCTTAAAACTCTACCACTTGGAATTCAATGCTCCTTTTGAAAGGAAGCCAACATTTGCCATTTATTACTGGATTTTTCAAAATTAAAGACTCCACTCAGACTAAAAAACAATTCTCGCTTTTTTAATTTTTTTTCCTAAGGTGTCAACTAAAACTATTTTAAGGATTGCTAGAAAGATACTGGCTTACATCTGTCATGTTTCAACAGTTTTGAAAAGAAAAGGAAATATTAACATAACACATTTTGTCACATTAGATAATGTCATAACTAAACAATTTAGAACTTGCAAACAGAACACTCATACTGCATACGTCTTCGCCAGTTTTTTCAGAAGTAATGAGCCTCAGCTGTGAAAGGGTCTTGCTTCATAAGGTATGCAATAAATCATTATCGGAGCGAACCCAGCTCCCATGTTATTCGTTTTTGACTGCAATTATTAACACCTCATGGGATTTCACACAAATGTTTAGGTTAAACAAATAGTTAAGTGTATTTTTATTCACATGAAGCTATTACACACTATTAATGTTTCTCCTAGCCACTTGTGAATTTAAACGTAAGTTTTGATCAGAGCAGAAGTTGCGAGTAACACACTTGGTGGGAAAACGTGAGAGCAATTCTACCCCTTCATATTAGGCAATTTAGCCTTGTAAAGTCTTACTTTCCAGAAGGAGTTCTATTTTTGAGGGGGGAGTAAAACAGCAGGCTCTAATAAGCAGTTAATTATCAGAGCAGAAAGTAAGCAGATTTTAGATCTGGACAGTAAAGTTCCAAAACAGCTTTCAAAAGTCAAGCCTATTTCTGGCACCCTGAAGCTGTATGTCAGAGTCTTTCAGGGCTGAGCAATGTGCCTACATATAATACCGTAGAAGAGCAAGTACTCACATGGCCTTGATCATCAAGCTCATTATTGGTGAGCTTCAGTTTGTCGAAGCTGATCACTTGTCTCATCCACGTTTCCCCAGAGGCGGGTGAATCGGGGTGAATATAAACACGAGGTGGTACCGGGGAGTCAGCATTACCAGCCACCATCCATTTGGAGCTATGATAAACATACCTGTAGGAAGAAAATGAACATCTGTAACCACAAAACCTGAAATAATTGATCAGACCCATGCAGGATTAACCTAGCAGGGACCATGTATATAGCAAGAACCCATCAGTTGACTAGCATGAAAGGACAACAAATGTTACAATTTGTTTCAAAACACAGTTCTGGTTTGCAAAAAGGTAAGTTTAAAACCCATGCTTTCATCCAACTTTAGTCTTCCTAAAATCAGTAACAGTCTGTCTATTAGCCTCCACGCTGAACTTTAAACTGGTGTCAATTCATTGACTGCTACGGCTCTGCTCTGAAAAAGCATCAGCAAACAGAGCAGAATCTGGTCCCTCATTTATCAAATCAAGTAGTAATTCCATATATGGAAGATTTAACGTGTTGACTTTAATATAAGAGCTTATAAATAAAGCTACTGAAGGGAAAGAACGGGAAAAGATTGGGAAAAATAATGAAGCTATGTCAAACTAAGTTCTAGCTTTTCTGCAAGACTATTATTTTTCCTGAATAGTATCGCAGAAAGGCTTAAAAATGGAAAAATATAGCTTATATTTAATGTGATAGGCCAATACTGAAAAAATTATTTTCTTACAAAAGTAGTGCCTTCTTCAGTAGAAAACTTATTTTGAAGGCAGATACTTAGCAGAGCAGTTTAAAAAGGACTAATTAAAAATGTCAAGGTATTTTTTCCCGAGTACAGTAACATTCCTGTAAATGAGCTGTATTTTCTAATAAAAACAGGAAAGAATATCAAATCATGTGTTTGTACAATTCAGTTCCTTAGCAAAAAAAGACAAACAACATAATAAGAAATTAAAACAAAGTGATCCAATACATGAATCCCTTCATACAATTCATATCAAGCTGGAAAACTAAGATCTAGAACAGTGGAAATAACCTTTCCCAAATCCTATCCGGAGAGAAGTTCTCAACCCTAATCTACATAGTCAACCATTCTAACATTTTTCATTTATTTTATATTTGTTGTTTTATACTCATTACACGCTCTTCCTACAAAAGTAAATAATGCCATAAAAATAAAATATTTTGAACCACGCTTTAAGCTTCCTAATATTTACAGTGGGATCCAAATTTGCTGGAAATCTAGACCTACATGCAATTTTCTTCATTTCTGTTTAGTTTTGCTGTCTGCTATGACAGCTAGCAACTAGGCTCGATATATGACTGCTATTGCATCTTTCAAGCATAAAGATCAGCAAGGCAATCAGTTTTCAAAGCCACATGAACAGTAGGAGTTAAAGTAAGTCAGCAATAAATTTATGTGGAGATTGCATAGCAAACAATGAAAAGTGGAATCAAGTAAAACATGAACATCTAGTAGGATGATTAAAGGTGTGGTACTAAAATATGATTACAGAAATTTAAGTTTGCCAGTTACGAAAACGCTGCCCGTCATACAACTTTTGTTAAGTGCTTATGTGGGGACCATGCATCTCATTGAGCAGACAGTGTGAACCAGCATGAAAATATTTATTTTAAATAAAGTGCACATTAAACAACTCATACTTGCTGATACTGTTTTTAACATTAACATTTCTGTTCAATGTGGAATATTTACCTTGCTCTTCTTGTGAATTAAGAAACTGCTCAGACTTTCTAGGAATGATATGCTTAGATTGCTAAGTAAAAGTACACTTGCAACACAAAGAAAAAGGAAAAAAAAAAAAAAAAAAAAAAAAAAAAAAAAAAAA
>CM021767.1:81896604-81939069 GCA_011076525.1 Nettapus auritus | reverse complement strand
AAAGGAAAGGAGCGTAAAGGAAAGGAAAGGAAAGGAAAGGAAAGGAAAGGAAAGGAAAGGAAAGGTCTCCTGCCAGAATAAATGTATTAGATCATGGATTAAATAAATGTTCAGAAACTGGTAAAGATGAGGAGTAATATTCTCCTTTTGCCTTGAAGAAGGTTTTACAAAACAAATTTTGTTTCCTGAACTGTAGATATTTGTTCTTTGACAACAGTCCTTTCAAAAAATCTTACTGGAATTCTTCAAATGTGGACTGGTAGATTCAAGTTTTAAAGGTGTCTAGGAGCTGCAATGGGTTATTTACTGGTTTCCACAAATGAAGAACATCTATATTATTACAGAAAATGGGATTAGAACTAGTTTTTTTTTCTTCTCTTTTTCTTTCACTGACACATTATTTTTCTTTTCATGTCATCTCTGTACCTCCCAGGACCAAATAACAGAAGAAAAATGCTAAATAGGAAGCTGACCATAAAGATCATTCACAGGAAACCTTGGTTAAATATTGAAAACATAGATGGAACATATAATACTGGGAAAAAAAAAAAAAAAAAAAAAAAAAAAAAAAACTCCAACATATGAATAGTATGGTAGGATACTTAACATTTTATTGCTGCTTTTATTTTGGATGTATTTTAAATTATAAAATGCCTCAATATTCAGCTTTCAACTGAAAGTTTATTTTCTGATTTGATTTCATTTTTCATCTTCTTACAATTATTATTGTCAGATAGATGCAATACTTGTTCTTAGAATTTGTCTGTTACTATTTCTGTTATTTGCACAATTCTGTGTTTTATTATTGTGACTGAATTTTTCTAAGACTCATTGAATTTATTATAATATTGAAGACAATTTTATTGTGCTATGTTTTTTTCAGGATTCAAACAGAAGATGATATCTATGTGCTCGACCCATCCCCCAAGTGAAATCAGTAGTCTTAAGCAGTTCCAGAATTTTTTTCTGATAATTTTTTACAGTCGCTGCTCTGAGTAACAAAAAGACTTTGATAAGATACAATGAGATGAATCCTGCAAAGCAAAAGGAATGAGTTTTGCTGATTTTGGTGTAGATATCACAGATGTCATCATGATTGAATGAATCTTATAACAGGAACCAGCTGATTTTATAGACAAAAGTCCTGATCCTCACTTTGATAAATCTCTTCTTATCTGAATGAAGATTGCAGTATTAGACCCACACGGAATTTGGTCATAGGCCAACAATGGGAAAGGGAACAGATTTTTTTTTTTTTTCTCAGCCAATGTGCTGAGAACAGAGACATTATTTTGTGATTAGAAATCTGACTCTATGGTTGTGCAGACTTATTCTAGCTATTGTCATGTAAGAGAGAAAAGGGGCAAGTGAAGTAAAAACCCTTCTCCCTTAATAAGAGTTATTTTTCACCCATACTCACAAGATCCTTACAATCTTGTTTACTTTATAATCCTCCATTGATCTGTCATATAAGAATGGCTGTATGCCTGCATTTGCACAAAAATGGCAGGAATAGTAACACATCTGAAACTTCATATCATGCTCCTGTACACTTCTTGGTGAGGCTGGGGACCTGGCTCAGATGTTGTGATCAAAATGTCCTTGCATATGACACTTTGTGGTAGGTGCCCCAAAAGTATCCTGGTGCCCTCTGCAAGGAGGGGAATACCCAACTGAAGGATGGTGGGACTTCCACTCCTGCACCTTATAAGACCCCTCTCAGCCACAGTTGACTTTCTTCTGCCTCTGCTAGGACTGTGGGTCAAATCCAAACAAGACAAAATGCAATGAACTGTTATCCTGAGATTTAAGGGCCAACTAACCAGCACTGGACAAAATTGTAAGCTGAGTATTCTCTGCTATATGGATATCTAAGATAAATATTTTATGACATTTCTGAGGAAATAGGAATTTTTCAGTTATTTATCTCCCATGGAACCAAAACTTGGAGCAAATTAAATGCTACATCTATTCCCAAAATTTATGGCTCTAAGTTAAATGAGCTCTTGATCTGTGTTGTAGAAACCCTTGGTGACAAAAAGCCATCAGATATGTCTACTCCATGAACCTACAGGAATTTCAGTCATTAGTCATGTTGGACCATGAATCATACAGAAGTCATACACATGTAGAAATACCACCAGGTATCTTTAGTGACAATACCATTCCATGAGGACTACAAATAGGCATTTATGTAGTTTATCAAAGCCTATGAGTATGGCAGGATTGTTACTGAACTCCCTACCAATAACCAAACACATTTGGACTTTAGAAAGCATGCTGCATTCATTAACAGGCAGTTAATTAATAGCAGTGGTGAGTTTGTGGAAAAGCTACTGTTTAATAAGCTTTTTGTCTCTGACTCCTATTGTAAGCATGTATTAGCAGAGCCATGATATATCAGATTCAGATAGCAGGGTATTACACATATTTCTTACTAAATAGCTACTGGTGAAATGGAATCTATCTTCATTAAGCAAGAACACACCTGTTCTTTCAGTGTCCATTGCAGGATTAACATTTACCACTGTTTTTTTTTCTGATGTGTGCTGTAAAGAAGTGTATGTTTTGGTACATATAAGGTCCAAAAGGGTAAAAACAAGCTATGGTCTATGGACAAGCTAGAGTGGGGATTGCATTTAGTACTAGACAACAGAAAAGTCAATCGGGTCAAACTACTCTTCGTGTTATTCACAGGCAGCTGGGTAACCACTTGTACTTCAGTCATGTCCCTTCTCCCTTCCCACTCCTAAAACTTCATTATAAACAAGCCTTTAAGAGCATTCTACCTCCCCACTTGAAAGAACACGCACCTGCATCAGGGTATACGTTTAACTTTCTGTGGGTATTCAACATGGATTCTGAGCTGTCCTCAAGAAAGGACAGGTGCACAAATATGCACATGCAAACATGCTGGGAAGAAGAAGGAAAAACTGTACATCATTATTCATCTTTCTTCTATCTGAACTCATGGGAAGATGACAAGGATTCAGATCTTACAGTTTCAATTATTTATTTCTGCTACTTACATACAGTCTAAATTCTAGGTGCTTCCTTCAACCATGTTTTCTTCCTAAAGATGTTCTTTATTCTATAAAGAACATATATATATTCTTCTATATTACTTTTATAATTTAATTCTTCTGAAGAATGAATGAATTTTAAATGTGCAACTTCTGGATGAGGAACGTTAACAAATTACAGAGTTGTTCACTGTATTAATTATTCTGCTTTTCAAGCTGCCTTCACAAAACTGCTTGACTCTGTGCATATTTAGATACTTTTTCATACAAAATGACAATGGCTTCTAGCTTTTTGTAGATCAACACAAAGCCAGGAATTTTATTTTGCCCTCATATTTGGTGCTGATCTCTCTCTTCAATTTTGTCTCTGTTTAACACGAGAACTAAAATTTTTCTTTATATCACTGTATAAGCTAAAGGGTAGTTTTATTTGCAACAAAATTATTAAGGGCAGATAAAGGAGAGGGAGGGTGGTAGTTGCAAAGAACAACAAAGGTCCACTGGAAAATCTTTGAACCAAAAGGTGATCTGCGTTATCAAAGTCCCTGAGAACTCCGCTTTATGGTTTAATATATATAACAAAATTTATATATATATAAATATCTATCTTCCAGGCTTTTGTGAGTCTCAATGCAACCTTAACAGTAATACAGTTTTATGTTTTAATTTCCTTAAAGGAAAGTCTTTGGAACCCATGAATGTTTCAGTGTTTTGGAAATATCTAAATAGCTGTTAAATATCTATAGAGACCTATGATTTTTTTATCCCCTCAGCAATCATTTAATGCACTATTTTGAGAAAAGGGACTACATGTACTGTAAATAATACACAAAAATACATATCTATGCATTATCTGATAAGCTGAAATAGTTCTGTCTGTTAGTTAATTATCCAAATACTAAAGAAAAGTTAGGCTAATGATTTCCAGACAGTTGTTATGCCATATCATGTTAAAGCAGCTGTTAACCATATGCACTACTGTAGCTCTGCTTATATTAACCATTATGAAATTTTCCTTGGGGAAAAGTGCTCACGTGCTTGCAGAGAACCTCTTTGCCCTCTTTTAAATGAAATAAGTTGGTTATTCTTAGAGCATAGTGAATAATTTGTAACAAATCATTCGGTGATTTTCTCCTGCTCGTGAATAGAGATTATGTTTTTCCAAAGCCACCATGCACCTAAAGAACTGAAGTCTCACAAGTGGTTTGAGACACGTCTGTGGCTTGCAGTGGAGCAGCACAGAGCACTGGGAGAGCTCTCTCCAGGACTGGCACTGGTGTAACTGCACCAGTGCAGTGCTGAGCTCTGCTGTCTGCATGGCTTTGGGACACAAGGTCACATCTCCTACCAGCTCTGCACTGTGTTGCACCAGCCTGTCAGCTCATCTGATGGCAATCCTTGACGCTACTACACCACTCTTTTGCACAGGGAGACAGCCTTGTGGTGGGATAGGATTTCATTTGAATTTGAGAGAGAGAGAGAGACACAGAGAGAGAGAGAGAGAGAGAGATCTGTGAATTCCTAGGGGCTTATGGCAGCAAATATTATAGTGAAAACCACCAGAGAAACAAGATTTATGGACAGAGGTAGTCTCTTTTATTAGGCTGACTAATATAGTTGGAAAAAACAGACAAGGCTTTGGGTCAAAAACACTTTTACAGGTCCAAGATAGAAGCATATCTTGAGGACAGCTTGTGTGCACGGCAGCTTTTTTGTGTGTGTGTGTGTATGCTTTTTTTTTTTTTTTTTTTTCTTTCCAGTTAGAACAGCTACAGCATTTGAGGCATTGTGCTTTAATCATAAACATTGTTTGACTTTTCTTAAATTATCAAAAAGATAAGATTACATACACCTATCACCAGTTTAATGAGTGTCTACAATCATTCTCATCAAACTTGCAGACTAATTTACCATCTTAAGTTGCCCAAAAGAAGAGTACATCTATTAACCCAGTGTGAACATATACCTACATATATTTTAGGAATATTTGTCTGGGTCTGTTACTTTGTGTCTCAGTTGCATTCACCTTACATGAGCATTCAAACAAGTCTTCACAAAAATAAATAAAATTTAAGATGAAAGTAGTTTTATTGAATGATGAACACAGAAATGTTTTTTCTTAAACGTGAGCCTACCCCGGTTACATCATGAAAGATTCACATTTCTTCTCTCTGACTTCCAGTCCCACAGCTGGGAAGAAGGCAGCTGTACTGTATTCATACAGGATTACCATCTGTGAGACTCTAAGACCTGTTCATTCTGTCCAATGTGGATAAATCCTAAGAGCTGAACTACAAAAAGACATGAATGGATGGATGGATGGATGGATGGATGGATGGATGGATGGATGGAAAACAGAGGAGAGCACTGACTGTGATCAAATGTCTAAAATTATGTCTTACAAGTAATGGCTGGAGGAATTCAGATTGTTTTGTCAGCAGTAGAATAAAAAGGAATTGTGATAATAGTCTTCACATACATGAGGGTGGCAGCAAGAATGAAAAAAATATCTTCTGCCCTTTGTGCATAAAAGAAAAAATAATTTAAACTAGGACCATGGCAGAGATGAATTGACTAGATAATTCCTTAGCGTCTCTAAAACATCTCTTTTTTCTGATCTTATAATGGATGACTATGTGATGTTTGCAATAAAATGCACACAAAAGATGTCCTACAAAATCCTTTTGCTCTTCTCACCTGAATGCTTGACAGTGAATCAACAAAGGATTTTTTTCCTTTAAAAAAAAAAAATAATAAAAAAAAAAATTCAATGTTTTTAATCTGAGACCTGACTGTCACAATATAGTGATGTTATACTGGCACAACTCAAACACCCCCACAATGATCTATAACTTATTTCAAAAGTGTATTATTCAGTTTTAATATTAGGGAATCACTGAACAGAATAAGCCCGTTGTCTTTGTGAAAAGAAAGGTCCAGAAGATACAAGCTTGCATTATGGCCTAATTGACATTTATAAGCACTGATATGTCCCTTCAGCAACCCAGCCACTTGCTCAAATGTCTGTTCCTGCTTCTGACAGATCTGAAAAATCACATTTTGCAAAGAGACCAAACCTGCTCAGACAGTGACAAATAATTTGAAAATAACTGGTCTGACCGGGTGTCCGAATTGTTGACAGAAGGGAAATGTTGATGTGTGCAACAAGCACAGAAGATGAAAGCCTTTCCCTGGCACTTTTCTTGCACTGAAGCCCTTACTCTGACCTGTGGCCTCACCAAATGACCTGTGAGCAGAGAAAAGGGAGAGTATAAGAAAACAGCTTCTCCTAGGAGTTCTTTTCTGAAGAAATGTTTGCCCCAGATGCTGCAGATATACCTTTTATAGTGCTTGCTATCTGTAAAGAGTTAGTGAAGTGGTCTGGAAAACCAGATACTTTTGCTTTTCACATGTGAACTTTTGCATTTCAGATATAGTAAGACTGTACTAATATTTATACTGTAAATTTATGCATTTTCTCTTTATTCTCATTTTCTCAGCTGAGAAATTGGTCTGGTAGAGCTGTGCATGGCTCCATTGCACCCCTCTGGTGCCCCTTTCCTCCCTGTCTGGGCACTCCTGGCTCACCCCTGGTGGCAGGACGCCACTCCAGGTGGACTTTGGGTCTGGCTCCTTATGGCACTTCAGTGTCCTCACATTCTGCTTCTCACACAGATCCTCAATGCCACCACGGAGTCCTGGGTCTCTAAGACCAAGGATTCTCCTGCTGACTCCTCTGCTTTTCTTGCCAGATAGGAGCCCTGGACAGCCTGACTCTTGCCTACTGAAGCTTGTGGCATAACTATCATCTGGCATGCAAAGTGTTGCATATTTTTAAAGGACTGAAAGTACACTGGGATAGTGACTGCTTCTCCCTGAGTATCTAGAATATGAACACAGTGATACTTTTGGATTAATTCAGAGCTATACCCCAGAAAAGTAACTTACAAGACTGTATCCATATGTACTTTGGCCTATTAGAATTGTTTGTCTCAAAAACAGGAGAGTTTTTGTTTGTTTGTTTGTTTGTTTGTTTGTTGTTTGTTTGTTTTCAGATGTTTCCTGTGGGGTAAGAGCTTTGTATGGCCAGATTATTTGGCAATACTGCTTTAAACGACTGTGATTCTTCTGAACTCTTATGATGCTTCTCTCACATTTTAATCCAAAAGAAAGTACATACCAGACCTTTTCATCCTGTTCTCCAAACTCTTTACCAGTGGAATGGCCTACTATGGCTGCAGCTGGAAGAAGTTTTAATTAGCTGCCAATGATGTCATGCCCATGTCTGTGTTAAAGGCACAGGTCTTAGTGTTCCTTTTTATTTAATGTACTGCAAAAATTCCTTTTTGGGATAGCATTAAGACGCTTCAGAGCCAATCTTGTATTTCTCCTTTAGTTAAGACACTTGGCCTTCAGCCTCCTGACTTCTGACACTACCACAGTTGTGCTATAATCATCCAGAAATACACTGCCTGTTGTGTTTTATTGCTCATGTGAAAACTGTCCAATTCCTTGTCAGTTGACAAGGGAGGAGCGCCGCATTGAAGGATTGCACAGCAGTTTGTCTGGGAGCTACGTTATTTCACACCAGCAGCAACCTTTCAGTGTTTGCGCTGTAGCCTCACAGAGTGTTGGTGCTTTTGCCATACAGCAGAGAGCAAACCCTATTGTAGTCACTCTCTCTGCCAGAGAGACTAAGTCATGTTGCCAAATATCTCCCCTCAACACATTTATTGAACATTAAAACAGCAGAATAGCATTGAATGAAGTCCAGTAATTTTATAGGATATATTTTAGTCACTAGACTTTGAAGACTAGTCCAATGTTAATTATAAAGTTTCTGTGTCTGGATAACATATTGTTAACAGTTATTTTGTAAGTGCTAATGGCAAGATGGAAGATTTCCAATAGTTTTATTGAGGAAGTGGCAATTAAAATGTTGAGCGCTGCAGCATACATACAAAATAAAAATATTCCTGCATACACAGCATTTTATGTAAAATAAAATAAAAAAAAAAAAAAAAAAAAAAAAAAAACTGGGGGGGGGGAAAAGGAAAAAAAAAAAAAAGGATGAAATTTTTCCTTTGAAATAAATGCAACCATTTTATTTCTAAAAAGTTTTGCTTTTGAAAGAAAATAAACATTGATTTACTTGCCAACTTCAAATGTCACAAGCCTTGAACAAGTTTGACGTTGTTTAAAAGCACATCGTGAAACTATTAGAAAGCTAAGACAAGTTGCTATGTTATGTTTTTCCACACACAAAGAGCAACAATATGTTCTCAGTTTGAGTAACTTCTCTTAGATTAAGGGAAACAAAACAAGAAAGAACAAAAGTAAAATGTTCACAAGAGTGCGTGGAAGTGTCTACACTGGAGACTTTTTAACACGTGGGTGGGAAGACGTCCTCTGCGAGCACTATTATGGGGTCCCCACTGAGGCTCCCACCATGGTGCCAGGTGAGGGAATTGCTGTGTACCTGCATGAGATCAGGAAAAAGAGGACAATATACAACAATGTACCACTCATCCGTTAGTGGGTTCAACACACATGGTGCTTTACAGAACAAATGGCTACCACCTGTTCCTGGTGGGACCTGTAGTCGAGATGGTTATTGGGGTTGGTTTTTAGCATGAAGTCAGTCAGTGCAAGGAATGTCATCTGTGAAAGCTGTGCGGGAGCCACAGGCTCCAGCCATTGCAGTGGGCTTGTCTGCGACATACCTGTCTTAATTTAAACCTGCTGCAGCGGACAGGTTTTAAGGCCTTTCCCTAATGCTTTTCCAGACAGCCCTGTTTCCAGACCGCTTGATGAGGTTGGATTTCACATACTCTTCTGGCCATGTGGATATGAGCTTGTGGCCCAGGGGAACTGAAAGCTGCCCTGGTCTGCAGGACACATCCCCAGATCCTGTGGCAGAGCCAGAGCAGGTCCCTGACTGGGCACATTGTTCTTGCAAAGCCTGCCCTGTTGGGCGGAGAGAGATCACGTTTTATTTACTATTTTGAAAGATAAATTCTTTGGGGCTAGTGTCTGATGAAAAACATTGAGGGCACAAATGCCAACTTCAGGCATGTGACTGAAGTACAGTATTCTAATGTTTATAGAATCATAGAATCACAGAATGATGTGGGTTGGAAAAGACCTCAAGGATCATCTAATTCCTATCCCCCTGCCATGGGCCGGACACCTCCCACCAGGCCAGGTTGCCCAGAGCCTCATCCAGCCTGGCCTTGAACACCTCCAGGGATGGGGCATCCACAGCTTCGCTGGGTGATCTGTGCGAGGGCCTCACCACCCTCAGTGTAAGGAAGTTCCTCCATATATGTAACCTAAACCTCTCCTCTTTTAGTTTAAAGCCATTAATCCTTGCCCTCTCCCTACACTCCCTGACAAAGAGTCCCTCCCCAGCTTCCTGTAGACCCCTTTAGGTCCTGGAAGGGATGTGTTCCTTATATCGTATATCGGACATGGAGTGAGGCATCTCCAGAGGACAAGTCAGCCCACCTGGGATGTGAATTACCTCTGGAGCCTTCTTTCTCCCTGTTTTGCCTACAGGGATGTTCTTGGCTCAGGTGCATCTTATTTCACATGGCCAAGTGTGGACCATCGGTCCAAAGGCTGCTTGCTTGCTTGCTGAGACAAAGCAACAAACCTATGATGTGAAGGTAGAAGATCCTCCTGCACAAAAACTGCAAGACACATTTTGTTAATGCAAACAACAAATACAAAGAATGAACGAAGTGAATGAGAGTCCAAGACTGAATTCTCCCTGTCTTCTGTTCTTACCTCTTCCTTTGTATTTCCATGGGAAAAAAGAAAGAGGAGGCAGCCATCGCACTTCCTATTACTTTTGTTTTGCTTTGTCTCAATTCTTCTCCCTTTGCATGGCTTTCTGTCATAAAAGGCAGCAAGGGTTTTTTTCCAACCCCTAGCACCTACTTACAGTGCATGGTTCTCCAGTGTGACCCCATGGCTATGTGGCAGAGCACAAGGACTGGATTTCAGGGTTTCTTGCAGTCCCTGGACAAGCTGCAGCAGAGGGCTTTCTCCTTCCCCAAGAGCTGAAACAATGAGATCTGGAAACACAGAGGAAAGGTGTTAATGTAGGCCTAAAGGAGCCCAGTCCATACTGAGCTGCATGGACACGTGGACCTGCAACAAGCCTCTGGGGAAACTGCAGGAGCATCACCCCTCACACAAACACTGCCCGAAAAAGAGCTTTTAGGACCATTTTTTGCATCAGATTTTTTGAGCATCTTTCAGGCTGCTGAGTCCTGAACTGGACAAAGGGAAATGGCAGCAACATCCTCATAGAGCACACTTCAGCTTGCTGTTGTCCTGTAGAAAGGACCAATGTATATTAGCACTTATATGGAATATCCTAAGGTGATAAAATAGCGCTTTTGAGATATTCAGCTGTAAAACCTGTCACAGAGCTTTTTCTAAATCAATCCAAGCACTAAGAATAACTTAATAAAAGATTTATTATGTGAGGGATAATAAATAAGTAGAAAGGAAAGGTATGGAAAATAAAAGCGTTATACCTGCAAATGGTCTGCTACACTGAGGTGAACTAAACGAGAGCTTGACAAGGTGCTGTCTATGAGTTACTTATTTATTAAAAAAAAAAAAAAAAAGCAGAGTATAATGATCCCATGTCAGCTCTGTGGCAGAGAGTAACAGTTTCCGTCCACTTCTCTGGTTCTCCATCTGATCCTTCAGGGTCTCTATTAGTTTGGGAGGGAACTCTGGGGTGTCAGGGGTTGGTGTTTGTCCTGCTCACAACAAGTCACAGTCAAACTGCAGCTCAAGCTCAAAAGGCATAAGGCAACAGGCTCTGATCAGGAAGCACGGATCTTGGAGCACAATGCTGGATGTTTTCTGTGAATCATTAAATGATTCCTCTGGTAGCTAATGGTACCTTGGCACTGAGAATTACTGTTATTAAGAAGGTTAGGAGCACCTGGAAAGAATGCTGAAAAGATTTCCGGGAAAGGGTATTTCTGGTGTGGCCTCAGTAGTGTTTTGAAGGCACTGTGCTTGAATGCATCCTTACAGTACACTCTGAAAACTGCCAGGACTGAACTGGTGCATGAAGAGGGAGACTTCAAGAGGAAAATTCCCTGTTCACAGATAGATCTCTCCACTGACGATGTCAGCATTTTTCAGTGCAAAAAGTACTGTCAGTAGAGAATCTTCAGAAAAAGCCAGCAGTAATGAGAATTTATTTTCATTATTCCATCACCTAAAAATGTCAGCAGTGCTTTCTATGCCATCTCTTTTTGTCAAGACATATCTACTCTGTAGGGAGAGCAGTGAAAACACTTCACACCAAGTAAATGTTCATGTGTGTGACCGTTCATGTCATTATACTTTATTATAATGATTCTCTTCAAAGGTAGCATAAAATATCAAATAGGCTGGTTAGAAAACTGTATGTCATTCCTGATTTGCCTTTGCTCACGGACCAAAGGGTTGGTGTTTTTTATTATTTTTATTTTATTTTTTTCTTTTCCATTGGACTCCAGCCTAAAATGAAACAGCACTAGAACAGAGGTCAAGAACTTGGAAGAATTCATTCAAGGGGAACCAGGTACAGCTTGACTCAATATCAATATTTCATATGTTCTGAGATTGTGGTTCAAACTACAAGATAGCAGAACACCATTTTTATAGCTTTCCATCTGTGAGAAGTTATTTCTCAAAGCACTCTGTATGAACAATCTAACAGATATTCATTTTTGAGATCATATATTCTGCTAAGTGGGATCTTTTTGATGCACAATCTGGCTGTGATAGTAATTTTAAAACTAGAGAGAGAGCCTTAGAGCCAGATTCATAAAAACAAATGTCTTCCACACAAAGCTATTTTCCATGATGTATTAACTCCTCCTTTCCCAGGCATTTGAAGGAAAATAATGTACTTAATATTATATATTTGTGGAGCAATGGAAGAAAGAATCTGTGCAAGAATCATAAGGAGATGATTGAGCTTTAAGTAATAAAATACACATACCTTCCTTTTAAATATATATATATATATTTGTTTATTTCAGGACACAAATACAAATACTTGGAGTTTGAGAACAGCCAAAACTCTTTCATGACACTGCAGCAAGAGTATTTTATATTGATGCTCTTCTAATTATGATGCAGTAGTAGCATACCACATGCCTGGTATTTAAGGTACTATGGAAATCAGTTTCACCTATCCAGAATTCAGGGCCAATGTCTCAATAGGCCAGACAGGATAAATTAATGTTTTTGTTTGTTTGTTTGTTTGTTTGTTGTTTGTTCGTTGTTTGTTGTTTTTTCCTTGGCCAACAGGGTTACTAGCATGACTAACATCCGATGCCACTGTCTTTGACTCTCCAGTCTGGATGATCAGAAACCTATTTAGAGCAGGGATTGCTGGTGGTGGCCTTGGTTTCCAATCTGCCACTAGGCTTGCCACATGTCTTTGATTATACAGTGAGGTTTCTTAACCCACACTGCCACCACACCCCTGGTTTTATCTTTCCATCCTTTTCCTGGGGTAACAAGAAATCACCAAAGAATTTGTAGAAGCCATTTCTTACCCAGCTCAGTCAACAATTTATGTTACAACTGAATGTGAAGCTCTGTGTCTGATGTTAAACAGAAGATGGGACTTGTGGATAAAACAGCTTTTTCTGGCCTTACCATGCATAGTCCTTTTTAACTGCAGCAGCAGAATTGTTTGGATAGAATCTGTTGCACTCAATATCACTCTGCACTTGTGACATTTCTATGAGTTTTTGGAGCTTGCTGCAGTGACATCTGAGCTTCTGACCATGGCTGCTTTGTTCTTGTGTGCATAGATGACTGACCAGGAAATTCTCCCTCCTGCTGTCTCACTAGTCTTGTCTCTTTCAGCTTTGCTTGCTCTAGGTGAGTGCTATAAGTATATTCTAAGGCTAAAAGCTGTGAAGTAGCAAGTAAATACTAGAGGTTAAATGTGATCTTACCAAAGGTGTTGGGAGCTCTGCCACTGTTTCCTGTGCAATTAAATTTTTAGTTTAAAATGAGACAAATAAATCCATGTTTCCTTACATATTTTGTGTCATATTCCCCCCCTCCCCTCCCACAAAGGGTAGCATCCAAGTATAAAGAGAACAGCTTGCACATACATATGGGATTTTGGGAAGTGTATATACCTAGTCAGAGCAGTAGCAGTAGGTCAGACCTAGCTGTTCAATATCAGGAATACCAGACATTTCTAATGCGTAGGTGTTGACCAGTTCCATGGCATATATGTAATGAAACCAATGTTTCTGGAAGAGCCAGATGATTATCCCGTGTGTCATGCATTCATCAGCTGTACATTGCACAGATGACATGCTGGAAGGAGTGCTCAGATGTGCCTCATGAAGTCAGGAGCATGTGGCAACCCTGCTTATGTGGATGTCTCTCTGCTGAAATAGGATGACTTTGCTGCTTTTTAGGATGAAGAAGAAATCATCAGGTTGTTTCAGAAAGACACCCTCATTGGCTGGGGTGTTTTGTGAAGTTGGAGATATCTACCAGGAAATGCTTGCACTTCTTCATTTGGGATTTAAAGAAGAAATATATTAATTTATCAAGTAAAAGTGAAGGCTTTTATAGTTTTGCTCACAAGGAGGGAAATACCTAGCTTACTTGTTAAAGCCAGTTCCAGCTAAGATATTAATCCCTTCATCTGCTCTAGAGTTTTCTTAGTCTGTCTGCAGCATCTCAATATTTTCCAGGAAGAAAGGACAGTGCCTAATATGCTTCACCCTTTCTTTTGCTCTTTTTCTTCCCTTGCTGCAGACATGGGAAGAAAATGCTCTGTGCACTTGAATTTTCATACATACAAATTTTGAAAGAGAACAAATCTTGTGACATGTTCTGAAGGTGTCTGATCTCTGCTTAACTTTAAACTCATGCAGTAAACTACTACAGTAAGACTGCTTGATCCTGAAGGCTATTTATTCCACTCTTTTGGACTCTGAGGGTTGTATTTAGCTGGAACAGGACAGTTGTCTTGATAGTTCTTGCGCAGTTTAAACTAAAAGCAAAATAGCAATAAACAAAAGCTGACAGCATATAATATAGCTAATAACAACTAATAGCAAAAGCAATTGTGAATGAAGGATCAGGTCATGGGAGCAAAGAACCTATCATTACAGGAGGGAGCTGTTGTAGCCTTCAGGACCTAGAGGCCCTACATTGTTGTATTAAACCCCAGATTTGAAGGCCAATATCTGTCACTGTAAGAAAAAAATAAATAAATCACAATATGGAAATACATGAGATCTATTTGGTGTTTTCTGATGTTATTTTCCATTTTTCAATCATTTTCTGTTTGCCTTAAGATTTTTATTGGGTGGGAGCACGGAGAAGTATCTCAGGAGATGCCTGCTGTATGCAACCATGCTGTAAAAATGGCAGTGGTCTGAATGCAGGGAAGGAGGGGTGGTTGAACATGTGCATGGCATTAAGCCTTCATCATTCAAAGTGATGAGATCAGCAGAGCTCTTTGGAAGTACAACTCCATCAAACGGCACCACAAGTGGATTCTCTGCTCTCCCTTAAAAACAGAAGGTAACTCAGGCTGAGTGGAGGATCAGGGGGCTTAAGGAACAGGCTTCTTCTGAAACAGTCCCAGAAAAGGAAACACAACTGGGTGCTAGGGCCTCTCCTCAGCAGAAGGAAAAGATACATTTTGAAATGCATAGGGAACCTTTTGGTATTTCTGCCTCTCCAGACAGCTGGAGGGAATCAGTGCAAGTCATCTTAGATCCATCTGTGAAATGTGTCATGTAGATCTCCATCATGGGAATCTTCAGGCCAGTGGTGTACTCTTTAGCGAATCCAAGAACAGAAAGGAGTCAGGACTGTGTGGCAGCATGGTGAAAGAAGCTTTGAAGATCTCTGTAGAAAAGAACAGAGAGGACAAAGGGTGTTTTCCCTAAGCATTCAGCTCCAGAGATGTTTGCTCCAGCCTCTGTCTCTCTGTTACTTAATTGCAAATGTTGCAGAGGTTTGGAGTGCCACTACAAGTGCAACGTGTGGATGCACTGACATTTTCCAATGGGGCATATTAAAAGTGGAAAGAAATTAGAAACTCATATGTGGCTTGTAACTTCAAACATTTAGACAGGGTAAATATATGCAGAGTGCTTAACAATGCTGCGCAATGTTTGTTTGAAATATATACTCCCTAATGTACTTGTAAGCAGGGGGAGTTCAAACAGCAATCAGCCAAAATAGAATAGGTACACTCCATCAGAATAGATTTTCCTTATAGTTTCCCTCAAAGCAGCATTATTTCTCATACTACTTGAAGCTGATTTAAGTGTTGGATCTGTGCCAATCATTTGTTAAGCCTCCTGTCTTTATTTTATAGCTTATGTGATACAACTGACCAACTCAGGGAAACATCTGTTGCACACAAAGGCAAAAGGTACTAAGATCCTACCAGTGTTTAGATGGCTACTTTGTTCCTTTTCTGCCATCATTACTTTTGCAAGTGCTCCCATATACAGATTAAGCTAATCTGAAATGTTGTTTTGTTCATTTTATATAGCTAGGAATTTATTGCTCATTTAATCTAAATTGATCTTAGTAAGCAAAGTGTGCAATTAAAATCACAGTGTTTGATGTGGATCTGGGTGGCTTATAGCACCAGCCTTTCACTGAACACAGAGTTAAAGTTCATCCAGAGGTCTTGCTTAATATGAGTTTTCAGGGATTTTAGCATGGTCCCCACTGGAGTGTTATCTGCAACACAAACAGCTATACATCATTTGGCAATCCAGGACAAGATTTGATTAGGAGACACCCTATTTTAGCTAATTTTAACATAGTGAAGAGTGTTCTCCCTTTGCACAACAGTTATTTCAGGCAAGACCTGAAACTGTTAATGAAGATGAGAAGATTAGCCATATCATCTAGCCTTCAAAGCATATCATATTTGGCACTGCTCTTAACAAATCCACAGCATGATCCTTCCCCTAAAAGATTATATAGAAAGGTGACTGACCCAATGTCAAGGAACTCTGAATTTCTCACTCAGAAATAGTTCTTTGCCCTTCTTTTATAGATTTCATTTAACCAAGCGTTGTTTAATGCCTTCAGTGTCACTGTTCTCGAAATATGCTGACAGAGTATGCTTTATAGGATCCCAGAATAGCCAAAGTTAGATTAGATTAGAGGGAGCACCCTCTCTGGGTTCACCCCCCTGTTCATCAAGCAGAGCCACCCAGAGCAGGCTGCCCAGGACCACATCCAGGCAGGTTTTGAAAAGAGGTTGTCAGAAGTGGGATTCGAACCCACGCCTCCAGGGGAGACTGCGACCTGAACGCAGCGCCTTAGACCGCTCGGCCATCCTGACTGTGCCCCTATCTTATGTGACAGGCACTGAAATTCCACTAGGGTGTATCAAAATGGGTATCTGAAAGACAAATATTGAAAACAGTAGAAAAAATCCCCAATGTCTAAAAAGATGTTGTTAGGAGAATATGTTTTTCAAAGATAGAAATTCACATCAACAACATATCTTAAACTATAAAAGCTCAGGCAGAAGAATTTCCTCTCCAAAGGCTTTTAAGAAGAAAAATAAGTCAGTAGTATTGCACTGTGGTGAACTTCCCCCACAGTTTCTGATTGTGATGGAAGTTTCTTCTGAGTGAAGTTTAAGAGACTAATTTAAATGGCCTTCAACTCTAATTCTGTGAGTAAAAGTGGGATGAAGACATTTCTTGGGCAATTCTGGCTGCAAGGGAATGGACACCGCTTTCAGCCACATTCAGTCCCTACACCTCTGTCATAAATATAAACTATAGGCCAAATTTTTTTTTTTTTTTTTACCTCATTTTGTGTTTTAAGCTTTTGTCAAGATATTTTGGGATCCATGAAGTCCTGCAGAATTGCACTGTCTCTTCCCTGTGCACTTGCTGCTGTAAATGTGAAAGCCAATGCCTTTATCCTTCAACAAAACATCCCCATGCATTCTTCTGTACTGTTGTCTTTCTTACTTCTTTTCCTCCATCTGCTTAGCCCAAGTCCTTCACCTTTTACCTCCTAAGTATCCTTCTAGATATCAGCCTTCTGCTTTATGGCACTTTGTAGCATACATTGAACATACCAGCTTCGTTGTAAGCTTTTTATATGGTCTCTTTTATTTTAATGCGGAACCCATCCCGCATTTATTGTGTATATTCTGTATCATTCATTAATTGAAATTTAAATTTCATTTAGTTTTCTTATTAGAAGTCATTCATCTTTTTCTGTTGGCTGTTACCTGGTCTCCAAAATAATACAAATAACTTTTATTTCCCCAAGGTTTAGATCTCAGAGTATTCTTTTCTGTGCCCTCTAATACATATATATATTCTCTTATGGAATATACAGAGAGCTGAACTGTCTAAGATGTCCATGTGGTGGAATGTTGTGCTTACCTACATGTCATTCATAACATCTACCTGTGCCTGTCACTGGACTGATGCTCCACAGCCATCATTCCCCCTAAAAGCGCAGACCTCTTTCAGAATCCAAGTGGTTAGCTCTCTCAGAGATACCAAGTGGCTTAAAACATTGTAAACATTACAGCTAAACAGAAAGGAAAAACCTTAATTAGTACTTCCACCAAGGTCCAAGTAAACAGAAATCAGCCTGCAGTGGTCATGTGCTGTCTGATCCACCAGCACTGGACCTGCCGCAGTACACTGCCACTTATCTAGGAAGACAGGTAGATATGGGAGGTCTGTCAGGTGGTGCGGGATGATAGGGAGTTAAGAATAACAGAAAATATATGAAGGGATGAAAGGGAAAATGTTATGGGAAATTGAGTTTGTTTAGCTCTACTCTCATGGAGTAAGCTGTTTAATCAAATCTTGCAAAGGGCTACTACTTACTGCTTTGTGCTTCCCTATCTCCTTAATTTTATACAATAGTCTCCTCCCTTCTAATCTTCTCCATCTGACTGCTATTTATTTTCCTCTTGTTTAGTCATATAAAGTCATCTGTGCTAAAAACAGGCATGGATAAAATTTTGTTCCCTTTTTTATATAAAAGAGATGAGAAGAAAAGCCCAGCTTACAACAGAACCAGACCAGTTTACCAAAGTTGCCCACCCATTCTCAGCCAGCCTGCGGACATTTTATTCAAACAAGACCTTCCAATATTTCACAAAGCCAATTCCTTGACTGATGAGGTTTTACTAAACCACTAAAGAAAAACCAGATCCCTTCCACCAGTTTACTCATCTCTACCAGTATAAAATTAAATTTTACACATTGAGAAAATTTAGTGTTTTTTTTTTTTTTCTCCCTCCGGAAAAGATACAGAAGGCACATAGCTGGCAGTAGGCAGTGAGTCTTATGCAGAAGTATAATGTAAATTTCTATTATATTCAAGTGAATGACCAGTAGAAAAGAGCATTCTGAGATAATCTCTGATTTGGATTTGTAGTCAAAATATGAAATGAGCTTTTGGTCAGGTGGTTTGTCTACCTTGTAATAGCAAAAGCTGCCTGTTCAGAAGTACGCTGCTTTACCAGATCAACACATTAGGAAAACCTTTCTAGAGAAAAAATATAATAAAGGTGAAAGAAACAGAGGCAGGAACACAATCAACATTATTTCACAAAAGATGAGGTTGAGTATTGGTAATCATTTGCAAAGAATATGGCAAACAGTTCATAGCAGAGACATCTACTTGGAGCAGAGACTGGAAGTCAGCCAAACCCCCTAAACTGCCAACGACAAATCATGGTTGCATGAGACATCCCCCAAATCATAATAGAAACTAAACAGGGGAGTGAGCAGAGCAGATGTTTGGAGGTCATTAACAGGAGCTCAACTTTCTTTGCCTGGTGGCTACCTCTACAGATATCTGATTCCCAGAAATTTCCCTGACCTCCAAACATCTGCTCTCTTCTCCTGTTTTCTTTACATCCATACTGCAGAGAGCCTCATGCAGTCATAAAATTTTCAGTCCTTTCTTATAAAATATTTGTATCTCACTCCCCTAAATCATGAAGGAAAGTATTTTACAAGTCTGGACCTACCATCAGTCATGGTGGGACCTTCAAATTCATTGTGGTTGATGCTAAACTGAATTATCTGGCTTTTTGTGTGCACATAAGCTGTTCAAATAAGTTAATGTGGAGTACTTTGTACTTTGATTTGAACTCCTAGAGACTTTCCTTATGGTCTATACTTTGCCATTTTACTGAATTTCTTATCTGCTGCCCTTTGTCAAGTCTTCAGTCTCCATGAGAACTAGATATGCCCTAGACAGCTTTATTACTTTGCAAAACACAGGGGCCAAGCACATATTTCCAAGCATGATTGCTACTGCTTTTCCTTCCTCTAATGGTGAAGTATATCTAGTGAAAGTTGTTCTGTACAATGAGCTCTGATATTACTCAGGAGTCCATTATCTGTAGGCATTTAAAAAAAAAAATCCCATGGGACAATAATAACCAGAGTCATTCTTCCTTTTTGGATGAATACTACTTTGTTTGCTCTTTCTTTCTCAAAAATTCCCATACCTCCCAATTTTCCTGGAAATCAAAAATAGATTACATGTGTTACAATAAGCTTCCTTGCTAATCCTCTCAAATCCCTCAAGACACATCTAGCAGATAGTAAGTTTCTTATGTGATAGCATATTCTAAACATCCCCTGCTTGCTAATAGAATTTTCTAGTATTATCTAGTTTGCTACATGTTTATTGAAGTATTGTGTTAATCTATTTCTCAGACATCTCTTGGTATCCTTGCCATTTTTGAGTCATAGTTCTCTTCCTCGACTCTGCACACTTAACAGAAAAAGGTGGCTTTTCGATTAAGAATATGATTTTTCAGTACTGCAATCAATACGCCTGTAGCTAGAGGACAAACAAGTCCCTGTTCAATGACTGGAATACATGTGGCAACCTTGGCAGTTTGGCATTTAGAAGCGAAGAGGACCTTAGAGTTATTTAACTGCAATGCTCACATAAGAGACTAACTCAGAGACTGTTGAGACAGCTCAACACTCAGCCACCCCCAGCCTTTGGGTTATTTATTTATTTTTTCCTTCTCTCACACTTTGTTGATGTCCCTGGGAGGTTCTCTCTATGGCCACGTTTTCTCATGCTCAGTTTTCCTTAATACTGAAAAAAAAAAAAAAAAAAAAAAAAAAAAAAAGTGCTAAAATCATATCAGATTCCCTCTCTCTATGCCCTACTGCCCTTTGCATCTCAGCTACTGCTCTCATTTCTGTTCACTTCTGTGGATGACCATGCTCAGGTTCAGCTCAGCTGAACTGACTCTGGGGAGGAAAGCTCCTCCTGAAGGAGCCTGGTAGGGCCTGGAAAGTTAAAAGTTTGCCTCTCCACTCCACCCTGAGGTTCCTTCAGGCAAGTCAAAGTCCATCTCTCCAACAGTGGTCACTCTTACATGGATGGACATGTGTAGACACCCTCCTGGAGGAGAAATCCTACTGTGAAGTCAAATCCAAGCTATGTTGAACTCCTTGGCTGCCCTGGACCTGGAAGGACCAGGTGTAGTTAGTGCCAGACCCTGTTCCCTCCCACCCACTAGGGAAGTAATCCTTTCCTCCCAAGTGCGGGCAAAGTCCAGTCTCCCCCTGAAGCTGGATTACTGTGGTTTAAGTGTCCTGAGCTAAATGTGTAGGTTATATACAGGCTCCAACTGGTATAGAAAGGAGACATCTGCCATCTCTATGGCTCAGGCCATAGAGATGTGTATCATTCTATACTCAGATCCCTCTGCTGGTTTTCCATCAGCTTCTAGAGTTAGTCTGAGGACACAATCATAATTTCTGAAGCAATTAATGGCTCGGACTGCAGCTACATCAAAGTGTGGATTTTGATCTGTAAATGACTTTGAGAGATTCACTCCTCTGGGACAGTGGACTTTCAGACTTGCTGACAAGACTGTAGCATATCCAGTAGTGAGTAGTAGACCATGACCATACCATCTGACGTCATGCAAAACAATATATAGGGGTGGCTAGCTGGGGTGTGGGTGCTGGCTGCTTGGGAATAGACTGGGCATCGCTCAGTGGGTGGTGAGCAATTGCATTGTGCATCACTTGTTTTGTACACATTATTACTATTATTTTATTATTATTATTATTATTATTATTATTATTATTTCCTATCTTAATTAGCTGTCTTTATCTCAACTTACAGGCTTCACTTTCCCATTCTCTCCCCCATCCCAGAGAGGGAGGGGGGAGGGTGACTGAACATCTGTGTGGTGTTTAGCTGCCGGCCAGGTTAAACCACAACATGGACCTATCAGTACTAGGTTAAAGGCTGGAATAGATAATCTTAGGGGTCTTTTCCAACCTGAATGATTCTATGATTCTGTGATTAAGACAATAATATAGATTATTTTTATGTTTTTGAGCAGCAAACAGCAAAAGACTATCTGACAGGTCATGGTCTAGATGAAACCTGGGAATGCTGTTTTTTGGTTTTCAATTTCTTCCAAAGAAAGCCTCTCACAGTAGTGACCTTGTCCTGTATCTGTCTTTTTGAGTTAGCCTAAGCTAGATAATTGCAGGGCTACAATAGTATTGAGCCTAGGAAAGGCTTTGGAAAATTGTTAGTGCAGGCTGAGTTCAAAGCTAATGATATACCAGGACAGGATGGATCTGCACACTGAGGTGGTGTTGCAAACCTTGGGGAAATGCTTTGTGCATCACTTGTTTCATACACACTATTATTATTATTATTATTGTTTCCTATCTTAATAAACTGTCTCTATCTCCACTCTCGTTTCACTTTTCCATTTCTCTCCCCCATCCCAGAGAGGGAGGGTGGAGGGTGAGCGAACGGCTGTGTGGTGTTTAGCTGCCGGCCGGGTTAAACCACAACAACATCCCACATTTTGTCCTCTCATTCAGAGTATCCAGGATCTGATAATTTCTCTGTTGCAGAAAAGTCTGCCCAAGGCCTTTCTTGTGCATAAAAATACAATATCAAGAAATGATATAGCTTGTTGTTGAAATGGATGCTTCCCCTCTTGCTATTTTTCTAACCTATTTCTGGTTTAATATTTGTTCAGTAAGTCTTTTTCTGCTAATACAGATCATCATATTCAAACATTCACTTCAGACAGTCATATCTGATTGCTTTTTTTTTTTTCTCTCATTTTTATTTATGTACCTTTCACTCCTTTTCTGTGTGCAGAAAAGCCTGCTTCAGCTTGTCCAGTATATATTCATGTTCATATGTCTTTGATGGGATCCATCAACTTAAATCCTCTCTAAATTATAGTATTATTTTTATTTGTGCCTCCACACTATTAAGCCAGAGCAACAAGTAATACTTCCCTCTGATGGTTACATTCTGCATTATTGACGTATGTTGCTTTACTTGCCCATTCATATTGCAACTAACTCTTCATGCCAAGCACATGATCCTCTCTGGGTAAACAAATAAGCCCAGAATACACAAGGGAACTCCACAAGGGAACTCAAAGCCCTCATTAAAAAGCTGAAATTGTAGTTTTCAAAAGAATGAAGCAAGCTAATTAAGTCCTGCAAAATTCAATTTTCTGCGCAAAGTTCTCCAGCCCATTCATTTTTAAAATCAGTACTTTATGTTATAAAATGTCTTAAGTCTTTGAATTTTCCCTTTGGCCACCATTAGGTCATATTTCAAATTTCTGGCACTCTTATTTAAGTCTTCAATACGTTAAATTGTTATTAGGCACATTTTGGGTCTGTAATACTTTCCCCAAGTATACAATGAACATAAATCAAATATTCATCATATAATCATGATTCAAATATATAAAGTTCCAGACATATTTAGGACAAATGTAGGTAACTTTAATGATGGGAGTTGTGGGATTAGAAATGAGATGTAATGGGTGGCAAATCGGCAATTTTTAATCAGTGGAACCTTGCAGAAATCATCATGCTTAAGATCCATCTCCCTGCCTTTTGGCTTAGCAATTTTTTCCCACATATCTTTGGTCTTTATTACAGGGTACTGTTTTTGCCTGTACTCTGCCAGTGTTATCATCATGTGTAGGCACCTGTGTCCATGCTATTGTTGCTTTCATTTGTTAAAAAATGTTGGGTTTAATTGGCAATACTGAATATATTCTCAACAACATTAAGAACTGACAAACTATGTCAAATTAAGATTTTGCTTCTTCCATATTTCCATGTAATACTTTCTAAATGGAAATAGCTTTCCGTAGGCAAGTGAGGTAGATACAGAAGGAAAAAATTAATACACAATAGAAGTCAAGAGAGATACTTTTCCTTCAACTACAGCAAACATAAGCCAGGGCCTCCAAAATCTTCAAAATGATGCAAAAGAGTTTTGCATATAGTTTAGTAAATAGAAAGCTGTAGAATTGCAAGAGATAGTTGGAGGTAACCTATTTGTTCCAGTCTTTCACCCTTCCCTAGTTGTCCTTCAACAAAATACCACCGTGATTCCCTACCAGTGAAGTGTCCTTACATCCCAATGTCCTGGGGGTAAAATATAATGACTTGAAAAGTTCACTCTAGAATTGAATTTGTGCCATAACCATGACTGTTATTTCACTGTCAACCCCAAAGAAAAACTAAGCTTAAAGTAAAGTAAAGAAACAAATATCCCAGTAATTTTAGTCTGCTTTGGCTCTTCTGCTTGTTGCATAGCATGAAAAATCATTTTTGTCAGTCGTTGGTGATCGACATATTCTGACATGCACAAAAGTCAAGTAAACAGGAATGAAGAACTGCAAAATCATTGTCTACTTCCCAACACTTTCCTAAGATTTTGACCATGAATGGGTTATTTCTATTACTTTTTCTGTGTGTAATGTAAGTACCACAACTACCACCACAAGTCAGCAAACACACCAGCATCACTCAGAGGAGGGGAGAAAAGCTTGTTATGCTCCAAAGGACACATTTCCAGAAAACACACCCAGCTGAGAGAATTCAAAACCAGCTGGAACATCTGGCTAGCGTTCGGATCACCTCATAGGGCATAGGGTCTCGCTCATGGCTTCTTCATTGTACAGTAGTAGTAATACCTTCTATGAGCTCAGGGATTCAAGTTGAATTTCTGCTATGCCGCCTATTGTCTTAATTTGCAGAGATTCTTTAATCAGGTCATGCATGGTGAGTACAGGCTGTTTCTATCCACTTTATTTGTTCTACAAATTTCTGAGTGCTTTTTTTTTTTTTTTTTTTTTTTTTTTTTAATTTTTTTCACAGAATCCATCAGGGTGAAGATTTACTTCTGATTTTCCTTCCTGCTGCCAGCAGGCTGACTCTGATCAGTAGTGTCTACAACCATAGAGCAGGACAGGGTGGATGGAAGCCCTCTGCATTAGTGCAAGTACTCAGGCTTCATGAAGATGGAGCAGGATGAAGGAAACTCAATACCTCTTCTCAACTTTGCTTCAGTTCCTGTTTCCATACATCCTTCACCCCATTTCAGCCTTTTCTATCTCAGATTCCTGAAGATACATGAAAGGACACACTGGTGTAGCATGAGTGACATGAAGGTAGGGACAAGAAAATGCACTTACATTGGCTGGTGTGCTGTCCACTGGTTTTGTAATCCTGCTTTTTTGTGTGCCTGCAGGGTTTGCATGCTTGAAAGCTACATGAAACTGGGAGTGCTGGTAAGCTGTAAGAAAACTCTACCAAGTATTTAATCTTTCTGGTCTCTGTGCGCAGCCTTCACCTGTGCTTATTTATAGGGAAGAGAACAAAGTTCTTTGTTTGGCTCCACCTGTCAATTCCTTCAGGATCCTGGCTTGTATACATAGACCTATGTTATATCAGAATTTAGCCTGATGCACATTTAAATGTATTCATATAGAAATACACATGTAAATCTAAATTTACACCCCCAAGTATAAATATAAGTTGAATATATACTGAAAATATATTTAATGGAAATTAATTTTGAAATTTTGATAAACAAAGTCAAATAACACAGTATCTGCACTTTCTAGTAGGAAACAAAAAAAAAGAAAGAAAGAAAGAAAAGAAAAAAAAAAAAAAGCGGACAGAACAAGCAACTTGGATATAATAACTAAGAAAAAATTTTAATACTACCCTATACTTCAAAGCCAGATGGAACCAGTCATGGTTCTCCAGGCCGATTTCCTGGTAAATGTCAGCATCATGTTCATAACTCCATACTAAACTGGTACATATGAACAAAGTGAAGCAGGAAGAGCATTCCTTGCATTGCCTAGGGGCAGGAGATAGGCTTGTCTGAGGTGAGTGGTGAAGAAGTAAAAAAAGCCCACGTGATAACTGTGTTAGTCAGAAAACAAGCAGAACCACATAAGCTGACAGAGGTTTGCTCTGTACATGCTCCAAGCTCTAGACCAGCATAGGAACAGCCAGTATATCTTAAAATTGTCTTTTCCTGCAGAACTAAGGGTATAGCTCCCCAGATAAACTAAGAGGTAAGAGGCAAAAGTGTGTAGGAATATTGTGGGAACTTTGAGTAATTCAATCTTAATGAGATAAAGACAGATCTAGTGCAGAAGCTGAAAAGAAGCAAAACAACCCAAACCTCAGTTTTGAAAAAGTGATGGCAGATAATCTATTTTTGTTATGCTTGAGAAAATTGATGGGGCATAGGGCTAGATTAGAGCACAGAGGCTAGAGCAGGCTTATAGCAGTGTCCCCAGTTACCAGAGTACCTATTGGCTTGTAATGGCCAGTAAATACCTTCAGCTTCAGGGGACTCCTGGGCTACAGAAGGTGGAATTAGTGTGATGCTGGTACCAAGCTGGGATGAGTCAGTGACAGCCTCCTCAGCAGGGTATCACACCTCCATATCCAACTTCCCTGTGATGCCATCATGTTGGGCAGAACTCATGATGAAGGCAATAAAATCAGTGGGTGTATTTGCTTGCTGGGTTTATATGGGAGGTAGATATTGTCAGATTAAATATGAGCTGAATTATGTGGCCTGAGCTTGCTTTCAGCTATGTCCTGGGAACCAATAGCATGCCTATGGGTCTTTCTTCTTGCCTCCTCTGCAAAACCACTTTCCTCAGCTATCCTGACACCACATGTTCAGTTCTTTTTGTTGGGAGGGATGAAGGGATGGATGATCTGTAACTCATACCTGGGTAACACCTATAAAGGTTACCTTCAATTTCCTAAAGGGAAAAGCCACTGTATCTTTGATGCACCTAAGCAAGTCTTTCCAGGAAAAACAGAAAGAATCATGTTTTCTGGTTTTGCTGAGAAAACTCCAGTTTTAATCTCAAAGTGCCAGCAGTCCATGTCTAAATACTGCTTATGCACAGACCAAATATAGGGTAAGCTGAGGATAAATACTCCATGTTCGGGGAATAGGAGGAGTTTACAGCATTTTTTAGTAATAGTTAACTAAGAGTAACTGGAGTACAAGAAGAGTATGTTATAGAGCAGACAGGGAATTGGAAGTGAGGTAAGTGAAAGGCACATGATAATTTCACTTTATTGCCTTGTTCTGCAGCATGCCACATGGATGTCATCAGCATGTATGGATAATTTAGGCTGTGAATGTGTTAATGCTGGTTTATGTCATTCCTGCCTGTTCATCCTCTCTTGCGTATCACCTCTTCCTGCTTTCAGAGTACAGCGACTAATATTTTGTGCAGCAACAGTGATCATGATCATGCCTGAAATTTTAAAAATATTTTCTTAAATACTTTTTCCTGACCTGGTCCACAGCTTTTCCCCACAAACAGCTGTCCTGGCAGAGCTGCAGGGGCATTGTACTGCAGTGCAAGGACCAGGAGAAAATCAGGTGATGGAGTGAGAGGCAGAAATACCTCCAGCCATTATTGTCACCAGGGACAGGACGCTGCAGTGCTGCAGCCTTACATTGTGCTTCTAGCTTGGCTCAGGCTCACAACAGGACTCTGGGAAAGTTACTTGGCATTCCTGTACCTCAGTACCTTGATTTCTGGCTTTGCAAAATGAAGTCACTGAATATTACCCAACCTGGAGATGATCAGAGCTGCGGATGAAGGGTTCTCTGTGAATGTGTCATGCATGCTATATTGCACACATGCTTTTACAGACATACGTGCACATAACAATTCCTTTCCTATGGACATTTTTGTGTCAGAAGTAGGCTTATGGCCAGAAATGAACAGGACTTCTTCTCTGGGAATACTGTGCAGTTGCTAATTTCACTACCGGAACTATGTTGCTGCACAATCTGGCCTCCTTCCACAACTGCCTCTATTGAAAATAAAGGGGACTGATGAGTCTATGGATAATGGTAAACATATGGAACTTAGGCAGTGCTGTACATTAAAAGCAAGAACACATTAAAAGGTATTTTAGTTGTTGGCAGCACAAGATCAGTGTAGGAAACATCATCTAACAGAGAAATCTCATACCAATAAGTTTCATACTCTGCAGCACTTGACATTTTCCTTTCACTTCACAAAAAAAAAATAAAATAAAAAATAACTAATTCAAAGCAAGGGCCAAACCGTTAACTTTCAAATTAGTTTGTCATAACTGCAAAAATACTGGATCTTTGTCTTTGTTTGTGTTGGAAGCTGCTTTCATTTCAGACTAGGTCACTTGATTTTCTTTTGAGTGTACATGAGACCTTTGACTCCTTGGAGGACACAGGAGACAAATTGAGTAATGTGATGTCATTGCCTCGCGGAGTTCTCATAACATGAAATATATTAGTCACTTGCCTTGCCAGTACCAAGAGGGTGAAGAAGAAATTCAGCAGGACTATGGTATTATCTGGGTGGACAATAATAGTTGTTCCCTGAGATGTATTCTCCTCTCTCTGTTATTTCTACCATTCTTTGTGAATGGTATGAAGAATATGAAGACTGTATTTCATATAGGTGATATTTCTCACTCAAACATTTGTCTTCCTGTCATCTGCATTTATTGTGCAAAACTAGTGAAATTTTGTACTCAGAGCAGCAATTTACATCCATAAATTTAAATAGATTCAAAGCTTAACTTTTAATTTTTGGCACACTAGATATTATTCTGTCTCAGATACAAGAGGACATATTTGGGAAAAGCATGTTTATTGCTGATGTTTGTTTCTGTTGGTCATTGGCGAAGGTATAAAAGCATCGTTATACGTAGCAAATGTCTGTTCAACCAGTGACAGGACCATCTCTTCTTTATAAGGAGCAGGACAAGTTGCATTATTTTATTTTATTTTTTTTATTTTTTTCTAGTAAAGCCTAAGTGTCAGATCCTTGGTCCAGTGAAATGCAATGCTGGATTTCATACAGGCTCCATGTTGTTCACACCAAACAGTTATCTGCTGGGTAATGACAACATATTCTCACATGGAATGGTAATAAATGTAAAGATGCCTAATTTTCCTCTAATTTTTCACAACTAGCATTCAGCAAAAGGAGTAATTTCCCTTACTGGCATTGGGATTGATTCAAGCAGGTTTTGTGAGTGACTTGTTCCTGTTTTTAAAGCCACTGATTTTCTTGTGCAAGAATTATTTTCAATTTTATCATATCCAATCCAGAATTAGTAATGGTGATTATGAAAAGTGTGTTGGGGTTCTTATGCTAGTGCAGAAAACAAAACAAAAATATTTATTACAATGTGAATGTATAATTAGCACGTAGCTAATTCTAAAATCAATTCAATATATCAGGATATTTTTAGGGATACCTGAGGGAAACAAACCAGTCATGCAAACTGTTGCCCAGTGAATAAATTATGGTTATAGGATCCCTGTTTCCTACATTCTTAAAGGTTAAATAAAAAGTTGGTTAGCCCTTCTCAAAATCTCTATCACATAAATCAGCCTGAAGCACTGCTTGGGTTTTACTAAGTGAGTAGTGGAAAAATACCTTCCAAAAATCATACAGTCGATACCCATCCCACTCTTTCAAGTATTAAGTGCTTGTGCTTAAGTGGGAATTGACACAGTTTAACCCAAGTATGACTGCATTGGGAGGCATGCTTTAGGCTAAACAGCTAGTTCTTAAAGGTTTAAATCAATGAGGGATTAACTCCTTCAACTGGAGTTAGAGGCCTTCTCCACCCAAAATGAGAGAGCAAAACAAGCTTCTCCACCCTTATGACCCTCCTATCTGAAGCTGAAGGCATGCAGAAAAAATTATGTGTTCATGGGAAAGCTAATGTCCATAATTGATCATGAAACAGATGGGATTAGATGATTAGATTGAAGAAGAAGGTGGGAAGTCTTGTATCCCACAGGACCAACCAACGCTTTCTCCCATTCCCCAAATCATAAAATCTCACTTAAAAAAAAAAAATAAAAAAATAAAAAAATAAAAAATAATTGTCTTCTTTGTAGCCTACTTAGTCCACATAACCCTTGCATATTTCACATGTTGTGATGTTAAGCCTTTCCGAAATAAAACAGAGGATAGACAGAATACTATTAACATAGGGCCAATAATTTTGTATAGTTTGTAAAGTGATATTAATATTTGTGCTGAACTGTGACAGCTCTCTCAGCCTCTCCTCGTATGTCAGATGCCCCAGTCCTTTAGCCATCTTTATGGCTTTTCTCCGGATTCCCTCCAGTAAATGCATATCTCTTTTGTACTGGTAAGTTCAGAGCTGAGCCCAGTACTCCAGACGAAGTACTGGGATGAAGTAGAGGAAAGATCATCTCCCATGACTACTGATAATGCTCCCCCTCATGCAACTCACTATGCTTTTGGCCTTGTTTGCCACAAGGGCACATTGCTGGCATACTTGTCCCCCATGAGCCTTAGATCTTTTCCTGCAAAGCTGTTTTCCAACCAGTTGATCCCCAACCTTCCTGTTGCACAGAGCTGTTTCTCTCCAGGGCCAGGACTTTGCATTTCCCTTTGCTGAAATGAAGTTAGCCAGTTTCTCCAGTCTGTTGATATTCCTCTGGATGGCAACACACTCCACTGGTGCATAAGCCACTCCTCCCAATTTTATATCATCAGCAAATTTGCTGAGGGTGCCCTCTTTTCCATCACCCAGATTACTAATAAAGAAGAAACCATACCAGTCCCGTAACCAACCCCTGGTGCACATTACTAGTGAATGTCCTCCAGCAGGACTTTTTGCCACTGTTCATCAACCCCTTGAGCTAGGCAGTTGAGACAGTTTTCAGTGCATCTCATAGCCACTTAAACAGGCTACTATTCTTCATCCTTCTTGTCAGTGAGGATGTTATGGGAGACAATGTTGAAAGATTTTCTATTTAAATAAATAGCTACCACTGCTTTCTCTTTATCCATCAAGTTACTCATCTCACCACAGAAGGCTCTTAAATTAGTCAGGCATGCCTTCTCTTTTGTATACCTATTTTTTTGTATGCTATTTCCTATCACCTTCTTGTTATTAATCTTTGGAGATGTTTCCAGGTTTATTTGCTCCATAGCTTTCCAAGGATGAAGAGGTGGCAGACTGGCCTCATTTCTCAGATCCTTCTTCTTGCCTTTCTTGAAGACAGCAGTGCCTTTTACTTTCTTCCATTCCTCAGCAACCTTCTGTTTCTGTTATGATCTTTCAAAGGTGACCAAGAGTGGCCTCACAATTACATTGGCCAAATCCCACTTGCGTGTGCATCCCATCAGGCACCATGGACATGTGTATAACCAATTTACTTAAACTTTCCCTGATATGATATTTCTCTACTGATAAGAGTCCTCTTACTCACCTGGAAGTTTATCCCTTAAAAATGCTCTACCAGAGATCACAGAATATAGACCCAAGGCTTTGGCTGGTGATTAATACATTCAATTCATGTGCAAGGAAGGAACATAAGAACATATGGCTATGTGATATATGTGCTACAATATACTGATTTTTATCCAGAAATATTGCTTCAGGGTTTACATCATGAAAAGGCTAAAAAGTGATAGCAATGTCTCCCTCTGCCTTGTGCATGAAAATACTTGAGCAAAAGGCTCTATTTTTTGCCCAGCATCTTCCCTTGTTCTATTCAGTTGTACATCTCAAGCTGTGGTGCTTTCCAAGAAAGTCTATGCTTGTGATCCAGGCTTAAATTCCAGAGCCAGATGTGGAGAGTCAGACTAGAACCTTACCAATTCCTTCCTGCCATTCTGTTCTCAGACATAATGTTGATGTAGTTATGAGGTGTGCTCTGCTCTGGGAGGTTGCAGGGAACACCACTGGCTGGTTTCACACAAGCCCATGGGTTAGTACCTGCTTGTGAACCTTTCCTGGCATGTGATCCTTTCAATTAACACTAGCATGGTATTATATCAGATACCCTGCCTCCAAGGTTATTGCTAGGTGCAACGTGGTTACATGGCTCACAAAGGATAAATGTCAGGAGCAGAGGAAACTCTTCAGAGACATTTAGCCCAGATCCAGGCAGTTATTTAAGTTTCTTAACACACAGAGAATTCAGTCAGGAGTTAGGAACTTAGGCGTCTCTAACCTTGGTGTCTTAATACATAAATAGGCCAGCTCTTGAAAGTCCTTTCAAAGTTCTCATGCCCTTTCCTCTTACTAGTTGCTAGACTCAGAAACAACTGCTATTGGCAGAGGAACTCATTCCAGCCCATCAGCTTTGACCTACCTGTAGTGAGCTGCATAGCTATGAACTGTAGATGAATCACTCAGACTGCTATAAAATTAAATCACTGACCTTATAGAGAGACTCCAGATGGCTCAGAATGCAAATGGCCTGTTTCAGGTTGCCAGGAGCACATCATCCAGGTGCCCTGTTCCATATGTTGCAGGTTCCCAAATGAATGCCAAGCTCAGTGCTTCACTCCTGATTTTTAAGCTCTCCACCCCACCCCATGGAACCAGCCAAAGCAATTAAAAGGGCTGTTTCTTTCATATTTCCTATTTTATTGAATTGGCTGAATGTAGGAGTGATTCATCTTCCACTTAAACATGCTCATCCCTCTACAGTTCATCTTGAAAAAGGTATAGTATGAACGAAGGAAGGTGCCTCCAAGGATGGGATGGTTTTGTTGGGCTGAGTTCTGTGCAGCTTGATAGAAAGGTAGATGAGGAAGCAGTCTTGCTCAGAGGCCAGTATCGTATTTGGCCCCTTGTACTGTACTTGATTTTCCCACACTCCCTCTCTGGAGTTATGTTTATGGACTGCACTAGAAGGCTTTCTAATTTGGTATAGCAAAACAGCAGATGTGGGCAGTTGTACAAGAGCCTGTGAACCACAGTCTTTGCTCAAATATTATAAATGTGGACAGTCTGAGCTAATTCCAGTGGCAATTTTTAGAAATGAATGGTGATTTCTGTGTACTTTACTAAGGTCATTACCTATCAGATTTACACAATTCTATCATTGGATTAAAAAAAAATAATGAGTCAGTATCTTGGAAAATCTTGTAAAGGCTCCTCAGTTCGGCCATTTGAATTTTGCTCATTTTGTTTGCCCAGTTTTTGCTTTGATCTGTGTTTTAATGCATATTTCCTTGGCGACAGGAAAGTATTTTATCTTCTCATTCCCAAAGGAAAACCAGAAACTACACCCCCTAATATGTTTTTTTTTGGGTGATGGATAGGGGTCATCAGCCAATTTTTGGCTGAGGAGGTCATAGGCCAGCTTTGTTGTATAAGTATACATTTAAAATCAGAATTATTCTACCGAGGTCTGTGGCATTTCACCACTGTAAAAATGCAAAATTTGACCTCTTATGTCCTCTTCACAGAACATGGTGAAAGCTCTCTCTTCCCAGGTCTAGAGTGTAGGTCACTTTTTCAGCTGGGACACATGCATAACGATGTTGTGGCTTAAGAGCTCTCCTCCATCTATGACTCCTGTTTGGCCAAGAAGGTGAGCACTACTGATGGAAGCAGTTGCCAATGTGAACTTCAGTTTATTTAATGGAGCAATCTAAGCCTGTAGCTAAAAGCAGAGCTACTAGAGGGAAAAAAAAAAAAAAAAAAAAAAAAAAAAAAAAAAAAAAAAAAAAAAAGCGCCTTCCTTAGCCTTCCTTCCAAAGTACTAGGTGAATAGGACTGTCTGACTTACAGAAAATATAAAAAGCTCAAATGCTCATGAGCAGCACCACAAAAGCTGGACTGTAGCTTCACATCTGTGTCAACTACTACACTTTGGTGAAACAGTTTTCTTACAAAAGGTAGCTATGGAGCTCAAGAGAAAGAAGAAATTTTCCTGAGAAATAAGCTAGTTTTGTCTGAGGAGTCATGGTTCCCCCAGAGGTGAAATCTATGACCATACACCTCAAAAGTTAAATGGACTGGCTGTGAAAGAGTGGGGGTGGGGTGAAGGCTCTTACAAAATCCTCCTATATGACTTTGGAGAGAATACCTATGCCCTGAATCAAAATAGGATTAAAAAAATGGATAAAATGGAAAAAAGTTTGACAATGTGTTTGCATCTCAAAGATTTTAACATTGGCTCAAGACACAAAGATAATGTTCTACTAGAAGTTTCCTACCTAAAGTAGGTCCTTTAAACTTCTCTGTTTTCTTCAGCCATGATATGAGGTTAACGATCAGGATTTAAGGACTTGTCTTTAAAGTGGCTAGTGGAGATGTATGAGCTCCTAGAAAGACTACTTTGAACTTTGACATAAACATTTCACCTTTGTCTTTTAAGGCATTGGTTGGGTTTCAGTCTATTCCCATACTTTAGAGCTTTTCATAACCTTTCCAGCCTGCCTCTGCAACCTTAAGCACTGCTCCAATTAATATTTTCTTTGTTGTGCCAATATCTATTACCACCAATCAAAGCTTTCGTCTCATCAGTTGATGCATCAAGACATAATTAGTGAGGGTTTGGATATTAATTCTGCTGAAAAAATGGAGAATTTTATTGTGAGCTGTTGTAAACTAACATGTATTTATTTCCCCCTTTCCTGTATTCAGGAATTAAAAGTATAAGGCAGGAAAAATACACTTTCAGGTAGACCTATTCATCCCTCAAGGGAGTATGAAGGAAAAAACAAGGCTATGGAAGGGTCTGGGTTTTAAAGAGAATTGCATGAAAGCCAGCAATATTGGAAATTGATATAGTTGTAGAGATAATACACAGCCATGAAAGAAAAGTAAAAATGTTAAGAATTTCAACAAGGAAAAGAAAATTAAGGATTCTAAAGTTTCCAAATTATCAGTCTGTTTTCTTCTGTGGGACATTTACTGGAAATAGATATAAATTCTTTCTAAGAAATACCCTGTAAGAAACTGCTAAAGACATCATCTAGAAAAAAAATTGGGGGGTGATTTTTGTCTTATCCTTGGAGAGAGAATGAATGCTGTGGTTGTTTAAAAATAATCTCAAAATAAATAAGTTCTTGTATGGGAATAGGTTCTCAAGTTAATGTTTGTTTCCAGGCCAACACAAATCCAAAGACATTGTTTTTATCATATAAACAAGATATCTTAGATCTGGTCTCAGAGTTCTTCCTTTTTATACCCATTTATTGAAAACAAAGTGCAATTAGGGCAACCAGTTGCTCCTGTTTCAGAGAAATTTAACAAAAGTGAACCAGTGTTTTGGGGTCAAATCAATAAATCATAGCTATGGCAATGTTGAGTAATGTATGAGACTCATTCTGAGTAATGGAAACCATCAGCTGATATTGGAGTCTTGACTCCGGATAATTCAGTTTAAGGTTAACTTACCAGACTGATCTAGAGAAAGCACATTTTGATACTTCACCTTTATGGAAACATGGGTCTTTCTATACCAAAGACATAATCATTCTTCAAAATGTTAATCTTTAGTTGATTAGTGTGACATTCTGTGGTAAAGTCTGAAAACTCAGCCCAGAGAATTATTATTTAACTGAAGTCTTCTATAAGGTAAAGGAATGGTTATATGTTTGTTTGTTTTTCCTCAGTGTAACTTTCTCAGTTGTACCAGATCCACTTGAGTTTCACCTTCCCTGGCATCCCAGCAGCAAGATTGTCAACTTTTTTGTTTGTTTGTTTGTTTGTTTGTTTTTTGCCACATACTTTCTTTTGCAGTTGTTCAGACTTTTTGAATGCTAAAAAGGGGAGCGAGGGTTTTTGCAGGATTCAGTCCATTTCAGAATAAGCATGGGGAAAAGGAAGGAGGGCTTTCAGAATTAGGTCCACTAGGGAGTCTGCTACCAGCAACTCCTTTTATGTAATATTTATTTCTGAGTTGACATTGGAATGGGAGGAAAACAGCAGTGAATGTTAGACCTATGTCAACAAGGGCTTCATAAATTAATAAAATTTTCACATAAGATGATGACAAAGCTTCTCAGTCAATTCATGCCTAGGGAAAAAAAAAAAAAAAAAAAAAAAAAAAAAGTAATGAATAATATCAAATGAGCAAGGGCCAATTTCAAGCACAGGCAAACAGATTGTTGTTAATCCTCAGTTGAATATGACAAGTTCATAAGTAGTCATGCTTCTGTTGCTCCTCCTGCTTGTGCCACAGTCCTTTAAAGCCAAGCTGCCTGCCTGGGAGTATGTATAAGGAAGCAAATACTACTGGAGGAGAAGGTAAACTCCCCATCCTTCACATCCTTTGGCAGCAGACAACACCATGAGCTAATCCTCCAGAGGTCACCTCCTGCTTCTCAGTCAGAGGGCTAGCCCTTTTCTTCCCCACACCCATCCCATATCATTTCACTGACTCAAGTGGCTGATTTTCCCCTGGATGGTCCCCATCCACAGGGCCATAGTAATTCAATGGTACTTGCACTGGTAAAAAACTTTGAGCTATCTTTGCACTTGAGAGTTTCAGTCTGTGTTCAGCTAGACAACAACTGAACACATCAAGAGAGAAACAGAGATCCATTTATGATTTTTTTACAGTCTCACTTTTGTAATAGGGTCATGAAATAATTTAGTTTAGAAGAAATCTCTGGAGGTCATCTGGTCTAAGCATCTGCTCACAGCAGGAGCAACTGCCGGGGTTAGGTCCAATTTCAAAGTTAGATTTGGTTGCTTTGATAATGAGTTTTAAGTGTGTTCAAGAAGACACTGGGCAATGTTTGACCACACTCAGTGTGAGTAAATTTTCCTCCTAATGGTAATATGCCATATTGTACCTTGTGCCTGCAGCCTCTTGCTGTGTGCCACTGAGATGAGCCTGGCTCTGCCTTCTGTCTGCCTAGAACCAATTGTAGACCACCTTCGTCTTTTCTTTCTAGTGCTGAACACACCTCAATCTGTCAGCCTCTCCTCCTAACACTAATGTGGCCATTATATGTCTCTTTGCAAAGCAAGTTGGTGAGCTGATCTTGTGTTAACATTTACTCCTGGAATCCACCAAGTGCTGAGCAGAAAATGTTTGTGAGTACTACACAAGTCGTGATGAACACCACAAGTACAAGTTTCCCAGGTGCATGTTTCTCCTCAGGAAGGGGAGGCGGGACTTTTGGAAAGGGTAGTATAAATCTTTCAATTTTGATGAAAAAAATAAAAAATTGTAATAATAATAAAAACAACAACAACAACAACAACAAACAATAAAATAAAATAAAATAAAATAAAATAAAATAAAATAAAATAAAATAAAATAAAATAAAAAAAGACTAAGCTATCAACAAAAGCCTTAGGGACTTGAGCTGACATGGAGATCCATAAGCAAAATCGTAATTATTCCAAATGCATGGTGGATTTGACTGGAAAATACATTTCAAGATTTAAAAAAGTTAACATTTCTCCCTTCCCCTTTCTGACAGACCCTGGGCTGCAAGAATGTGAGGGTGCAAAGCTGAGAGTTGTGATAAGCATTTGCCTTTACAGCAGAGCTATAACCACTCTACAGCAGCAGAGGTGTTTGGTGCAGGGTACACCAGGTGGAGGTAGCAGCCTGGTGGCAATAGCTGGGCGAATTATTTCTTCCTGTGGCTGCCGTGGCCGGAGGAAAATGGTTTCTGATGGCTTCTGGCAAAGAAATATCCTCAATTTTCTCTTTTCCTTCCTGAGAGTGAGGAATGGAGAAAAAGCCAGAACTGACCAAGACTGAGTGAGTGGGGAAGGAGCCTTGTGCAGGGAATAGCACTGGCAGCATCCCCAGGCCACTAGTGGGACTGGTGACAGAAGATGACCTCAGCTGTGTGGATTGAGTAGTGTCTGCCTCTGCTCCAGGAGGAGGGTGGTAAACTGAGAGAGGGAGCGCTGTACGTGGGAACAAGCACCATATATATACAAACAGTGTACCTGGTGGTGGTTTTTTTTTTAGTGTTCCATCATGTCAGAGCCAAAAGTTGCTGCAATATCCCATGTGCCTAATGCCAGGGCCTGCAGATGCTTTTCACCCTCAGCTTCTGCCTGTGGAGATGGGACTGTGTTTAGGAGCAAAGCGTAGTGTGATAGATCAGCTTTGGTCACTCAAGTATAGTCTTAGGACCACTGGCATCACATCCTCTAATGTGCAAATGAGGTTTAAGCTGGCCCAACCTGTGCTCCAGGCACCCTGAGTGGGCCTGGAGGCTCTTCATGTTAATCTTTTTGGCGGGTTAATATGGCTGATTTATGCCAGGTTAGCCTGAATCCCTTTGCTAGTCTCTTTACAAGTACGTAAGAAAGTCTAGCTCAGTGGAAGGAGACCAGAGTCTCTCACAGTATAAATTATGGGTGGGCACAGCTGACTCTGTCTTCACCTCAGTTTTGAACATAGCTACATAGCTTCTTCAGTGAGCTATTGGAAACAGCATTTTTCCAAAGCTTCTCTAGTGAGCCTTGCAACCTAGCCCCTTCCCCTTTGCAGATGCTGCTCAAGTTTCCAGGCTCAGACAATTTTGGGAAGCGTGTAGGTCTGGGAGGAATTCTTGCATTTCCTTGGGACTGCTTTTCAAAGACTTTTACCACAGCCGGAAGGAAAGTCTTATTTATGAAAATAAAGCTTGTGAAAATGTGTCCCAATCTCTTTTATTTTGAACATCAAAATGAATTAAGTATTGCACTCTGTAGGTGTCCACAAGTTCGCAGAAATATTTCTTTCCCATAAAAATGTAATGGAATTAAAAAGCCAAATAAATCCACCCAGAAACCTGTCCTTCATCTCTACCAGTTGCAAGCTTAAAAAAAAACTGTAAAATAGAGCAGGGTCTTTTCAAGGTTCCCACTGAGAAGTTGTTGAAAAGTGTAACCAAGCATGACTAATGACCGCATGGTGTGGGGTATTTGCATGGATTCTGCTTGCAAGCATCAAGTGTGTGAAACCAGATTATTTGAGGAGGAATGTAAGCAGTACATGAATGCAGATAGAAATAAAGCCTTCTGCGTGGGCTTGCATGATAGAGACAGCCACAGCAACACAACTAGCATTTCCTGATGCTAGGAGACTGCTCAGTTGCGTACACTGAGAGACAGGCATGCATTATTTACCTTCAGGGGTTGATGTTCATCAGTTATAAACCAAGGAGCAGCAATTATAAACCAAGTTGTGAGTTAATACCAATACTCATGTTATCCATAAGCTAGAAAATTGGTATTATGAGAGTTATTTATTCCAATGAAAGATAATGTGGATCCTTGAATGTATTCAGTAGGTATTGCTCAGTGCTCCAGTCTTCATCCACCACCAGCACTACGCACCATAAAATGCTAAGCCCGGAGACTAGACCAGCTTTCAAGCACTGAGCAGCTGTGTGGCACCTCGTGTCTGGTGAGAAGTATTTATCTACTGCCATGAACTGATTGGAGCTGCCCAGGCATCTTTAGAGAGCTGCATGGAGGAAACTGTGAGGTTCTTGCTCCTTTCAAGGCACATATATGTATGGCCTTCATCAACACCATGTCTGGGATGCATTTATCTTTCTGGGTTTCCCTGCAGAGGGGAGACTGATGATTTCTGGGGCCACTTTTTCACTGGGGGAAAGAGCCAGAGGTACCAAGTCCATCAGGAAGAGGAGGGAGCAAGGAGCAGCTCATTGGAGATGTCCCTCTTTCTCCAGCAACTACAGAGGTGCTGGGATGAGTGACTTTTGGACAACTACCTGAAGTGTTTGCCTATGGCTTCTCCCAGAAGCTGAGCTTGGCTTTCCCCAGTGCTGCTGGTTCTTCCTTGCACCACGCAGTGCTGCCTCCAGCTCTCCCTTCTTCAGAAAATACTTTTTCGAAGAAAGTTTTCAGAGAAACTGGAAGTTCTCCAGAAAAGCCTTGAAGCCAATGTTTTGGCAATGGCAGGGTTCTGCATGGAAAAGGGGCGGGTTTTTGTTTGTTTGGCTGGGGGTGCTCTTTCCCTCCACCATCCTTCTCTGCAGGAAAGGGGTGCCATTTTGGACCCTGGGGATGCTGGGTCTCCAGTGCCAGCATACTCCTGCCTTCAAAGCTGAAGTAAACCCCACAGCCCCAGGAAGAAGGATAGATTTCAGCAGCTCCTCATTTGGCCCAGCCACTAACACTTCTCTGAGAGACTAAGAACCACTGCCCCTTACTGAATTTAAAAAAAAAAAAAAAAAAAAAAAAAAAAAAAAAAAAAACTTGCCAATAAGTGATCCATGAAGGAGAGGAGAAACTTGCACAGCAAGAATAATAGTGATGGCATTTCGCAAGGTGGGAGCTGGCACACATGCATGGCCAAAAGCTGTGCATATTCATACAGAATTATCAACAATGAATACAAATTTGGTGACCTCAGAAATGTTATTTTACCAGACACCAACATCTCCCAGTGACTCTGAATCTCTTCCACTCCTGTTTACACTCCTGTCTTGTTCAAGATTTCTAAGTGTGGTAACCTTGCAGGAAGGGGAGGGCAGGTTTTTAGGCTGAATGTGATACCACCAAATCTATTACGGTGACGGCAGTAAAGCAATATGCAGCCTTGGCTTTTCCCAGAATCTGGAATCCAGTTCCTGCTGCCTTCCTTCATGACCAAGAGGGAGACAGTGATGCCAGGACTGGGGGGATGAGGGGAAGGGACGTATGTGCCACCGTGCTGACAGGTCGAGCCCGAAGGTCCCAGAGTATCGGCAGAGATGTTAAACACAAATCTAAAACTGGGTGGTTGAGGTGCCCTTAGGATGGCCATGGTCCCAGCCCAGGATATGTGGAATTATATATGCAATTATAGTCCCCTTAGTGCTTCAGAGAAGTCCCAGTGACTGTAATACATGCTAACTTAATCTCAGCCACAGAAAAATGTGTTTTTAATTTACAAATTCGGCAATTTTTCAATAAAAGTTGTTGCACTTTGTCTGATCTATTCTCAAAATACGGAAGTGCTTGAAGCATGACCACCTGCAATAACAGATTACTGTTCCCTAAAATATTGCCATACACCTACAATGTGGAGGCGTAAAGCTTCTCTAAAAAAGATCTTTGTTATTTTTTCTAAAAGAAAGAAATGATCCCAAAGTAAAGCTGGTTTTCAGCAGCCTCTCTGTTCCCCAATGCAACTGGCATCAAAGTCTAATGAAAACCTGTTTGCGGACACTGGATTTGATCCAAGGTACACTATTGGCATATTCTAGACCCCTTGGGACATGACTCATATAAAAAACACAAGGCTGTCATCAGACGGCTGGTGGCTCAAATAAATCAAATTTACTTTGAAAATTGAGGCATACCAAAATTTTATTAGGTGAAACTTTGGCATTTCTTATAGCCAACTTGCACAAATATATTTTTATTACTTACAGCAGTTTAAAAGTATGCTACCAATCATATGCAAAACAAGACGAGATTGCAAACGTATATTTTTTACAGGGTGGCAGGAGGAACTGTGTTGTTTTCTTTTAAAAAGCCCTGAATAGTGCAGCATGTTTGTTAAAGGTGGCATAGCCTCCCTGTTTATTTTTCTGCGAGTGGCTGGGCGCACATCCTCCTTTTGTGATCTCAGGCTCCTAACTTCAGAAAACAGCTTCTCTTGAAGAATAATTGCTCGCTAAAGCTATCAACTGCAACACAAAAATGACATACCATGCTTGCAATGTGCATGTACAAGAAGCAGAAACAAGTGCAGCTGAAGGCCCTCTGTGCTTTAGGAGGGACCTGATCCTCAGACTTGAAGGGGATGTTCCTGCAGTGGCACTATAGTCCTCCAGTACATGAATTAAAATCAGTGTAAGCACCATATTTTGGATGAGAGCACATGCTTTTGGGCCTAATGATGGAAGCCAAATCCATGAGTTAAAAGAAAATTCATTAATTAAAAAAAAAAAAAAAAAAAAATCTCTCAGCAGACAGGAGAACCAAACTCTCACTGACATTTATAAACTTCATTTATTTGAGTGAGCAGCCAGATAGACTCTGTTTTAAACTAATAATAAAAGGAGTAAAAAATTGCAGATTTGGTCTATTTTTTCTTCAAACTCCAACCAGAGTCAATGGGAATGTATACTAATAATGCCTGAGAAACATGCTGGCTCTAATCCAAAATAACTTAATTTACTATGCAAACTAAAAGAAAGGGAAAATAATGGTGCTGTAGATAAAATCATGAGATTTCTGTGTCTGACAGTATGCTGTTTTGGGAGAGATTCTTGGCCAAATTCTGACACCCCCTGTCAAAGTAATAGAGGCACTGAGGTTCCCACCAGATGATTCCTAGGGGGGCAGTACAGTGGGATGCTATGTCCTGATGGAGACCCAGGATTTATTTCCAGGATGAGCTCACCCACAGAGTCAGGTACTCCTCCATGTGAGCTTCTTTGTAGAAAAGCACAAGGTGTCAATCAAAGCAGAATTGGCCCTGAATATGAAATCCCTTCTATTTCCATTAGAACAGCGAGGCCAGGGTTGAGCTACTGCTTTCAGACTCTACTGTGTTGGATCAAATGTCCAGCTCTTCTATAAATCAGGAAGGTCAGCCATTTTCTATTTTGGCACCAAAGATATGTAGCATGAAGGTGTCAAAAGTAATCCCTGATATAGGGCATTTACAGTGAATTTAAAGCATACATGTTTGTGAAAGCAACACCCTCAGTTTAAATATTCCTTACACAAAGGGATGTAAAGTTTTCCATAAGAAAATGTACTATGGTTTCCAGTGGAAATCTGAGGCACAATCCAAAACATTTGAAGAAACAGTTCCTTCAGCATTAGAGGACTTTCTCCATAGCTCTTAATTCCATGTGTTGCTGGGTGTGTTTGTTTAATCTGCAGCCATATGTGATGGCACTCAGAAGACTTAAGAAATTTCTGCAGAATTCAGGCTTCTTTTCTTATCATGAAGGAACAGGCACAGGCGTCCTCTTGAAATAACAGAAAACTGAGTCATTAAGAGAGACATCAGCAGTATTTAGTCACTGAATTGCAGTGTTGTGAGTAAAAATGTATCCCCATAGATATTTAGTCAGTTTCCAGGCAAAAAAATAAAAATAAAAAGAAGCAACAAAAATCATATGAACTCACAACTGAAGTAGAAATAAATTCTGGTGGCCTGTGTTTCTCTTGAGATAACTTCTTGTTGTTTCAAAAAGATGCTTGAATATTTTCCAGTTTTAATGTTCTTTATCTAATTGTTTTGGATGTTGTGCATATTTTCACAATTCTTTTTCCCCTAAAATGAAAAAAAAAAAAAAAAAAAAAAAAAAAAAAAAAAAAAA
>CM021767.1:81866396-81896504 GCA_011076525.1 Nettapus auritus | reverse complement strand
AAAAAAAAAAAAAAAAAAAAAAAAAAAAAAAAAAAAAAAAAAAAAGTAATAAAACGTTTCTACAGTTTAATTAAAACATAATATTTACAGTTTGCATGACTTAAATCTGCCTTGCTTTTGCATATGCATCATGATACAGACTTTAATTATATGATCACATAGTATTTTTCCCCAGAGGATTGCAATCTTTTCCCTCACAGGATAACCCCCTTTCCAAGTTCCTAGTTTTTTATTGATTGACTCTGAGACTGGGAAAAGAGCTGCAGCTGAGAAAAAGAAGTTTCTCCTCGTTACCTAACTACTCCAGGATCTGGTCCTCAGATTTCACCTTCCAGCCGTGACTTCCTTTCCAGCCCACATCCAATTCTCCCTCCTAAACCCTCTTCTGATCTATTCCTCCTTCCTTGTTTATCTCAGGCCATGTCTTGCTGCCTAAGTAGTCCCACGTTTCCCTTCCACTTGCCAGTGATCCTACAGGAAACATCTTGCTGCCATAACGTGGCTCTTTCCTTTCTACCCAGCTTTGCTTTCGTGCAGCGCGAGGTTCAAATCACAGGGCTTTCCTCCTCCTCTTCCGGAGGGCTTCCCCAACAGGAGGCCACACCAGCAGCGATGGAGCCACATGAGGAGAAGCTACTCAGACCCTCACAGGCCTGAGGTAGAGCTCGCTGTATCTGCGATGCACCTGCAGTCCCAGAGCCACCAGAGCATGCTCAGCAGCCTCACACTCTTCCCATCTAACCGGGAAAAGTTCCTGCCTAGGAAAACAGTGTTATTTTCAAGCTTAGTTGGTATGGGCAGTCTTTCACAGGAGCAGACCCATCCCTGGTAGAAAGGTTGCATGAGAAGGGCTGGATGCCCAAGTACAGTTGTGTCTGAGCTTTATTTTTTAAAAGAAAAAGAAAGTTTATCACATCAGTTTATTCAAGAGAGGCAAGTTGTTTATTTTCTTCCTTGTCTGATCTTGGATTTGGCCTTACTGTATTTTTTTTCTTAGTAGATATTCATCTGTTTATCAGATAATCCAACTACAGATGACCATTGGGAACATTCATATCACAGTTTTTCAAAGTTGTTTGCAACTGAAAACAGGGACTCCTATTGGGAAGTGTCAACAGATTTATTGAACAGTAGTACGTGTACCCCTGTAATATCACCCTAAAATCCACCCCATACATAGAGTCATTCTGATTCTAAGCACTAGCTCAAAACCTAGCCTTGCTCTCAGTCCAGTGTGGCAGTGATAGATGCCAACCATGCCATGTGCAACTAGGCCAAAAAAAGCCACCAGGAGACCTTGTTTGTATTTTCACTTGTGAGTGAAAGCTTTTCTAACATCCATCTACCCATTGAGGAGGTGATGGGGCAGTACCAGAGACAACCTCTACCTCCTGATCCAGCCCAGACACAAGGGAGTGGCCGGCTAGAACAGGGCAGAGGGTAAACCCTCTGTCCTCTGTCTTCCAAAAACCAGCTTTCAGAATGTACACCATTGTAGTATTGTTTGTGGAGAACACTCTCTTATTTACATTCTTTTTCATCATTTCAGACTTCTTTTTGCCATGATTAAAAGCAAATGTTTCAGAAAGCTGCAGTAATGCCATGATCTCCCAACTCTGAAATATTTGTTTTAATCAGATCCTTGTACAAGGCCTGCATGTTCAACTAGACCTTGAAAATTGAAGCTGGAGGACGCAAATTTCACACAAAAGAATAGAAAATTAGTAGAAATCAAATGTGCACATGCAGTTGGAGGCTGAGTCCACAAGGACCTTCAGCTCTGCAGAAGACCTGTCACAGCCTTGGGTTATTAGCCTAATTAAAGTGTAGCCGGATGCTTTGCAAAAGTCATTTCTTCTCTGCATAGTGAGCTGTTTTATGAACCAGACTTATTTCCTCAGTGCCAAATTACATTTAAGAATGTGTCCATGCTAAATAGGGTGAAATGTATTTTCATTTTTCATGGCTGAACCACATTTTGGCTGAGGGGGAGGCAGGAGTCCCAGTACCATTTCCTGAAGTCAACAGCAAACCTGCCATTAATTTCAGTGTCCCAGGATTTAAGCAAAGAGATAACAGACTTTTGAATGGATTTAAGTTCATTGAAATGTTAGCTCGAAATGAAGCATATGCCATTCAGTAAAGATGCACATTTACACAGCTGAGGATGACAAGTCTAGTTTGACTGAAGACCGGAGGAGCGAAAGATGCCTCCTCCTACATGATCTGCCCCCTGAAGAAAACATCTGCTTGCATGTTTAACCAGGAATGTGAACTGCTAATGTAATCTGACCTTTAGACAAAGCAAAGAATATAACTCTAATATACAAATACAGCAGAGGCTGGAAAGTTACGTATTGTTGACTGTTTTCTGCACATGTGTGGATAAAAATACAATGAAAATAGATAAAGGACTAAAAAATGTGATTATTTAGTCACTCAGGGCTTCCAGACATCTAGGAGAAAATATAAGTGCTTGAATTCAGCCTGGTCTCCTTGGAAATTACCTGAATCCACTGACATGAATATAACAGTATCAATGTATATTAAGACTGAATCTTATTTCATGACCAATTTCATGTAAGCCTTTATGTATAACCTTCATGTAAGGTCTTTAGGATCTGGTTGATTAAATTGAATAGACAGTATCTACAACATAAGTGATATAGCAGATATGGTCACCTTTTTTTCTGTGGAAACTGTAGAAAATAGGCTATCAGGTCTGTTGGAGCAGACATCTGTTCCTTGGGTAGATGGTGGAAAGGAGAGACCAAATTCAGTTAGTTTTCTGTTGTTTTCTTTAGCCATGCTGCAACTTCAGGCACTCAAGAGCTGTGTTTAATGTATGGGAAATAAACTTTCCAGCGGAGGCCCTGCAGATTTGCTAAGGAAGAGAAACTGTAGGCAATGCGCCTCCCCCATTAGCTGTTCCTGTTGCATTTTGTGTCTAGACGAGGGATGCATTATGTGGTGACCTGTCCTTTCCTTTGCTCATTTGAGCAGTAGCTACTCACAAAACCACAGAACAGCTAGAAGACTTAAATCCTCTGACAAGAGCATGTTTTCGTGCAGTGACAGGATCCAGCGTTCCCATCACAAGGACTGACTGCCTCAGTAATCATTCACAAAAATTCTTTCAGATTTACTTTGCTGAGTGATGAAAGTTGTTTCATTACGGATGTGACATCAGAGACACTGACTCAGATTATCCAACTCTGAATCACTTAAAATTTCTGAGAGCAATGTAGGCACTTGTTTTTAAAAGGGTAACTGAAGGAAACTCATCTGTTTACTGCAGCCTTAAAAGCAGTCATTGGCAGCCCAGATCAGTAACCTTGGTAGGTCTGCCAGGGACTTCCTTGCTCAACAGCACTGATGGGATTCATAGGATATTCAAAATGCCACTGTTCTATACCCTCCAGGCACATTTGGTCTTCTCACGGCCACAAGACACTCATGGCTCAGTCATCCCATAACAGGCTGATGGTCAAAAGTTTCTGTTCAACTGCTCATTAACCACATCCTCCAGACCTTTTTTTACAGATAGATAGATAGATAGATAGATAGCATTGATTCTTTCATTCCTACAATAGACAATTGTAATTTCTGTACTATTAAATTATTTCCAATTTATATTGTTCTGGAAATCAGCTTCTCTTTGCTGTCTTCCTGCTTGTTGGAAATGCTTCTCTGTTGCCCTTCAACCATGGGAGTTGTGAGCTCTTACTTCTCTGGGAGGGGCAGATAGGGAGTATCTGTGCAGCTTGGGCTGCCTGCACTGCCTGGACTGTTTGCACTGCCCAAACTGCCTGCAGGAGGGAGGTGCATCCTTTCCTTGGGGCCAGGAATGATGTCTTCAGGGGGAAAACTCAGAGCAGGGCATCTTGATAGGCTGGTTCAACCTTTGTGAGGACATTGGCTGCTGCAGTACCAAATCGTACACCCACTTGCAGAGCTGGATACTACCCTTTCGTTTCTGAGTTTTCTAGCATATTCTTTATTTTTTTTTTACCTTCACTGTAACAGCAGTTGATGCAGCAAGGATTTCCTCTGTGCATGTTTCAGTTGTGTTGAAGTCACAACCAAACACTCTTTTGAGCAGTTCCTGCCAGTGTTATCACAGTTACAAGCAGCAGACTGTGAAGCTTTGTATTACTTGTTGCTCCTTTAATTGTAAAGAAATCTGAACACAGCTTAATTGAGTGTAGAGCTGCTGCAGCACTCTCCAAAGATTCCAGGAGGCTATTTGGGGTCTTTCACTCTCCCCCTTGTGAGATGGTGTCTGTTCTTTGTTGTTTTTCTTTTTCCAGTGTTCTGCCTGTGCCTGAGTATGCTTTGAATGTTATTTACCACAAGAACAGGGGGAAAAATCAGCACAGTCCTAGTGCTGCCTGTGCCATCTGCCTTACCACCAGTTTATCTGTCGTAAAGATTACCAGATGCTGTTGGAACTCCTTGGCATTTTTAGCAGTTGTCTTCATGGCTGGAGCAATTTGTAGCACAAAAGGGATCAAGTCAGCTTCATTCAGTTGCTGGTTTTTGAACAACTTCATTTTGTGTTTCCCTTAGAGTGTCATTAAACTCTTAAACTAGCGGTGCTCTGTTAATTTCGTTAATCCAGCCACATATTTAGAAATTGCTTTATGCATTTTTTTATTATTTTTATGATTCAGTTTATAAAAAGAGAAATTCTCTGTGCTCTCTGGTGACTTTTGGGACAGGTTATTTTGTAGAATTTCCACAATCCCAGCAAATGCTTTGTCTGGGGGTTTAATAGGAGCTGTTAAACTACACAGCAGGTTTTGCCTTATAGCATCTATTACACTCAGTAAAAGCAGCACATTTTTCCCATCAGTTACACTCTCCGTGATTATACACTGCTCCAATCGCACTATAGGTGGGCCAGGCCTCCGCCGAGCAATTAAATGAGTTGTTTTCCCGCCAACAGCCAGCCATTTTAATTCTTCTCACAACACACGCACAGCCTCTCATCTAGTGCTCATGCCAGGCCCCTTCAGCCCCACCACCCACCAGGCTCTGCAGTTGCTCTGTGGCACGGGTCTACGGTTACACCTTCAGGCCAGCAGCTCTAGCTAGTGCACTTGGCTCCACATCTGCAGAGCAGGAGCTATCTCCCAGCCCTGTGCCACACAGAAACTCCCTGTGGCTTGAATGTCTGCTCTGGCCAAAGTGGAAAGGGCCATGATGAAGCACCTGTGCCACCACCACACCAAAGTCAACGGCTTTACTGGCATGTCCATGAGGATCACAGAATCACAGAATAGTAGGGGTTGAAAGGGACCTCAGGAAATCATCAGGTCCAACCCCCCTGCCAAAGCAGATTCCCTAGAACAGGTTGCCCAGGTAGGTGTCCAGACGGACCTTGAATATTTCCAAAGAAGGAGACTCCACAGCCTCCCTGGGAAGCCTGTTCCAGTGCTCCGTCACCCTCACCATGAAGAAGTTCTTTCACATGTTGGTGCGGAACTTCCTGTGATCCATTTTTTGACCATTGCCCCTTGTCCTGTCCCCACAAACTGCTGAAAATAAGTTGGCTAAATCCCTCTGTCTCCCATACTTAAGATATTTGTAAACATTAATAAGAACCCCTCTCATTCTTTTCTCAAGGCTGAACAGACCCAGGACTTTTCTCATAGGGGAGATGCTCCAGGCCCCGTATCATATTTCTGGCCCTCCACTGGACTCTTTGCAGGAGATCCCTGTCTTTTTTTGTACTGGGAAATGCTGATGTCATGCAAAATGATATGAGAATCTGTTTTGAGCACAGTGCATGCATGTGGGAAACCTCATACTCGTGCCCACATGAGCTACAACAACATTTGAATGGTTCCTGGGGTACAAGTGGCCATTAGGTTTGAGGGAGGCCTCAGCCTGTCCCTACACCTTGCAGTGAAGAAGTGCTTTTCTAGGAGCAAATGGTCTTTCAGGACAACTATATTGAAGACAGATGGGATTTTCCAGCAAATCCTACCAAATGAGACATACAAACCACAGTGGAAATCCTCTCCAGGAAAGAAATTCTTTGCTATGAGGGTGGTGAGGCACTGGAGCAGATTGCCCAGAGAAGCTGTGTATGCATCATCCACAGAAGTGTTCAAGGCCAGGCTGGATGGGGCTTTGGGCAACCTGTTATGGTGGGAGGTGTCCTTGCCCATGGGCAGGGGATTGAAACCGGTTTATCTTCAGGGTCCCTTCCAATCCAAACCGGTCTATGATTCTATGATAGTCCAATGAATTAAATAAAAAAGTTATTTTTATTTTACTTGTGCTTGGGAATGCCTTGGGAGAAAGATAGCTTGTGCTGAAAGCCCTTGTCCTTGTCCTGAGCTTGTTTATTTTGCTAGAGTAGGCATAGACCTAATTTTGCTATTGAGGCCATTGGGTTTGGATGACTAAAAGATTTCTAATGTCTTTAATATAAGAGATTTTTTTTCCATTTCAAGTGGGCATTAGGCTGCCTGACATAATATATAAATATAACTAATAGAGGAAAAAAAAAAAAAAAAAAAAGTAAGGCACCTGAAGTTTTAGTGCATCCACTGACAGCACACATTCCTCTTTTCACCCTTTGGGTAGCTATTGGATCCTGTAGCTCACTTGTTTTTTACAAAGGGTATCTTATCATTTTCTTTGAAGAAATTATCTGTATCTGCTACTGCAGACTTACCTGGCAGGAAACAATGCTATAGCTTCATTTGATGATGTACAGGGAAGTCCTTAGAGGTGGTGGTCGTTGGGACACCCTGCACTGAGGAGCCATGGACCTGCTAGTTCATTCTTTCTGAAGGGAAAACTGAATTTTAGAGGGTTTTTGCACAGGAACAGTGGTAGTTCAAATCTCATAATTCTCCACACTGGGAACTTTCATCAGATACAACAAAAATAAGAGGAATTGGCACATAGGATTTGCATGTTCTGCAGAAGGCCGATAATATGGAGTCTACTGGGCTTGTGTTAAGCACCACTGAAATTTCGCCTTTCATCTCTTGGACACGATAAAGGTGGTGAAAATATTTTCATTTGTGCCTTTGGGCCCAAACCTGCCTGGTGAAGGACCTTCCTGATTTCCCATTAGCTTCACTGAGGTTTGAGGCTGGTCAGCAAAGAGGAATCATGCACTTGTCAGAAAGCACCTAAAGAGCAGAGGGGATCCTTTATGCAAGAACCTGACAAGAGTGAGAGGTTTAAAGTGTTTTAGCACACTGAGATACAATGGAAAACACATTTGTGAAACAATAGATCTAGCAAATTGGGACATCTTTCTGATTTTTTTTCTCTTTTCTCCACAGTTTATTAGTTTCTGTTAAAGCCTTTAACAGATGCCTAATTTACACAGTCAGAAATAGTTTTCCAATCATGTATCACTTTAATTATCCAACGGTCTTTTCATATCTTTCACAGTACCCCCCTTCACTGAGATAAATTATTTGCTGAGTTTCAAGCTCATCTGCTTGAATTCTGTATATCTTCTTATGACTTTTCCCACAGGAAGATTTTGTAAGAAACTCAGGAGGGTAAAGAAGAAAAGACAGGACAGGACTTTGGGCTATTTCAGACACAAAGGTACATTTTTCAGAATGTCACATCTGAAATCTGAAGTCTGAGTGCAACACTTTGCATTTTAATGGATCAGCACTACAACTCTGACCTAATGGGAAGTGTTTCATGATACATGTTGCTTGGGATTTTGTGCCTGTGTGAACATCCTGTTCTCAGCTGCATACACTAGAGCCATATTTACAAGAGGGGCCTCTGGCTGTAAATGCTTTTTTTCTTGGTGCCTTGCTTAAAGTTAATTCCTGACCTCAGTGAAGACAGTGAAAATCTCATCACTGATTTAAAAAACAACAACAACAAAAAAAAAAAAAAAACAACCCTGCGTTTTAGTTTTTACCTCAATGATAAAAATTTAATCAACTACAATACAGACAGGATTTTGCCCAGGGTAGTGGATTTTTGTTTTTCAAAATCATGAGCTCTCTCACCTCATATAATACTTTAATGAAAGATTAAATGCCTGGCACATGTGAAAAATGAGTTTGTAGAAGCCTAAAATTTCATAAAACACCACCACAAAGAAAAGATACCTCTTGAAAATATTCTCTGTGTCATCTGCTTTCTAATGAAGGCTGATTTTGCAAAAAACATTCCACAGCTGAACTTGACGAGCACTACAACCCCCCTGTAGAAATCATACTGTAAGGCATATTGCATGACACCTCTTTCCAGGCATGTTCCTGTAATTTCAGTAATGCTTCCTTCACTAACATTGTCATGCCTTTAAAATACTAACTTCTTGAGGGAGGTTAAAAAATGAATTGTCAGAAACCATTTGGGGGGGGGGGGATTTCTGTTTCCTTCCTTTCCTAAAATAATTTAGGGGTTTGGGATAGTAATAATGTCACCAATCATATTCACAGTTCATGTCACTGGGAGCCATCTGGATCAACATTTCCCTAACTTTTTAAGCCAGAGACCACTCCCCACCCCACCAGACATTTACCTTGGGCTGTCATCTGTCCCCCTCATTGAACTTTTCATTGGCAATATTATACAGGTCCTTCAGTTTCACAGATCATCCTGGTCACAGGGCTCATAGTCATTTGTGGCTTCATGCAGTTCTTTCATAGAATTGTCACTCTAAGTGGTTATAATTTATATGAAGGATGTTAATGGTCTATAAAACCAAAATGCATGTTCAGGTGTTGACTTCATGCTTTGCCACAGCTGAAGAACTTGGGACCCTAGGAGACTGAATGTTGTCTTTCTTCTAGGCTGGAACAGTCTGGGGTTTTCTCTTCTTTCCTGGCTAAGGACAGGCTCTTAGAAGTGGGATAGTGTGATCCAGCATCCGCTCCACAGCAGTGCTGCTGGAGAGGGAGAAAATCTTCAAGGACATGACAAAAGTCTGTTTTCCATGGCAAGGTGATAGTATCAGCTAAGCTGCATGCTGGTTAAGTATGTTAGGCAAGCAACATTGCAGGAAAGGCAATGCAGCAATAAAGGAATAAGTTTTTTCAAATTCTTACCATACCTGGTATGTAGCATGTACTTTTGCAGATGATAACATTTACCCTTTATGACAGCATTATACATATACAGTGGGGTTTGCCTTCTTAAGTAAAGGATGTTAACAGCCTTGAATAAAATTGGGACAAGCAGTGTAAACAGGATGGCATATAAAGTGTGATACAGTATACAGAGGGCAAAGTATGTTTGAAGGTTAGCTTATTAATAAAACATGGCTGGCCTTGATTTAGTTTATAAGAAACTTAAGACATTTATCAACATCTGTCTGAACCCATTTCCAGTCTCTTTGGACTCTGTTGTGGATAAGCTGATTAATAAAAGATGATGCCTTAGGAAGGAAACTCAGATCTTTGCAAGCAATGACAAAAGAAAATGCAGTGCTTAATCTACATATGAAAGAAAACTGTGAAAGTAAACTAGTTTACCACTACATCCCAGGATGCCAGTCTCCTATAACATTTCATCTGACTTAATTTTGGCTGGAGTCTGGAAAAGTAAGAAAGAATTCCAAAAATTAAGTGTGGAATTAATTTACAAGAAAGATCCTGGTGCTCACTTATGGAGACTCTGAAATCTAATCCTGTTCCCTTGTGGCTTCCTCCCCTCAGTGTTTTTAACTTTGCAGCTTTCCATGTTTGTTTTTCATTTGTCTCCTTGATCCTTTAGTCTTTCCTTTCCTTTAGGCTAGAATAAAGTTCTAATATTAAACAAGTGACACACTTTGCCTATTGATAGCTGTTGCCCAATAAACTGTTGCCCTCAGAAGCCAATTAGTGAAATATGTTTCTTGTAATAGCCAGTAATTTGTTTAATTTTCATGCATTCTTGCCTGATAGCCAGCCAAAGGGATGCACATGCATAGTTCCTGCCTCTGGGATACAGAAACAACCCAGTTTAACTGTGTGGTGCAGAGTGCTCCCTGCTCAAGCACCTGGCAACAACAGTTTTACAGTATTAGCCATCTTTGGTATTTCACCACTTGTAGGCTACATCGGCAACATGAGGACAGACTAATGTATTTCTAAAGCAGGGAGCCTCATGGCCATAGCTGCATGTGCCCTGCCAGGGTTAACACAGCCCAAGGAGGGCTTGAACAAGCATTTCGTAGAAATCTGCACCTGGAGCTCTTCTCTTGCCCTGTTCCGGCTTCACCGGTGCACTCCTTTGCCAAGACCCAGGAGCAGGATGTTTGGGTGCAATTCATCAGGTTGGTGCTTGGGCATACCTCCCCTCATGGCAGCCAAGTGTGGGAGGGAAAGGTTTGCCTTCAGACAACACTCCATTGGCTATTTCAGTAGTTTATGCAATCCAAAATGGCCCTAATACAAGAAAATAAGGACATTTACTCTAATATATGAAAGACGTCAGAGACACATCTCTGGTCCTGAGGACAAAAGTCATTAGAAGGGTCATGTTCAGCTTCACTATGTTTTTTCCCCAAAACAGTGTGGCTGCAGCTGCCTTCTGAAAATAGTCTCTGGCCTGTGATAACCTTCAGGCAGGAGCAGGAGAGTTCTCATTTTCCCAGACTGAAACTCTGTTGAATGTTTTAATATGTGCAGCGGTGGTGCAGTCAAAGCTTCCCTTTCCACAATACTTCAAGCTCTGAAGTGGTGGGCATTTGAATTCATGTTCACTAACTTGAACATCCACTAACTTGAATGGGCTGGAGAAATGAACAAAATCTACAGGTATTGCACAGGAGAAAGATGTAGATGTCAACCTGATGGGAATATCACATGCACATGGTGAAACCTGAAAGGAGAGTGACATTTCTGTGCAGCCCAGAGCTGCACACACAAATGTCAAGGAAGGGAAGGTTTGTTAGCTCGGCATTTCATTTCCACTGCTTATCTGGCCCAAAGAGGTTAACAGCAGCTTGTAATAGGGCAAACTCCTATCTGTTTATATGACTTTTTAAACTGAAGATTACACAAAGGCCAGATCCAAATTTTCCTGAGGTCTGGGACAGTTAAGTAAGAGACTCAAATTTAGACTCTCTTTCTGTGCCAGCCAAGAACTGAAGACTGCAGAATGCTTTTGCAGCGTGGGAGATCAGCTTTTGAAAGCCCAATTTATATAAAAATAAAATTTTAAAATAATAATAATAATAAAATAAATCTCTGTACATTATTTCATCCTTGGAAAGTTTCGTCCTTGAGGTACTTTTAAGTGATACTGAAAGCTACTCCAGATTAACTTGGATTTAAGCAGATTAAACAGACAGTGTGGAAAGGACCATGCTGAGCCAGATCCTATGCTGGGTTAAATTGGCATGATGCTCTCAAAGACAAAGGAGTGACAATTAATACCAGCTGAGTATCTGGCCTACTGCATTTAAAGACCATGTCAGAGACCACCTACTTTCTGACACAGCTTATAAAAATGGTTGAAGACATTTAGAGCCTGCTATGCTAGCTGGAAATTCCCAATCTTGTTTCTGAGCTAATTAAGGCCCCCAAATGTAGATGGTGAGTCTTGCACCCAGTTGTGATATTCAGTGCTTTTACTGTAAACACTCTTGAAATGGTGACAATTATTATTGTTTGTTTCTTAACAATTGGTAGTATATATAAGTAAATATTCCTACACAAATAAACAGGATCATGTACTAGTACAAGGACTTGGAGGATTGTCCATGTAACTTACTGTTCCAAATCATTCAGGGTTCAGTTAAAAACCAGATTTATTAAGGAGCAAATGCGGTAATACAATTTTTTTCTAAGTTACTGTAATCACTCTTAAAGCACATCACACCACATGATAAGATCCTTTGATAGCAAATATTGATAGCACATCCATGTGCCCTTTGTTGCAGTTTTGCATTACTCTCCAAACGTATTTCCCCACAGTCTGTAGGAGCAGTGGAGTTACAATATTGGCTCTCATTCTACATTCTTACCAGTCAAGATCATTCACTGATTCTTGGATGTCAGGATCAATGGTGGTGGCCATATGGCTTTGGAATGATTTGTTGTCTTTTCCATAATGCCATTGTGGCTTTGTGTTTCCCCAACAGTGATTAATAGGCACAGACATGCGTTATGCACATGTTGATAGGTTTAGATGAACTTTGAATTTTTATGTCTTTCTTGTCTCTTTTTTTTGTTTTTTTTTTCTCCTTTTTCTTTTCAAGGGGCAGGGATAGGAGGAGCGATTCTGCATTAAGCAAGTGAGAAGGGTTTTTTTTTTATGAATATTGATCTCTTGGGGACATGATATGTTTTGATCAGCAAGGCTAGAAGACAGACAGAATCCGTCTAGATGCCCAGGAGTAATTATGACAGGAGGATTATCTAAGGACCACTCACAACAGACACCCCTATGCTGGGCAGTCTTCTACTGCCCCTCACTTCTAACCTTGGAAAAAGGAAGTACAACACAGTGCTAACTCCATGCTCCCTTCCCCACTAGCTCCAGAAACCAAGAGGTATGATGCAGAGCAGGTTTACTTTACCTATCATGGTGAAAATCTCTGCTTGGAGGCACACCATTTCCAAACCTTCTTACTGGATGGCACAGACAGAAGGGATAGAAGGACTTCATCAGATGTCCTGAAACTCTCCCATGGAAGGCATGCAGTGAGCACCAGGGGCTGGTATTCATTTTTTGGATACCCAGAGCATACCATGAGTGTACTAACAAGACAAGGCCTGTTCATTAGGTTTTCTCCCCACCCCCCCCCCCCCCCCATGTATGGTACTTACACAATACATTGAGTAATGGGGGAATGCAGGGCATACAAAAAATTATCACAGGAGTGAGTCTGAAGTGTAGCCTGCATATTGCTTTTACAGACTCTGAAAAGGTCTTTAACAAGATGCTGAACAATTCTTCCAAAGCAATTCACAACTGTATGGCCTGGATTCCATTCCCATCCTGTGCCATGTTTCATTCTCCTTCCTACCTTCTGGAATGATCATAATAGATGGACTCCACAAAAACAAGCAAGCAAACAAACAAACAAACAAAAAAACAATGTTTGTGTTTTGGAGGAAAATCCATCAAGGGATACCAGATTAATAAAAATTACATCTGCCTTGAGAAATATTGGTGGTGCAGGTGATGGGTGGCTGGCAGACAAAAAGAAGTATCACATGTGTTTTCTTAGCTCATTAGTTCTTCCCCTCTGGTCTTCTCACACTATCAGAGGTAGGATACTGGCCTAGATAGGCCTTTCATTTCACCCACTACAGCTGTTCTCATGTTTGTAAGCTATGGGACTTCAAGCATTTCAAAAATCCAAAATGAAATGGCTCGTTGCCCAAGTGCCATGTGGGGTTTGTTTTCATCTTCAAAAAAAAAAAAAAAAAAAAAAAAAAAAAAAAAAAAGGTAAAATCCAAGATGTTCTCAAGAACTAGCAAAAAAATTGTAAGAAAGCAGCTTCTAGACTGCATCAAATTCAAAGGACTAGTGGTGGTTTGATTGTTTTCAGTGTCACTGTTTGAAGTGTTACATACAAGTAACTGTTTTAACACTTTCCAGGTACTTTCATAACGAAATTTATGTTGCAGCAGATTGGACAGAAGGTTGGACATCCTCTGAGGCATTAATGGTATGTGTGTTTACTAAATCTCTCTCTTCTTTTTGGTCTTCCATCATAATATGCATACTGCAATAAACACTGGAGGCTCCTTGGAAATTGACTGGCAGCTGTTTGCGTGGCTTGGAAAGGGTTTGTCTTTCAGCCCTAAAAAAAGTATAGTTGTCTACTGGAACTATAGAAATATTCTGTTCCAGGTTGGAAATTTTCAGACTTCTCACAGGTTTCAGGAAACTCCAGAAGTGTCAGTAGAGACCTACATGTACTTTTTTATTAGATTTGAGGTTTTTGGGCTGACACCACACAAGCATTTCTAATTAGAAAAGCTAAGGTGCTGTGTATTGACAAATATCCTGACAGGAGTAAAAAGCACAACTGTAACATTGCAACTGCCCCAGACAAGGTAAAAATTTGGACTTTTTGTGACGTTATTGAATGCAGATGGTCCATTTGGCTCAACAGCACGACTATTATAATATTCAACTCATCTCCCTCTACACACTCAAATCCCAGTGGTAGAATACTATAGTAGTCAAGAAAATATATATATCTAGGCTGTAAAACAACCTCTGGTTGCTGCACAGCCTATACAGATGCCCTTTCTCTAAGCAAGGGGTATTCAACATGTTGGATCGGAGCAGGGTATTGGAATTTACCATAGCTTAAAGGAAGGCCCAGATACTATCCTGTTATGCCAAGGGTGAAATTTGCTTTGAGGTATGAGTACATAGGTGACAGATACACAGCAAGGGGAAAGAGAAACCTATAGACCATAGGATAACACTAAGACATTTTTGCCTAGGAAAAGTTTCCTTGACAAAATTTCAGCTAATAGCTCAGAAAATGTCTGTTTTAACCACTTTAGCAGCACAGGGTGCACTACTTTTCCTCTACTAGTTATAAGTTCTAGTAAACACAGATACATTTAGTAAGTAATGTATTATAAGAGCACATCCTAAAGACCAATAAACCCACGCACTCTGTGATGGAGCCTGTGCAAAAGCTGCCGGATGGCACGCAATGTCAAGAAATGAAAAGTCAAAAGTGGAACTTTTTTACATTTAGCTAATATTTTTAAGAGACGGTAATGTTTTCATGTACATCATGCATTCTAGTAGCTTCACAACCTCACTTCTAGCCAGGAAAAATATAAATCTTTCATATTAAGTTGGAGTTTTCACAGCTTATAGAGAATACATTGAGGACAAAAAAGTCGTCTTGGAACAATAAAACAAGACTGCAACATGGAGACCAAACAGGCTAGCTCTGAGGAAATAGAGAAAAAAAAAAAAAAAAAAAAAAAAAAAAAAAATTGCAATATTTGGCACTTTCCCTGTGATATAAAGTGCATGTTATTCTCATTTAGCAGACGAGAGCTGACTTGAACAATAGAAATATTTGTTAATACATTCTGCTCCACAGTGACTGTAAAAGTATTTGCTGCATTTGCTTCTTAGATGCTGAAGCTCTCTCATTTCACACCTTTTCCCGGATTTAATCTCTGCAGTATTATTTATGTGGCAATATTAGATTCAATTTACAAATTACAGCCTGCTGCAAAACAGAGCTGTTCTTTTCCCTAGAGGTACCAGCAACAGTTACATTAATCTTCTTTTAAAAAATTATTCAGGAGCTTTCAACATGCTGCCAAGAGCTCCCTCCCAGATTCCTTTGTAGTCCTGTTTTTAATTGTAAGAATATCTGCAGAAAATATAACATGTAAGCCCCGGATCCCAGTGGAGCTCCGTGCTGGCAGAGGTCCTGCAGTGAGCACCAGATGGGTGGATTGGGTTCATTTTACCTCTTCCAGCTCAACCCTGTACGTAGATCCTGAGCCGGGAAAGTGGTTCTTCACTGGGTCAGGGGGTGCCCAGTGTTGCAGCGTGTTTGGCTGGGAAATTTCCAGTCTGGGGTAAATGCTGTTATATTTGCCCAGACACTCCTCCATCGCTGTTTGCCTCAGAGCCCTTTCTGGTCCTCCTGCCTCTGCTCCAGCTGTGATAGGAACTCCGTGTCCTAAAAACAGCCAACAAATCCCTGGCTTTCCTAAATGCTCCCAGGGGGTTCAACACAGCCTGGTGAGGACCAAGAGCTCAGAAAGAGCCAGCAGTGAGAGGATTATCTCTCCTGGTTGGAGCTAAGAAGGCCTGTTTGGGTGAGAACTCATCATCTCCAAGCACAAAAGATCAGATGAGATGAAGTGATGGTCTCTTCAGCTCTGCGTTTCTAAGACAATGGCATTCCTGTGCATTTCTCAACAGTCAACCAATGACAATAAGCATGACGCACTCGCCCTTTAAGGCTGCTAGAAGAAAGTTCTGATAATTCTGAGACTTCACGACAATAAACACCAACCTCTGGAAAATATAGACAGCCTTGAGTCGTGGGCCAGGTAGTGTGATCAAGCATGAAAGTATTTGGCCAGCTTACATGGATATAAAAAAAAAAATAAAATTATTTTTTAATGTTTGCTACAAGAGCCTTTCAGTTGGCATTGGCTCTTGGCATCGTAAGACAGTTCTGTCCAAAATCTCCTCTAGTAGATTCCCATGGAAGGAGCTCCAAGGTGTTTGACTGTATTTGCCCAAACCTGGTTCAAATGTAGTTCTGCCTCCTCAGTCTTCCCTGCCCATATTGAGCTTGTTTGGCACCTCAGGCCATACTAAAAGCTGCTTTTCCCCACACATTTTGCACAGGGAAAAAGCAGGGTAAAACCCATGTACGATGAGAAATGTCTTGTATAAATATACATGAGGAACGAAAGGAACTTCTGTGAGTCCATTACTAAATGTTAATGTTTAAACTGCTAGTAATGAGACGTTATGAGACAGATGCATTCAATAAGTATTTCTGTTCTGGTGGATCAAAGCTGAAGGAAGTATGAGTATCATATGATGCTGATGAAATGTTTTCTGGTCTTACAGTAAATTGGGTGAATGCAAGGTAACACAGATCTGAGTCATCAAGGTTGGATAAAATGACTTCTTAAGGCAGTAGCTAAGGAATTTGTTCTTTCTCTAGGCAGGTATCAAATGCTGTGCTAGCACTCAAAAAGATGAGACGGATGACCCAAACAATAGTAAGCTGATTAGCCTGGCTTTTATCTTAGGAAGGTGTACAGGAAAGAACTGACACTGAAGGCAAAAGTAAAATCTGTGCCAATTAACATGGCATCAGGGAAATTGGAGCTTGTCAAATCAACCTGTTAACACTAGTAGGAAAAAAAAAAAAAAATCAAAAAATTATATTTTTAAACACAACTACCAGTTTTCAACATAGATATTTTATGGACAATTATCAGTGGATGGAGACTTTCTGGAAAGGAAAGCACTCATTTCTCCTTTCCACACAACACAATCCATATTTAAATCATAAATATCATATAAATATCATATAAACAAATGAAAACATTCGGATTTCATTTTTCAGATGATACAGACTGCGCAGCAATAAAGATGACAGCACTCTGATGTGTGAAGGTGATCTGGCTCATTTCATAGCGTGGGTTCAACCAAATTCAGTCAAAACCAAGTTCATACTTAGAAGTAAATGTGTATAAACTGTATTTACGGGACGGGGCACTGCATCAAGGAAAGCATGGAAAGGACTATAGTGCTTGTCACTGTGACTGGCCATGAACTCATAATATAATTTTCTGGTTCCAAAGAATGAAGTTGTTATTGAAAGTACAGAGGTGGGGGCAGGGAATATGAATATTCTGTCTGGATAAGGCAGAAGAGACCATTTTGCAGAGGCCAGTGGGGTGGATAGAGGAGCCAAGGGAGGAATAGTTAAAGGATCAGGACCTTTATATAAGACACATTTATTCCATGATTGTTTCATGATGGATTACCCCAGAAAATAGCTTCCAAAATCATTTCCATGAAGCAGCAGAAGATCATGCAACTCCTCTGCTGGACCCTCCCTCAAGTCATGTTTTCTGGATTAGGTTCCAGGGGAAAACAGTAGGGACTGCAGCTTTCTGAGGCAAGTTTGATGTTGGATACCTGCCTATGTGCTGTGACGCACTGCCTTGGCTAATAAGTTGTGACCTGTGTGGTTATACTGGTCAAATGCATTCTCAGCCAGAACAATTCCCAGCAAATCAGCGGGCTCTTTTCACAGTGCCCATCTGACAAGCACTGGGTAGCACACAGATGGTTTAGATATAAAAAAGAATGCTGCATCAATGCTGTATGTGTGAAATGTTTCAATTATTCCTAAAATATTTTTAACTTGTTCCAGATTTATCAGGCAAAATGTTTAGGAAGTAATTGCAGTTTATTCTGTTTTTCATTTTAGTATAGAATATTATAATAAACACATGTTCAAAATACATTTTAGGTATCACCAAATATTTATAAAATGTATATACGTGGAAATCCCAAGGTCATTACAGTAGCTTTATTTTGCCAGTTTGCTTACAAGGAGATCAGTCATTAAAACCTATGGGTTTTTTTGTTTTGTTTTGTTTTGTTTTGTTTTGTTCTGTTTTGTTTTCTGTCTGCACTGTGAATCCTTCTGCACCTGCAGTGGATAGCCTATTGGGTTTACATATACAAACATGATTAGACTTCATTTGATTGCAGAGGCTGAATTTAATTCCCCTTCATATTATTCCTTGAATAATAAAAAACTTCTAGTAGTATTGTGGTATTTCCAAATATATACGTCTTGTATTTTGCATCTGATCATTTTACTGGCATTTCCCCACCATAATTAGAAGATGAATTAAATAAATTACTATCCCAATGCTAGTTGGAAAATCAGATGGAAGATAGTATCATAATTCTTGAAGCACACGTTGGCTTACGCACTGAGAATTAATTGGTCTATTGCGTATGTCACCACCTGCCTTGAGAAATACCAAGAAGGCTTAGAGACACTGCCTCCCAGGGAACCTTTTTCCACTTGTTTTAACATAAAAACTGGCTGTTTTCTTTTGATCTCCTCGCTGTCCCTAGAGATTTCAGAGGGGGAAAAAAAAAAAAAAAAAAGCCACACGTTTTCCTAGCCTGAAGACTGGGAAATATTGCCCTCTGCAATTCCCCTATTACTGTAAGTGAACTCATTCTGTTTTTGTTTATAATTATATCCAAAGTTTTAGCCAAGCAAATCTTGACATAGAAAAGTCTTGCATCAACCAAAGCAAAGCCTGGGTTCTGAGCATTTCGGCCAAGAGCAACATGTCTGCTCCCTTACTTGCCTCAGCTGTTAGGGACAAGCTTGTTCTCCAGTTTGGCTCGGAGAATTGTGTTGCAATGAGAAGAGGGATGTGAGGTGTTCTGAGAGCAGAGGTCTTTGCTGCTGAAGACCCCCTCCTACAATGGGATTGGCAAAGGAGCAGCCATTGCCATCTGCATAAATGCAAACATATTGACTGAACCTCAAAACCCAGGTTCCCTCAAAACATTATCACAAACATGCACAGGTGCACACTGTCCTTTTTTCCGTTAAAAACATAAGGTTATGCTGTTTCAACAGGCAATACAGTGCACAAGGAAACATTTTGAAAGATCAGAGCTTTGGAGATTGTCATCCTTGCTGTTTTTCCCTCTCTTTAAATATATATATATATATATATATATATATATAAAAAATTTATCTCTGTTGCGGATTAAACCCAATCCCAAACAAAATCATTGCTGTTATTGCCTGTTTTCTGCTGCTGTCTAAGGAAAGACATTTCTAAAAGAAAAGCTATTTCCTCAATTATCATTTTCAGTAAAAACATACTATATTACAGATGCTGGTTTGCAGTATTCTTTTTATCTCATCTGTGGATTTATTTTATGTGTTTACTTCACTGGGAGATCCTTATTGCTGACCATTCTTCACCCTTTCCTCTTACTTTAGTGATGTGACCCTTCTGAAGGATCACCATCTACTATTGACTGGGAAGTGAGGAGGTTTGGGGACAGCAAATGACTTGTGACACTGCAAGAACGTTATACCTGCAATCAAAAATAGAAATAACATGGGAGATCCCATTTGTTTTGAACAACTCCAGGACAACAATGCAAGAGACCGTTAAAAAGCCTGTCGGAAGGAGTGGGATCAGTGAAACAAGGCAGCAGTTTGGTTTATTTATTGGTGTTACTAATTACAAATTCCAGTCTATGAAGCCAGCAGGTGTGGTGCATATTGAGAATATCTATGTAAAAGGTAACGACAAATTAATGCAAAGAAGTTGGTTGTAGTCAGATTTTTCCACTCATTTTGTGTAGTAATTTACTAGAGAGAATAAAGGGCATACACAGGTTATATATATCTGTATCACAAAGCAGTGAAATTGAGATACAGAAAATAGTGATCCATACATTAATCAGGAACTTATTGCCACATAAACTTAAACAATAAATATTTCTGACTTTTAAAATTGTCTACAGATACACAGACTGAGACAAAGTATAGCAGGGGCACAGATTAAAATTCATTTTAAATAAATCTCAGGCCTAAAATAAGAAAATCAGGAACTCCACTGGCATGAAAAATTGCTGCAGTTTGAAAAATGCAGATCCATACTATGTGGAAATAAAAGCTGGATCAAGGGCCCAGATGCCAGTTTGCACTCAGGAATCCTGGCTCCAGTCCAGCCTTGGAGATGCCACTGGGAATGGGGTTCACCTCACCCAACTGCAACAGCCAAAAACCCAGGCAGCTTAGCTGGGTCTGAGTGTCCTCTGCAGTGAGGTGGAAAGGGGGTGACTCGTGCTAAGATTGGACTCCTCACTTTCAGACGGTGTAAATTAGCATGGTGAATATGCACATATTCATATACATGTGCTGGACCCACTGCTATGCTTTACAACTGCAAGCAAAGTTTCCCTTCAATGTTGTCTGTCAGAGGGCTAACAATGCACACCATGTCAGTCACATTTCTGGGGGGGGAATGTATTGACAGTTGTGATGCCCTCAGGATGGAGTTACCCTGATGTGTCACTGAGACACCTGAGCTGGCTCCAGAGCCAGAATAGCCCCAGTGGAGTGGCCCTGTGGGCAGGCCAAGTCATTCACCTGAGTGCCATGGGACCTCAGGAACACAGGCTGCAGGGCCGTGTCTCACAGCTGTGCTGATATGATCTGAGCCGGTGCTGGTACCTCTAAACCAGCTGGAGAGATGGAAACACCAACAGCTCTCAGGGCTAATCCAGCTGCCTCGTGTCTCTGAGCCATCCTGAATGCAAGTGGCCCGATGCTGCACCACACACAGTTTGGTGGCACTGGTCCTGCTGCTTCCTGAGGTCCAGGGTGACCTCAGTATGTCAGCACTTCTACTGTGGCAGGGAACAAAACCCAGGTTAACTTTCCTCCTGCCTCTTTGGCAGTGACAAGGCACAAAGACACAAAACCAGGGTGTAAGTAACAGTCAGTTTCTGCTTCCTAAGCACGTAAAATGTGGTGACAGCCCAGCTGGAAGGGGGAAGCCTGCCTGGCCTGGTGCGTAGTTCAGAGTGCCATGAGGGGAAAAGGACAGGAGTTTGTATCAGCCCAGCCTGCTCCCAGTGCAGAGGGCCCACCTGATGCCCGCTGCAGCACTTCTCTGCCCATGTGCAGGGTTTGTAAACAGGCAGTGGCTTTCTTGTCCCCAAATCAAGGGTGCATTTAAACAGCTCTGACAATAGAGACAATTTATGTGTGTTAGCATTAGTCATGTGTTTTCTAATTGTAGAATTGGGCACTTAATACAGCCATTAATGTAACATTTCTAAACACCCATAAGTTTACTAATTGCACCCTGCTGAGACTCACATTAACACTTAGTAAATGAACTATTTACAAAACGGCATGGCAAGAGTTACACCTCCAAGTAATATTCTATAGAGCTGTATACAAATTGTAACCACATTTTCATAAATGATAAAATGTTTTATCCTCTTTTGAAAAATAAATGCCATAAAAGCCAAATGCAGTTCACAATAACAAAGGAAAGGAAAGATATAGCTGGGCAGGGTTTTAAAGGTTTTGATTTCACATTATCAGGTTGGATGTTATATAGGAACTGGGCACCTAAATACCTTTGTGGGTCTGGCAAGAAGATCTCAGCCACAAAATATGGACAGGGAAATGGAAGAAAATTCAGAGTTGTTAATGTGTGATTCTACTTTAAGGACCAGCTAAGTAAAACTGGCACCACTAAAAAGTTAGTGAGATTCCTGAGCTTATTCCATGTGCCTGGCTTGCTTAAGTGATGAAAAGTCCTTTTTTGGGGGTTGCCTCTAACTACAACAGCATGAAAAGGATGTTCCAGGTCCAAAACATTTCACTCATGTGGTCCCTTTCTCTTGCATAGCTGTGACAGAGCTTCATGCCTTCTGCAAAGCCTTTATCCCTGCTAATGTAAACTAGTGAAAAAGAAGACTTCAGAAAAAAATAATCAACTGTTTTTAAAACAAAAGATTTTGGAAAAAAAAAAAAAAAAATGTTTTGCTGGGCAAACCACTTTAAAAGAACACCAGTGATGTAACTAAGAAAATATGGAGAGAAATGAAAAAGCTAGGAAAAATTAAGTGTTCCCTCTTTTCCACTCTGATATATTTCAAAGGGTTAAAAACCTCAACTCATGTAAGTAAAATACTCCAAAGTGTGGTTTTGATTAAAAAATGAATTTCCAAAGTAGAGGAAGAAATAGAAAGTTTCTTTGTGCATGTGTCCCTGCTCCAGGTTGCTGTTGTATGAAAGAGATTGGTTTTCTGCTCTAAAATTCAATTGTCTCAGCAAAACTCTGGCTAAATCCTAGTTCCACTTTGAGAGAAATCTGGTCAAAGATTAATTATTTGTGTGGAACAGACTTCTCACATGATGGGAAGGCTGCTTTGTCATATATGTTCTTCTGTGTCCTCCCATCAAGAGAAGGACCTTCTGGACTTCAGGTGCCCCCTAGACTACAGGTTAGAACTGTTGCATCAGTCTTGCAGTAAAATATGTTCATTAAAGCGAGCAATGTTATATACAGAACCTCTTATCAAAATAGTATCAAATACTAGGGAAAAAAAAAAAAAAAAAAAAAAGAGAGAGAGGCGAGGCAAGGCGAGGCAAGGAGAAGGAAAGGTAAAACAGGAATCAGAAAAAAATTAAAAGATCTCATCCTGAAAAGCGTTTCTTTGTCTAGAAAAGAGTGCATATTCTCTTTGCAACAATTAACTGCCCAATCAGGAGCTCTGATAGCCTGGAAGGGTGGGCCAAGCCCTTTCTTGGATGAAGCAGCTCACATACTTTGGAAAATGCCTACATTAGAAAATGAAAACAACCCCTAGAACTCTCTAGTTCCTAAAGCTACTTTACTCCTAGTTTAATTTTTTCCCACGACAGTCCCTAGAAGCACATCTCAAATTTGGTCTTTTTCTATTAACAAACAGCAGTGATCTCTGAGTAGAAGTGCTTACTCAGAAACCTGTGTGGACAACCTCTATAAGCTTTGGATCATGATCTTTAAGTCTGAGCTCAGGACAATTCTTCAATCATTCCACCTCAAAATTGTAGACTATATGGCAGGTAAAAAAAGGAATAACCTCACCTTCTTGCTAACCTTCCCTTTTGTCCAGATGGATTATTTCAATTGCACTGCCCACGGCTTTTAAAAGGATTGTTCTCCTTGAAGCTGGCAGAGTAGGAGGTGAACATACCACCGTGAAATGCCTTCACATATCATCTCCACAACATCTCTGCTGGAGGGAGTTACTGCAGCTGTTTCTTTGGGGACTTGGAGAGGGAACTTGCATCTTGGAGCTGCACAAGTGGGAAACAATTCCCAGGCCAGCCCTGCCGTTACGCTGTGGGTGATCGCCAATCAATTCCAGGTGCAGCTCACCAAGTACAGCATGTCCCAAATTTCTCATGGCTGAGCTGATGCCGTTCTGAGACTTTCCACCATTTGAACAAAGCTAGAAGTTAGTTGTTCTGCAAAGAGCTGTGCTTACACATGGGAACAGTCATTTTGTCACCAGTCTCAATATGCTTCAGCATCTGACCTACCCTCTTATTTATGATTCTTCCCATCTTTCATTCTGATTTTATATCCTCATCCCCCTGGGAATCTTTTGCAAAGTATTTTATAGGCAGAGAGGTTCTGCAGAGTGGTGCCAATGCATAAGGCAACATCCAGCGTCAGCAACATACCCCGTGGTTTAACAAAAGAGTTCCACCACCAGCCCTGCAAAAGCAACTTCTACAGGGGGACGGCTCTCTGGCCAGCGACCCCCCTGTCCTACCTGCTCACATCACTTGAATAAGTTAGGCACCCACAGTGCAATCCAAATTGGGCTCCTTCCTGTCTATATTGACAGTACTGGGAGCCCTGACAGCTCAGTAGTTCTTTATGAGGGCTTTAATGTTAGATATTGAGAAACAGCAGGATATGCTGCTCCTTACAGGCCAGCCAAGGCAGCACTCCTGCTTGGCAGGCTGTGCTTTTCTTAAAAAAATGGTTGGATGCAGAGACCTCAAATACAAAAGAGACATTGACATTCTGGAGAGAGTCCAATGGAGGGCCACCTAGATGATCAGGGGACTGGGGCACCTCTTCTGTGGGAAAACTGAAGGAGCTGGGACTGCTCAGCTTGGAGAAGCGGAGATTCATGGGGGAATCTCACCAATGTCTATAAATACTTGAAGGGAGGGTGCAAAGACGATGGAGCCAGGCTCTTTTCAGTGGTGCCCAGTGACAGGACAAGAGGCACAAGCTGGTACACAGGAGGTTCCCTCTGACCATCAGGAAGCAATTCTGTGCTGTGCTGGTGCTGGAGCACTGGAGGAAGTTGCCCAGAGAGACTGTGGAGTCTCCATCCTTGGAGACCTTCAAAAGCCACCTGAACGCAGTCTTGAGCAACCGGCACTGGGTGGCCCTGCTTGAGTGGGGAGCTGGACCAGATGACCTCCAGAGGTCCCTAACAGCCTCCAGCCTTCTGGGATTTTGTGAATTTTCCAGCCCTGTTTAATTGTTCTCATCACTGGTTAGGACTGAGCTGTCTTGTCCGGTCCCAGGCTCCTGTGCCAGTACAACAAACTAAACACAGCCTCAAGGACTGGCATGGGATTGACCAGCCTGAACAGTTGCTCACATGCTTCCCATGAGGCTTTGGCTAGTGCCAGCCCACCTTCTCCCTGGTAGGACCAAGTTCTTCTTGCAGAACAGCCAGGGCCAGAAGCTGCTTCTGGTACACAACAGGAACAAAAGTGCCTCTTCAGGGAAAGACAAGAGTGCATGAACATGGATTTGAGCTGTGAAGGGCACCTGCTCTTAAAGCAAATAAAGTCCATATACTGGCCCATATGTTAGTATAATTTGTGGGCGCATGGCAGCAGATGAAGGATGATCCTTCTTTGAAACATACCAAGGTGCAGGACCTCGCAGGTCAACCTATGGTGCTTTCAGCCAGGCTCAGTGTTTTTTTAAAGAAGCTGTTGCCACAGCTCCCATGCTGACTGCAAAAATAGTTTCTGACAACTTGACAAGGATTACAACAATCAGGAAAAAAAAAAAAAAAAAAAAAAAAAAAATGAAGGAAGGAGGATATGAGTGCACAGAAAGAAGCGCAGCTTTTCCTGCATTGTGACAATTCCTTAACCTTGAGAAACAGTGATTACAATTCAGTGTTTGCAATTTTCACAGGGCTTTAGTCTAATTTATCTAAAGATCTGTTGTGGTTTTGTGGGAAATGTTTATTAAAGCTGATATAAAGGTAATGCCAGGATTTAATCCTCAGGGCTTTAGCAAATAAGCACTATCTTTTAGTAGGAAGTGGGTGGCATGTTGGTTGTCAGCTCTAATTTCTCCTCCAGTCTATAAACCTTATCCATACTTTTTCTATTACCCTGTACTTTTATAAGAACACAGTGTCTGCTTTTCACATAGGATAAAACCAGAAGGTAGAATCTTCAACAGAGATTCCCCATGTTTCAGAAGAGCATCTGGGAAAGCATCAAAGCTGAGGACAAAGTTAACATTTGAAAAGACTCTCTCAGAACACCCATTGCTCCTGTGGTTTGTGCATTATGCTGTTTTCCAAGAGATCTGGATTTGATGTCTTGTCCTTTGCTTTCTGGGGTGAGGAAAATTCTGAGCCCTTTGAGAGTGGGGAGGGGTATTAAATAAGGAAAGAAAGGACCTACGGCAAAGATCAAAACACCAAAACAATACACAGAAAAAACAAGAGGGCTGAGAAGACTCAACTCTACGGTACCTAACAACAATTTTTAAAGGCATGAGTTTGTCCAATGTGTTGTTTATTCATCCAATTTATTATAATGATGAACAGCTTTAAAATTGGAGCAGAATACTAATTCATACTTTATGTATAGAATAAATGATAGGCAGCTGTGAGACAGGGAGCCGCTGGAGGGGGGGGTCTCTGGCAACACAGACTGTACAAGCAAAGAAACATAACTTGGTGTCTCTCTTAGCAATGAGAAAATATAGTTTGCAAATTAAGTAGTCCTTCCTACTACTTAATGAAAGCTGGGTGCATGTGACTGCTATTGTCATGCCATGATCAATGGGATGTGAATTTGGCCTTTACTTACACTGAGCTGGAGGAGTTCTTCAGTGTTATTTGAATACTTTGAGTACGGGAATAGGAGAGGACTAAAGCTTCTCACCAGCCCTCAATCAGGCAACAGGCAGGCAAATTGCTTCAGAGGCATCTTAAGAAGCAGGAAAAATGAAGGCTATTCATTTCACCACACTGTTGAAATTAAATAGTGAAACAGATCTAGTGACCCTTAGAGGGCCAGCAAAGGGCAGTGTGGTAAATGTTTGCTTATTTTTGCCCAAGAATGGAAAGTAAGCCCATATAAGTGGTTCCACAACTTTGTGCATGAGCTACATGGAGGACAGAGGCACGATTTGGCAACAGCATGGTCTTGAAAACTGCGTGCATTGCAGTTCCACAGAGGTGAGGTACAGAGAAGGTCTGACATGGGCTACAGCAACCAGCAACTCATGCCTGCTGCTGGAGATCTGTGCTAATATTGGAGGCATTGAAAGAAATGCAGAAAAACTGAGACCTTGATTTCCATATCACAAAGCCTACATCATATTTGCAGATGACACCAAGTTAGGTGAGTGTGTCGACCTGCTCGAGGGTAGGAAGGCTCTGCAAGATGATCTGGATAGGCTGGACCGATGGGCCGAGGCCAACGGTATGAAGATCAACAAGGCCAAGTGCCTGGTTCTGCACCTGGGGCACAACAACCCCAAGCAGAGCTACAGGCTGGGAGATGTGTGGTTAGAAAGGTGCCTGTCAGAGAAGGACCTGGCAGTATTGGTTGACAGTCAGCTGAATATGAGCCAGCAGTGTGCTCAGGCGGCCAAGAAGGCCAACAGCATCCTGGCTTGCATAAGAAACAGCGTGGCCAGCAGGTCCAGGGAAGTGATTGTCCCCCTGTACTCTGCTCTCGTGAGGCCGCACCTCGAGTACTGTGTTCAGTTTTGGCCCCCTCGCTACAAGAAGGACATGGAGGTGCTTGAGTGAGTCCAAAGAAGGGTAACGAAGCTGGTGAGGGGTCTGGAGAACAAGTCTTACGAGGAGCGGCTGAGGGAGCTGGGACTATTTCGCCTGGAGAAGAGGAGGCTCAGGGGCGACCTTATTGCACTCTACAGGTACCTGAAAGGAGGCTGTAGCGAGGTGAGGGTTGGTCTATTCTCCCACGTGCCTGGTGACAGGACGAGGGGGAATGGGCTAAAGTTGTGCCAGGGGAGGTTTAGGTTGGGTATTAGGAAAAACGTCTTCACTGAAAGGGTTGTTAGTCACTGGAATAGGCTGCCCAGGGAAGTGGTTGAGTCACCATCCCTGGAGGTTTTTAAAAGACGTCCATCTAAAGATGTAGAGCTTAGGGATATGGTTTAGTAGAAGATTTGTTAGCGTTAGGTCAGAGGTTGGACTCGGTGATCTTGGAGGTCTCTTCCAACCTAGACTGCTCTGTGATTCTGTGATATGCCCCCCGCCCTAAAAAAAAAAAAAAAGATACTAAACCCATGCTTTCCAGTAAAATACAAACCCACATGAATCTCACATGAATTCAGCCACTGGTGTAAAAATTCAGCTCACCCCACACTCAATAAAAGGTTGAGAGCTGCAGGTACAAATCACACAGGTGACTGCAGGTGCAGATTAGGAACAAGCGTGGGTTCAGAGTGTGGTTTTGAACCACATGTGTAAAAAGAGTGCTGTTTGCTGTATGCAATTTTGTCAGTGTGACTGAGGCAGGTGGATTGCTTGAATGAGAAAGGGACTGAATGTGGACCAGTATATAATAAACTCAGTGATGGGCTGGGCGAGGATTTTAAGTGAAAAAAATAATAATAAAATGTGTTCTAAATTTTAGAAGAAGTCCTCATTCTAAAAATCATTCGGGAAACCCTGCCAGACAGCAAAATAACCATAGACTCCCTGGCTCTTTTTTTTGCAAGAGATATTAAAATAGCTTGGTAGTTATTTCTGGATCTAACAGTAAGTCAAGACAAATGGCCAGTGCCAGTCAAACCTTGATCTTGCCTACAAACAAACCCTAACCATTAACCCACTCCCAAGTATAGGCCAGGGATGACTGCCAGACTACATCTAACAACAGAAGATGGACCCTGGTAGAAACATCCCCAGAACTACCTCAGCAGTATTGTCTTGGTGCTGCAGCAGCTCAGACTCCTGGCTCCATTGTTGATTAAATCCTGATTCTAACCCCAAACCTAAACATAACTTGAAGCCTGACTCTATTGCCAGCTGTGATGTGATTTCAGGGTGATCAATGACCTCTGCCAGACACAAAACTGTTCTCAGATATATGGTCCACTTCATCTACGAGATTAAAACTGAATCAATATATCCTTGTAATACAGACAAAATGCTTAGCATTGAGTTTACAGTAAGAATTAGGATTAGAGATGGGGCCTAGGACAACATGAGGATGACTGATAGCTTCCTGAGAGGTTTCCTATCCCAGAATGGGATTAATGTGACAGGGGCACATACCTTTATATTGAAAAGCCTGACAGAGCCCACTCTGTCTCTTATCTGTAGCTCTACTATTTTGTATAACAGGTTTGGATTTGGGGTTAAAGTGGAAAGTATGAGTTATGACTAGATCTAATTGGGGTTGCTTAGGTTAACAACCATTGCTATATGAGTCTTTTATTTTGGGATTAATTAGGGATTATGGGATTAGGGATATTAGGGATGATGTCAGGGTGATGTATCAAGAAATCTCGATGACAAATGTTTATAGATTTGGGTAATCAAAATTTCAGAACAAGAGCTAGAACTGGGTTTGCAGGTTTACGGGGGCCAGGGAATGAGGGTGACCATGGAGCTGGCAGCACTCAGCCCCACAGACCCCACCACAACCACCAAGACCAGCAGAGTCGGCCAGGGTGGCAATGGGACCGGCCCAGGCCCTGCAGCCACCAGTCTTTTTGTAGCTGAAGGCATATGTCAGTTCTAGCTGTGATAGCTTCTTCTGGGAGAAAAGTAAAAATAAACAGAGAGAGGGAGGAAGGGAAAAGATAAAAGGAATACTTTGCGCAGAGCCAGCTGGGAAGAGCAGCACTGAGGTCCCAGACCACAGTCGTCCTCTGGGACTCTCTCCAGAGCAGCAGCTGGTGAGGATGAGGATGATTTTCATCATGCTTTTCCTCTTGTACCCTTTATTTTCCATTGGGACCTGCTCAAACTCCTCTTTGGTTGTTTCTGTTTATGATTGTATTAGCGCTGATCAGAGTGTGCTAATCAAGCACAAATTTTTCAACATTGGCAATAATAATTATTATTGCCTTACTTTTCTGTGCACTATGTTTGGTTTTCTCTAACATAAACTAACATTTACAAACCAAAAGGTAATGAAAAAGGGGGAGAGGAGGTCAATTCCCACAGCAGTGGGAGCTGCTTCCCATGAGGACCTGTCTTGACAACTCCGCCAGGATTCACAGGTGCGTGGCCATGAAAATAACAGCACAAGAACAATAGCATAAAAACAATTAAGGAAAAATACTGCCAAAGGGAGTCTGGAAAACACTGCCTGAATGACTTCAGGAAAAGATTTTGGAGCTGCAAATAGCAGGCCCTTAGCCTTATGAAGGCTAAGGCAATGGGGTACTTAAGGCAGCACACGTGTGAGACAACCACTGTTTTGTAGCAGGGTGACAAGTCCTGGACAATTCTTAGAATCTCTCTGAGGGATCCCAAGCCTTTACAAGAACAGCCTGTCAATAAGGGATATAAAAAATGGTCAGTGAAGGATCTGTGGATCTGTGATGGGTCAGAAACAGTTCATTCAGGTAGATCAAGGACTTTGTGAGTTGCACCTGCCTAGCTTAGATGTAGGTATTCCAGGTCCCAAACGGCTTCTTCAGTGCTTAGCCCTGAGCCTGGCAGGTGTCACTGCTCCTTGCCAAAAAAAAGGCTGCATCTCGGTGTCTTGTTGAGACTGGAATGGGTCAGTGAGTTAAGTCTAGGGATCTATGATGTTTTCTTTCCAGGTAGTTTAAACTCATACTTTTTTCTTTTTCTTTTTTTTTTTT
>CM021767.1:81829841-81864307 GCA_011076525.1 Nettapus auritus | reverse complement strand
AAAAAAAAAAAAAAAAAAAAAAAAAAAAAAAAAAAAAGACAAATCAACATTTTTCTGTTGGAACATCTTCCTTGTGCAGATCTGTGTTTGGGAATAATACCCCAGTGTGAAAGCTAGCAATGGGAGATACCTGAACAAAACAGGGAAAGGCATCTCTTTCCTAAAAGTTACCAGCAGATGCTAAGGTAAATACTTTTTTATTGAAGGGCGCTAAGCATGTTGTTATACCTTGGTCTAGACAGTCATGTTTAGCACGCTGTTCAGGTACTGCCTCAGATCTGCTCTGCAAGGCACAAAATCACATTAGCAAGGCCTGGAGCATAAAAGACTAAGCCCTGCTCAGAGTATGTGTATAAACAGTTCAAGACAAAAACAGTGCTATGCTGGTGCCACTATTTGGCCCCAGACTGTCCAGCTTCCGGATTACCCCCAATGCAGGTGGAGCAGATGCACAATGTTCTGCATTTGTCCACGTGGAGATCTCCCACCCTGAGGAGCTCAGACACGTTTTGCCAAGAGAAGCAAACATCTTTTCTCTTTGTATTGCACTTCCCTCTATCTGTCCTGTGATTTCCCCTTTCTCTGTTGTTGCTGACCTTTCTCAGATCCAAAGCTGCTGCTCCAGGCACAGTACTTGGAGTAATCATTGGTAATCACTGAGGAATTATAAGTCCTCCAGACAGCAGAATCAATTCTCTTTGGAGTTGTAGTCGTCATTGCCCCTAGAAAGGACTGAAACTTTTGCTTTGCAAAAAGTTAAACCTTTATCCTCAACAACCTCCTTTACGTTAAAGAGAGTGGGATGTGGTAAGAACAACCTTTGGGACACCCAGCATGCTGTAGACGCAGGGTCTGAAGTTAGGAAGGTGGAGGTAGCTATTTTTCATCATCTTCTGGTACGGTCTCCGCTGCCTCCCAGGCACAGCTTTTCCAGAACTGGATTAGTGATGAGGGATACCACCACCTCTTGGAGTTGTAATGGTTTTGCCCAGAAGGGCACGTGGGTCCAACATGCATAATAAATATGAGTATTTACAAAGACCTCTGCCATGATTTCCTTCTGGTGCTTTGCTCACTTGCTGGGGTAGTCCCAAGCAGTGTAAAAAGGCATTTAAGTGGGCAAAGGAGTAGAAGGGGGGATCTGGGGGCTTCAAAGTACTGTTCTCCTCCCTTCCAGTGGCTGGGCCCTAAGTTTTCTAGGGGGATACATTATGGGGGCTGCAGTCCCTGTGTCCTTGCCCTGTTCCTCTCCCTCCACTCTCCTCTACACTCCCAGGGCTGCATGGCTTTGGAAGAGAGGGATAGAAAGAAGCCAATGCAGGCAGAACAGCTGTGGGAGCAGCTGAGACAGACGCCAGAGTATTTTGCACAGTTTTCACCAGCCACACTCCATCTTTCACTGCTCTGTGCTCCAAAACCCATCTCCCTCCTGGCTCACATATCTTCATCTCAGCTTCATTCATATGGGACCCCACCTCCTGCTGCCTTCTCACTGCTCTCCTGCTTGGAAACAACCTCCCCTTTTCCTCCGTCTTCTCTTCTTCCTTCCCCACATGGGCTTGTTCCCCAAAGCCTGCCCTGACAGTTTTGGGCACGACCTCTCCATCCCTCATGGTATACACCCAGCCTGGCATGCAGGGGTCCCTTCTCAGGCCCCGCTGTAATAACAACAGCAGAACTGCATTGTGCTTCTGTCTTTACTTGCTTATACAGGAATATACAGTGCTGTTTTCCAAGGCTATAAAAATACATCTTAAAGGAAACAAGCACAAGCAAACAGGAGGAGTGGGTCCAGATCAGCTGATGTAAATAAGGGCTGCATTGAATTAAATAGCTCTGCGACTATTTACAGCAGGTGTAGGACCTGACCTATGTCCTCCTCCTAAAGCAAGGAGGTGCTGCAGCATCCCCTTTCTGTTGTGGTAGATGCTGGCCTGAGCTCTCCTTGTCATGCAGCAGAGAGGGATGCTGGCAGGGAGGAGGAATGGAAGGCACAGCTGTACTGCAGCTGCAGAGGGTGGTGTTTACAACCAGGGTTTTGTATGGTGCCCAGGAGGGAGGACAGGCTTATTCTCTTCTGCCTGTCCCCACTGCAGACTGGCTGCCTCCTGGGGATAATCCCCCATGGCTGGATCTGGGCAAGATTTGTAGTATTTACCAAACCATGCTGTGTCGAGGCTCCAAAAACTTCTTGTCAATGTAAGGTCAAATCCAACCCAAGGGTGAACTTCTAGGTGATGGAAAAAAAAAAAAAAAAAAAAAAAAAAAAAAAAGGAAGGTAAGTCATTTGGGAAAGGTCAAATGTTATGTTTTGACATTTTCTGTTTTGAGAACAACTGAATTTGTTTCAGTTTAACCTGAAGCAAGTGTTAAACTTTCCATTCAGCCACTGAAATGATAGACTTGTATCATGGTAAGGCTTTATGGATTACAGACCTGCTCCCTGGGGTGTACAGCAATGCTCATTTCATCTTTCCTGGATCAAATATTTGTAAGAATAAAAATTCCAATAGTGATCCTTCAGGAGAGACAGTTTCCCATTGAGGCTTCAGGATAATGTGAACTTCCATCTCTGGCAAGCTGCTGCACTGAGCACTCACAGAATCTAGGTATGCAAATAAAACAAATAGACTAGTTTTGTGGGACTAAATTCATGAAGTGGATAAAGCTGTTTTTGTGTTGCTTTTCCAAGACTTTTCAGGGGTAAAGGAAGTTTTCTCTGTGGGAGTGAAGTTTCATCAAAAATTGGAAGAGCCTATGGACAGGAAATGTTACCTTTACACTCAAACAGACTACCTCAGTTGTCTTGTCTGAGTTGACTACAGATTTCAGTATGTTCAAAGCACAGCATTTTTGCCTCTGTTATAATTTACAAAAATGAAAAAATATATATATTCAGTTTGAATTTTTAAAAGAGAATAGATTTCAAACAACGGGATCACTTGAGGTCATGTCATTTTTTTTTTTAATATTGATGAAATAAAATGCTCCAAGAACTTCAGTGATATATTTAAATATGCATTTGTCAGCTCTCCTCTGAAACAAACAAAGAAACAAACAAAAAAAAACCATAGATTTACATGGTTCTTTGTTTCATTCAAAATAAAATAAATAAAAAACTTCCAAACAGATGTAAAGTGCAAAACTATCTCATCCCAGCAGCCAGCTTCGTGATTTGGCTGTGGATGAGTGATGAAAGGAGGTCACATAAGGGATGGGTCTTTCAGCTCACATATCTAGTGGCTCTGCTCACATCCACCTTGGCTGTGGAAGAGAGTGGTCCAGAGCTGCCTGACACTCGTTTGCACCTGTGTGCTGGGGTTGTAGAGCGCCACCAGGTCTGCTTAGGGACAAAGCGACACCCAGCCAGGCTGGGAAATGGTGGGCTTTGGATCACAGAAGGTCTTTCATTCTGGATCCCAAATGGGAGATTAACGGTCTGGAAGCATTCACGGCTTCCCCTGTGGCCTGAATCTTAGCAGCTGTCCTGGGGGAGGAGGAGAATGGGTTAAATCCCTTTCAGCTTGCCTTGGGTTGGGGCTCACCAGGAATGGCTGGCCAGAGCACACTCACTGTGAGCACTGGGCTTTGGCTCCTCTTGCAAGAGCTCTGTGCTTCCAGAGCTGTGTGCATCTGCAATTGTGTAAAACCGCTTCTAAAGCGCCCCTTTCAAACGAGTTGAGGAGATACACCAGGGAGAAAGAAAAATGTGCTAAGATGTGATTGCTAAATAAGAAATCTGTGAGGCCGGTTTGGCATCACAGAGGCTTCTCCCTATGATTTGGCAGGGTTGCCTGCATGGTGCACAGGTGCAAATGGCTCCTTCAGGGACCAAATGCTGCAAAACTCAGCCTCTTCCAGAAAAAGGCAAGTGAGGAAATAAAACTGCTGGACCAAACCCTGCTCTCATTAACACCCCTGAATCCTACTGACTGAAAGCAAAATGTTCCCCAGTTTGAGCAAGAGAAAGATTTTTATCTCTTTTTCCTGGTTTAGCCAGCAAATGCTCAAGTCTTGTCTTTACTTTGTCAGTGGAGACACTGATTGCCCTGGAGTCATGAAGGAGAGATTTCCTCCACCACCTTTCCATTCAGTGCTTTCTATGGACCATTTAATAGATCCAAGCAGGGCTTATGAATTCCATATTCCCTCTGTAGGAGATGGCCCTGCTGCATCCCAGGTCCTCCCTGGAGATGGGGACAGTCAGTTTTCCATCACCATGTGTGTCACCAACCTCCAGCAGCTCTGGAGCTCCCTTGACTCCCACATGAACGTGCAACGGAGCATACATTGCAAATAACTCTCTCTGTTCATCTTTTTTTTTTTTTTTTTTTTGATGAACTACAATGTTCATCCAAATGATGATGGTCTACAGAAAGGGGCCATGAAGATACTAATAGGCCTTTTTATCAGTTATCAATGAAAAATTGAAGTGGAAATATGCTGGGACTAACCAAATGTTAAAAAAAAAAAAAAAAAAAAAAAAAAAAAAAAGTACTTTTTACAAAGCCTCACCCCTGCCAGTTCTTTGTTTTTCACTGGGAAGAACAGCAAAGCAATTTGGATAAACTAATGTTTATCTAAATGTTCAAAGTGTGCAGAGGTCTTTGATAGCGGAGCAACCCCTCTGCAGCTTGGCTTTCTGACATACACCCTGCTGGTCTCTACTTTATGTGCTGCAATCACCAGAACATTGTACTCAGGTACAGAAAAAGTAGATAAATACACACTTCAATTAAATTAACAACCTCTGCCAACGTACATTTAACAGTCTTTCCCTTCTCTGGTCTTAACGTTGAATACTGTGTCAGGACTTTACTTCTATATGCTTATTGAGCTAAAAATTTGGCAGTCTTCTTCAGTTTGTAGAGTAATTGCATAGAGTTGTGATAATTCTTTGCACAATTTATTACAGAAATACGTATATTTATTTTCATAACTGCAAAAGAAGTTTGCAGAAGACAAGACAAAGAAGACATGTAATGTGCCTTCATTTTCATCTCAGCTATTTTGCTGCAGGACTATCCATTATTTCAACATTTTTCTTCCAACTATTCTCTTGTGCTCCTCTAATATCACTCTACTGTGATGACCAGTTGGGCAATATATAATCATAATGCATGCAGACAGCACCAGGGAGTTAAAACCTGACTATAATGCAAGTATTATTCTACCAGCTTGATGAACTCATTTATAGCTATGATTCAGGTGATAAAATTACAGAGCTGTAAATTCCTTTGGTATTCTGGAGTCCTTTAGTTGATGTCATTTTTCACTGGGAATAGCATATTATTTCTTTCTAGAAAACTGGGCAGTGCAGGGAAGGTGGATAGATATGATTTCTAAATGCAGTATGTGCAATAGGGATGCTGAAGTCAAATATACACAAAAATTAATAGCTTTCCTGATCTGAACTCATGTTTCTCATGCTCTTTGGATTACAGTAGGGTTACCCTTCTGGTGTCTGCACCCCAGGGATTCACATCTGTGTAAATGTGGTAATAGAAAAAGGCCTTCGTGATGAATTCATGAATTGTTCTCATTGACACTGGTTGATACTTTTACTTGGACAAGTCTCCTTTGCAGGTGCACTGACCACACACTAATTGAAAGGATTATTTTCATAACTTTCTGTGCAGTCTGCAAGGCTTTCTGTGAAAAGCATAATTGTTTCAACCAGCTGTTTGGAGTTGTTTTTATTAATTTCTTTAAATCCAACAATGCTGGATCGGCATATTTGAGACTCTCCCCCAGACTACATATGAACATAAATAAAACCAGTGCATGTGGCTCTTGCGTGGGGAGAGAACTTTCCTTGCAAGTTCAGCATGTCTGTGAGGAAAACAAGGGAGAAAATCATTTTTAAAATGTACTTTTCTCCCGGTCCCTTGCTATTTTTAACCTCATCCCCAAAGCAAATCCTCTATGTGCAGTATGTCTGCCTGGCACCTGTTGGGATTAGCTAGGACCAGAGCAGACACACTGCGAGTCCATGCCTTTGCACTTGCCTGATATATCTAACCCTGAGTTTAGGCTGTACTAAGCCTCAACCATAAAGGTTTCCTCAAGTTGTGTTATTTCCCATTTTGGGGTGAAAGCCAGGCCTCTCCTCTTGTCTTGCCCCTCTCCTCTTGCTGTCCCATGTATGCAGGGCTTGAAGGTGGCTGGAATACAATGCAGGAGATCTCAAACATATAGCACCCAAGACTTCAAGCACTCTTAGTGCAAATTATTCACATAACCTTCAGCATCTCTGTACTTCCATGGGCTCACAGACAGCCCCCTTGCTCCCATGGGGAAGGTGGTTTTTTTTGAGCAAACCCTGTGATTTCCCTCTGACCCACCCTGCCTGCCTCCTCTGAGTCAGAAGAAAGCAACTGCTGATGCTTAAAAATCAGGCAATGAGCCTTGCAAAACCAGGAGGCTGTCCCAGAAATTATTGGCTATTAATATGCATGTAAAAGTAGGGCTTTTTTAATCTTCATTATTTGGACTCACAGGGGTGGGACATATTTTCTACTTATTCTCTGCAACAGTTTTAGATTGAATTTTTTGTTTCAGAATAAGTTACTGTGGTTTTTAAAAAAAGAGAAATACAATAAATATTTTGGGTATTTCCAGGGAAATAGCAGGGACTGGCAGTCAGCTGGTAAAAAATAAATAAATAAATAAATAAATAAAAATTGCCATTTCTGGATATATGTTGACATGTTCAGGCTTGTTTTCACTCCAAAGCAGAACAAAACTCCAATTGTTTAAATACCATGGTATTTCATTTCCAGAACAAAAACACTTTATTCAGGCAGTGAAAATACTGTTTTGATAATAGTCATGTGAAATTAAATAGAGCATGTACTAGTGTAGTTCAAAATTAAAAATGACATAAAACCGCCAATTGCCAAGGGAGAGAGAGCACCTCTCCCAGTGAGGTTTCATTGCATCCTGAAGCAGGTGTCAGCAAGGCACCTCTGGGATTGCTCTATCTCTTGGTTGAGTAGAGGATGAACTTCTGGAGGAGCTTAATACAACCTGTGACCAGGCTGCCACAGTCCCACCTTCCTCCCCAGCCCTTGCCTATGCTAACTTTATTGTGGGCCATCATGTTAATAAGGTTACATTTGCTTTTTCTCCATCTCTGGTCTGATGCCAAAATGTTCTCATGTGGACACCTAGCCTGGGATTTGTTGCGCTGGGCAAATACTCTGACCAGGATGGTATCATGTCCAGGACACCCAAAGGCTGCCCTGGTGAGACCCAGGAGATTTTGCCTGCCAAAATCCCTCTGTCCTCCCAGTGCCAGCTCTAAGGACCTCAAAACACCACAGCTTAGTGCATGGGGCTGAGGCCCAGCAGAACAAAATCCCCACAAAATCCCCAACTTGCCTTGGCACAAACGTGCTCCTTCTTTGATGTCAATGTCTGAGCTGTTCAGTTCACAGGAGGAATGCTCTTTCCTCCAGGAAAGGAGGTGGCTAGCCAGACATCTCAGTTCCCATCCCTTCACCCCCAATCTGTGTTTCTTTGGGCCATGAGCAACGTAGCGTCAGCAGAAGCATTTGCCATGTTCCCACCTTCTGCTGCTCACTTTCCAACACTTGTGGGGAAGCACTCCCAGAGGACCCCAGGTTGCTGTTTGTCCCAGAGCAGGCAGAGGTTTTCTTTGGCAAGAAACAAAACAGCTTTTGCTGCATGGGGCCCCACACTGCTCAGTATGGCCAAGGACAGCGTCGTCCCACCATGCAGCTGAGGAGCCTCTTCTCTGTCTAAACAGGTGGATAAATCAAGTGCTGCTTTATTCATGTCATTTAGTCATGACTGAAAACCATGTTCAGCTCCAGAGTGTGCTGCCATAAACTTAACAGAAAAGCTAAGTATTGCCTTGTGAAAAAGAGTGTTTGTTTTCCTACTGAATAATACAAAGACAAAACAGGATTGATTCAGTAACCAGAGCATGCCAACTGCTTCCAAGACAGGAAGTGCTCTATAATGTGGCTTTCTGATAATGCTGTTATGGGCCTAATTTAGGAGATAAATGACAGGGGAGGATGAGGCTTTGCCTCCTGCAGGGCCATCCTGGGGCGAGGTGGGCAAGTCTTCCATGTGCTCCCACAAGAGGATGCTCCCATATCCAGCAAGAGCCAAGCAAGCGTGGTCCTGCTTGGGGCTGGGAACCCACCTGGACCATGCAGGATACAACTCTGACCAGGCACATCTGTGACAAATCCCATGCTAAATTTTTTGGGGATGCTGGAGTGTGCAAGGCGATTTGTGTGTGTGCAAGGGCTGTGGAGCTGTTAAGTTTTGTGAGATGGTGTTTTACCGGATGATTAGCCTTCAAATCAATGTTAGAACTTAATAGCATTTCTAACATGTAAAGCATGCTTTACTTTCCTATTTAGAACTCACTAATGCTTAACATTTCACATGCCACATTACCGTCATTATTTTTCCTAAGCAAAAATATTTCCACTGTTTTGCCCTGCCTGGCATTGCTAATACATAAACACGGTTAACAAGCACTTTCCTGGACTGGATTCCAAAAGATAACAGTCCTCGCTCATCAGCCGCTAAAACCACTCCTATCCAGATCACTGTGGCATCTCCTGCAGCATGGGATTCCTTCTTCCATGGGTTTCCATGTGCAGCGGGTGGCACCTTGCCGTGCCACGCCACCCTCTGTCCGCATGCTGTCAAAGGCTGATTCTCAGCAGGTAGCATTTATTCCAGACCAGAGGTGGCAGGTGGTTCCACCCCAGAAACATTTTATTTTTTCTTTTTCTTTCTCTTTTTTTTTTATTTTTTTTTATTTATTTTTTTTTTTTCACAGATTCCAATTAAGTGTTTATAAGCTATTGGTTGCATAAAACTCAAATCACTGATGTTGGCAGGTTTTCTGTACTGCTCTGTGTGCTAACAGCTCAGCTTAACTTTTGTTTGTTGTTGGGGGACTTTCAAGTGTGTGTCAAATATTAACATTTTAATTTGCAAGGAAATTAGTAGTTGGAAAACTATAATCCCTTACGAGTATGCATGCTCACATGTGTGTGCATGCAGTCTATTAAAATCACTTATGTTATTAAATTTGTAACAAATCCTCAGTGTGGAGTGGCATGTGCTGAATCACTGAGGTATTTGACAAAGATCAATTTAAAGGGTTACTCTGGGGCCCGAAATTCCATTTTATAAAACAAGGCCCTATTGAACTTAATCAATGGGTTTTCTGTGATTTTTATTTTTTTTCAGCAACTTTAATTAAGAGGTTTCAGGCAACTTTAAACATTCTTGTGTAGTATTTTTAGCTATAGCTGTGAAGTGTTACAGGAGACCATGAAAACATACCTACACAGGTTTTTATACCTCTGTCTTCATGAGTATCTGGGAAGCTTTCCATCACACATGGGTCATGGCTACCATTTGTTTCTATAAACCTGGTAAGAGAAAACTAGAGGCGTATCTGAAGCATCTACCAGACCTGCTATGACTGCTCCATATTCACATCATGGCACAAGCAATCAGCCAGTCAGAGTGTTTTCCCCCTGGCAGGCTCATCTGTGCCTACTGCAACTGGAAGAGGTATTTGGCTCTGGTATTGTAGAATCACAGAATAGTTTGGGTTGGAAAGGACCTGAAAGTCCATCTACTGCCACCCCCCCTGCCATGGGCATAGACACCTCCCACCAGACCAGGTTGCCCAAAGCCCCATCCAGCCTGGCCTTGAACACCTCCAGGGATGGGACATCCACAGCTTCTCTGGGCTACCTGTGCCAGGGCCTCATGACCCTCTTGGTAAAGAATTTCCTCCTTATATGTAATCTAAACCTCTCCTCTTTTAGTTTAAAGCCATTACTCCTCATCCTATCCCTCCACTCCCTGACAAAGAGTCCCTCACCACCTTTTCTGTAGGCCCCCTTTAGGTACCGGAAGGCCACTGTAAGGTATCCCAGCTATTAGGTATCACCAAAGCAGCTCAGCATTGGCTGCATCACCTGTGCCTCTCCATTGCCCCAAAGGCCAAAAGACTCATTTTGATTTTTCTTTTTGTGTGTGTGTGGTTTTGTTTGTTTGTTTGCTTGTTTAAGCAGTTTTCTGCACTACATGTGAAAATGGTGGAGGAGGAACTCATTTTTTTCCCTCTAATAAACTCTGATATCCATTTCTTTTTTATTTTATTTTTTTCCCGGTATTCTTTGAATGAGAAATGGGGAGATCCCACCAGTATGAAGAGATTTGGCCAGTGTGCCAAAACTGCAATTACAGCCAAATGAAAAAAAAAAAAAAGTATTTTATTCATTTCAGCTGTTATGTCTTAATGCAAAGAAATCACTTTGCACAGTTCTGTAACTGACACCAATTTCTAATCTCCAATACTATTAACTTCCAAATCTCTGTTATAAAGAATATTGGCAGCATACCAGAATCTAATGTAGCTAAATGGTCTTAGACTGAGCTGGTGTTTTATTTTCTTTTTTTCTGAAATGTTGAAAAAAAATAGTTAAGCTATTTTGTTAATTGCTGATAACATTTTGGTTAGTTGGATTTCCTCTTTTGGATGCAATAGACACATTCCAGGAACATGACCCAACTTTGCCTTTGGGACAAACAAATAAAAAAAAAAAAAAAAAAAAAAAAAAAAAATGAGACCATTTTTTGAAATGACAAAATGTATTGCTATAGGATTAGAGACAGCATAGCTCCAGGATTATGCTGTATAAGTAACTCAATTTAAGAGCCCCACGAATTGAAACTAAACATGGAATAGCTGCAGGGAAAGGCCATTGTTAAAGAATAATACCTAAGTGAAAACTTGATTGTTTTATCTTAGCTCAATTGCAACAGATTTCTGATAACTCTGATGAGACCCACTGACACAAGCTAGCAAACCTGAAAACATCTATTTCCCCTACCTCTTCACTCCCATGGCACAGTAAAACCAGTCCAAGTCTCAGCTCCGCACAAATAAATATTACTAACAACAAACTGGACAGAAACGTTTCTACAAGTCAGAGATGGGCTTTGACTGAGGCTGCTGCCTTTACGTGAAGTTGTCTTCATTTCAAGGGAATCTGCAAAGCTGTCTTACACTTAACTTTAGAGATGCCCTAAACCAATGCTTCACCACTTTTCTGTTGGAAGATTAAACTGGGAGCTCAAACAGATAACAATGAGTTTTGCCAAGTGGGCCAGTGGAAGTAATTATCAGATCTGGATATTCTGGCATCCTGGACAGAATTTCTTAGGCATAGGAAATGAATTATAACAGAATATTTTTAGACCCCAAAAAATATTGGCAGTAAGGAAGGGAAGAACAATGCAGGCTTGGTTACATGCTGATGAGCTTTGGCTGGTTCGCCATGTTACAATTTTAGTCTGTGTGTGGCTATTTCATTTTGTTCCTCAGGAGAGCTGCAGTTCTAACACCATCTAAGTCAGAGTTTGGAGCATTTTCTTCATTTTGTTTCCAAAGAGCAGTTGGGTTCACAGAGGATTAAACAAAGGGAGAATATCAAGAAAATATGGTTTGTTCTTGCTGGAGCATGGGATTCTCCATGAATAAGGCTTTCTTGTGATATTAAAACGGGTTATAAAATTCCCTTCTGTTGCTGGACAGCTTAGTGGTACCTGTGTCATATTTTTAAATTAATTCAATGTTCATGAAAAGCTCTTGATTTTTAAACTACATAGACCAAGGCCTAGATTCACCTCATCTGATTTTAGACATTTACATGACATCCCTCAGCAAGGAGCATGGACACCTTTGTGTGGACACCACAAAAAGACTGGCACATCCATGCCTTTCCTGGGCTGGATCACCCTCTGGCACACCTTCTGCTGAGCAGGCAAGTCTCCTACAAGGCTTATTACTTTGGCACCTAAACCAAGGTCTAAAATGAGTGCGATGAATGTGAGTATGGGACAGCGAAGCACATGTGCTACGGCGACCCAATGGCAGAGTATTTTCACTGTGGTAATTGAGGCTACCAGCAGGGCCAGGAAAATTGGTCAAATCCTGCAGGTCCTTGACCTGCTCAGAAAGAAGATAAGATTGCATCGCTCATTTACCAGATGTCACAAGTGCTTCTCAGAAGGTAATTTTACACTGTAAGTGCTGGCTTCTTGGGCAAAATATGATCCAAAGGAAAAGGCTCTGTATGCCATTATCAATCTACTAAGCCCGATGTCCTACCATCTGTGACATCATTAGCTGCACATCTGTCTCCAAACTGGAGATGATTTTCTAGCCTCTTATCCCATGTCCATTCTAAATAAGCTCTGAATAAAAGACACGTTAAAGTTCAACTGTAGCAGGGGTTGCATCAAGGTTTAAGAGATCGCAGATGGGCATGCCCAAGCCTCTATCACTGAATACAAAGATATATGGTCTACTCTCTCTGTATGTCTCATATGATACTCTTGATAAGATGAATGCAAGTTTCTGGCAGCCGTACAGAGTGAAATCTATACCCCAGGAATGCATATAAGTCAACTTATACTTAAGCCTTAAGTGATGGGTATATGTATAATAGTAGCCAGTGAAGTAGCACTGAGAAAATGTGAGCTTTTTCAGATCACTGGCCTATTAGGGGGGGAGAAAGTGTGGAGGAAAAGCAACTTGGGATTGATATGAAGTAAATATTTGAAGGAATTTTTAACCAATTAGAAATGTATTTTCCCTGGCATTTTACTGACAGGAAAGAATGAGTCTCCAAAACACATGGAAAGGAGGGCTTTGTCAGTCTTGCGCTTTGCTGCTTTCCAGGAGAGACAATTTGTCTCTCCCTTTGAAAGACAATTCTCCTTAACCATGAAAAAAAAATAGAAAAAACAGCAATGACACTACAGTTTCCACTGCAAAGAGTTTTGGACATGTGTGTAATACCTGCAGACTCACCACACAGCTTCCACCACACCAAAAGTCAATTTAATCTCATGTTCATGCATTTGCTTTGCAAGAAACACCAGGGACCATGCTGTGAATCACAAGATCATAGACTGGCTACTGTTTGTGTGGCCTCATCCCACCCCCACTCCAGAGCGCAAATAAGAAATTTTGAGTATTTAACAGTCAGGAGTACTCTATAATCCAAATAGCTTCATAATGAACAAGCTCTTATTTAGTGTGAGGCCTTATTCATTGCAAGTCTACTTTTTCACTTGCAGAATAGTGCATTGCCCTGACTCTGTTTTGTTTTTGGACTAAACACAGTACAGTAAGTCAAACATTATTGGTCACAATGGTAATGCAGAGTGTATATAATGGGCTTTTATTGCTGCTAGGCATAGTAGAAATATTTACACAGAATACATGAAATAACAGTAAGATTCATGTTCTGTTCCTTATTTGCAAGGTATTTTATTAAAAAGAATCTGAATCTGAAGTTCATAAATAAAGTAGGAATATCACTTATATCCAGATACTAGTTCCAGCTTGTTGAATTTAATAGACAAGTATAACACTTCAAATGTGGAAACACAGTGGGTAATATTTATATGAAATCTCTAAGAGCCATGGTATTTTGCTCGTGTGGAATATCATGGCATTTTGCCTGGATCAAGTAACCAGCAGATTAGCACATTAACACTTTTAAGAAACATGCATGTAATCCACTCTGAATGTGGTCTTTGACTCCTGGTAGGAATACCTAATGATTTCCAAATTGACACATTACTTTATGAAGAAACTCAAATAAACAGGAGTTGCTGGGGGGTTTTGGTAAGGATGCATAGCATAAGTATGCACACGTTATCAACAGAAGAAACAAGATCAACTCTTTACAGGACTGGTGGAATCTATAGAGAGAAAGGAAGAATTTGGCTTCCCTTCTGTTTAAAGGTTTCTAGCTTCATTGCTAGATGAATAAATAGATATGAACTGATCCCTCTGATTGAAAGTCTGTCACCAGCTCAAGGTGACTGTTTAGTAACAGGCCCTCAAAAATGGAGCAGAGCTAACCAGTAAAGCCCATTGAAACCATCACCAGTACTGACTGGGAAGGTCCCACTTCAGTTAGCAGCTCAAGGGGAATCCACACAAGCCAGCCAGCCATGCTCTGGCTGCCACAGGCTCCGTCCTAGCCAGGGATTCAGAAGGAGAAGGGCAGGAGGCTTAGGGCATACACCAGTCCTGTCTCACTCGGCCCAGGATGCACGCCTTTGGAGCTGCACTCCAGCACAGATTCTTCACTTGGTTTTGGTCACACTGCCAGCCTGCCTGAACTTCTTCCCTCGTTTCCCACAGGGAGAAAGCTTGCCCTTCTCTCTATGGGAGCTGCTGCTGATAGCAGCAGCATGTTCTCGATGATGAAGTACTTTGCCTTTGCAAAGGGATAGTTGTGTGGGATGCACATGCAAGCTCAGCAGTAGCTTGGGGCCCCAGCATATTTCAACAGCCTTCCAGAGGGGAACAAAACTTTCTGTTCCCGGGGTGCTTTCAGTACAGCACAGTGACTGCGTTCGATTTCTGCAGCAGGAGACAGCAGGGAAAATCCAACAATCCCCCTCCCTTGAAAGAAGAAACAGAGTCTAGGCCGTGTGCCAAGGCATCCTATCACTAGCCTTGTAAAAAAATCACCAGGACCACCTCAAAAACAATGGTGGAGTCATGTTTGGCTGCTGCTAGTTGTGTTTTGAGAGGGAGACCACAAAGACGTCTCAAAGAACTATTGTGGCTGGCTCCATTTCCTGTTAGCTCAATTCATCACACTTGTCCTCTCCTTCCTGAGAGACAACTTTTATTAACCCAATTAACAGACTTAGTGAGGGTCCCTATTTTCCTTAAGAGAAATACGTCTGCCCTTGCTCGTACCAATTAAGACCTTTCTCCAGGAGAAGTGGCTCCGCAGAAGTCAGGGGGCAGAATCAGGGACTGTTCACAGCCGATTTGAAGTAAGGATGCAGGATTTCATCCTTTACACTGACAGGGGTCTCAGCACTTCTGCACAGGAGAATCAGGAAGAATCCCCAATTTTCTAGCCTTTATCACCTGCAGGCATCAAACAGTTATCCAGGTAGAAGAGAAAATTGCCTTCCTAGTCCCTTCATTTGAGATTAAAAATTGAAATAATAATAATAATAATAAAAAAGAACACCTTTGCTTTGACCCTTGGTTAAAATAACCCTGCTAAGAAAGCCCAAACATTGATATGTGCAGAATGAAAGAATTTTAGAAAACGAAATTCTGGGATTTGAAAAAGAGAGAGACTTGTCACAATGGAAAGAGTTGAATCAAACTGTCTTTTAAAGCCAAAGCTAAAAAGTAAAACCAAAAATTGCTTTCCCCTCTACTTCAGTTGCCAATTTGGACTCTGAGAGGATCTTTCCTTTTCATTAAAGTTACCTGTTGAAAAAAAAAAAAAAAAAAATCTGGATTATAATGGAAATATTAAAATCTTAGTAATGAAGAGACTACTTGGAACACTCACTTAGAAAGCAGCTCAGAAGTCAGTGAGCAACAACTGCTGTGAACCAAGCACACGCTGAGTACACTGTGTTAATATTAAAACTCTTGGGTATATAAGACCAGTGAAGCAGAAACAGCTCTAAGCAATGCTCCAGTGCAAGAGCAGGATGAGGTTTGATAGGCTATATAAAAAATAAATAAATAAATAAATAAGTACTCCCCCTACTTAAATTTACACAAAAGCCCAGATTTTTGGAACGTCACACTCAAGTCAGGCTTTTCCCTCTCCACTTGCAGCCAAAACTATTTTTGAATTTGGGTCAGATTTTGTGATTATATTTCAGAAAAAAAAAAAAAAAAAATGGGGGGAGGGGGTAGGATCATCAGAAAAATCACGAGGGTTTGTCTGACTATTTCAGAAAGAAAAGGTTTCCATTTTTCAGGATGGATTCGCAAGAGGATTTGGGAGCTGACCGATTTCAGATGAGCTTGCTGCAGAGGGGCGACATACCCCCGTCTGCAGCTTCTTGCTGCCAGTGCCCTGGGAACCAGGGTGGGAGCAGCACTCACCTGCCCTGCAATTTTATATCAGGCCCCCACGAGGAGGAAGTTAGATCTACAGAAAAGTGTTTGCATAGGCAATCAAGATCAGCCCACTGAAAATGGTTACACTTCAGCACTGTTTAGAATAGCATAGCTGCTTTTACATGAGGGATTTCTCCATTTAGTGCAAAATTGGCTCACAGACTTAACAGAGCTAACCCTTGGGGCAAGAAAAGGGGCTGAAGGTAGAGAAATTCAAAGACGTGCTATTCTGGAGCATTTGGGCCAGAAGGAACATAGTCTAATCGCTCCAAAAGTCCTACATTTTTATATCCATGATTTTAGAGAAAAGCAAAATCTTACATAGAGGGTCCTCTATGTGGCAGGTTCTCCACTTTCCTCTCCCTCCAGAATCTTCTTTTTAAGTTCTTTCTTACAGAATAGATGGGTGTTTGGGCTTGCTTCATCAAAGGGCATTAAGTAAGGCAGCCACCAGAAGAACCTTAATGTAAAGCTACCTTTCACCTCTACGTTTACATGGTCTTCAAGCAACATTTAAGCCTCTTGCAGTCATTTCTAGATTTCATCCTCACAAACCTGTTTAATAGACAAATGATTTCTGTCTTTATCAGTTCCAGACAGCAGCAGTTGTTGGATGGAGTGTCTTGGCAAAGGTCACCAAGGCCAGTCTCAGTCGAGGCAGGGAGGGAACCAGGGTTTTCCAGGTCCCACCAGCCCCTGGGACACTCCTCCTTCCTCAGACAGTCACTGGGGACAGGGTGAGCTCAGCAGCAGTCCAGAGCGAAAGGGTCTGAAGCTGGTCTGGAGGAGAACGATGCAAAAAGCACTGTGTTTATTTGACCAGTGACTTGTTTAACCACACTGTGTTTCCAGATGTGTTGAGGTTTGCTCACTGCTTTTAAAGAGCAGCTTCATTCTGAAGTGTGATTGGAAACATGGCACTATTCCTCAGAAGGTCCCTGGGGATGAACAAGCAGGGAAGCAGCTCCTGTTTTGATGGTGACCTAGGCTCTGAAGAGTGGGGGCAAGGTGCCGCTCCTCAATCACAGGACACTGAACCAATTGCTGAGATTAAGCAAGTGCTAAAACCCCAAAATTTCTCTGTGGGCTGAGGCACCTGTCCTCATTTTCCTTGCAGCCCTTTGTGCCCTAGATTTCCTTCCAGCTATGGGTAATGCTAAGCTGCTAGGCGTGCAAGTCCTGTCTCTAAACCTTGCTGAGGAGTTGATGATATAAAGTGAGAGGAAATCCTCTGTCACTGCAAAACCCTATTTATTTATTTATTTATTTGAGTTTGATGGAAAAGCATGGTTTTTGTTAAAAACTGTAAATAAACCCTGAAAGCTATTGAGACACCATAAGGCTTTGATCCTACAAAGCCTTAAATATGTTGATACAGTCCCAGGAGTTTCTCTCTCGGGGAAGCAAGGATCAGGTCCCCAAGCACAAGGGCAGTGCATACCTGGTGGTGTTCATCTGTTGGATCCATACACAGTATTTGCAAATGCACCCCACAGCTTCTGCTGGAAACAGAATTAACAGAACTGGAGAGGTACCCCCATCTAAAGATGTGCCACTGTACAGCATGTGTTCTCCCAGGCTTTCCAGAGGTATTTTGTCCAGCTTTTCTCTCATTTTCCTGCCAAAGTGTTAAACTCAAACAAAGACTCTTTTAAACCACACAAGACCAAAGCTGGGTCATGGGAGTACTAGAAATAGTTTTGGAAATATCCATTCTACCGTCCTGTTTCTTCCCATCCTATTTTACTGTTTGTTTGGGGAGGAGGGAATGAGGGAACACTAGCATTACTTTTTTTTCCAAACAGTATTCGCATGTGAAAGTTTGAGAAGCCAGGCATTTTGAAAGAATATAAGTGTTGCAAACAAATCCCTCTTAGCTCAATAGAGATGCCAGGGCTGAATTCTTTTATTTTACATGGCACAGAGCAGTAGGCACCCAGAAAGCTGCAAAATATCACAAAAGCTATGTTTTCATAATGTGTATGTCTAATCCATGCCTTCCTACTCAGCCTACCCTTTCCATGCTTTGCACACTCACTGAGCCAAGATAATTTCCAGTTTGACTCCTCATTACAGTATCTAATCATTTAATTGCAACCATTTTAACTCCAAGCTTGCTGTAAGCACAAATTTTGAACACTTAAATATTAGGTATTTGTAAAAAGAGGACAGAGGTAAGGAGCCTTAATTTAATATCCATCTTCCGAGGTTTATAACTGAATCCATACTTGTATTTAAATACCAAATAATCTGCTGATTATTATGCATAGTTTTCAGTCAGTGTAACAAAAACATGATGTCGCAGTCATGCTGTGAGCTCTGTAGCTAGATTTCCTTGTTTATATTAACAGCTGTAAACACAGTCTAGCTCAGCCTTGATTTAAAAGCAGATTCCCCACACTTTTAAGAATTCACCACATTGTGAAAGCTAAAATTTCAGAACTTTTCTCACGTACTTATTGATTATGCCCAGAACAGCCTACAATGCTACGAATGCACTTGCAATGACCCGTTTTAGAGCCTCTGCATTAAAAGGGCCAGTTTTCCATTTTCATTAAAAAGTAAAACCAGCTTTGCAAATGTTTGTGTATAATCCTGCCGCTTAATGTCCTGAATCCAGCCTGCAACCTTCTGCATATGGGGTTGAACAAGTACTTAAGGGCTTTGCTGGGTCAAGGTTTCATATCTTTATGCCTCCTTTTAAAAATACAGATTATAAAACTAACGTAAAGCCATTTAAATCAGTGAAAGGGATTTCACTCACTCAGAAATGTTTTTTAGGGCAAAATTCTACTTTTCTAACTTTTAATAAATGTATTGGAAGGCCTGAGGTTTTGGAAAAGTGACACTGCCTGCATAAAGAACTCTGAGATGTCTTCTTACACTTAAGAATATGGTGAGAAGCAAGCTATGCGTAAGTGGAAAGTCAGGTGAGGGAAAAAAAAAAAAAAAAAAAAAAAAAAAAAAAAATGGCTACCAGGAGCTTTTCATAATATTTCTGCCTTGGAAAATGCAGCAGCACTTCCTTTTGTGAGGTTCCACTGACATGGGTCAGAGTGCCCAGTCTGCGAACCCTGGGCAGAGCCAACCAGTGGGGCAAAGCACCATGAGGCCAGACGGGGAAAGTCCCCTCTGCAGGAAAACTCCCTAGTTGTACGGAGCTGCTGTAGCAAGTTACTATCGGGCCTCGCATGGAGAAAGTGAGGAAGAAGGACACATGTATGTCAGATATATACAGGGTCTATCAATCCTATTCGAAGGTCCTTTGTGCTCACACTGCTGTACCTGGGCTAGAGATGCTCCTGGGCAGAGAGACAGCATGTCCCCAGCAGTAGCTAATATTTCACCACTTGTGCCTAGATTTACCTGTAGCACATCTCCTACCAGAAATCTGTGCCTCAAAAACCTGTCTTGGACTATCACAGCATCAAAGCTCTGCAACTATGTCACAACACTTAATGCTCTAGAGAAATACCTCTCTCTGGGAATGAGGGCCAAAGTTCAAGGCTGGCCTCATGACCCTGTTCACATTTGGATTCTGCCTCAACATGCCCACTGGAGCTCCTTGGATAGGGCTGGTCCCCTTCACAGCTCTGCTGTCTGGGAGGATCATGCTGTGTAAGGGTGAGCACACCACCATCCACCCACATCCCATGAGCTTCACCCCTCCTAAGCACACAGGGCAGGCTCAGAGTCCAAGTCGTAGCCAGGTCAGGGACCAAGCACTTGAACCTACTCTGAGGTCCACGTTCCACCAGGACCCTCTCTGGAGCCGTGTTGCATTTCTCCCATCCCATTCCAGGTAGCAAAACCTCATTTTTCCCCCTTAAAAGTCACAAATGATCCTGGTCTGCCAAGCACCTTTCCACCTTTCCTGGTGGTACAGGTGATGATGAAGTATACCCTGGACTGACAACGGATATACAAGGAGCTTAGCCAAGCCATTCCTCATCATCCTGTGCAAGTAATTTTTGCATGTCCAAGATCACATTCAACTTGCTTGACTTCTCAGAGGACAATTAAAAACAATGTGTAACAGATGGGGTAGCCAAGACAAACAGAGGTTAAATGACTTGCCTGGGGCTGGTAGTGTCTAGCAGAATGGGCGACGGGAGTCCTGGGCATTAATTAGTTAATATTTGTACAATGCTAGGAAAATATATAGCCCTATATAAGTATTATTCTAAGGTGGCCCCTGCGGTTTGGAGAAGCAGAGGGCAACAGTGCACAGGCGAGTGCAAACATCCCTCCCTGTCTCATGGCATTTTGGTTGTGCACTGGGGACAGAGTATTCCCAGGGCACACCAGAGAGGGAATGGGAAAGCCTGGGGAAAGAGATCCCACCCGCTGTGCTGCTGGTACTGTCAAATTAGGCTGCATGATCGGATGCATCCAGCAGAAACCTGGAAACTGAATTTCGGACATCTGTGGGTGTTCACAGCACCGAGAGGTGCAAATCTCTCTGAGGTGCCACAGGACCAACCTGCCGTGCTGCTTTGTGCTCTGCTACAGTCCCAGGAGGAAGGTCAGGCCCACTTTTATTAAAAGAGGATCTATGGGAAAGGAGAAAAGTGTCAGACTGCTCTTTTTTTTTTTTTTTTTTTTTTTTTTTTTTTTTTTTTTTTTCACTTCTTAGGGGCATTCCTCCTGCTCCCATAACTTCAGATCTGATTTCTTCAGGTGCCTTTTTCAGTCTGGTTTCCCTTCACACCATCGCACATCTCAGCCTACTGCTCTGAGCCTCCTCCAGGTCTCAGTATCTGCCCCAGTGAAACAAGGTCCAGCTTTTTTTCCAGGACAGCTCTCGCTCTCCAGTGCTTTTAACATCATAATTTCCTCTGCCATATAGTTTCAAGAGTGGTGAATATTTTTAGACGTCATTTTAACTCAAACGTGCCTGACTGAAATTCAGAATTTCTAGTTGGTAATTTTAACATTCTTTTTCATCCAAATCAGAATAAAAGCCACAAATTTTAAGACCACCTCCTCAAAAATACTGGCATTTCAATCTCTATATATTTAGGTGAGACTTTTTAATATCCCTAACTGTTGCATTCTAGGTGCTGATTTTTTTTTAATTTACTTGACGCTTTATTTTGAGTAAAATCAACATCAAGCTGTATTACCATTCCCTTACATGTAGCAGGTCTTTTTGCAGTGGGTCAAAATCTATAGGAAGCTATAATGTAATATGGTCTTTACTGCATGATGCATTGAGATAACCATATTGTGTGCATTGAGAAATATATGGTATAGAGAGGGGCCTCACCCAGAAAAGGAACAGAGAGCAGCGGCTTCGCAGGTGTCCTACAGCTGCCACTAGGCACTAAAATGATATTTGTTTCTGTACCACACAACCTGAGGAGTGGATTGTGGATTACACAATGGCAGGCAAAAGTCTCCACATACCATTCTTTTCCCCTAAAGATATGCTGTGCTTTCATCTGAACATTTTTGAAATTAAACCTTTTAAATCTTATTAATAAAATATGTTGACTGGATCAAAATTACCCTAAATTACGCCTTTTTCTTTTTGCAAAAGAAAAAGTCCATCACTGAGAAGCTGTGTTCTCAACTGCAAAATTATCCTGATAAAAATGTCCAGTAGACTCCAGTCCAGCAGCCAAAATAGTTATTGCTGCTGCTGCTCTAATCTAAGCCATTTGATGTCTCTTTGAATTCCTCATGTTTCTTTCTTTACCATCAAATCCTTTTCTCCAGCACCCACCTCCAGGCTGTCACTTTTGTCCTTGATGTTACTCATGGAAGCCTTTCCTTCAGAAGCCAACCTCTCCTGATTTCCTAGCCCAAACCAACCTGCAAAGCCATTCAAACTTGGCTGAAAAACCTGCATGTTATTTTCTTGCAATTTTTTGAAAAATATGTTACTAGTTTCAGAAAGGTTGTCAACAATTTCAGCAATTCCCTGAAATAATTGGGGGAAGAAAAAAAAAAAAAAAAAAAAAAAAAAAAAAAGTAACAAGCTATGAATACATTTTTACTCAATTCTTACTAAAGTTTAAAATTTTCAACAACATTGACAGCCTGTTCTGCAGACTGGTTTAAAAACTTGAAGTATGTGTTTGAGCTTGTGGTTTGAAAACTTTTGGAGATTTTCCTCATCAGAATTGCTATGTCCAATATGAAATAAGAAGTGCAAGCCAATAAAAATAAAAACACAAAAATAAAATATTCAAAATACAGACTTTGCAGCCAGGCCTGCTCTCCTTTTCCAAATCCTGCATCAATACTCCACCTCAATGGCTACAAGAAACTGGCAAATCATCAAATATCAAGGTAAATGCGAGTCAGGAGACAAGACTTCTAGATCCCTCTGAAGCATCACTTTCTGAATGCAATTAATGAGCATGGCCAAAAAGGCATGTTGCTGAGAGCTCCACCACCATCCCCATTCCTTCTTCACATTTCTCATGTCTGTTTTTGTGCTCTGTGGATAACTTCAGGTTTTCCAGACTCCCAAAGCTCCTGGTGAAGCTTCCTCTTTAAGGTGAAGGGTATCAGACCTGTGCTCGAGGAGCATCTTTCCTGGGCACCAAGAAGCACATGAGCACATTTTCCACTTCTGCAGTTGGGGATTGATTTGGTGCCGCACTGAACACATCCAAGGAATGCTGAGTACTCTCAATTCCATTAACTTCACTGGGAATTAAAGGGCTCATCTGTATTTAATATTTTACAGGGTCAGGCTCTGAAAACTGTATTAGTATTCTCAGTTCCCAGTAGGCCAAAATTCAGCAAAGCATTTGGACTGAGACTTAACTGTAAACATGTGAACAGTCTCCCTGATTTCAATACGACTATTCTCATGCTTAAAGTTAAGCATATGCCTAAGTGATGTGCTGAATTTTGGCCAAAACTACTGTTTTCAAGTGCTACGCAAGTTCACAATAGGCAGACTGCTGGTCTATAATGGCAGTTGCATAATCCTTTTAAATTATTTTTCAGAAAGGTGAACATGAGACTATGTATTTTTAAAATGGAGCCACTATGCTGCCTAAAGAATATGAGGGGGGGGGGGGGGGGTTCTGGGGGAGCCTTGGGTATTTCTGCAAATGTATTAATTTACTATTATTTTTGTTATTATTACTGTTATTCCTATGTGAATGTGAGACAAGCACCTATCCCAGAGTCCTGGAGCTTTTGCTATCCCTAAAAGAACATAATCCATACAGGAAAGAAAAACAAACTCTCTCTGCATGACAGCAAACATCAGCCAAGTGACAACTAAAAATATCCCACCTTCCCCAGAGACCCTCAGCCTTCTGTGCATCTGAACCCTTCCAGAAGCACTGGAGATCAGAAGTGTCTTATGGTGGGCTCTGACTATCCCCACCTTTTGCCTCTCTAGGGACAGCTCAGGGGCTGCTAGAGAAGGCTGGGCTGGCATCTCTCACCTTTTTGGGATTAGAGGGGCTCCACCTTTGAAATGGTGCTGGTATCCAGGAGGCAGCAGCTTGGCTCATGCCTGGGACAGACAGACATGGCTCTTGAGCAAATTCCTTCACCCGGAGAAGCCTGGGTGGATGTGGAGCCTGCTGTGATGTCTCTTCTTCTCCAAAAGCCCCTTGTACTGTGAGGACATGGGGTCTTGGGCTCTGAGGAACAGAGGGACCTCCCAGAAGACCTCCTAGGGCATGGAAGAGAAACATAGCCATGCATCAGCCTGCACTTTGGACCTCCATTGCTCATGTGAGATCATTTAAGGTTTTTATTATACCACATGGAGGGGGGATATAAAGCATGGACTAGCAAAAGTCTCATTCAGAAGCCATGAGGAAGCAAAGAGCTTTCGAGGTTCATTTGTCACCCAGGCCCCCTAGGCATTTGCAGCTCCGAGAGGTGGGCAGGTGCCAGAGCCATGAACTCTGTGGAGCAGCAGAGGAGGAAATGAGCAGAGCCCAGTTCTCCTCACTCCACAGAGCAAATTGGCACTAACACAGGAGCTGCCGAGGTGCCCACAGACCAGCTCCAAAGATCCACACAGAGGCCACACAGGAGCTCCCCTTCCTGCCCCTGGTTTTGTTTCCCCCTTCAGCAGCAGGTCACTGCTCTGTATCCATCTCTGCCTTCCCCTTAGCTCCCTGACCTGCAAACCTTACGATGCAATGAGCTGGCTGCTCTGAAGGCACTGTGAGCCAGAACAAGGTCACATTTGAGCTGGGACAACTGCTTACAGCCACAGACCCAGAACCTGTTGTTCTCAGGTTGCAGCTTCCTTTTTTGACACCTTTCACAACCGTTTTAGCACACAAGCTTTGGCTCACATGCAGCTACTGCACCGAAAAGATAGTTCATTGTGGTATTTTCTCTGTTAGGCTGATTGGAAAATGTTCCCTGCCTTTGCTCCAAGCTCTTCTAGGAGGATTATAAAATCAAAGCAACAGCTTAGCCAAAATCCATAAAAACACAACTTTAAATCCCAAACAAATCTCTCTTGGCATCCCTGACAGATAAATGGCATCTACTGTTAGAGACACAGTGCAGCGCTGGCGGGATGCGTGGAGGATGAGTGACCTGGAGTGACCTTGCAGGAGGCAAGGCAGAAGCCGACTTTTCACCTTCCTGCCCTTTGGCCTCAGACGACTTGAGTGTTAGGGGCTCCCAAGCCAAGGCACACCTTCTCTGTCAGCATTTGGTCACCTTCATCCCGAGCTGTTTGGTGTCTCTGGCTGTGTGTGCCAGAGAGGTGGTAAAGCATGCGGCTGTTGTGAGTGGTGGGTGGCTGGACCAGAGCTGACCTCCTCCTGTCAGAACCCCTTGACACAAGACTTGCAAATCCTCCTGCAAGGGCGGACAGGCAGGGCTGGAGGAGGCTTTCTGCATTACCCTCAGACGCCCTGCAGTGTGGAAACAGATGAGCAACTGGAGCCGGGACTTCACGCTTCACAAATATGTGTCTGCGTCGTCATTTTCCTGCAGTACGCTCTCCCAGAGCCACCAATCCCCATCACCAATCTTCCCCTCTCGCTGCAGGAGGGCTCAGCAGGGGATTTATCCCCAGAGTTGTTTGCTGCTGGAGCCTCTCAGCCCTCTTCAAAATCGCCTCCCTGAGGCCCCCACGCTGCTGCCACCTCGTGGAAACCCGCGGCCAGGCCCGGCCCGTGGGCGCCCACGCGTGGGCAGCGGTGGGAGAGCCGCAGGTGGGCGCCCGGCCCTTTGTCCAGTCCCCTTCTGCTGTGGATGTGGTGCTAACACGGGACACCTTAGCACAGTGTCGATTTGCAGCAAGTGGGGTCTGGTGAGCCCACCACCCATTAATCACTTCAGGATGTCTTAGACGTGGGCAAGAATGCTGCGGAGAACCCAGACCCTCTGACACATCGGCGCAGCATCGGAGCATTTAACAGCAGTCAACAGTGCTGATGCCTCTGAAAATACAGATGTAAGCCAGCTGTCTGTCAGGGTGAAAAATGTGTTTGTCTCATTATTTTAACGTGTCATTTCCCTCTTGGACATTTGCTGCATTGCTGCCAGGATATCATGTGTTTCCAGCACAGACGAACCCGGGAGGATGAACCACGTTCAGATGGAGGGCGGGTGTCATTGTCCTGTCTCTGCAATTTTTCTTGACCTAAAGCTGAGCATAAGATATCTGATTTACTCCCTTATTTTTGCCCCCAGTGCCAAAATAATGTATAATATTTATTTCTAGCCAAAGTGTGTCACAGATTTAGTCACAAAAGGGTCATAGGAGGGATGAAAGAGACTGTGTACACGTGGGGTGGTGTCATCTTCATCATCTTAGATTAAGGCAAGAAAGTCTGAGATTAAGAAGAGGAAGTCTATATAAAAGACCAACATTTATAGCCATGAAATACACACATGGTGGGATAACTCATGTGACAGGCGTCCTAGTGAGAGAGGATGCAGTTTGTTCATGAAGCAGGAGAAAGGGTAAAAAAGGAGTACTTTCTGCCCACTTTATGGTGCTTGCCCTCAGCTCCAAAATCCAGAGGGAAATAGAGCTGTTGAGCTTCTGATCACAGAAGAAGGGCATCTAGGTGCTCTTAGGATAAGGATCTGCTGCAGAGATTGCCCAGCAAGTGCAGGTAGGGATGGCATTTTGTGAGCTCCTTGGCAGGAGACTGCAGGAGGTGATGCTCTCTGGGGATCTTCACTTTTCAGCAACCTGTTGAGAAAGTAATAAACCAAGAGACAAGAGACTTCATCGGCTCCAGTAAATGAAACGGCTCCAGAGCACATTCCTCAACATTGGCGCGCTGCTCTTCACCGCACTGAAATTCCCTGACATGGTTTTGTGCTCAGGTAACTGGTACTGTCCCAGAATAACTCCCAGGCACTGCCTGGAGAGAGCAGCAGCCAGTTCCCGTAGGCAGGGCTGGGTCTCCCAGTGCTGGAAGGTAAGTTTAGCTGTCCAAATGTGGGGCATTTTCTGCCAGTTGGTCTAAGTTTTAAAGAATAGTTGTGGGCATGTTTTGTGTGTAGTGAAATGTAGGCAGAATGTTCAGAAACCTCTAGGAATGTGCTAATGGCAATTTCTTGACATGTAGGTAAAGAAATCCAGCAGAGAGTAGGGGAAAGATTTTTACAGATTTGGAAATAAATGTCTGAAGACACAATGTTGGAAACTGAGATGAGGGTGACAATGAAATGAAACCATTTATGATCCACAGGAAAGAAGGAGAGCAAGATCAAAACAGTAGCCTTCAGGGAGGCAGATTTCAGAAAATTCAGGGAACAGGTAGGTAAGAACTTATACGAAGATGGTTTACAGTAGAAAGGAGAAAAGGAAAAGTGAACTTCTTTTAGAAGATATAAATATTGCAGATCAAAGAGCAAACCGTTCCAAAGCAGGAAAAGAAGAAGCAATGTTTATAAACCAAACTGGTTAAAGCAAAAGTCTTGCTGACTTCAAACACTGGAATACACACAAGCAGTGGAAGCCAGACTTGACTGCTAAAAATGAAAATAAGCAATGTGACTGTAAAAGACAAAATCAGGAAGGAAAAGGCACAAGATTATAACAAGAAATCATTCTGTAAGAAAATAAAGTAAGTGCTGAAGGAAAGCACTTGACAGATGATCTTTTGAAGGCCAAAAGATTTTTGCTTTAGCTTTCATTGAACGTAATGACTGAAATTGGGTAGTAAAAGTACAGTATGACACACAAAAGGTAAGATGTCCTGCTAGAATAGCGCAAGCAAAAGCTAAAGAGTGCTTAGGTAGATTAGAGATTTTCATATCAGCCACATCATTCATCTTAAGTACCTGGCTAGAACCCTCTCAGACTAATTATTGTTGCAAGCACTCTGTAAAAACTGGCAGAGTTCAAGTGAGGATCCAGAAGAGGGAGAAGGATAAGCAGCATTCCTGTCTCTAAAAGAGAGCAGCTGGAACCATAGATGTGATACATTGGTTTCAATTCCGATAATAGGTCTGGAACAAATAATAAAAATAATCCACCTCGAAGTTAAAAATACAAATAACAGCCCCATGGACACTCTGCATAAATTTGAGTTATTTCCATCTCTGACAACAGAGCAGGTCTTTTGAAAAGAAAAGAGCTAGAAAGTGTTTGTATACAGTGACTTTAACAAAGTTTTTGACACTGTCTCATAGAAGCAATCCATGGAGACATTATCTAGATGAAATCCTGATTGGGTGAGAGCAAAAAGGGCTGGTATGGGGACCGCAGTTATTTTCATGAATGATCTGGATGCCACGTATATGTCACATAAGTTTCATAATATCAACATGGGAGAAGCTGCAGGAGGCAATTATCTAAAAGAACAAACTAGAGTAATGGTCTGCCCAAAAGAGGTATGGTGTTGTTCACTTAGGATTCTTTCTTACATGGTACTCTCAGCCAGGAATAACCACCTGGACAAGTAAAGGATAGGGAACAAATGCTGAGGTTCTGTGAGAAAGATGTCTGAGGAACAGTCGATCCTTTCTCATGGCAGAAGGATAGACTAGGTATCTTGTATTTTTCCCTCCAGCCCTATTTTCTTCTTTCTTTCAAAACCGAAGGATAAGCATTTAGAAAGTTACAGTTTTCCACTTCTATTCAGTGGGAAGCAGGACTTCTTGTTAAGGGACTTATCTTTTGTCATTTGTTCTCATGGTATTTCCATACATAGCTATAGGACGATTTCTAAATCATGAGAAATGAATTGCACTGAATTAGCTTTGTCAGCAAGGGCTCCGTAATTTAACAAGGACACTTTTAGGAGCTACTTTTTGTTCAATATTCATCATTGGTCTTCTAGAAATTGTGATTTTGTTGCAGTTTTGACAAAGACCATTGAAATAAAGAACTTAGACACCCCAAAGACCTCACATCCAGTTCAGATAGGTCCGACCAAGAACCATTTACATTGGTGAGGTTAAAAAAAGCATCCATAAACTAAGCAAAGTTATTGGAGCAGGTATCAGGGATGCAGCTGTTGAGATCTGATCTAAAGCTGGATCCTTTTTATGTTTCAGTGCAGCTCTGCTCTCATCATGGGGAGCACTTTAAGCCATGGGCTTTTCATAACTGGAGAATGATTTAAGCAATGTAGGAGCAGAGACAATCCATCAGCCAGGATAGAGATGTTGTCTGAGGACCTGTGAGTTAAAAAAACAGCCTTCGTTTTTGTTGTCTAACAGACCTGTTCAACAGCGTAAATACAAGTAAATATCTTTGACAAGGACAACTATCTCAAGTCTGTTTCAATTCATTTTATTTCAAGAAGGAAATAATTCCCCTTGGAATCCAAATCCTCCAGATCGCTTCGGCTCCATGACAACCTGCACGGAGGAAGTTGTGTTGGGGTAGCTGGCTGCTCTGTTTCATTTTTTAGGAGTCAGATGAAATTATCTTGACATTCCTGAAGTGAAAAGTTGCCAGAAGTTTCTTCTCCATGAGACACAGAGATTTTTTCCTTTTGGTGAGAGTGAAATATTTTTTGACATGCCCTAATGTCACGCAAAATGGAAATCTTGAATTTCCAGCCATTCCTGGCTGGTCAAAAGCTGTTTGTGCTATAAAAAGACAAAATAGCTTGAAAGAATTATAGCCACCTCAGGGGTGGAGGGCTGGGACACAGACATCGCAGCTCAGAGGTTCACACTTGCTCACTTACTCCCTTTGGCTTTCACTGACGCTCCAGTGCCCTGGTGCCACAATTGTCTTCAAAAATGTTTTTCAAAATGATTTATTCTTAGTTGTACAAGAAAGTTACTGCAAAGGCAGGTGTGGGACTCTAATTTTCAGTAACAGAACAGGGAAAGTTATGTATTTTTTTTCCTGTCCATCTGCTCTGTAGTGATGATGGGACCTAAAGCAGTGTTTCCACTTAGTTTCTATGGTTTAATAATCATCAAATTCTCATACAGAGTTTGTGTCCTGAGCCAAGTTTCTCCACTAACCAGCCCAAAACATCTTTGCTCCTGAGATGAAATAAGATCAGATTCATTAAGTCCAGCCTGGCCATAAGGAAAGCATATAGATATTTATTTGAAAAGAAAATGCCTAAAATTCCTTAATCTCAGATAATTTACTCCCCGCTAAATATCAGGTGATGCAGAGGCATGCAGTTCATAGCAGTTTTATGAATCAGAGCTTAGGAAGGCTGATTAACATGCAACAGGCCGTGTGATGTGGGCCAGGACACTGGAGAATGATAAGAAAAGAAACTGTATTGATGATTTCAGGGTCTGCTGATGCTGTTAAATGCCTACATGAAATACAGATGAATAAAGCTACTTGCACACCTTTTCAAGCAGAAGTTTTCCCCAAATACTTCCTTGTTAAACATAAAGTGCCTTGGATTTTCAGTGGTCAAGAATATTTTGAGTGCAACCACACTACTAAAGTAACAGCATAATAAGCATTTATTTTTCACTTACCTTTAAAGTGTTTTTCTTTTAACATTAATCACAGGATAAAAAAAAATCTAATCGCAGGTGAAAAATCTAATTAAAATTTTATATTGTATTCTTTATATTTTTTTTTTCTGCAATATATCCCAAAAAGTTATATTTTGATATTCAGGTCATTTGAGGATTTTTTTTTTCCTTTGTAGCAAATGGGATCTTCACATAGTACTTTCTCTTTTACTCATACATACATATATATAATATCTATCTATATCTATAACTATATATCTGTATCTGTACCATCTATATCTATAATATTTAGCAGTAGGCCTCAGGGTTTGTATAAGTCTTTTCTATTCTGAAACTGCCAAACTGGAGATCATCACAGTACCACAGTGCCATGGTACTGCTTCACCGTTGACCTAGTACTAGGCTAACTGATCATAAATGGAAGCCTAGGGACAGCCTAATTACACGCAAAAAAATTAAAAATACAATATACCTGATTCTTCTCTGCAAGCTCTGGGAGAAAGACCAGAAGAAATCAGCAATGACTGCTATGACTGAATATCAATTGGAAGAAAATTTCCTTGATAGGAAGTTGTCAACACATTGAACAAAGCTATTTCCTGGTTTTATTGTTAGTGAGGAGCTTTATTGTCAGCTAATGATGCTTTGTTAATGAATGCAGCAATTAATGGAGGATGAAGATGTCTTTCAATCTGATGGTTTGAAAATGATGTCTTTCTCTCTGATAAAATCCAACAGCCTTGGAGGTTTCCCAGAAAAAAAAAAAAAAAAAAAAAAAAAAAAAAAAAAAAAAAAAGTGGGATTTGGTTCACCATCCCATTTTACACCTCCATCCAAAGCTCTCCAGACCTCATTTATATCTCTGTGCATCAAGGTATGTAGTGGGTGTCAAGAAATTCAGAGAAAAGCAAGTTATAAAGGAACTGTACAGGAGCTATGGAAGGAACAAAATACTCAGAATGGTGGAAAAGGCCAAACTAAAATTGGTTATACTCATGTTGATTGGTGGTAATGGAATGTCTAGAGCTCAGATTATGTCAGTGTTCAGCAGTACGATTGGGATGGTGCAATTGTTTATTGCTATTTGGAGAGAGAATTACACAAAAGACAAAGGGATTGTTTAGGATGTTAGAAGAGAGAAAAGTGGAGTTAATGGGATATTATGAAAATGTATTTTAAAGTGAAATATGCAGCAACTTTCATGAGAATGAAAGAAGAGCAGACCAAAATGCTGCAAAGTGTGTGCTAGGGAACCAGCCAGCATCAGCAGAGCAGAGCACCTCACAGATTTGCTTTCCATTTCTGGTTTCTCCTATATGGCAATCTGCAGGCTGGATTTAGGTAATCCTGTAACTCTAGCCTGTTTATTCAGTTTTCCAAATGTATCCAAACCACTGACTCTGGGAAGCTACCTGGCGATATCCACAAAGTCAGAATTACATGGTGCTTTCTTGTCCTGCCTGGAAATGCCACAGAAACCACTTCTCCAGGGGACCTCAGTACTCACCCTTTCCATTCCATGAAGGGCAACAAGCCTGATGGTAGGGGAAACTGAAACCCAGGGTCATTAACAGCTTTCCTTGCTTACAGAGTAAGGATGCTTACAAAGATGGTAGCTCCCCACCACACAGACCAACTGCTTTCCACAGGCTTCTGGTTCAAAAGCATTTGGAGACACTGACTCAGGGCCAGCCTCAGCAAAATGAATAATTATGCCAAATGAGACAGTTTTCTACTTTGTAATGGTTCTGTTGGTTCTTGCTCAACGTGGGGCTCTGATGGCTTCCTGGGGGTGCAGCCGTGTGGCAGCTCCTTGCATCAGCTGCAGAGATCAGCTCTCAACCCCAATCCCAAAGCTCGGTATGGACCAGATCCAGGTACTTGAGCATTTTTACAGCTCTGCTGCTTTACAGCTCCATGCTGCCCCAGGGCAGACATTACCTATACCCAGACAAGTGAGTTTAAAGCTGGCTTAGAGAATGTGAGTGCTGCTACACCCCTATCTCCATGCCTTGGTGTAAACCTGTCCTCTGGTTTTACACCAGCCATGCAGACTCCTTCAGCGCAAGCTGGAGGGAGATCCCTGCCTCATTCATAATTTAACAAGGCTGGTTCAAATAGCTTCAATAAAAGCTGAACCTCCTTTTTTAAACATCACAGCCCATGGACAGACCCCTAAATAGGAGTCAGAGGATGAACTGTGCTGGAGCAGGTCCCCTCCTCAAGCAGCAGAGCCCAACACTCGGCCCAAAGCCTCCAGCAGCAGCTGAAGGAAGTCGCAGGCCGTGATCACCCATGGCTGTCTGATGTGGTGGTGGGAGTCAGGAATACCAAAGGCCATAAAATCTGAGCACCAAAGCCAGCAGGGCCTCCATTGGAGGGGAAGCAGGAAGAATGGCCATCTCCACACAGATTATGAGAGATAGATTACAGACAACTGGAACAAAAAATAATAAAAGAAGACAAAAAAAAAAAAAAAATGCAAAGCAACAGAAAGGTGGCTGGAAACCTTGGAAAAACCCCAATTCAACAGAACATCAGTATTTTGAAAGTCCCAGCCAGGAAGCAGGACACAGATACCACGCAGTAAAGTGCTGCCAGACATGTTGGTTATTGATTTTTCTGAAGATCCCACCTGAACTGAGTGTGTGGACTGAATCCCAATGAGAGTCCCAGATGGAGTAGGCAATTGTGGAGGCAATGGACTTACTACTCTTTAGGACTCAAGGGACCAAGATAGGTTTTTACAAGCAGCTAAAACGAAGAAAGAGATCATATGGGAAGGTGCTAGGCTCCTATTGTTTCCGGACATAAGTCCTATAACCCAGGGCAAAAGGGAAGAATTAACTGTGGGTAAATAATAATAATAATAATAACAAAATAATAATAATTAAAAAGTAGCTGTATCATTTTCTCCAGCTTGCCAAAGAGCACAGTTCACACAGTGAGAAACCCAGCATCTCTGGGGGAGTGGAGGGAGCACAGAAGTTGCTGTCAAGAGTGTTTGAGACAAGGAAAATTTGTGAGTGCTCTCTGTGACATGCCACATCCCCACTGCTCCCTCACCCCCATGGGTGATGGAGGGACAGTGAATGCTGCTGGCACCCTTTGGGAGTAGGGGGGGAGGCATTTATTAATGCTTGTGCTTTTTCTTTTGTTTTTCTCTTGTGTCATCTGTTCTTTGATATCATGCTATGACCTGTGCAGCAAAAAGTACCTGCATCTACTGCCTAAAATTTTAGGATGAGTGCATCCAGGCCATCACGAAAAGGCAATGGTATGTGGAGTGGGTGCAATTGCTATACAAATACTACACATATAGTCATCTGTGTTGGCATTGTCATCCTCCTCCTGCATGTTTCATGTGTTGAAAAACAGCATCAGTCACATCAGAGTCCTGTATCTAGTGGGGCTGAGTAGAAAGTCTGAGATAAGCCGATATGAAGCTGAACAGGTAGGCTGAAGGCCAGAGTGACTGTATCCAAATGCCCCATCCTCTGAAGGCAGTTCTTTAGGGTCCAGGGCAGGTGGATGCTGCCAAGCATGGTGGGGCACGTGCCCCCCACATGTCTTGGTGTTCCTGGTAACCCCCCGGCCATTAGCCACCTACAGCGTCCCTCAACGCCACCGTGCTGGGGGTCCTGGCTGCACCCCTGGGCCTAAGGAGAGTAAAGCAAAAGGGGATGAGGTAGGAGAGGGCTCAAGTTGTGAGGGCACGGTATCCTGCTCTGCTGCTGGTTCTGGAGGGCTTGGGATGTGCTCTGGTAAAACACAAATACTTGGACGAATTTGTGTTTGGTGGTGTGTCCCTGTACTTGCATACAACAGCGGGGAAAGAAGGGTGTGCTGAGAACACTGCTTACATGGCCCCAAAGCAGCTGCTTCTGTTTCATCCAGCTCCAGCCCCTCATGTGCATCAGCACAGCTTAACGCCGGCCAAGAGATCTGCCACCTCCAGTGGCTGCTGCTTCTGAAAGCACCCCAGGAACAACCACCCCTCCCTTGAAAACCGATACAGTGCTCTCTGCCAATTCTACAGATTTTCCTGACTGTGATAGTAGTGCTGCATCATCAGAGGCTGGACTTGTGCCCCTAGTTCATGTAAATACATGCAAATGTGTGGAACTAAAATAGCATGAAAGCCACCTGCTAATAATATCCATTGAAAAACACTGGCATTTGCCTGCCTCCTACTTAATCCCTCCATTTTCTATAACAAACAAGATTTGCGGCTATTCCCTAGATTACAGTGCATTAACAAGTGGGGAACGAGTCTCTCCCATGCAAAGAGATGCTTAGACAGAAAACAAACAAGTAAAAAGTCATTCCTTGTTAAATAAAGTTGTGCTGCCACCTCAGGTAACTGTCAGATACTACTTTGATTGCAGTGTTTCATTCAGACCATTCTGCCAGCTCTGCATAGGTTCAGCTGGTGGCTGTTGCTTTTAAAGATCGTGGGGCCCCAGGAGACCCTCGGTGCCCCTTCCCCAGGGAAGGGAGAAAGAAAGAAATAGAGACTGAGAGAGTGGGGGAGAGCGGGGGAGAGAGAGATAACAAGAGAGGAGAGGAGAGGAGAGGAGAGGAGAGGAGAGGAGAGGAGAGGAGAGGA
>CM021767.1:81708657-81812831 GCA_011076525.1 Nettapus auritus | reverse complement strand
AAAAAAAAAAAAAAAAAAAAAAAAAAAAAAAAAAAAAAAAAAAAAAAAAGAGAGATGTTCGTACTTAGCTGCCTTACAACAGACAACCAAATTTGACTGTTTTAACCCCAATTTCCCAATCCTATCCATTCCAGAGTGAAGATATTTAGCCACCTCAGAGACTGTGTTGTAAAGATTAACTCATTTCAGTCCATGCTATATTACGAACATACAGGGTGAAATCACATGGTTTGTTCTCACTGATGATGAGTGTTACTGGGCTTGCCAGAGACATCAACAATGCAGAAGTGAAAGCAGTCACTGAGGCTCCCCATAGTCCTCCACAAAGCCCGTAAGGTCACACTCCAGCCTGATCAGCTGAAGAAGTGTCACCATGGCTTGATGCAAGCAGATGATGAAAAAGGATTTTACAGTCCTGTTTGAGTATTTCATTTTTTGCTTGGCTAAAAGATGATGGCTCAAGAACTAGTTGTCTTACAACTATTATAGGCCTTATATATACCAAAAGTCCAATATTGCATTTTTTTGATTTCATTGGTTTCAGCGGTAGCTAAGGAGACTCGCAGCTATGTGCGAATAGGTACTAAATCTATTCTGCCTATAGAAATTCTATTTTGCTCTGGAAATCCCAGCTGAATTTTGAAAAGACTTTACAAGTTCAGAGGCTGCACCTGTAGGCCTAATGTCTGCACTGCTCTGCTGGGAAGTCTGTTTCTTGTGTGAATTTCCTGCAAATGCAGTCTTATCTCCTGTAGCACCACTAATAGCACTGGCTATTGGCTATTACAAGTGGAGTAGTAGCTACAGCTGCACCTCATCCCCATTGTAATTCATGTTGGCTCACTATACCTAGGAGAACCCTCCAAAGCTTGTACATAAAACACTTGGGTAAACAAAAACTGATTATTTATAAATGATCTCATGTTGTTGTGCCATGGCCAAAACCAAGAACAGCCATTAGCTGGCCTGTTGACCAGCCCTTTGTTTGGCTGCGTAGATGTCTTCAGTACTGTTGCTGATACATTGCACCTTTGAGTAAGGCTTCCACTACCTTTTTCATACATTAGGTGTTGGTACCTGCACTTCAGGCTGTCATATTCCAAGATCTGTGTAGATATGAACACAACTTTACAACATCCCCACCAGCTGGGAAAAGACACCCTAGTATAACCAGCAACATTTCAGAGGTGGCAAAGGTGAAGTCAGAGATGCTAAGAGCTTTTTTTCAAATACATCTGTGTGAAGTCGCAGAGCAAAACACACAATCAGAATTTTAAACAACCTTATACAGAAATGGCCAAACATTCAGATGTGTGGCAGGTCTGTAGTCTGTAACTCACTCAGTTTCAGCAAACTGTTGGAGAGTGTCCAAGAGATGAAGGACTGTCCCTGCACCTGGCATTTGCAATAAGTAATAAAAACTACACGCTGCTGTGTATTAGAAACAATCAAGAAAGGTCCCAATCCTCCTTCTAAATAATAATAATAATAAAGTTATAGTATTAGATTTTTTATTTTTTAAGAAACAGGAATTATATATAAAAAAAATAATAATCCAAGAAATTTGTAAGCTCTGGGATAAAATTTCTGTGTGGGGAACCCACCTTTGATCAGCCAAGATCCCAGTCTCACATAGTAGAGGGAAGATGCCAGGTCAAGTTCCTCATTCAAAGCAATGCCCTAACCCCTAACCTACTAGACTAAAGGATTTCTTTAATCTTCCTAGATTTTTTTTTTTTTCCCTTGACCCTTGAAAACGAACAAAAGGAAGAAAGATCTCATATTCTTTCTGTGCTGGAATGAAAACAAATTTAAAACCACAACATTTTTCACAAAACAGAATTCTTGTTTTCCATCCAGACCTATTACTTATTATTATCGACCTTTCAGAGACTCCAGTTTGAAATTTTTAGCTAAGTTTCAGTGGGAAACAGTGCCAGAGCTGCAGCTAGTGCTCCAAAATCCCTGACTGCCCATTCTGCTAGCTCTTTCACACCAAAGACGCCTCTCCTCCCTGAAACAGCCCAGGAATTAAAACCACTAAGGATCTTCATCTTTGCAAGGAAAGCCATCTGAGCTTTGCATTTGCACGGCAATAACTTCTTCTGTCCTTTCCCATCATAACCTGCTCAGATATTTTTTAAACCACTGTAACTGATGCCATCCTCAATAAAGTAAACCAAAGAGAGGAAAAACACACTCGGCACCAGGTTTGACAGTCAGACACCTAGAAGAAAAGTGGTTCACACTCCAGGGGATGCAGCGTCAGCGCTCTGCTGCTTGAAACTCACCTCTCTTACCAGGGTTGGAAAGTGTTATGTTTTTGACACCTTTCTTGCTGAAATGCTTCCCTGTGGCAGATGCTGCTGTGAATAACATTACGGAGCTCAGGGCGAGCATGACGTCATCATGACATCATCACTCCTGCCCCCAGGGAACCTAGGAAGAAGCAGGGCTTCCAAAATAACACAGACCCTTCGACCTCCTTCCTAGGTGTGTTTCAGGGCAGTGAGGCTTTTAAAGCCTGTCTCCTGTCTCTCACATCACTGAGCTTGGCGTGAGCACCTCATCCAGATTTACACTCCCCATTTTACTAGCACATCAGGCCTGGGACATACCCTCTGGCAGAGACATACGGAATGTAAGTAAGTGACTGTGTTACTTGGCAAAAGACAGCTTCTCTGAGAAGCTAAAGATCTGAGGGTTTTTACATAAAGCATTTTTTCTTTTTCTTTTTTTTCTTTTTTTTTTTTTTTTTTTTTTTTCCTGAAGAAAGGTCAAAATTGAAGCTTTGGAATTGTCTAACATGTTTCCCAGATCAGTCTCACATGCAGCCCTGTTCCCATCTTGCTAACCACCACTCCTCCTCCACCTTATCCTTTGCTGGAAGTGTAAGAACATCTTGTGTGTGTGTGTATAAATATATATAGCTAGATAGATGTCGAAGCCTTCAAAATGGTCTGTTGGCTTGGAAGGGGACTGGGGAGCCAGTGTTTTTTCTTGGATCCCCTCAGTAATGAGCATTTGATTAAAATGTTCTTGGCATCTCCCTTTTATTCCATCCAGCAAATAAAGTCTCTTTGAAAATGTCTAGTTGTTCCATATCAAAACTCAGCATCTTTAAGTGAAAACTTTATTGACTCCACCAAAATGAGCTAGGATGACAAAGAAGCACACTATGGATTTAATAACTATCTCTGGGTAGGATTTTGCTGTACTGTTTATTATAGAAATTAGGGGTTGTGCTCAGTCCTGGTGCAATAAAATGGCATGCATCAACAGTCCAGGGCTGAACTGAACATCTTTAAAATGTACAGGAATAGATCACTCGAGCAGAGGTGCCCAGTAAACTTCTGTTGTGTCAATTCAAAGCAAAAACTGAGCATGGGCTTGTACTTTCTGCATACAGTTAGGCATCCAGCAAAAAAAATATCTGTACTGGCCATAGAACAACGCAATGAAGATGAAAGATGGCTGGATTTTATGCAGCACTTATTAAAGAACTATTTTGCAGACGAGAAAAACATTGAGAGAACCTGCCTGCAGGCACTTTCAAGGAAACTGTATCCTGCACATCCAGAACCAAAAACAGGTCACGTGGAACTGCTCAAAGCTCTGCTGTCATCATTCATTTACACCTGACTGGCTCTGTAGGTGTATTGCAAGTAAATGTGGGGCCACAAGACCTGGGTGGATTTACAGAAGAGATTTGACACTTCCATAAATGAGACATGGCCGGAAAGAGATTTCTTCTTTTTAACACAAGGGGGTCTATCAAAGCTACCTTTACTGTACCACACCTTTTAGCCAACTCAGAGAGACACTGCTGTTGTCTGGCTCATATTTGGCACTTGGGAAAGAGAGGTGGATTCCCCATGATTCACCTTAGCTCTTAAGAACAGTCAAAACATTTCAGTGAGTTAACAGCCTGTGAAAAGGACTGATCTGCTGGAGAACAACTCCTCCACAAGGAGAAGATGGCCACTGGAGAGGAAAAGTGGGAGGAGAGGTTCTGAGCATTATCATAGGTTGGAAGTCGGCACCGGGCTATAAATCATGGAGATGTCCTTGGCTGCGCTCAGAACAATTCCCAGGAAGGGGTTCTAGATGCCTGCTATTTCAGGGCCCTTATCTTGATGAATGGATGATGCCACTCCAGTGGATATTGCATTAGCTATTCTGCACTTTTACTGCTAATTGGCTGCAGGGTGAAGACAAATTGTCTCCTTTCCCCTCTGAACAGTGTCAAGATTAAACAGTGAAAGGACATGGAAAGAATAATTGCTCAAGGCTCTGGCGTGATGTTTTCTCCTGTACAAACATACAATTAGGCTGTCTTAACCTCCCAATGTAGCAATAAACACCACTTCACAAACTAATTTACAGGCAAAAGTCAGAGACGGGGCTGGAGCTCTGCTCCGCAAGGCGAGGGCCCTGTCATTCAGCCAAAGGGGCAGTTCCACTAATTTAAGCCAGCAAAAATCCTTGTATGCTTTCCTCCAACTCAAATGAGATTGAAATAAAGTCTATACATTTGAATCATTGAGCAAACCAGCTCATAAAATCTGCATTTGTGACTGGTCATAAAAAAAGAATGTAATTGGTCATACTCAAGAAACTACTCCGAACAGGGAAGCAAGGGGAACAAGGTCTTAATAATATTGACTTTTCTAACACTTTGACGTTTTTCTACCTCCACAGCTATCTGCCACTCAGTAACACCTACAGACGGGACCTGCCAGTGGACATTTCTTCAGTTGAGCTGCTGGCAGGGCCAGGTTTTCACTGTAGACACTTCCAGACACTGGAGACTTTTCATACACTGCCCCTACACCACGTGTTGCCTTCCTCTGGCTGCCAGGTCCCACAGACAGTACTTAGGGCTGGGTTTATAAGGACAGAACAAGCTTTTCTTTTCTAAATCCAGGCATACGATCCACAGCACAAACCTTGAAGCTGCTTCTCCTTCTTCACTGACAATCCTCAGCAGGAGTTGTGAGGGTGCTCCCAGCACCACGTCCCCTTTGGGACCTCCATCCAGCCATATAATGTGCAGCTCTGAGTGAAGGACTCTGAGGAGATCTTGAGAGCTTTCTGGACTCTAAATTTTGCTGTCCCAGGTTAACTGGATGAGGTGAAAACAGCCCAAAAGATGGGGCAGCCTGAGTGAGCTGCAACAGACTCCTGTGTGAGCTTGAAGCTGAGACACAAGCACAGCCTAAAACCCAAGCAAGTCATCTTGATTTCACAGTGAATTCAGATTGAAATAGCAAACTTCAATTATCTAACCAGAGTTAGGAATGTACATTTTTCGCAATGCCTGGCTGTGCTGGGCCAAGAAACCCACAGCGTGATCTTTCTGAATTGTGGTGGTGTAAATAACCCCAAGCTGTTACTGCTGCCCCCGTTGCACAGATGCTGAGGGAACCTGACTGAGATCCAGTTCCACTGGTAACACTGGGAGGGATCCAGTCCACCTGGTCCTTTGGACTCACGTGATTTCTAGCTCCACTTTTTGGTCCCTATCCCAGGGAGTCTCAGTCCCTCTACAATAACTGCCAAAATTGAAAAGCCACAGGCAGAGAGCCATTCCTCCCAGCTTTGGCACTCTCTCTCTGTTGAGTGCACAGCTCCTAGGCTCCTGCAGGGACCTACAGTCACGTCAGGTTGGGTTCAGCCACTTGCCCTGGACTGAGGTGGAGCTGATGCTCTTCTCCAGCTGCCTCCGGGTCCCAGAACAGCTGCTTCTGGCCCCTAAAATTCATTGCTTCAGGATCCATTAGCCTAAGGAGCATGAATGTAGCTGCCTATGAGGTTAGGAAAGTGGCTAGACTGGACTTTGGGTCTTAGGTTCTGGAGTCACAATTTAGGAGAAGTAAATCCCACACAGTACAAAAAAGGCATCACAAAACTATTCCCTGCCCCAGAGGGATCTCCTCCCTGGCTTGGATGAGGTGCATCACGAGTTATGCACCACATTCATCACTGGCTATTCACTGCAGCAAGTATCACCTATTTTTTTTATGTCCTTGGCGTGCACAGGAGGTGTTTGCACGTTCTGTGACAAGCCAGGACAATTGATATTTTCACCATTTGCAAAGCCGTAACAAACTGACCTCTGTCAGCTGTCTTCATGTCAGTTTCATAAAAGCATATTAGGCTTTATTTCTTTCACTTATTTCCCCCCATAAACTCTCAGTATGGCCCATTGTCCATTGTTTTCCCTAATGTGTCCCTTAAGGGTAAACATGGCTCTGTATGACAATAACAGTTTGCTGAGGCTCCTAACTAGCCCTTACTGTAAGGCAGTGCCTGGCTTTGTCAAAAGCAGTATCACTTTCTTCAATAAAATCTTTCTGAGCAGCAATTCCTCTGTGTTTCAGAGGGTGGGCCATCTCATGCTGCACTGCTGAGACACCACAGCCTTTCCACTCTTCCACAGCCTCCAGTGGGATAACAAATAAGGTTACCAGAGGGTATGCAGCTTAGTGTGTAGAAATAAATAAAAATAAAATATAACCAGATATCTTTATTTCCCATAAACACTTACAGCTGTAGCTTCTCTGCCAAAAAAAAAAAAAAAAAAAAAAAAAAGGAAAAAAAAAAGGGGGCGGGGGTGGACTCCAATGGGTTTGCTAAATTCAGTGTCTCACTGAAATACATCAGTGGAGGGGAGGGCAAGAGAGCTTTTATATCTATACAGCTAATGATACAGCTAATGAAGGCAAGTCCCAGGAAGACTGAAATACCTACCTCAAAGTAAAAGCTACATGTGCTGCTCCAAACTGGGCTTTCAGAGCAAGATATCCACCATGGGGTAAGCAAACTCACTTCCAGCCATGAAGATATAGCCTAACATTAAAGTTGTTTCCAAGAACTTTAAAACTGAGAGGTATTTCCCTCTGAAATTTGAGTAAAGGCTGATGCGATACAGATGAAGACTCTAGATGATGTCACGTTTTCAGGGTGCGACGGACTAACTTACAGGTAAGGTTAAAAGGCTAAAAGCCACCCTAAGGGGACTTGTGTGGGGAAACTGGGCATTTTCCAGCAGAAGAGAAGGTGACTGAGGAGGTTCTCCCACCTGGGACTCACCCACACCTCTTGCACACCAAGACAAGGGTGCTGGCACCTCCCCAAAGCCACAGATTTTTTGTGTAATGCATCTCAAACCAATCTCTCCCAAGAAACCATGGAAAATACAATGGATGATAACCAGGAGGAGCTTCATCTGCATGCAGTCAGGCACTAGGCTCCCTTCATCACCAAGGGGTGCAGTTCACCTCAGCCTACATGAGGTGCTTAGGGTTGGTTCCTTCAGTCAGATGCACCCAGTCTGGGACATTACCCTGAGACTGTTGACAACCTGAACCACCAGGTAGGAGAAGTGTGAGCTGCCTCACATCCCTAAGACAGTTCTGGAAACACCAGTGCTGCCTAGGGCAAGGTCCCAAAGGCAAATCGCAGAAGGCTTGCCTTGGATCATCACAGGAATGGTGAGACCATGAGATTGGTTTTATTTTCAAAACACAGATGACATTTGGGTTACTGCTGTTCACCACCAGGTTTCTGGGACTGCAGAGGTTCACATAAATTATTATTAACCAGGATTTCAAACTTTCATCTTTACCTGTGGTAATCTGATATGTACTTTCTGATGTCCCCATTCACGATCCCAAGGTGAAAACCCTCAAAGTCTCAACTCCCCTTGGATGCCACCTGCACCCAACCACCCAGACATAGCTATCTGTGTGAAGGTACCATGCACTTGCCCCTACAAAATCACTGGCTTGGAGAGCCAGCAGTCTCTTCAAGGTCCTACTCTGAGTTGGTTCATGAGGTCCAGTAAGTCAGGTCCCCCTGCCTCCGTGGGCTTTGGATTCAGGGGAATATGTATGCAGCAGGTTTTCAGGAACCACATCCTACTATGGGAGCCAGCTTTGCCTGGAAGCATGTGCCTTCAATCTCAGCAGGGCTAGCAGGCTGTTCACAACACACATTTTTAAAAGCACATGGGCCAAAAATCAATGAGACTTTTTTTCCTGAGCATGAAGCCTGGGTTATCCAACATCAACACACAGCTATTTCTGCAAATGTGTGACAACATGCCACAAACCTGCAGAGCTGTCTTCCCAAGAAATGCCACCAATGCATTAGGCTTTCTGCCATGATATTCTGGGCTTAAGAACAGCAGCAAGGCAGCCTGGGACTGGCTCAGGAGCTGAAGCAATAGCGAGGGTTCGCCTGTGACAAGCATTCTTCTCTAAATTAAAACCCTGATATTTTATACTAGGGAAGTCAGTCTTGGAAAATGGGGGGATTCGTCAAGGTAAGGAACAATTTAGTAGTTTAATTATGAGCCCTTTAATGTCTTTTCATAATCAGTTAATAAATACCTTAACAATAAAATTGAATTTAAGCTTTTAATAGGCTGTGTTGGATTGAACCTAAACAAAAGAATTAGCAGCTCCAGGCATTGTGCAATAACTTCTCACTGCTTGGTGCCAGGAGAAACAAAGCATTTCAAGTACATTTTTTGTACCTCACTATAATAAACGCTTGTAATATTCCCCAATTTCTGGAGTGTAAGATGCAGATCTTATTTATCACAGTATGTGACACATCTGGCACATGGATCAGGAAACAACTGTTTTACTTCATTTCTGTCATCACCTTCCAACAGATTTCTTTCACATTCCAATTTGGACGAGAGAACTTGGACTTTCTCTCCATAAGTTCTCCATTAACAGTTTCACAGCAACGAGCACTATTGGTTCTTTCTCCTTCCACAGCAATTAGTTACACCAAGCTGCATATTTTGACTTTTATTACAAGTGAACATGCAAAATCGCTGGTACCCACTCGTATCTGCTCCTTGCGCCTCTGTCATAGGCCAAGCAGAGGGATGCTTTCTGATTGTCATTACCTCTGCTCAGTACCACTTCCAAACAGCATCACTGCCTGGATGCACCTTGCTGTTTTCGGCCACCTCTTGTCGCTGATGTTAGCACGTGTTTTATTTATGCGGGGGTGTTTGTTGTGTTGCGGAGCACGCTTCACAGCCAAGGAGAGCGCTCTGCCTTCTGCCGCAGCAGCTGAGATGGGAGCTCTGCAAGCTGCACGAGCGGCTATGCACTAATAAAGCTTGAAAAGCTTGAATTACACTGTAACCCACAAAAATTTTCAAATTAAAAAGCCATATTTAGAGGCCCCCTGTGGACTGTGATTTTATTTAGTTTAATCCCCTCTCGAGGCCAATTAGGTAGATACCCTTCTGCACATGCACACACCAGGACAAACATACATATATATACAAGACTAGTTAAAAGAGCGCATGTGTGTGTTTGTATCACTCATCCATTCAAAGAGAGAAATTATTTTCCCTTCTGTTGTCCCTGAAAATAACACGGCTGTCAGAAATCAATAAAAGCACATGCAAACAGCAGTTATTTTATTTTGCTAGGCTGTGCTTTAGCTTTCCCTTGTTTCTTTCTGCAACATCTAGTAAATTTTCACTGTCGCATACTGTTTCACAGAACATATAATACGCGTAAAACCTCCAGTGTTACCAGCAGGGGAGGGCCGGATGCCTTGTTTCTTAGCCTGGGAAGTAAAGAGGTGCTGCAAAAATAAATTCCTCAGGCAACTGACTGAGATTTATCATGTCCACATAAAGTGCACGCGTGGGGTGGGACAAAGATGCATCCCCCTTTCCCTGGCTGAATCCCCCTAAATGCAACAGGCTTGTCCCAGCTGTGAGCCCAAAGAGAGCCTGGCTCTCTATGCAGAGATTTAATTCACCCCTCCCCAGAATATGTTTTTTGCATAAACTGTTGGCGAGGGGCCATATTCCTCGCTGCTGTTCTTTGCATCAGAAGTGCAAAATTCGTCTTCTTTCTACGGAGTGGCAGACACCACATGTCCCATATGAAAAAGGAGTTAATAAAACGCACGTTGAAAATATAAAAGAAGGTCAGGGGTGATGTTTTGGTAATGAGGGCTTCTCCGAGTGGGGATAACAAAAGATCAAAGTTATTGTAACTGTTACAGCTGTCTACAACACTGGGCAAATAACAAATAGACCGCGCTACCTGCCTCCTGCTTTCACTGCCAGGGTGGGTTAGGAGTCCAAAATAATAAATTCTTAAAACTTTTTCATATATTTAGAAGCAACTGCAGCTTTCCTGAGGGTAACAAGGGCCCTTGTGAGGCTGGGGCCAGCACAAGTTATCGCTAGGAGCCACAGGCTGCCACCGTGGTATGGGGAAAGCAACCCCCAGATTGCAAAAGGAAAAGCTGATTTCGTGAAATTCAGCAGCTCAGCTGAATTTTGATGGTAAGAATCCTTCTGATTATCCAAGGCACTGCATGGGGTCTGCGCTCAGATGCACCGACTTGTTCTCTGTGAACGACGTAATGAAAACAAGGGCTGAGGAAATGTGCCTGAAATAAATGCAATTTTACGGCACTTTAAAACAGATTAGGGCAAAAAGTCTCTTTTATTTTACAGGGGCTCCTATCCTGCGCTCATTGCGGCAGCATTTGAGCGCGTTCAGCCTGTGCCATATGTTGTTTATTCTCTCATCTGCCACACAGGGGCAATGCATCTGCAACCACTGCCGTGCTGCAGGCCCCTCCAGGGCGGCTGTGTAGCAAGGGCGTGCTGGGGGGCACTTGTGCCAGCCCATCCTGCTTGGGAAAGTAGGGTGAGAAAGGGAAAGCTCATTCAAAAACAAACTCACTGAGAAAATTCAGCAGCCGTAATGAGAAAAACTCCAGCAGGCGGCGAGCCCTGGGGGTGTGAATCCCTGCCGGGTTCTCTTCCCTCCTGCCAGAGCTTCTTTTCCAGCCCGGGAGGAAGCTCCACAAGGTCTCCCCTGCCATGCAGCTGCAAAGAGTGGAACTAAAATCCAACAGGTTTTTCTAGGGGTAAAGCTGCATGGGAGAATCTTTACTCAAGTTACGAGTCAGGGAAAAAAGTCGCTAGACACAACAGGAATAATCCTCTAAAAGGACTCATGTTGTCAGAACTTTGCTGGTACCTAAAAGCGTACACACACATGCATAGACAGCCTACAGGACCATCCCTGGATATAGTTCAAGGTCTGACTCAAGGTTAGACTCACACTAAGATCTGGGCCAGTGAAAGGAAGAAATCTGGCTCAAAAAAAAAAAAAAAAAAAAAAAAAAAAGGCTTTGAGAACTCAGCCACTGCAATACGTCCCAGTTTTACCCTGGTCTGACTGGGATCCAGCTTTGCAGAGTGTGCAGAGTGCAAGAGGAAGGTGGAAAAGGTGGAAAAGACCCCAGCCAGGATGGAAAACAGTGGACCAGCTTGCCTGCCGTCAGACAACCTCACACTCGCAGAGTTGGGTCTGGGGCAGTTCAGTTCCTGGGTTGATGAAGGTAGCTGCTGCAGTGATGAAGTGACTCCTTAAATGCTCCTGCACTTCACCTGCATTAGACAAGAGAGTTTATTTAAAAACTTAACAGAAATTACACATTCCCTCTCTTTATGTGTAGCATAGGTAGCTTTGTAACCATCCTGCAGAATGCAATTAGTAATAATGCAATTTGAATCGATCCCAAAACACAGCTGATCTCCCTCTGCCTGTCAGGGCTGCAGGAACTCAAAGGCTTCATGCAGTTCATGGGCAAGTCCTGTGCCACTGTGAAGGTCTGCCAGGGTGCCTGGAGTGCTGCACAGGCACACAGCTCCCAGCCCTTCAGTGCAAAGGATGGGGCTGTGCTGCACAACTCTTTTCCAGGGCTTTTTAAAATATGCAGCAGAGGAAACCACTGATGAGGGGTATCTGAGGACAGCTGCAAAAGCAGAGTCTGTAGGAAAGTTAACAAATAAAGATGTTTCTGACTTTTTGGGTTTCCCAGCATCTGTAAATTGAGCAGGCAGCTATTTTTTATTATTATTATTGGTTTTGTCCTATGGAGAAAGCAAGCCCTAAGTCTTTCCCCATCCCCCTCCCATGCAGAAATGAGCAGGAAACTGCATGCTGAAATTCATTGAGTTTCCTCTACCCTACATGTGTTATTCCCCTGTAGGGGAGAATAGGGCCTTTTATACCTCCATAGCTCCGGGCTCTTTGAGTAATGAAGGGAACACATTTATTGGTACAAGGTTTAGTGTTTATTGATGCTACCCATTTTTCACCAGGTTTAGCACTCTGTGGGGAAGGCACACGGAATTTCCAAAACACACTTTACAATCAAGTCATTTCAAGGTTTATGCAGTATAATACGTTTAACTGCCAGACTGGAAATAAGTCACTGCCCAGTGCTGAGCCTCCTTCAAGATGCTACAGTCAGCTACATCTCTAATTATCTGATTTATAAACAGCTTGCCAGCACTGTTGCATATGTTATATATGCTGGTGTGCTGGCAGGTTCCAGGCAGATGTGCATGGAAAATTATCCTTCTAGAAGGGGCTGTGGGCTTAACCCAGCCCTGCCTCACCCTTGAGTCGGTGAATAGGGAAAGGACTCCTTTCCCTCTGTAAAAACACTCCTTCTTCATCTTCAGTAGCTCTGCTTGTCGACAAACATGCCAAGTGCCTTGCCTGAGCTGCTCAGTGTGTCAAGGGATGCTCTTTCCAGCGAGCTGCCCGGCCATGCCGGCGGCTGCACTCCCTCTTGCGGCAGCACCCAAGCCGATCCAAGCCAGGATTACCCTGGAGCACAGGGCATTTATCCCCTGCAAATAAAACAGCAATGAAAAGCAGCTCCAGATACACACACACACACACACACACACACACACATACACACACACACACACTGTTGTAGGAGAAAAAAACACATCCACACACAATAAAACCTAGGCCCTGGAGCAGGGATTTCTCAAACCGTCCATGGACGGCTCCGCGGACGGCAGCAGAGCCTCACAGCTCTTTCTGGAGGCTGTGCAGAGGGGGATATTTGATGAGGCACAAGGAGCGTCAACCAGCTCCCAAATCCTGCATCCGGAATTGATTTAACAGTGTCTGGCCCTGGCAAACATTGCACACACAGAGCAGGCTTTCAGGGGGGATTGTGTACCTTCATCTGACTTCTGCCTGTTGCATGGCAGCTGCTCAATGGTCCCTAAAAACCCTCCACATATTTTCTTCTCTGTTTGCTATTCTTCCCCCAAAAGCCAGCACTTTAATGAAGAAATAAACAAATAAAAGCATACCTTTTTGGATACAGGCTGTAGAACAGGTACACCGTCAGTTTTAGTTAGTAAATCACACTCCCCAAAGATGATGAAGTAGCTCTTATCTTTTGTGACGGCACACCTAGATCAAATGCTCCTCATGCCAAGAGAGAAACCCGCAGCAGGGAGCTCTCCTTTGCAGAGATTCGTTTACTCTCTGGTATTGATGTGTTACTTAATTTATTGATCCACAGAGGAATGAGAATCCATAGGCAGCACAAACTGCATTCTGCATAGTTTCTTAGAGAGGGGGGAAATAAAAAATAAAAATATCGCTTCTTCCTTCCTGTAACTAATTATTTCTGAAAATGGGCACCACTGCTGTGGTCTCGGTGTATTGTCATGGTACAACAAATTCCAGGTGAGTTAAAACGTGACAGCCTGAGTGCTGCACAGCCTGTGGGAAACCTAGATCTAACTTCAGGGTAGTAAGACCTGGCCAATGTTGGGTTCAGACTGTGATGGTTTTACTCGGGTGGGCAGCCGAGCTCCACCACAACCACTCTCTCACCCCCCCTCCTCAAAGAGGAGAGGGGAGAAAATACGATGAAAGGGGCTCAAGGGTTGAGATAACGATGAGGAGATCGTGCAGCAATTATCATGACGGGCAAAACAGACTCAGCATAGGGAGATAGTAAGATTTATTGCCTATTACTAACAAGCTAGAAAAGTGAAAAACAAAGGAAAGAAACCAAAAGCACTTTCCCCCTCCCCCCAAAATCCACCCCCTTCCACCTCCTCCCCCCGAGCGGCGCAGGGGAACGGGGGAGTGGGGAGTTATGGTCAGTCTACAACACTTCTCTGCCGCTCCTTCTCGATCACTCTCGTCCCCTGTGCTGTGAGGTCCTGCCCATGGGATGCAGTCCTTGCCGAACTGATCTGGCGTGGGCTGCCCACGGGCAGCAGCTCTTCAAGAACTGCTCCAGATCTGGGTCCATACCATGGGGTCCATCCGTCGGGAGCAAACTGCTCCAACCTGGGTCCCCCACAGGCAGCAGCTCCTGCCGGGTCACCTGCTCCTGCGTGGGCTCCTCTCCACGGCCTACAGGTCTGGCCTGGAATCTGCTCTGGCAGGGATCTTCCACAGGCTGCAGTCTCTGTCGGTGCAGGTCCACCTGCTGCACCGTGGTCTCCTCCACAGGCTGCAGCTTGGAACCTTGCTCCACCGTGGTACTCCATGGGCTGCAGGGGGACATCCTGCTTCACCATGGTCCTCACCACAGGCCGCAGGGGACTTCTGATCCAGTGCCTGGAGCACCTCTCCCCCTCCTTCTTCACTGACCTTGGTGCCTGCAAGGCTGTTTCTCACTCTTCTCAGCCTCCCAGCTGCTGTGTGGTGCAGCATTTTTTTTCCCTGTCTTAAATATGCTCTCACAGAGGTTCAAAACAACATCACTTATTGGCTCAGCTCTGGGCAGCAGTGGGACCCTTATGAAACATGGGGCAGCTTCTAGATCCTTCTCACAGAAGCCACCCCTATGGCCCCCTGCTACCAAAACCTTGCCACATAAACCCACTACACAGACTCATCAGATCTGAGCAAGAAATACTTTTTTTTTCAACTTATAAGACTCCTTCAAAATACCAAAACAAACAAAATAAAAAATAACCCATTCTGCTTTAATATGCCAATACGTCCCTGCAGTCTTGTCCACAAAAATAACAGAATGCAAAGAAGAGACCAACACAGCCACCAGCTGAGTTAGGAGTAGAAAAACTGGGGTGCCAATCCTTCTATTTCAAGCTGCTTTTACAATTAGGACAATGTTTTAGCTCATGAGTCGATAGTCTAGTTTTGCCTTTTCTGGTTTAATGAACCTTCACTCGTTTACAAAATCGGAGCAGTCTCCCCATAATTCCTGTTAAAGCATTTCTCTGAATGCCAGAGGACTTTGGAACAGGGCTTGGGAGGTAAGTGTCTCCCATAGTCCACAGGCAAGCTTTAGTACCAAGTTATTATATGTTTGGTCCTGTAATATCTCTTTCATATTCAGATCAGATTCTACTACCCTGGAACAGAGAAATCATTCTCACTGGAATTGGTACATTCCCTTAAAACATTGGTTTAATATCTGCCCCGTGAAAATTTCTTTCCCTGAAAAAAATCCAGCTTGTTCCAGTCTCACAAATGCCAGTAGAGTGTGGCTTCTCAGGCTGAAATTAGTACTGCTAACTGCAGTTGGCTTAGTGAAATTTCACTTAATAATCAAAACCCCTGAAAGAAGAATTGCACAGTGTTGGGTACATTCCACCTGATTACTATTTGCACTAAGTCTGCTGACATTTATGTTCTTCTCAATGCCCATTTCAGTTGTTGGCACAGTAGGACCAAGATTTGGGTTTTATTTGGGAGACACATGGTGCTCCCAACCCTGCTGTGCATGGTTTAACTGCACTGAAGTTCTCTTTGCTCTGTGACTCCTATTTCACCCTCCTAAATTTCAGCAACTGTTCCTATAGGAATACGTGCTATAAGACAGTGGGATGCCATCAGCACTATTCTGCAAGAAGCTTCTTTCCTCAGTTCAAAGTCTTCTGATTGGGGCTCCATTTGTCATTTGATCCTAGATTTACTGCTTTCACATTGTCTAGATATCCTGTGGATATCCTTGTCTTAACAGCTGCTGAGAAATTAATATGTAGGCTGAATAAATTATGCCAAACATTTGCTGTTCTGACAGGTCTAAAAATTCTTTCCACAGCACTGCTCTAAATTCTCCATTAATAAATATACTGGCTAACTAATTAAAAAGTAGAAATGTTTCTTAAATGATACTAGCCTCTAAAAGATTCCCATTATTTTTGTTTATCATATTTCCTACCAAATAATTTTTTCTCTCAGATTTACCACATCAAATCTCATGATTGTCTAAAGAAACTACACAAGCAGAAGCATAAAATCCCCCACATATGCAAACAAAAGGATGCATTTCCTGAATATACGATCTAGAATCTTGTTTGGACTCTTCAGCTTATTATTATTACTGTAAAGTCATGACCATGCATCCTACGGTGTTTCCTAATTTATTTACTGATCTTCACAAGCCTGCTGTGGATGTTTGTATTTTTAATGCCTTTCATATCCTTTTCCTCTGATGTTGTTCTTACTCTCATTGCCTACCTCATCCCTTTTCAGGACACTGAAAAACTATTCACAAAAGCAATAAAGACAAAGCCAGAAAGGAGCCTCTTGATCCTGCCCTTGAGCCTGCCATGATGTACTCCTGACCCCAAGCCATCCTTGTGGCAAAGAAAGCCAACAGCTTCCTGGGCTGCAAGCACGAGTCTTAGCAGCACGTCAAGGAAAGAGATCCTTCCTCCCTACTCAATACTGGTGAGACACATATGGAACTGGGGAGTCCAGTTCTGGGCTCCCCAGAACCTCCCAAGTTGTGTCCAGTGAGAGAAGAAAGTATGTGCATGTTGAAGTATAGGAGGTTCCTTCTGAAAAACACGCCTTTACTACAAGGGTGACATAACACTAGAGAAGTTTGCACACAGAGGTTGTGGAGTCTTCCTCACTGGAGATCTATAAAACCTCATTGGACCTGGTCCTAAGCAACCTGCTTTGGGTATCCCGACTTGAGCAAGGGGGTAGGATTAGATGACCTCCAAATATCCTTTCCAAATAATCTATTTCACAATTTTGTGAAACATGACACTGGATTTTAAGATATCTGACACTGCAGCTTTGGGCAAGCCCTGCTGAACATCCAAAGGGAAGGGACATGGTGGTGCCAAAGATTTTCTCATATCTGTAAACTTGTCATCAGGAAAGCTATGGAAAACATTCAGGAGCAGATTATTAAACTCCAGCTTTTAGGGGTGGATAAAAAATGTTATATGAATTCCTCCACAGCTTTCTTACAGAGTACAGCGCTTACTGCAGAACTCTAATCTTTGATGATCTGGCTAGCAAAGTGGTTAATAGGTAAGCTCTGGCCACTATTATAATCTGTGTGAGAGACTGACTGTCTTTTTTCCACAGTGTGACAAAAAAGAGAAGTTCAGTGAATGAGATGACTTTTTCCTTTGCCTACCAATTCTGGCAAAGTTACATGCTGTTCAGTTGGGTTATTACACTTGCTCTAAATCACCCAGACACCACTGGTATCTAACTTTTGTCAGCTGGGAGGATGGACAAGTGTCAAAATAAGAGCTGTCTTCCCCTAGATACTGATTAGCTCCTCATAAAAAATAAATAAATAAATGAATTAATTAATTAATGAATAAAAGGTGCACAGTCTTTCCCACTGAATGAAACAGGTGTCAGTAAGATCAAGGATTCATTCTTTCCCCTTTCTTCATACACTTCAGCCAGGTACAAGTGGCTAGACTCCACTTTGCCTGATAAATTACTGCTGGAGAAACCTGGCTATCACTAAAGCACTGGCTATCAATTTGCAAGATTTGCAACTGGGATTTTAACTCAGAAATGGTGGGTATTGCAAAGACAAGGATCTCTTTAGCCTTTATTTTTTCCCTGTGGTCAATGACTATGTGGTAGCCAGCTGGCCTTACAACAACCCCATTGTAAAAAAGCAACATGTAAACAGCATACTGCATTTCTTGCAAAAGATAGCTTGCCAAACAGAAGATGAGGGGTAGGTCCTGCCTAACAAATTTGATTTTCTTTTACAATAAGATCACCCGTCTAGTCGACCAAGGAAAACCAGCTGATGTGATCTTTCTGGACTTCAGCAAGGCTTTTGACACAGTTTCTCATAGGATCCTACTGGACAAAATGTGCAGCATACAGCTTAACAAAAACATCATACGATGGGTGAGCAATTGGCTGACAGGCAGGGCTCAAGTGGTTGTGGTAAATGGGGCCACATCAGGCTGGCAGAAGGTCTCTAGTAGGGTCCCTCAAGGCTCTATCTTATGGCCAGTCCTCTTCAATGTCTTTATAAACGATTTGGATGTAGGACTAGAAGGTGTTTTGAGCAAATTTGCTGACAACACCAAACTTGGAGGAGTTGTAGACTCAGACGAGGGTGGAAAGGCCTTGCAGAGAGATCTGGATGGGTTGGAGAACTGGGTGATCACCAACCGCATAAAGTTTAACAAAAGCAAGTGCCGTGTCCTGCACCTGGAACGAGGCAGCCCTGGCCGTACATACAGACTGGGCGACGAGATGCTGGAGTGCAGACCCGCAGAGAGGGATCTGGGGGTCATGGTCGACAGCAAGTTGAATATGAGCCCGCAGTGCGCCCTGGCAGCCAGGAGGGCCAACCTAGGGTGCATCAAGCACAGAATCACTATTTGGGTGAGGGAAGTAATCGTCCCGCTCTACCCTGCGCTGGTGCAACCTCACCTTGAGTACTGTGTGCAGTTCTGGGCACCACAGTACAAAAAGGATATTTAACTGTTGGAGAGTGTCCAGAGGAGGGCGACAAAGATTCTGAAGGGCCTGGAGGGGATGACATATGAGGAGTGGCTGAGGTCACTGGGCCTGTTCAGCCTAGAGAAGAGGAGGCTGAAGGGGGACCTCATCGCAGTCTACAACTTCCTCACGAGGGGGACTGGCGAGGCGAGTGACCTATTCTCCATAAACACCAGTGATAGGACCCGCAGGAACGGGGTGAAGCTGAGGCAGGGGAAGTTTAGACTAGATATCAGAAGGAGGTTCTTCACTGAGAGGGTGGTTGCGCACTGGAACAGGCTCCCCAGTGAAGTAGTCACTGCACCAAGGCTGTATGAATTTAAGAAACGTTTGGACTGTGCACTTAGTCACATGGTCTAAACTTTTGGGTAGACCTGTGCGGTGCAAGGAGTTGGACTTGATGATCCTTATGGGTCCCTTCCAACTCGGAATATTCTATGATTCTATGATTCTATGCAATGCAAAGCAGAACTGTATTACTTCAGCTGGTAGACAGACAACCAAGAACATGGATACTGTAGTGTAAAGTAATGATATGAAAGAGAGACAAGGTAAATATGGAGAAATCTCACAATCATAAAAACTAAAGGCTCTTATTTAGTTCTTTGATGCCAGCAGGCTGAATACAATCAAAATATTCCAGAAACTCTTTTTTGTAATTGTCAATCCTTCTTTTGGTGTCTGGTAATCCTTGTTAATTGAAAGTGCAACATATGTTTGCATTAAAGTATGTCAGGAAATAGTACAGTCTCTGCCCACCTTCAGTGGGATTTCAAGGCTTTTTATCGGCATGACTCTGCTCCCATTTCAGTGAGAAGTAGTTTTTCATTTACTTGAGCAAATACAGTGGTAAGCCTATACTGAGAGTTTTAAGGGAGAAAAAAAATGCTCATTATAATTGGCTCCAGACAATAATAATATCACTTTCTTACATTCAGAGCAGTAAAGGAGATATAAAATAAACAACAACAAAAAATATATAAAAATATAAGTTCATTCTAATTTCATTCTATTAAGAATTACAATTTGATACTGTTGATTTCTCCTGAGTTCCATAAACAGAAACTCACCAAAAAAAAAAAAAAAAAAAAAAAAAAAAAAAAGAAAAAAAGAAAAAGAGAATGTCTCTCCCTTTCCAAAAGGCATTACTGAAGAAAGGTAATAATGAAATCTAGCTTTATCTAATCAATGAATATCCTCGGCAATATGGCTTTGTCTTCTGAAGTTATCAAGCTGCTGAGAATCATACATTACATGTAAAACTTTACAAAGCTACAGTGATAGAAGTAATTTTTAAACTAACAGATTTTCAAGGGCACAGACCTGGACCAGATGATCTTGAAGGTCTTTTCCAGCCTTAATGATTCTATGATTCTCTGTGCTCTGTACACTGAGGAGTGGTTTCTGTCTGAGATTAAAACTTCCACATAGATTCATCTACATGAGGGCATCTGTGGGCAAGAGGAGGGTCAAGCTCTCACTGTACTCAGTAAAAATCCTAGTGTAGCTGGGAAAGCTTTGGCAGTGATTCATCTCATCCGTAGTTTGTCACTGAGAGCTTAGTTCAATTAATTGAATCATGGTACAGTCATGGAATGGTTCAAGTTGGAAGATGCCTAGTAAATGTAAATGTAGTAAATATGGATGTGTGGTGTCATTTGCAATTCCCTATGGTATCCAAGACAGCCTGATGGGGCTGGCAGATCTGATATGGGTTCCTGAGGACACCTATGCCCATCTTTAGCATAAGCTGAAAGCTGAAGGGATACTTGCAGGCAATTAAAATGCCACTAGGTGCCTAAGTATAGGAGGACCCTTTGCTGGTCCCCATGAAGATATCTAATTATAAATTCAGTAAGGTGAATTGTCCTGTTTTTGAACTTAACCCAAACAACACAACCAATGATAGCTAAAGATGCCAAAGAACTCAAAAAAAGCAAATTTATTCACTTTACTACTAGCAATGCCTACTTTTATGAATGCATAACACTTTGGTTCTTCAGCAAGTTACATGAAAACTAGTAAAACAATCCAGACACTGTATAGTGTTTGTGGTCACCTACATGAGTATTTTCTCCTAGTCACCTAAAAAAAATAAATAAATAATGCTGCTCTTCACAATCTGCACTGGATACTTAGAGCTTTTGGAGAAAAGCTGCTAGTGTTATTTTTGGCCTTGAATCAGGGCAAAGTCAGGTAATGCCAGAAATGAGCATGGCATTCTCTACTGAGGCGTTCCCAGTCATCTGCCCTTCTTCTCTGTGTGCACTTGTATCCATCTGGGGGTTCATGCAGCAGAATACCTTTTGTCTGTCCACATTTTTCCCAATGTGAAAATGCAATATGTTTTGGTTTAGTACATTGTTTATTTCTGGCTATCAGTTCTTTACTGCTTTCTGTATGCTACTAACCAGCTCATTAATTTCCTTGTCCTTTTGAACTATGATGATATTCCATTCCATCTATTCCATTTTGTTCTTTTCTGAAATAACTTTTTCTGTCCCCTGCAGATTTGTAATTCCACCTGATTGTTTCTGTCTTCTTTTAACATGTGCTAACAGATCATTGTTGTTGTGACAATGTAAGTTTAGATATTTACAGATTTGTTTCCTAGCAGGTTTAGTTGTTGTTGGTTTTTAATATAAAATATTTAGAACAATTTTTAATCAGGAAAGAATAAATTGATTTAAAAAGAACAATTAAAAAAATAAAAAAATAAAAACAGAATTCCAGTTTCAACAAAAGGCTTTGAAACTCTTCACTTTTATCAGACATTAGAATCCATCTCATGTCTCTGACCCTAAATCCTTAATGTCTTCTTGAATTGAGCAGAATGTTTTGCTTTGGTTTCCAAAAGATTGGCTATCATCTGTGGGCATGTTTGGTTGTAGATGCCAAATATGGCTTGGAGCTGGAAATGGCTGTTGCTTCTCCTCTCACTGATTCAAGCCAAATTGGAAGTAGGTTACTGAGACACTTCTGCCATTCCTTTGCCTGGTCCAGATCCACAGAAGATTATTACCTCTCCTTATAGCACAGCACTTGAGATTGTGTTGGTTTTAAAGATAAACTTTGAAAGATATTATTGTAAACAGTGTACATTTATTGTGCCCACAGAAGCCATTTTTGGCTTATGAAGCCATAGAACAATGAGAGTGTGGAGCTGGGATGTATTACTGGGACTTATCATATAGGCTTCACCTAATACATTTAACTCCAGGTATGTGGTTTTGGCCACACTCAAAAACTGGATAACAACTGGATAGACTTCCAGTCCAACCCAGTACGGATGCTTTTTGGTTTTGATGTTCTTGTATACACTCTAAAAACAGACATGATAGTGAAACATGAAAGAAACTATAAAGTCTACCTCAAGGAGTAGAATAAGTGGTACCAGAACAAAGTTGCCGATATGCCTGAGGAACAAAGACCCTCATTTGAAGGAAATACGTCTGACATAAATATTCCATCTAAAATGTACCATGAATCAATACTCACAGCTGATTAATAAAAGGTGCAAGAATTTTTTCCTAGAAATGGAAAATAATATGAAAATGAATATCCACATGCATGAGAAAATTTTGCAGATCTTGTAAGCACCTATTGCCTGGCAGAAAGACAAAGTCTATCTGGAAAGAAAGCCTATTCTTCTTTCTTTTAATTTAACAGATAGACTAAGGAATCAATACTGAATCAGACAGATCCATTGCAGATATGGACTGTGCATGTAAAACATGCATAAGTGACATCTTGGAAACATACATACATGAATTAAAATTTAATAGACAACAAAGTCTTCAGCACTTTTACAGCCCAATCCAATTCCTTATGAAGACAAAAGAAATATTCCCATTCACTTGTGTAAATGCTGTACCAGATCAATGCCAAGAAAATAACAACCCATATGTTTCTGATTCCACCAACCTCTTGGTGGCAAAGAGCAGTCAATATTTGACTAAGGAAGTACTACAACTCTCACAAGACAGTACCTGCACTGCCTGCTCTGGTAAGCCCTTATTTGCACCATTCTGGGAGGAGAGTCTGGACTGTCTTTGAGTCCTCCATGCTTTCTTAACCCCTTAGCACGTGGCAGAAAGTAAATCCTGCAGAAAAGTTGCTGACCTTGCACACGTAGTAACTTCTAAAGTAAACTCCACAGCTGCCAAAAAGAGTATGAGAAGTCAGAAATAACTTACAATATGGCAGGTGTTACAGTGCAATAAGGGCACGTCTTAGATACGTTATAAAATGTAGCCTGAAGTGGTTCCAGGACCTGAGAATTATTACAATACAGTGCATGAGGTTGCTATTTATTTGAAATTCCTCCTAGTATTTCTTCAAGCCATTTTTTCCCCTTATTCACTCCATTCACCACATATAAATGCCACCATCTTGGATTTCCTTCTCTGAAAAGGAAATCCCCACTTCTATGTGTGAAAGTTGAAAAGCTTCACTCAGGAGCTACCGAGCTTATGTCCTACACCCAGGTAACCTATGCCATGTGGAAATACGAACTGTTCACAGACTTCAAGCCCTCCAAAGCAGGCCAACCTCAGGAACTAAGCCAGCACCTTTAGTACGTCCTGCAGCACAGAACAGTGGTTAGTGGGAAATGTATACAACATCAAGGGAGCGGGGAGATTTAACAAGGCACCCAGGAATTTGTATGCATTGAAGCACAACACTGAGGAGAGATCTTTGAATTGGTTCTCTGTTGGATGGTACATCACCATGACAAGGTCCATCAAGGAGAAGATGCTGACTTTTATCCCGAGGGTTGGATGTTGCATCCCAGCTAACAAGCCTTGTCTCCCAGAGAACAATAGGGTCACTCCCACATGGCAATACTGCTTGCAGCCCCACCACTTTGGCATGCCCTTCATGCCCTTGGAAAGCACATATTTAGGTATAGCACATCCTGTGCGACCACACAGGGATGGACTTCCAGGAAACTCAAGTCAAATCAGTGGGACTTAACAGTTCCAAGAGTCTGACTCTGAACTTTTTGAAAAACCTCACAGTAGAACTTTCATAACTAGCAATATTCACAAGGGTATAAATTAGGATTTTAAAAAGAAATACTCTAAGAAGTAAAAACCAGCCTTTTGTTAATCCAAGGCTTCACCCTGCAATGTCAAAATGCAGAAACCAGGACCTTGTTGCCACACCTCTAACCTGAGACAAGAAAAGCTTTGGATACAGGCAGGATTTTGCTTTGCAGGAGGAAATCCAGGATGGTGGCTGCAAAGTGACAAATTCCTGCTCATGCTGTTTTATATTTGCTGAACATAATTAGGTATTTTAATTAGTCTGGCCTTCTAGTAAAGTAACTCCTGCACACACATGGTCTCAAATTTTCTGGATCAACAGTACAGATATGAGGAGAAGCACTTTTCATTTCAGTTTCCCTTGAAGTCTACTGAGAATATGGAGTGATAAAGCAAATTTTCTCAAGCCTGAAACCAGACTCCAGTTCATATGAAAGCCTTCTTTTGTGCTTGCTGATAGGAAAACTCTATGCCTCCTTCACATCTGGGATTTTGTTGGTTTGTTTTTTATTTCTCAAGGCAGCATAACTGCCACCCAAATAAATGCAAGGTGGTGAAAATACAAGATGGTCTGGCAAGGGCTTATTTGAGGAAGAGGGCTGTTTGGTTTTTTGAAGCCATTAAGGTAGTCATTCCTTCTGCTGTGCTAAACCTTCCTCCTTGTTGGAAATAATCCCTTGTTGGCTACTCTCTTCTCTCAGAGATCTGTTTTATTTAGTCTCTTATTTTCACATTGCAATGACACAAGACATGTAATAGTCATACGGCAGAGTAAAGGCACTACTGCCACTGGTTGATGGCTCTCTTCTTCATGAAGGTTTTCACCTTCATTTGGCTTGGGATCAGCAATAGTAGACTCCCTCACAGAGACAGCCTCTCTTTTGCTTCGTCTGCCCTGACTCCCTTTTTTAATCCTTCAATATGCCAAAAAATTACTTCAGAAGGTATTTGGAAGCTTTTCGACTTCAACATTTTTGAAGGTGTCAGGCTGGGCCTTTCCCCAACAATAGCAATAGTTAACTTAGCTAGGTATCATGTTTTAAGGTTTGTTATATTTTTAAGGAGGTTTTTTCCTTTCTTCTGAAATGTGCCAGAAATTTGGGTTTTCTATCCCATCCAGTGGTTCTCTTCACTTGTGGGTTTTTTTCCTTGTTTTTAGTGGGAAAGTTGACGAATAGCACTCTAGGAAGACAGGAAGTAGGCAGAGCAAACAGCATGTACAAATTAAGGAGAATTCCCTCATTGCTTCCTCGAAAAACCATGTCTCTTTGCTTCTGGATTGCTGTACAGAACAGAAAAAAGCCATTTAATTTATCAAAGTCCCATTCCAGCAGAGCCACTAATACAGCTCAAAGCATGAAAACTGTTGTGAATAGACAACCTTTGTGGGGCTTTATCTTTTACTTAAGCATTAAAATGCAAGGAGTGCCCGTGCTTACCAGCAGCTGCATGCAGATGGTGGCGCATTGAGCTTGCCCACAATAATTTAAACTGTAAAGTGTACAGTAAATCCATTCTGAATTTTAAATTTTTGGTAAATTTTTGCCCCCCTTGAGCTTCATGAGTAAAATCAGGCAAGCAGAACATTGCTTATTGTTTGTCTCCAAGTGATGAAGGGTGGAAAAAGGATTCGTCATCACGCTAAGTTATGGGAAGAGCTTTGGTTCCCTAAGATTTCTTTGCAGTCAGTGGAGGAAGATGGCAACTCCCAGCTCAAATTGCAGGTATGTGAAAGCACTCTGGAAAGGCTCTTTTCTCTCTGTGACTTTGGAAAGGACTGAGGTAATGAAGCCAGATATAGATGGACAACAGCTGTAGAAGAAAAAAAAAAAAAAAAAAAAAAAAAAAAAAAAAAAAGCTTTTTTTACTTGTTTTTATCAGTCATTTCTGCAAGTAGAAAAATGTACACACACACTCTGCTACATGTTACAGATCAGGAATCTAGTCCCAGGAAATGCAAGATATCCCTGTGAGAACTGTGCTCACAGGACTCTGGGACTTAAATGTGCTACAAGTGAACATATATTTATGTGCTCTGTACAGCAAATGAATGATTGCTTGCACAGCATCAGGTAAAAACTTAGCTTTGCACTCACGCTCACTACCATGGTGTTTTGAGAATGAACTTGGGGAATTGCACACCAGCAATATGCATCCAGGGAAACCTATGGTTGGTGCAACTTGCACTGAGCATGTGTTTAGAGAGCTATTGCAGGTGGAAGAGAGCAGTGTGTTGCAGGTTAAAGCTAGGATTATGTGTAGTCTGACTTGGCAGCTCTAGGGCATTCACTGACACTACATATCAGGTTCAGTTAATCACCTACCTCTTGGTTCTGCTTGAGCAGAGCCAAGCACCCAGGGTAGAGACCAGTGACAAAAATAGAGTCTCAGAGGGAAAGGACTAGCTGCTTTGTGCTCAGTGGGATGGCACTTGCACCACAGGACGTGCAAACTTAATGCCTGGATCTGCTGTGAATCAGAAGCTACATCTGGAAAGTAGCAACAGAAATCTGGCTCTCCAGGGATGCCCACAGCAACGAAAGCAGGCTTGGAAGATAAAATGACAGACACTGGTAACTTGGATGGGATAGCACCAGAATGGGAGAAAAACATCAAGGATAATAAAAATACCTTCCTGTTTTAACAAAATGCCCCAAGAGACTGGGAAGAATTTCCCTCACAACCAACAAGTTGGGACTTACCTAGTATAGGCAAAATGATCAACAAGGGCTCCTTTGCCAAGGTGTTAGACGGGCTGCACATCCCCATGGGGCAGAAGGTAAGCTCTTGATGAGAGGGTACCACACACCAGGCATCACAGTAGCTTATGTCAGAGAATTGCAGACCATTTAATCCGCAAACCACAATCTACTCAGCGAATTATACTCTGAACGTTATCCTCATAAATTAACCTCATAAATAGAGTTTATTGCTTATGTATAATCAGTAACATGTGTGAATATGTACTGAGTTCAACTGTTTTCACAATTACGAGACAATATAGGCAACAAAGATATCCTCGCACTGAAAGAGAAAAGGATATGGCACAAGGACAATTTCAAATCTGCTTCCTGGTAATCCTTGCTGAATAATTAGGGCCATGTATCTGACCTTTAAAGCTATGGATAACACACTGAAAAGACAGTCACTCCTACAGCAATCGCTTACATGACAGGACACAGATAACACCCGCTGCCTCAGTTGGGCTAACATAATGTACCATAAACTGTAACTGTGAAAAGGTGGATTACCATCATACCTAAACTGGCTTTTGATTTTTATTTTCCTCATAGCTTCAGTAGCTTCACTGTTTCACTGGTTTCCCAAGCTGCAAGAGTCCTGAGCCCAGCCCACTCTATCATGAATGGCTCTTACATCACGTCATGCTAGAAAAAAAGCGTGGAACAGTAGAGATGAAGTTAGCATGAGTTTGTTTGTTTGTTTCAGTTGAGAGCATTACATACATATATACTCATTACTGCAATCAGAGGAGTAGATAAGACATCTCACCCTTCTTTTTTGGCTTTCAATGGAAATGAAAGCGTTTTCTTCCATACGGAATGTCTCCCGCAGTAATAGCAATTACCAACACCATACCAACATCAGCTTCTCCCACATGCCAACTTACCACCCATCCTTTTGAAACATGTTGCAAAGCTTGTTGCCTATTTACACATATCCAATAATTTAGGTAGCCATAAAAGTAATTGACAAGAGAAAAGCAAAGTAGGATTCCTACATTTTGAAAAACATGAAGCAGGAGCCCCAGATACACCAAATAATAAAGCACCCCAATATTGTCCAGCTGTACAAGACCCTGGGGACTGACAGCTCCTACCACATGGCGATGGAGCTGTGCCTTGGCAGGGACCTCCTGGACAGAATTTGTGACAAAAAGAGGCTGGTGGAAAGGGACTAAGGAGGTACACCAGGCAGATTCTGTCTGCAGTCAGGCACCTGTATTGCCATGGGATTGTTCACAGGTAAGACATTGGTCCCTTCCAAAGAACAGCAAGGAAAGCAAGCATGCAAGAGAGTAAGCATGCAAAAGCATGCATGAGTCTATGATCCTACAAGAATATAGAGTGCTCTTCTTTAATATTCCCTCAAAAAAATAGGGCTTCCAAAGAAGTCTGCATTCTCTCAGCCCATCTTAATAAAGCATTTTGTTCTCAGTGGTGGTAGAAGATAAGCTGTTATGCAGTCCTTGGGGAGTTAAGTAACAAAGTCCAGGGATAAGAGCTGATGAGCACAACAAATTAATATATTGTTACGATTATCTCAGAATTAGCTGATGACAAATTTGTATCAAATTCAAATATTCCAGTGTGGTTATGCATATAAATACTGATTTCACTTGGTTAGCCACAACATATTGAAACAACCACACATCACCCAGGACAGACTAGCAATCAGGCGAGCTGTGACTGAAGAATCACAGCCCACCAGCTGCAAAATAGAAGAAATCATCCTGTGGGTCACATCAAGTGACCTGCCAGGCTGACTTTTGCTTTCTGGGAACAGATCATGACTTCAGCCACTGCTGGAGAACCCTTAGTAGTCCATGCAAGGAGAGCTGATCTTCTCCCCACTGCGAATCCCAGAGTGTATGCCAAAAGCAGCTGAATAAGGACTTCCATTTTAAGCAGGAGAATAGGCAAGAAGCAGTTTTTCCCACCATTTTTCTTTTTTATATAATAATTCAAAGTCAACCAAATCCTTCATTTTAAATGATAAATGAACTCATCAAGAAAGCCCCCAGGACCTAAAAAGTAATCCAGTTGACTGCATCGTTACAGCAACCATGAAACAAATAAGCTGTGAATGTGATGGCTCAGCATTTGCAAGTGCTTTGTGTGGTAAACTTGAAATGCTTGCAATCCAGCATTTTTTAATTAATAAGGATTAATAACGATTTTTAAATTAATAAGGAATGGAGAAAAAAGAAATAGTCATTATCTGATCTAGAGAATTTAAACATTTAAAAAAAAAAAAAAATCACCAGAAAATAAACCCAAGGGGCTTCACCCATTTAGTCCCTGCCTTGCTGGTTCCCTTGCTAATCTATTTTACAGCATTTCTTCAGTGCCCATGAACATAACATCTAAGTTCTTCCCATGACAACATTCCTCATGAATTTCACAAGCCTCTTCCTTTCTCGTTCCTTGGAAACAACTCTTCCCAGTGAGCAGGAGAGTAGGCTGACTTCTTTCCCTGCTTCTCTCTTTAACTCTTGTTATTGTTTTGCTGGGCAGCCTTTGAGAGAGAAGAAATTTGCTGCACACCCTGAGAGCAATCAGGTGCTAAGTGGTGCAAAGTGCTCCTCAGGATACTTCTTTTACTATCAAACCCCTTAAACAAAGGAAATCCCTGCCTCTCAAGTACCTTGTCATAGAGTTTATGAAGTTGCATGGTCCGCAGGAGCCCAGCTGCCTTGCTAGCTGGTAGGGATGGGTTCCTCAGCTCATGATCCACTGCTAGCTTTGAGGGTCAGAGTGATGGCCTTTACCCCATGCCAGAAGCAGACTGGGAGGGAGGCAGGCAACGGTACCATGGGCATGAAGCATAAGCAAGAATTTGTCCCACTGCAGAGATGACCTGCCATCCTCAGCACATCCTGTGGATCTGGAAGGGCTTCATCACTCAGCTCTAATTGCCACGATTAGTAGCGACTCGCAATGGAGGTTACACTGATGAGGATAATTTTGGGCATATCCTCTTCTGAAAAGAAGGCATCAATGTTTCCAGAAAGATGAGTACAGGAATAGGAAAGTTACCTCACAAAGTCAGTCTGATTTTCTCATCTAAGTGCTCAGTTGAGCTCAACTCCTTGCATTACTTTCACCAAAGGAAGGGAGGGATCCCCAGCTGTCTGTTGGAGAGGCTGATGCTCCGGCACCCTGGGGGTGTCAGGGATCTGCTGGGAGGTGCTGGTAAAACCAGGCATCACACTCACAGTTTCATGAGACTGTGAACTGTCTGCCAGTTCTTGGAGCCTCTTTATTTTGCTAGAAAGGAGATGCTTGTGACTGCAAGATCTCATTCCTAAGTGAGCTTAGGAATTGGTTAATTTAATACAATTTTGCTCATATGGACATTTCTGCTTTATAACCCTGGGTTATACCTTTTAAAAATAGTATATTCCATTGTCTTAATAAGATACTTTATGAAAAGCTAGCCAGTTTCTTAACTATTTTAGTCCAAATTAATATTGCTCATCAGAAATCTTGTACCATGTTCTGACAGCTATTTTTTTCCCTGAGTTTACTTTTCCTATTCAGCACTAAAATCAACATGGATTCAACACATGCTTATGGGCTACATTAAAGCTAAGCCTACTTTTCAAAGTGAAGGTAGCACCTTTCTCATTCACATAAGAGTACAGTAGATTTTAATACCAGAGCTGCCAAAATAAGCAACAAGACAGAGCATGGTCCCACTTGCCCATTCACCCTGCACACAGATTTTCACTGTCCGAGATACAAGAGGGCTCCTGGACAAGACCAGGCTAAGCAGCTTCATGAGCTCGCACTCACCAGCTGAGCTCTGCTAACTGTCCCTGTGTCTGCTCTAGACAGGCCCAAGCTGTGAGGTAATGTATCTTAGTCTGAAAGCCTCAAATAAAGGCATATAAGGTAAATCACATTACCTCGCAACTGGATTGGGCTAGAGCGTGCACACAGTCAGCTACCAACTCCAACAGCTGGTGCTTGCTAAGTGTCAGCAACTTGCCTCTGTGTACAATTCCTATTTTTTCCTGGATATTTTTCCTGGAAAATTTCCCCTCTCCCATATGAAAACCACATATATCCTTTTGAATCACAACTGGACCAAAGACCTGGACAAACATCACAGGCTGAACTCTAGGTACTCTCTCTGAAGTCCCCATGGGAATGAGAAAAGTTGCATGATGTTGTTTAAAGATGTACCATTTCTGGGAAGGTTCTCCTTTGGAAATGAAAAAATAAAAATAAAAAAATAAAAAATAAAAAAAGAACAAGATGTATTTTTGATACAAGATAACTTCAGACACTTTGTAAATGTTAATGGCTCGCTATCAGGTTTATCAGGCAAGAAAGTGTATGTTTTTATTGACTGAGCACTCAGGTCTCTCTATAGACTAGCAGTTATGGAGATCCAAAGTATTTAGGTGTAGCATAGTGAAAGTCATCAGACTGCACATGGGGCATTCAATTTGATAGAAATGTCAGATTTGCAGTGGCGTGAAGCCCAACTGATCTTAAACCACCAAATTTATTGCATGGGGTTCAGCCATAGGAGTAGGCTACGCATAAAGTTATTTTCAACCCACCTCAGGGCTTTTGGGCACTGGCTGATTTGCCAGCCCAGAATACAATATATTCAAATGAAAAGCTATTAAAAAAAAAAAAAAAAAAAAAAAAAAAAAAAAAAAAAAAAAAAAAAAACATCATTCAAGCCATTCCCATCCTGTTCTCAGCCTGGGGCAGCTGCATGGTGCTGGCCCTCCCAAATCTCACTCCATGCTCCTGTCCTTCCTCCCATCCCTCCTCCTGGTTTCTCCTCATCTACATTCCCAGGTCTTTGCTTCCGTATATCCTGAGCTGCTTCTCAATTTGCTCTCTCCCCTCTGTGCCCCCGCAGAGCCAAGGGAAACTTACCCATCGCCCCTGGCCATGCCAACCCCAGTGGCACAGAGAGGCCACGATGGGAGTCAGAAACGCATCGCAGGCTGCTGGACCAGCTCCCAGCACCCAGCCTACACTGGCGGAGGATTTCCCTGCACTGTGAAACATTTCAGATGCCACTTTGGGCACTCCCTACAGAGGAGCAATGTTCTGGCTTTTGGTTTTAATTTGTGAGGATATAAATGTTCCCACAATAAGAAAGTAAGCCACTGAGCCAGCGAGGAGCATTTTCCCTGCAGCTCTGAATTACGTCCTCCTTCAGCAGGGCGGCTGGTCCTGGCTGGTCCTGGCTACATGGACATCACTGCGGGGATGGCTCCACCTTCAGGGCATCTGCCCCTGCCCCAGCTCACCTTCATGGGGAAGGCAGGTCTTTGCTTCCCAGCTCCCCCCTTCTCATCCAAATCCCATGGACACAATTTACTCCACAGGAAAGCTGAAATACTCAGCAGCACTCAGTGCCTCAAGCAAAGACAAAAATACTCCAGATCCAAGCACGCTGCAACTTCCTTTTTCACTCAAACAAATAAATGAAATGGTATTTCTTTTCCAAAATAATACACCAGTAGAATGGATGATTTCTAAAATGAACAATCTATTTTAAAATACTCATAAAATACTCCATTAAATACGGACAGTTTCCATACTCCCAAGTGAAAACTTCAGGATCTTGTTAAAATTGTGCAGAACTATTGTTATTATTTCAATTAAGCTTTGCTAAAAAATATCTGCAAATGGTTAGGTAGGACATCAGACATCTTAAAATGTGCTTTCTCTCTTCATTTCAGGGACTTTAAAATTGAAAATTTTCTTCTTAATGAGGACAACAACAAAATTGTTGGTAGGTGCATGTTACCTGTCTTTTCAACTTTGTATTTGGGGTGGCTTTCAGTGACAATTAAGTTACTATTTAAGCAGCATGCTGGTATCACTGAACCTGTGATTATTCAATGAAAATAGTTTAGCTTTTAGTATAAAGAAGAGTTACGAAGTTTAACTTCACAGCTTATTTATTTGAGCTTTAATTAAAACATATTTTTAGGAGAGCAAGGCAAACAATTTTGTCTAGCATTTTCCCTAGTGTATTGCTGAGAAGCAAGAAACAATTACAGCTTTTATGTGTAGAAAGCTGTTCCTAGCAGAAGTGATTTGTAGACAAATAAATAAACCTTTTGGGGTAAAATGCAGGTATGGGTGCATTAGCTTCTGTCAAGTCATTACTCCAACTAGAAACCTCATCATTTGGTCACTAACAGAAACTTTGATAGGGTTCTGAAGCAAACATTTATAAAAATGAGGGAATTTGCACCAAGCAGTTAACACAGCTCAGAGAAACATTAATTTTATTCTATAGAAACCGCATGGAAAAATCCCTGCAAGGGAAGATCACTTTTAGAGACGCCACATGTTTAACCCAGTGTTTCCCAAACTTTTAAAAGCTTAACACCTCTGAGAAAAAAGGAACCAGCTCTTCACCCTAGGCTGACAGCCAGTTAGCCCTGTACAATTGCACCTTTCTCCTCCCTCCCCTTACACACATGCACACATACAGAGAAAAAGGCTTAAGCCAGCACATTTTACCCCACATTTACAGGCTCAAAGCACAAACACTGAGCTGGATGCTGTAACTCAGCCACGAATATGCAGCTGTGGTGCTGAGGTCTTGTACTAGCATGCAGTCAACTGAGGCAAGCCAGAAGAGCTAGGACCAAACCCAACCAAAGCAAGAGTACAGCCTCACAGCTGGATAACTCAGCTGTTTGTCCTCTGCTCATCCACGGCACATTTATTTGAACCCACACAGGCACCCACAGCTGAGATGTGGCCAAATGCTAATGCTGGCAGGGTGGCTTTGGTCATCAAATACAGCCAAAAGGAGATGACGCCTGAGGGGACAGTTTCTCTGTTCGCCTCCTCCTTGTAAATGATCACAGGAGCTCTCCTTCTCTTCCTCCTCCTCCTCTGGGCAAATCATAGGGATTTGTTTGGGCCACCAGCAGTGACCACCAGGCCCCACACCTCTTGATGAAAACCCCTGAGGTGGTCACACAGCAGGAGAGTCTCCACTCAGCCCAGTCCCTCAACCGCACTGCTTCAGGAGTGCCATCAGCCACAATGTTAGGCCCACTGGGGAAATAGCATGGACTCACCACATGTATTGGTTCTTTATCTTTCTGCTCTCTTTGGCCATTTGGTAAAGTATCTTGGGAACAGACCCCTTCACCTTTGTTTTTGTGACCATCAGATTTTGAACTGAAAAATACCTTGAAGTCTGAGGGTCTCTCCCAGGAGCTGCTACATACACAGTGTGGGAGCCCAGCTTACGCTGCCCCAGAACTCGTGGCTCACAGGAAATATGTCCCAAAGGTGGAAGTCTGGTCCATGTAAGTAGATCTAAAAGTACACTTATTGAAATACTCTCAGCACTGAATGGTTTAGGCAAAACTCTGCTATAAATGGGTTGGAGGCACTCTGCTATGGGTCATCAATGCAGAGAAAACAGAGAAACATCAGAGAAGGATTGCCAGGAAAAATAACGTAAGAGTGTTACAAATGTATTTTGAAATGTGTGTCCATTGCAAAACACTAGAGAAAAAAAATAAAATAAAATAAATGAATGAGCAACACATGTTGTTCTAGAGTAACCCTCTGTCAAGGGAAGCTGGCAGAAGGTAGGGCATATGGCTCTGGGAGCCTGTTCTGAAACGACAGAAAGAATTTGCACGTACCAACCCCTCAGATGAATCCCTCAACCTCCTGCCATTCTGGCACACCAGGCCCATTTCTAGTAGATGTGATTCAGGGCAAAGAGGGTATGTATGAGTAATATAGATTAAGCCAAATATTCATGGAAAGCATTAAGATTAAAAAATCCTGTAACTGGTCAAATGCACTTTCATCTGGATTCCTCCCACCCCACAACTCCCACCCCACAACTGCAAACACGATTCCTTCAGTATCTTAACTAACAAGTGGTAGGGTAAAATTCAGGGTGCTACTGAAGCCAGTGACAAAAGCCAGTGGATTTCAAATAGCTCACAAGGCATGTAAGAGTAATTGTGCTTTCTGGCTTAGAAGTGCCTCCTCCTATCCTACTCCACAACTGCACTGATCCAGCAGATCTTAATGTTCTGCTGCTGTTCAACACAAAATGCTGCACTTGATCCAACCCCAAACCACCTTTTTTTGGACTCCTGCTGGAAGGAAAAAGAGGCCTAGATGTACAGAACTCCTCTGAAGAGGGATGTCCACCCCATTGCCCAGCTGCAAGTATATGAAGTCTCCTTCAGGAGTTCTCAGTAGTCCTTACTAAACTGTGTATCCAGAGACAGTAAAGGGTTTTGGCTTGATCTGCAGTGGGGCTGGTAGTTACATATAGGCATCTAACTCAGATGTCTAAAAGCAGAAGCTTTCCATCCCTATATGCTCAAAAGAGAGAAAAATCACATCACCCAGAGAGTGATTCAGAGTATCTGAATTAAGAGGCTACCTCTCTCAATCAACTTTACAATAGTATGTATACATAACTAAATAATGTACATTATTCTTCTCAAGAGCTGTTTCTGACTGATGTAATATATATTAGGATTTTGACCTAACTATGATTCTTATACCTCAGCTTACTCTAAATTTAGAGGATATGAACAGTACACAATGTTAAGGATGAAGGACAAATTCTTCTGAACTACTTCAGTATGTCTGGATTTCAGAAGTGCTACTCTGAATTTACCTAGACATAACCCAGACAAATCAGGTCTAGAAGATGCTGTCAGCACTTAAATAGGATTATACTTATTTCACATTTCAGTTGGCTGAATGAAGGCAAAACGGTAACCTTAGAACCACCTATTGAGCTCTCTCTGTTGATATACATCGCATAATAGATCAAGGGCTACATAAAATTTGTACAAGGGCCTTGGTATTAACACAGACATATTCTGAGACTTAGGTATAAAACCTATTCACAATTTAACCTGAATTGTTCACATTCTCATCACAGAAAAAGGAATTCTGATGGACTAAAATATTAATTAGATAATTTACTTTATATTTCTTGTGACTTTACTTGTCACAAAATAAGTAAAGGATTTCAGATAGACTGGACTCTGCAATCAAAAGATTCCACTGTCGTGGACAAATACTGGCATTATGCAGCAAGGCTGACAAGGAGTGGTAACATGGGGAAGTAGGCAGCTATATTCTGACAGAAGCACATTCAGAAAACCAACCAGATTCAACTGCAATACAGCTGAGGCTGCTATGAGACAACAGTAAACAGCAACACCTGTTTTGCCTATTGATGACTGTCAAGAGTAAGATTTTAAAGATTCTTGTGAGGACTGCAAAGTACTTAGCTGTTGTGCACCAGCTGACCTAAGAAAGGAGCTGCTGAATTCAAACAAATTCACAGAGTTCAGCGGGATAGAAGAGAAGCAGCCTGTTACACCTAATACTTTTGAGTTTAACATACCATCAGATTCCTGCATTACTCTTAACTAGATACTTTCTGTGTGTCAGATTTTGAAAGAGACTTCAGGACAGCAGCTCCATCGATTCCCCAAATTCCTCTGCCATGGGGATTTCCCCATCCAGTAGGCTGATGAACTACTGCCAGTGTAATGCACCAGTTGTGTATAATATCACCAGCAAGTTAAACTGCATGATAGTGTTTGATGCATTGAAAAGATAAATGTATTTAATCTTGTAATGACATTACAGATCCTTTTGTACTGCATGCTGCTCCCACTCAAAAGAGCCTCTCACTTTAACTCCAGCTACATTTATCCTACACAATATTATGTATTATAGAACCTTGCTATTCCATCAGCTAGCATATAGGTATTGTTTCATTGTAATATGTTTCCTTTGTATCTCAGTACTTCTTTACTCAAAGGATTCATCAAAAATTTTTGGGAAAAAAAAAAATGCATTCGAAGACTAGATTTATAAAAAGGTTTTGTAAAGTGAGAAGAGAATGATGTCACCTAGTTCTGGCCATCCAACAACCAGGCATCTGGGTTTTACCAGGCAGTCCTACTATTGTCAGTGCAAGAAGCTCATCTCCTAAGATGCTTAACTATAGCATAAAATAGCTGTATAACAGCTGTGATCACTCTCTTGGGGAGGCCCATCTCTTTCCATTGATAATGATTGATGCCTAGGTTTTAGCTGCTTAAAGTGAGGCAAGGTAAGCCCTGGTCTAGTCCTGGTAATAAAAAGCATAGATCCATTTACCCATAGACTGCTGGTTCAAATGCAATACAACTCAACAATTAGAAAAAGGTGCCACCTTTATCACACAGTTTATTTTAACAGTGACATTATCTCTCTCACCTTTTCAGCTCTTTGAATATATTTTAAAAAGGCTGTGGTTGCACGCACTCCACATGCAGATCTTGGTTTCACAAATAACACCGTAATCATCTGCACTAGCATCTGAACCAGATCAATCAAACTGGAATTGCCTGAATTCCTAAAACGAGCATCTCATCTGAGTTCAGCAGAGATGTGACAAGGGACTGTGAGGAGCAATGCTCCTGCAGTGGTGCAGCTCAGCTGGGAGAACGAAGCACCATGGAGAGTGTCCAGGGAAAGTGCCCAGGCTGCAGCCTCAGAACATCCCAGCTAGCTTTCCCAAAGCTGGTATTTCTCCTGAATGACAAACCTTCATAAAGCTTGCTCATCACTGCTAGCAAACTATTACTATTTCTCAAGAGTTAAAGTTTTAAGTCTCCAGCCAACAGCAAGCTGTTACCAAACGAATGCCTTCTAGGCGTTAAGTCACACCTAATTTAGCAATGTGAGCAAAGCACAGAAAACTGAATTACTATTTGGAACAGGATCTACCAGATCAGTCTCAGCTCTGTGTTGTCACTCAGCCTCCAAACTGAAATACTTTATTCTGTTGGGCTGGGTACCCAGCACTAGCACTCCAATGAGTTTATTTTAAAAATATACAGCAGGTTTCCACTTTCAACACTGCAGGCTTTCCAGTCACTCACTGTACAGCCTTTTTTATGCACACTTCCCAGAGCATTCTTTTCTCTTTAAAATGACATTTACACAAAGGAAAAAGCATAACATCTACTCAATGTAAACTGCTGTTTAGGGATAATTTGTAACCTCATTCTTGATAGTGAAGGCAAATCTCTAAAACCTGACTCAGTTTTGTTGGATTTTTTAAAAAAGATATTTAATAGTATTATATAGATCTCTGATGTTTGTCTTTTTCTTTGACAGAGGTGTTAGCATGTTTGCTATGCTAACAGGCACATTACCTTTCACAGTGGAGCCTTTTATATTGAGCAACTACGTCAAAAGATGGTACTTGGAGAAATCATCCCTATTCCATCAGATATTCCATCCCGCAGTAACACACTCCAATTTTTATAAAGAATATTAATGTATATAAGTTCTAATCCATGAGATAAAATGAATTTAACAATAACATAAACTTTCTCATTGGTGGTTAATAGCTTTGTTTGTTTTAATTTAGAAATAAATTCTGTGTTTTAGGCAAGATCTCTTTGTCTCACAGGCCATTAAGAAGATTACATTCATCTCTTTTCACAAGACCACTGTGCTTGGTTCTTATATACAGGTGGAATAAAATGTACATTACCCCTACACAAGCAGAGAAGTTTTGCAGTAAGTAAGAACACCATTAGGTTCAGTGTGCCATATGCAGATTATAGCCAGGCATTCTTTTCTCTCTTTCCCAAAACTCATTTATTAAAACCTTAGATCATTTATACTGAAGAACTTATCTTTTGGCTACAAACAACCCAAAATGCCTAGATAATTAAAGAAATGGGAGGGCACTTTTCTTTTTGTGAAGGGCCTGTTCATATTTTTCATGAGGAAAAAAAAAAAAAAAAAGAAAAAGAAATAATTTTTTCACTGAATTTTACCGAGTCTTTAATGAGGTACAGCCTATGGAGTCTTCTAGGACAACTGACAGAGGCAGTTCTCAGAAGCTCCAGGCTGGATTAGAGCCCATGACTCTAAAACCCAGAAATGATGTTGGTGTACATGCATTCTGGGTCAGTGTTCAAAAATTTACTTTTACAAAGCTCAAATTTCCAATACACCTCTGAGTTTAGTCCCTATTTCCTCCTCTACACCTCAAGTAGCACCGTATCTGTCAACCATCACAACCATCACAGGCAGGATTTGGCATCTTCTCACAGCTCTCTCAAATCCTGCAGCTTCACCGATGAAGCCAGGAGGCATAGAGAATGAGCCCTGTTTCTCCCAGTTGCTGACCAGCCGAAGTTCAGATCTCCCCATCATTCTGAGCAGCTTTGCCCTGGCATTAGGCAAGAATCAGTGGAGACACCACAATGAGCTGCAGCGGCTGCCTGCAGCTAAGCACTGGGAAGCAGCAGACAGTTCCAGACCAAGCTAGCTGGATCTAGTCCTCAGTCACAATATTAAGATAAAGTGATGATATAATTTCTTTTTCTTCCCCAGTAAATCGTATGAGGATATCTACCATAGCTGTCCAGACCATTTGTACATTAATTTCTCATTTATCTTTCTTTGGAGATTGGCTACCAGATAGCAGCTCCATTTTTCTACAAGCTCTCCATAGATGCAATTACAATATTTCTGATGTTTCTTATTTATTCTATTGTTATAGCTTCTACTAATAAATGCATTATCTCTGCTTTTCTACAAAGCCCACAGAGTTAGTGGAAGATTGTGGATAACTCCATTGTTCCCTTGCTCACTGGGAACTTAGTGAGAGAGCAGTAGTACACAAGCTTTGCATACTTTTGATCTAAGTCCTTCTGAAGGAGATTGCAAGTGAAAGGAGCATTAGTCCCCCAGTTTAATGCTCACTTGCCATTTTGCTCATTTCAAAGCATCCCCAAGGAACATGGAAAAATTCACTAGTTTTCCCAAGAAGTAAAAAAAAAAAAAAAAAAAAAAAGAGGAACTTTATGCAGTACTGTAACTGAGCAGCCAACATATGGGAATGTTTGAGCTTGCTATCCCAGCTCCAGGAAGCCCAAGTGCACTATGTCATCTGGCACTGTGGTGCATCTCCCTCCCTTGGTACAGTTTTGTTGATGTGATTAGCTTCTTTGTCCAAGTGAGGTAGCTCCGACGCAGTCAGCTGGCACAGGACATGTGACCCCTCTTGCAGCCTTGACCAAACACTGAGTGGGCACAATGCTGTGATTGTGATTGCTGCCATAGGCTGCATTCACCGGGGTAAATCAAGGAAATTTGGAAGCAAGTTTGAGCTCTATGTCCATAGCAGCATCCATTGGCCCATAGTGTGCTTCCTGGCATGGTCTGGCTCCTGTTACCCAAGCTGCCCAGGTGTCTCTGAGGGCACAGGGGCACCACAGGGGCCCACAGCAGTCGCAGAAGAGAAGTGAAGCTGTTTTATTTAGGAGGTAGTCCTTGAGAGGGGATTTTAGCTTACATTCTTACAATGTGGAGAGTCAGGGAAACTGCTACATTTCTGAAGAAGGAAAATTTTGACCTGCCCAAATAATTGGAGACTACTAAAAATCATGCCATTTCATCTGAATAATGCACAGGAGCTGTACACTTCATGTAGTCCTTACTTGAGCCTAACCCCACTAAGAGGCCTGGAGTCAAAGAAGCAATGAAAGACAAACAGCTGAACAAAGGCTTCACCAGAAAAATAGTGAATAGTGAAACTACTGCCAGTGAGAACAGGTAACAAAACTTGAGGGGTTGGAATTTTGTTTTGGGGTATGGCAGGGTTGGGGCTTTTAGCATTTTGTTTTGGTTTGTTAGTTTTGAGATTTTTGTTATCAGCTCCAGGCTGTCCCAAAAAGCCAGAATTTTACTTCAGAAAATATACTGACTTTTCTAACCATAGATGAATTTTATACAAGAGGAAACAACCTTAAGGAACTGCTTATATATATAGTATCAATAATTTTCCTCTGACATGGATCACTGGTGCCTCTGGTTTCTAGAGTTTGCTTTTATTCCTTTCCTGCAAAACAAGTTCTCAGGTTCCCAGCTGAGGGAATGTCATTTTTATTTTACATTGAAGTTCTTATTCTGATGATTTTGATTCTCATCCATCTTTGTAGCTGGTGTTAACTAGTCTCCATTTTTTCTTAACAATCCTCTGTATTGTTTAAGATTTTTATAAAAGCTTGAAATCTTCACTGTCTGCAATGGTGTCTACAGGAAGCACAGCAGGTTTTCCTCCCACAGTTACTGTGATCTACCATCAGGCACAGCCAGGGCTATTGGAAATCTATCTGCAGTATTGTTCATTTCTCAGAGAATTGCCCACAGTTCCTACCTTTGTCCTCCAACTGCTCAGATGTGTCTGTGCCATTAACACAAAAGTTGGACAAGTCTGAAGAAATGTCTTGGCAGCCATAGAACCCATGGCTGTGGTATTTCTAAAATGCCTCCAGTAGATTTTATTGCCCACAGCAGCCTGTTTGTAAAATATTTATCATTATAACATAACCAGTTTAATTTCACATTCTCATTTCTATAAAACCAAAAATCATCCTGCACTTTTCTTATGCTTAGGTGTTGTCGTCTTTTTCTTGTGGTTTTGCCCTTTGAGATTTTGCTGCTTTTGGAACTCTACCTGTCTTCTTAATAGCCTGCACATGCTATCTCTTACCATTAACCCATTTCAGAATACTGTACTGAGAACCCAAATACTCACACTTGCTTAAAAATAGAAAATGCTGTTTTCCATTTTTTAAGTTTAATCATGGTGGGTGTCCTTTTGTAGTAATGAATTATATCAACAATTGAGTATTTAATAATGCAGTAACAGAGCCTCAGCCCAGCAGTGAGGTTAGTGTAGCCAGATTTTTGTTAATCAGTGTGTCATAGTTTGCCTGTATAATCTTCCCAGCCGCCTCCAACTACATCATGAGGAGTGCATTGCCTACTTGCTGTAAATCCTGACATTGTGCCTGGATGCATCACCTTAGGTCCTTTTTCCTAGTGTTTCAGACTTTGCCTCAATTAATTGAAGCCTGTTGTTTTAAATTATATGACAGAATTGATGGAATTCAGTGTTTCAGAAGTTATTAACATTTTAATAAAAAAACACACCCTCTTCTGCCATGCCTTCTTATTGCTTACTGATGAAGAAACTGCTCAGTCACCAGAAAGGACAAAAAAAGCTGAGGTAAGATATCACAATCAAAACACACGTCTTCCTCTCTGGATTCCTGTTATTAGGAGCATCGCTACAGACTTGCAGCAAAATGAAAGAGTGGCAGTCTGTGGAATGAAGAAAACACCCAAAACTGTAAAGAAATTGCAGGTCTGGGTGCAGTCTGTAGAAACCTGCGTTCTGACATTCTTAGAGGTGATTATTTTGAGAGATTTTTTCCAGGGACAAATATATATATACATATTTTTTAATGAATATTAAAAAATGGGCTGCTAGTAGTAATGGGATTGAGAATTATTCTTGCTTTATATAAAAGATTATTTTTCCTCTGGGAAAAGGAGCATTAGCATCTCAATGACCTTGCCATCCTTGCCCTTTCAGACTGGTTTGTGAGGGCCTGATCCAAAGTCTGGGGAGGTGAGTGGGGGAACTGTGAGTTGTAACTTTCTTTTTTTCTTTTCTTCTTTCCTTTTCTTTTCTTTTTTCTTTTCTTTTCTTTTCTTTTCTTTTCTTTTCTTTTCTTTTCTTTTCTTTTCTTTTCTTTTCTTTTCTTTTCTTTTCTTTTTTCTTTTCTGGTATCTTTTTGGCATTTTTACCACTGTACCTTCTTACACTCAGACTCTACCAGCTCCGATGCATTAAGGAATGTGGAGTGAAATCGGAGGGAACAAAAATTCTTAAAAATAAATTGAAAAACTTATGGTGATCGCCTGTAAGGCCACAATTAGTTAAAAAGGTTGTAAGCTTTTCTTTTACAACCATCTCCACTCAGGGGTTCACAGCTCAGTCATAAAAATTTTGCTTCAGGCAGAAATTCAGCAGACAGGAAGCCAAATTCCAGCTTCTAACACACAAGTGCGATGGGAAAAGTTTCAGCTACAAAACAACACACATCAGCGATTAGCCTCCCATTCAAAGCCTTCGCCCTGGAGAAGCTGTATTTTGAGAAGGTCCAGTTGACTCCTCCAGAAATTATTCAGATGAGCTTGAGCAGATCCAGATCTCCATCCCAGCACACAGCCCCAAGGTTGCAGCAGCCTGCGCAGTGTTTGCAGTCAGAGCCATAACTCAAAAATATGAGTCGGGAAGCGTGTGCATGCAGAGGGGGAGGTGGTTCCCTTTCACATATGTGACTTTTTTCATATTACAATTTTAAATTGGGTACGCTAAATCACAAGTCACTCAAAAAGAGAAGTATTGCAAAGGCTATTGACCAGCTCTCTTGAATCTCTGGATATCAAGCCAATTTACAGCCTTTGGAGTTGGAGTCTTTGGGGCAAGTGGCAGCATTTGGTACAGCAAGATTGAAAAGACGGGAAATTTTAAAAAGGCAGGACTTGGGTTTTCTCTCTCTCTATTGACATTTTTCCAGTCAACGGTCAAAATCCCAGCTCGTATTGACCCAAAATTACCTACTCAAGTCACCAGCCCAACATCGTGTTACCATTCAAACCCTAACAGGGATGTGTCTGCCATGTGAACCAGTTACGCACTCCGGGTTCTGTCTTATGGGGACTTCTGAAATTGGCCTTTAGGCAGACAGAGTCTGTCTTTGACGGCTTAGCAGGTAAATGACTCAGTTTTAGGGGGATGCTTTTGCTGAGACCCTGGAATACAGGCATGACCTAGACACAGAAATTTCACAGATTGGACTCTATCATAAATAATACCTTCTAATATTTGTTAAACACTTTCCAATTTCTGTTACAAAAGAATCATGAAAATTAGGAGACCAACTCACAACATCTTTCTCTGCCATTAAATGTTTTTTTTTCCTGTTATTTATTATCACTGAGTTTGTAAATGCTACATTTAAGCTCAGAAACACAAAGCCTGCTACTAGTACTATTTAGAGATAATTGTTATCAGAGTTTTGTAAAACCCATAGTTATTTTCTTTCCCCAGATATTTGCATTGTTTGTTTCTTAATTTCACCCCTCTAATACCACTTACATTCTTCTGTATTATGAAAATTAGTATTTCTCCCTTGCTGGTAGTTAGGCTCTGCAAATATTCATAGTAAACTATGATCACCTGTTGGTTGCTTTTCATGCAAGTCTTACACACAATTAACCTGTGTAATTAATTTGCCCAAAGAGCTCTTTTAAATGATGAATACCAGTGCTGCTACCCCGTTGCCTGTTTCTCCAATAATATTCCTATTGCCCAGAAAGGCTGGGATTTGGGAAAAAAATGGGAGAAGACTGGGAAAGGCTGGCTAAGAAATTAAGTGGAGCTTTATTGCTCGACACTTATTTTTCCAGTATTCTCTAGCGTGCTCTTCAGCAAAAGTGACTTCGCACATATGCTTACGCAAAGGCAAAACTTAGCCCAAAGCACACACAGAGTATGTAGGGAAAAGAATGCATCCCCTGGCTGTGAGGGCAGAGCTTGCACGGGTGGCATGGCGTTTCAGGGCAGAGGCAGAGCCCAGAGCAGCCCCCAGGTCCCCCAAGGCAGTCCCTGCTGTGCTGGTGCAGCCCTAGCAGGGGGCAGCTGGCAGGGCATCGGCCCCTGAGAGGATTCACTGCTTTGGTCTGAGTGAGGCCAAATGCAACCACCTCTTTGGTAGGCTGCTGTGCCTGCCTCCGACCTCCCAGCTGCGGTTTCAAATGGAGGGAGAAGTGTGAAGAGGGTCAACAGAGGGCGAGGGGGGAGTTTCCCACTTGTTCTTCATCTTCTTGTTGAGACTCTGTTAATGTTACTGGAGCTTAATTACAACAGCATGGGTACTTGATACTTGCACTGCAAATTATGCCAAGGATATTTCAAAATGCATAGATAGATGTTCTTTCTTTTCTGGATAGTGCCAACTATTTGCTATTTATTACTAGCAATGTGTGAGCCATCATTAAATCACATAACATTGTTACAGCTCCCCAGATCCTGCAAATGTATGCATCTGCTTTAACTCTGACGAAGCTCAGCAAGACAGTTTGTGTGTATAAAATTAAAGCATAAACATTAGCTTTTTCATCTAAATGTGAGCCAATTTAAATCTCAAAGAAGTAACAACTAACAAATTCACAGGTAAAACAAAGTGGTCTGAAAACAAACAGCCATTCATTTAAATGATTTCTGCAAAGGATGTTGTGTGTTCTTAGATGCCAATGAAAATAGATGTTCACAGAGAGCTAATATTTTCAGAGGAACACAAGCTAACTAAAAGTTTCCCTCCCCTCAGCAAATTGCAGAGAAAGTTGGCATCCACTTCTCCTGAAAATTCTGCCCCAAAAGAAACAAACAGATCAAATATCAACACAAATGAAAAAGTATTTGCATTCACGACAGCACTCATGAATAACACGTAATAAAATGCCCTACCAATACAATCAGAGCAAAACATGTTTGGAATTCAAACACGTATTCACAAACCACTGCATTCAACTCATTCCAGGCAGCAGGCTAGGCTGTGATTTCTAACACAATACCAGAGAAACGTACAATTTCCTGGGGACAAATTTTCAGCAGCACTTTCAATCTGTAACTGGAAAAAAAGCCCATGGAAATTATTTTTCATGTACAACAAGAACTGTGTTTGAAAAAAACAGTACAAGTCATTGTATTTGCAGCTCCTCCTTGCATACACAAGTTAGCATTTGTGCATGCAAATAATAGTTTGGGTAGATGCAAACAGATGGGATTCTCATTTTCCTGGGTGCAATTAGAGAAGCCTGCTGAAAGCATGACCCTGAAAAAGGCATAAGATCTTTTCCATGTTTAAATTTGGGCCATAAGTCATTGGATAAACTTAAAACACAGCCTGTCCTTTTATGCATTGTAATTTCTCCAAGCAATGTATTTACGTTTTATGTGTTCTGTTGCAGAAGGGGGAGCCTTAATGATTACAATTTGCCATCCAGAACTTTATAGCTAGCCCTTGCAGAAAATAGCATTTCTGCCAAAAAGCTTCCTGCCCAGGTGCTTAACCAATTAGCTCTTAAGAGGTCTGGCAGTAAAAGAAGTCATGGCAAGTTTTCTGATATACTGTATATAAGGTGACAGCTTGCAAAATGTAAGATGAAAATTTGTTTTCTTAACTAGCAGTGTGTAAAATCCTGGGAGACTATTTGATTGCATAGCCTAAAATCCTTATGACATCTCAAATTCCCAACTGATCTAGTGTGGTTTTAGCAATATGTTGTCAACTTAAACATATTGAGTTTCTTTTTATAAATAGTTTTAAAATAATTTCCTTAATTGTGATTGGGTACTGCAAATATGTAGGAAGGATGGAGTAACCCTGCAAGGTTTGGGGCCCTTCAAATTTTTCCAAACATTTTTTGCTAACTCACTATATACATGCAAGCTTTCAAAAGTACCTTTACTTCACAAATTACACCAATTTTTTACAATGGCACATTATATTAAAAATGTATATTTCATTCGGGGAGTACTTTGCTGTGCAAAAAATATAAGAAAACCATTTTTCTGATTCTGGAAGCAAGAAGATTGTATTAGGTGCGGATGCCAGTGAAAAGATTAAAACTGACTACTGACAATCCTTGAAGCATCAGCTATATAACAGGGAGGGTCTGTCAGAGATGCTACAGAGAATGTACAAAACAAGCTTGGTACTAGAACATCCATGTGGACAATCAATGCATTGCAGAAATTTCATTTTCAGGAGTTCCAGCCCTAAGGGAAGAGGGTCTTGACAGAAAAAGCACATGGTGCAGATAGCTCACACAGGACCTTGTGGAGCAAGAAATTTGTTGCACAAAGTTTTGATCCCTGAAACTCAGCCTGCAGGGTTGCCGCAGTGGGGAGGTGGGACTCTGAAAACTTGGATCGGGGGATAGACAAGTGTCCTACAGATGAGAATACCCCCAGCTGCATGCAGGGGGAAGGCTGATGGCACTGCAGCAGGAGGTAGTCCTGGAGCCCGTGTTCATGTGAGGCAGCAAGGTCCTGTCATCACTGCAGCACTGCAGCATCATTCTTGCTCCATGATCTTGTAGGTTATATTTATCTGGTCAGCAAGTAATAGGTTATCCTGTAAAGCCACAACTGTACCAGCAGCCACAGAGCAGGCAAAAGGCTGCAGCACCTTGAATGTGTGAAATATATATGCTGTCAACAGAAAGGAGGTTTCCCATGGAATGGGTCTCTCTCAGATACTTGAGGAGTGTGCCCTTGTCATGGGCCAGCAAATGCAGAAGCTACGTGAAGTTATATAAATGAGTTCTCTGCATTTAGTGGGGAAAACCTGCAGTACTGCATTTTAGCCAGATTGTCCATGGACGTTCTCTTAGTGCAATCCCACTGCAAAACCTTTCCAGAACCAGTCCAGCACCGTGCTGACTGCCTCCCCTCATAGCAGACAGTGACAATCCCACAGTAACCTTCCTCCTGGATTGAGGGATAGCTCAGAGCATCCCTCAAGTAATAATTGTGCTCCGTAGCACAGGCTCTGTGGTACCCAGGTCAATCTTAGACATCTGTTTGCAGACTTGGTGAGCCATAAGCATCAAGGGAGATGCTATGAACTCTCCGAAGATGGTATTCCCATCTCCAGCAGATTCCATGAAGACTTGCTTCCTATGACCTGTATGGTAGGAGGAAGGATCTGCCAGTCCACAAGCACCTCAGTTTAAAGAACCTCTGGCATGAGGTCTGCTCTGATAAAAAGCTGGTGTGTGGAAATGAGGCTTGTGTGAAAACAAGATTTCCCATTGCACATGTTATACTGTGATTTCCTTTGAAGTTCAGGGTGCTTTATGTTCCATACTAATTGAATGGTGTTTGAAAATTTTGCAGAGGGAAAATGTCATAGAAAAACACAGTATTAATCCTGATAAACACTTGAATAAGGAGTCAGAAACCCTGATTTCCTGGAAGGTGGAAATAGACACACCAGAAAATCTCAGAAATAATGACAATAAGGTTTTTCCTTCTGTACTAACCCTGTCAGTGCCAGATGCTACTCACAAAGATGAGATTGCAATTACACTGGAAAACCAAGAAAAAATGCATGAAGGTACTGCTCTGCAATATAGTTTTGTTGGCTTAGTCTGAAAAGGTTCTAGGATATATGTCAGGGAAGAAAAAAAAAAAAAAAAAAAAAAAAAAAAAGCTACAGAAATATCCTTTTATTTTGCTTTGAAATGACAAGTTATTTCAATCATTTTTTTCCCAGCCCCAACTTTGGTGATTAATTTCATGTTGATCAGGTGAAAAATTAGTAGGCAAACACCTGATCCAGTTTATGCTATTTGGTTACTGATCACAAATAACTGCAAGTCATTATACAGGTTAGTGTCTGGTATTGCTAAGGTGCTTCCAAAAATTGACATTTATGAGTAAAGAAAAGTGCTTTAAATTCCCAGGCTGAATGTGAACATGGCATAAGAGTCACACCTTTTCTACCCTCAAGAAGGGGCTGCGCTCACATCCATGGCATCATTTTCCACAGTCTCTAAAAACATACATGATGCATGATGCTGGATAATCAAATTCCAAATCTGAATTTAGATCTATTTCTGCTTCAGTTTTGCATGCCCACATCTATTCACTTATGTGACATGGTTAAATTAATGTGACAAATAGCCTCAGAAGCATAAATGAATAATAGCCACTAAAATTAAGCCAGCCAGCTTTATGCTGAGATGTTCGAGACCATTCACCTCATCAAAAAAATGCTGATTGCCTACCTCCAGATCAACATTTACTTTAAATGCTCAGTGCAAAATTACGTCTTATGTCAAGACCCATTCTTACTTATGCCTCTTCAAGTGCTCTGTTTACAATCACACTGACTTTTTAGTATGGGATGAAGCATTTTGATATTAACGTTATTTTTCTTCATTGCAGCAGAAGCCGGTCTAACATTCTATATTCTATCTAGCTTTCAAGTTTGCAGACAGAGTGTTGGTTCACCTTGGACCTCCTAAGTCATCAAGTGAAAGTACACCATGTAAGCCCACATATCAACTGCTTTTGGAATCCCAGAAGAATCTGAATGATTTCAAGGACGTTACTGAAGCCAGGAAATCATGTCCTCATGAGAAATCACAATCCATAATAACAAATAACCAACCTACATCTTCAGATATCCAAGCGATGACATGTACAAGAAAACTGCCTCTCCAATTCGTTGGAAAACAGAATTATTACCAGGAGTCATTTGCCTCAGCAGGACATGAGCTTTAAGGACCTTCTGAAGGCCATAGATAACTATATTTCCATGTCAACCCAGTGGCACCCTGATAAAGAAGATACTAACCTCCCAATGACTGACTTTCCCCAGATCTCCCTTTTTCCCAGGCTGCAACCAGCTGTTCTGAGAGAAACCATGGCTAGAAAGATTTCCAGACTGGGGGAATCACAGAACCATACAAATATCTGCCCTCTGGTTTTTGTCAGTTCTTCAAAACCACCAACATTCCCCACATCCCAACAGCAAACACTTACTTTAGAAAGTATGAGGTAGTCTCAAGAAAAGCCAGCTCAATTTTTCAGCAAGAAAACTAAAAGAAACTTCATCCAACTCAGACATACACCTAAAGCTACAGATCTACATTTTCCAGTTTTATCTCCACCATATGAAACCAGACTGGGGACAAAAACAAAGATTTTAAGGTTAAATTTTTCATAAGTAAAACACCCACATAGCATCAGGAGAAAATAGGAGGAAGAGATAGGTAAGAAACAAAGAGGGACAGAAACAAAATGAGAAAAGAAAGGCAGGAGACATTAATCAAATCTCAAATTGAGACATCTCCAAACACAGAGAAAAATGATAATATTTCAGCTGCATAACCTCTAATATCTATCAAAAATTGGGTTACCCATTTTGCAGAGCACACCAAAGATGCAGAAGAATAGAAACCACTGTAACAGAACAGCATCAAGTGTATATAGGTGAAAAAGTGAGCACTGCAGGCAGAAGATAAGTTTTAAACTACTTTGAATTAACACCGGTATTATCCCAAACTTGTGTCACTTGTACTTACGCATGGCATTCAGGAGATAAATCTGGTTAGGCAATTTTCATTAAGCTGTGAATATAATGCGAGAGGTAAACCAATAGTAGCAATAATGAAATAATAGATTTCTTTAATTGTCTTAATAAATAAAATAGTCATGACACTGATCTTTACTTATTTACTATTTTTAACTCTGTGTATACTTATTAATGGGGACCATGCAACCTAATTCCCCTGAAAGGAACAAATCAACACATTTTCCATGTAAATTTAACAGCTTAATTAGGACTGCATACTTGCAACTGTGTGCTTTACAACATTTGTCCCTTACTATTGAAAACACACATTTGCTTTCAGTTTCAATGATTTACACTTCTTTGTTATGTTTTCATAGCACTAAGCTTGGAGCCTGATTCCGTACTCAAATCAATTTTATATCAGTTTAAATCCCTCAATTTCAACAGATTTAAGCTTGATTTACTCCATCAGAGGTGAGGATACAATGGGACTCTTCATATTTGCGGCTCTGGAGTTTCTGTAAGCTCAGATGTAGAAGTAACAGATGCACAAAGGGTTTCTAAGTAATACTAAATGATAATGTGGATATCATGTGGATAGTCATTCCTACAACTAAATTCATGACATTGCTATTGCTTAAATAACCACATATTTTGACAAGTTATAGGCATCTTGTTTTTCTTCATAAGCCGAGTACATTTACAAATCCAAGTTCTTTGCCTCCTTAGATTTTAAGCACTGCTAAGTCCATTACAGTTTAATGGCTTAGATTTTGCTCAATTATTTCTGATTCTTTTTTCAACTGGGGGAGAAGGCAGCTGTGGTCTGTGGAATTATGTGCCTCCTAATCACTGGCTTATACAAAGAGCACCAAGGGGAAGGAAGGAGCCCTGGTCTCTGGACAGGGGCAGGTGGTGAGCAAGCACAAAACCTGCACTTGCCTTACGCGGACTCGAGCTAACGAGCAGTGCAGAGGCCATTTACTCTGCATGTAACTGTGGGACTATGAAATGCATAACCTGGAGGTAGCTGAGTGATTCCCAGATAACGTTTTTATTGGGAAATCTGATTTCCTTCGAATTTATACAGTATTTATGTCTCAAGAATATTTTTAGCTTTGCATCTGCCTTAGAAAATGTTTTTTGTTTAAATATACTATTTGAAACAAATGGTTTCAGCTGTAAGTTGACATTTCATTTTACTGTTTCCGTTCACAATACTGAACTACTTCATTTTGGCCATAAATGTCTGAAAACTTTTTCCTCAGCATCATTCTTTTTTTTTTTTTTTCCAAGAAAAAAATATTTCCTTTACACTTTTTAATATTTTGTCTTTATCCCCTAATTCCAGATGAAAATAACATCAGAATACTCTAACTTTTCCACTGAGTCAAAACTCCACTTTCCAAACACCATCTTCCAGCTCCTCCAAGAGTCCTCAGGAGGACTCCCCCATGGGAGTGCCAAGGAGATGCAACCACCCGAAAACACCCACTCCTCACTGCAGCACCTACATAAAATGAAGCCCAGAAGATGCACGTTAAGTGTCTTTGTGGGGTCCCTGCCACCTTCTTATTCTTTCCATCCTCAAGGCAGTATGGTTTCTTATTTCTAGGACTGATTTACTAAAAAACAGGGAATATTAAGAGTATGTCTTTCGCTGTGCTTAGCCCTCTAAAGGTCAGAGTGCAGAAATAAAAGTTTCTTCAACATTCCACAGCTGAGTATTGTTTTATAGACAGACATCATGTGGAGAGAAAAAAAAGATTTTATACCTTTCCTTTCCATACGTGGATTCAAGGGCAAGCTTCAACCTGGCCTTCTCCTGAGCTGTTCCAACAGCACTGAAAAATTCATCTGCCACTAGCACAGAGCAGCCCTATCTGAACAGGAACCCTCATCTACCACCATGTACATTAACACTTTGAAATACAAGCCACTTCGTTCCTGAACAGGAGAACGGATGAGTGTGGTTAATGGGTCAATGCCATAAACACTGGTCCCCAATCATGTGTTGAGTTTGGAAGAGGCAGGAAGCTCTGTGCGTTACAGCCGATAAAGGAGCGCTCGCTGATGGAAACACCTCCAGGCAGCCAGACTGCATGGGTGGCCCAGCCAGGGAGATGGTGCCAATATTTTAACAAGTGGCTCCCACAAAATGATTTCCCTTCAGCAGGTGATAAATTTATGTTTCAGGGATGCGATGTCTGCAGAAAGAAATGAGGGACTCTGGAATCCACCCTTTTATTTAAAACAACGTAAAGAAAAAACGTGCTTCCAACTAAGGAAAAAGAAATGCAAAAAGAAATGTCCATTAAGATGCAGTTGGCCATAAATGCACAGAGTCATATCAAGCAGTGTTTGACCAGCGCAGTTTATTGGGGGGGAAGGGAACAGGAGGGAAGCTGAGTACTTTGCCCATGCGTCCCACAGCATCATACTTCAGGAAGAGTTATTGAAAATACCTAACACTGAGTAGAGTCTTATTACAACTCTGATTAAAAGCTAACGCTAACAGAATGCAGGGCAAGGTGAAGACAGGAAGCAAGGCTTTCACACCTCCTCTCTGTATTTTGGCAGAGGAAACACAGCAACAGGCTCCCAAAGAGACATCTTCTAAGGGAGCGTTTTTACAAACCAACTTCACATACAATCTCTGCAGGGACCAAAGCTGGACCACTATGTCCTTCGAATGAGTCCCTATGAGTGGATCCTGCTTTTTGAATGCTCTGTCATTGCAATCACAAGAGATTCCCAGCCCTCCATTTCATAGGTTTTCCATTTACACATAGGAAATGGCACCTTTTACTACTATCCTGTTCCTGAGCCATATTAATAAGTTCAACTGCTTTATGAATTACCAGTTTCAACACTGTTCTGCTTTTCAAATCACAACGGTTTTCTTGTCAGCAAAAGAATTTCAAACCACAGGAAATTCTAGGGATGGAGTACAAATATACGCTTAGAAAAACATATCAGGAAGCAAAAGCAAATCTACAGTTGGAAAAAATAAATGTTTGCATTCATACTTCTAATTTCATCATTCGTTAAATACGTAAATGAACAAGATTAATAATTTAGCCAGTTAAGGATTTTCTGTTCAGCCTCTGAAAAATCCCTGCATAATTCATCTGTTATGACATCAGATAGCCTTTGTTAAGTTGACACACCCACACTGGGTAAAATGCTGAAGAGAGATTGAGATGACTGACCCATTCTCTCACAGCCCTCTCACATTATGTCTTATGAACAATAAAACCCTGCAAATCAACAGCTCATGTTCACCTGTTGTCTATGCCAACAAGAGAATGAGAAGAGGGAAACAGGAACATTTTGCTCATTCCTTATAAACAGTGTTAAAACAACAATACCTGATCTGGAAATGAATCAACTCCTTTGACTTCCCTGGGTTTTAATCATAGAGTTTAAGAAATGAAAGGTTTAAGAAATTCAAAAGATACACACCTTGTCAAAGCCATTTTAAAAGTAGAATGTCAGTGTGCACAATACTAGAACTGAGCCTGAAAAATATATAAATGCATTTATTTTTCTATAAAGCAACACTGACTAAACTGGCTATCTAAAGTATCTTTGTAGTCATTAGAGGCTATGAGCTCCTGGAAAAGAGGTAGAACTAGTTAATTTTGGAGCTCCCTGAACAGCTATTTCTACATGAGTAGATACTTCAATCAGGAAATCTGCATTTAGTAACTGTAACTGACTTCTGAGGCCATCAGGAAGATGGAAAGCCACTTTTTTTTTCACAAACCATTTCTTGCAATATAAGTCCTGTAAAGCAGAAAATGAGGATTCCAGTATACAGACCAAAGAAGGATTAAAATGTCAAACTTATCCATTGCAGCAGCTAGAGAAGGCAATTAAAAACATTTGGGATTATGTTACACAAGTCTTTTCAATGCTGGTGGGTACTCACACCAGTAGTTTCTACAGTACGCTTCAATAGGTCCAGTAAGGAAAGCAAGAATTTCCCCAGCAGAGGAGGACTTGATATGATACCTGATGATATGGTACCAGCTCAGGCCATTTTGTTATGACAGCCTTCTAGAAGAATAAAAATGTGTTTCAGTCACTTCACTGCTCTCACCAGGGGTAAGCAGGTGAATGACCCAATCCTGTGGCTGTGGAGAGAACTTACATTTCAGAAAACCTACTGCAACTTGTCTGATATGCTGTAAGGACACCTTGCTCAAGCAAGCCTGATTTTCTTCCATTGAGCTCATTATCTTTGTAGTGGGTTTACATGGCAAGGTTTTGGTAGGAGGGGGGCCATAGGCATGGCTTCTGTGAGAAGGATCTAGAAGCTGCCCCATGTTTGGTAAGGGCCCCACTGCTGACCAGAGCTGAGCCAATAAGCGATGTTGTTTTGCGCCTCTTTGAGGAGGGGGAGTGAGAGAGCGGTTGTGGCGGAACTCGGCTGCCCACCCGAGTAAAACCACCACAATCTTCCAGAAAATCAGGCAAGCACCCCTTGTGTTCCCAAAGACAATTCTTAGAGAACAATGGATATTTGAGAGATTCCTGTGCTCACAGAATATAAAGATGGTAAAATTTTCCAGAAAGCCTCAACAATACTTAACAGTTGTGGTGGTTTTACTCGGGTGGGCAGCTGAGCTCCACCACAACCGCTCTCTCACTCCCCCTCCTCAAAGAGGAGAGGGGAGAAAATACGATGAAAGGGGCTCAAGGGTTGAGATAAGGACTAGGAGATCGCGCAATAATTATCGTGACGGGCAAAACAGACTCAGCATAGAGAGAAAGTAAGATTTATTGCTTATTACTAACAAGCTAGAGAAGTGAGAAACAAAGGAAAGAAACCAAAAGCACCTTCCCCCCCCATCCACCCTCTTCCACCTTCTCCCCCCGAGCGGCGCAGGGGAACGGGGGAATGGGGGTTATGGTCAGTCTACAGCACTTCTTCTCTGCCGCTCCTTCTCAGTCACTCTTGTCCCCTGTGCTGTGGGGTCCCACCCACGGGATGCAGTCCTTGCCGAACTGATCTGGCGTGGGCTGCCCACGGGCAGCAGCTCTTCAAGAACTGCTCCAGATCTGGGTCCGTACCATGGGGTCCATCCCTCAGGAGCAAACTGCTCCAACCTGGGTCCCCCACGGGCAGCAGCTCCTGCCGGGTCACCTGCTCCTGCATGGTCTCCTCTCCACGGGCTGCAGGTCCGGCCCGGAATCTGCTCCAGCAGGGGTCTTCCACAGGCCGCAGTCTCCTTCGGGGCACAGGCTCCACCGTGGTCTCCTCCATGGGCTGCAGCGTGGAACCCTGCTCCACCGTGGTACTCCATGGGCTGCAGGGGGACATCCTGCTTCACCATGGTCCTCACCACAGGCCGCAGGGGACTTCTGCTCCGGCGCCTGGAGCACCTCTCCCCCTCCTTCTTCACTGACCTTGGCACCTGCAAGGCTGTTTCTCACTCCTCTCACCCTCCCAGCTGCTGAGCGGCGCAGCGTTTTTTTTCTCTGTCTTAAATATGCTCTAACAGAGGCGCAAAACAACATCGCTTATTGGCTCAGCTCTGGTCAGCAGTGGGGCCCTTACCAAACATGGGGCAGCTTCTAGATCCTTCTCACAGAAGCCACGCCTATGGCCCCCCTCCTACCAAAACCTTGCCATGTAAACCCACTACAACAGTGAATGAAGGGCAGTAAAATCATGCCTCTCGTATAGATATTACGTTATCCCGTTAGATATATCAGGATGGAACAGTATCAGCTAATGAACATCTGAGCTCAAGAGGCACAGCCTGTGACTACAAATCATATATAACATAACTCTTTGCAATCTCAGAAGGAATTCATAAGCTGCCCTTTCTTGCTGCTTTCTCTGCAGGAGTCTTTCTGTTTCTATGTCTAATTCTGTTTTTGCCCTGTGGATACGATAGAAGAACTGCCAACCACAGATTTCAATGTATAAACATAACGGCATTGTAAGAGAACCTCATAATAGCCCAGTTTGCAAGCAGTGACCAAAAACTGGCTTAGCAATAAGTAAGAGCAGGGATTTTTGCCCTTCCATTAAAGCAAGGAGAGCAAACCACTGCTTTAGGCTTGACCAGTGGCATCAAGCTCAGCATCACTCCAGTGACTGAGCATACTAACTGTACTTTATACTCTAATACCCTGTAGTTTCTGCAGATTTTTTCACTTTAATTCTTTTTGCAAAAATGAATGCCTTCCCACCATGTCCTTGGTTTTGCTTCCCTGTGACTATCATGGACCTAGAATTTGCATGTTGGAAAAATCAAGTTCAGTGTCTGAATTGAAAATAAAATCTCCCTTCAAATGGCATAAAGTTCCTTAGAATTGTTAATGTCTTATTTTTATGATGTACTTAAAATTAAATGTTCTCATATGGATACAACAGGGCAAACCACGTCCTTCCATTCAAATAGCCTGTTTACTTTAAAATCTGAAACTAGCTACAAATTTAAACCCTTTTTGTTTTTGTCCACCTGGAAAAAATCATGAAATTCTTAAGTGTGCATTGTAATAGGAGCAAACACTGAAGAGTGTGAATTCTTAGGTTTCAATATCTATTTTTAAATTGTTTTTCATATAAGCTTTTAATTTAGATTTAATAAGATTCTAATTGCACTTTTAAAAAAATACCAGTTGATTATTGAAGACATATTTCTGTAGGATTAACTTACATAGCTTTGACTTTTAAAATATTGTTTTAAATAATAATTCAGCATTTTATGATTTATGCTACCAAACCTAAATATAGATAGTGTCAAATAATTACAGAATGATTGCAAGAAACAAACTTATTGAGGATTATCCATTTTATAAGCAACATGCATCTCCTACATAATCATTTAATGTCAGTAAGTGTCTTCAAAAATCTGTTGGTAATTAATGCACGATGAGTGATAAGTTACATTTTATGTAATTAAAGCCAATCGAAAGTTTTGCCATTTTCTGTACAGCTCAGAAAGAGGGAAAAATATATATATATTAGTGTGCTAAATGAAGTGAGCTGTACAGCTTGGTTCTCAAGCTGCTTTTTGCCACCTCATTGGTGCAAAAGAGCCAGAAACCCATCAGTCTCACTCTCCTGATGGCTCTTCATAGAAAGGGAACAGTGGGTAACTCAAAGCAGCAATAGTAGCTTAATGCCACCTTCCCTTCTCTAGCTAGAGGGTGCAGTTTTGATACTGCCTTCCTGCTTTGCTACCAGATGTACTCTTGGAGCTCACAGGTAGCCAAGATTCATTTATAGTAGTTTTACAGCAGCCTAAAGATCTATAAAGTCATTTCTGCCTTGCTAATCTGGCACTGCCTGCTATAGCAGTTCTGGGCATTTAAGCACAGGAAGGTCTTATTTAACTGTAGTCTTAGGCTAACTGTACGCTTTAGACCTGGATTGAAAAGGCATTAAAGTCACCTGGAAGCCATCCTGGCCCTTGCTGGGAGCTGCCTAAGCCCTCAGTGGTTGCACACTCCATGGAAACACCTCTCTGCTGGCAGGCAAAAATCACCTGGAACAGTTATTACAACACATATTATAGGAAGGACTGCACTGGCAGAGATGTTCACGAGATAAACTACTTCTTTTTCACTGATCTATTTTTACATTCTCACCAATACCTCTTCTGACTCCATTTAGTGTGATGATCCCTCCTTCCCCCTTCCCCCCCCCCAAAAAAAAAAAAAAAAATCCATGATATAGATTACTCTTTTTAGGTGTTTTTTTTAGGAACCTGGTCCATCCGGCCTGTCTTTGAGCTGTTTTTGAGCTGCTAGAACTCTAGAGTTTGTTTCCAACATGTGATCCTGTTTTAGGAAAAGACAGATTTGACCTCTACTAGCATATATACTATACATACACTATATTTGACCAAATACTTCCATTTGACTCCTGGGGTGCTCATTTCTTTCCATTGAATACATATGGATATGAAGCTGAAATATGAAAGGACATTTTTGAATTGATAGTGTTTTACGTGTTTAATTAGTTCAGAGGAAACTGTGGGTACATATGCAAGGATTTGAGGCATGTTTTGTACCGCAATTCTCTCTTTTTTCAAACAAACTCAGAGATTGTAGACCTTCAGCTGGTGCAAATCAGCACAGCACCACTGCAGTCATCTTTGCCAGCAGCTGGGACTCTGGCATGGATAAAGCATTTCTTGTTGAATTAATAGTACTTCTTGTCATCATCTCCCTCCCAGACAGTCATTCTTAAGAGCACTGGTGGTGGCTGCTGAGATATTTTGTGACTGGAGACTAGATTAATAATGACAGGCCACACAGTCACCATATTTCTTTCATCATTTATGTCTTCTTTTTGTTGCAAGGAACAGGTGCACCAAAGTCCTAGTCCCATATTTCATCAATGTTGTCATTTAAAGTAGCAAAAAATGCAACTCTTCATACTCCTGAGATGCCTGAAAATCAAAATTATGCAGGTTGGAAAACAGGAAAAGCCTTCTAACAGGACTGTTTGTAAATACAGTAATAGACTTCCTGTAGAAACTGCAGAACTTCCCCTGTGGACATCCTTAATAACAGGAAAGAATCTTATATTACTAATTATCCTCCACTGTATGCAAATACTACATCTATGTAACGTCATAACTTTTGTTCCTTATACCTCTCTTCCTGACATTGCAATATCATATCCAGCCCTTATGTGTTGTTAGCTATTATGCAAATCTGTGATCACGAATCAAGAGCATCTTTCCTAAAGTTTCTAAATACCATAAATTTATTAAATAAAGTTTTCAAGCAGTCCAAGATGCTGTTCCAGAATTAACCAGCATGACAGAAGTGTAAGAAAGCACCAAATTATCAGATGTGAGACAGCAACCCAAAGCCGAATTCATAGCTAGCTGTGCATGTGGTCACATACTCTACCAGAGAGTAAAAGACTCAGCCTCCCTCTGAGGAGATTATATGTAGGAATCTCTGCAGAGCTCTGGGCACTCCAATATCAGAAAGAGAGGAACGGAATGATGGCTATGTGAAAAGAAAGCAATAAAAATGACTGAACAGCTGGAGGAGCTGATTTGAGGATAGATTAAAGGAATGATGTTCGATTGTCTGTACAACGTCCAACAGCTATATGTTAACCACTTCAAGTATATGAAGAGTGTAAACACCAATGAAAGGAATAAATAACCAGGCTGGAACAAAAAGGTGTAATTTAAAATAGCAAATTAAATATAAAATGAGAATACTAGGGGAAATTACTAACAACAAGATTTCTTAACAGGAGAAGTATCTGAAGGAAAGCAGCAGAAGCCTTATTGTTCCTAGTATCCTTGTAAGCAAAATGGGGAAATCACTGAAGGGGAAAAAAGAAAAAAAAAATAGGGCTCTATCTGGGGCTGTCTGGCAACAGATCTTGCCAGGTGTTATTGTTTGATAATTCTTTCCTTTATGATATTTATAAATCAAAATGCAAAAGACAAGTGAAGTCTCATTCAACTGAATTAGTCAATTTCTGTCACTTAGCCTGATTTGTCTAAAATAAAGCAAACCATGCACTACTCTTATGTGTACTTTTCTCATATACACTTCCTGAAGGTGTTTTCTGTCAGATAATTCCAACATGAATAAAACTGCATTGCACTGCATATTAAAAACAAACAAACAAACAAGCATTTTTTAGGAGGCATGCAAACTTGGAATTAATGTCAGAAAACCACTGTATTCTGCTATATCATCCTCATGTCCTCTACCTAATGAAATCACTGCAGTTGTAATCCAGAGGTCAGGGATTCCCGTTTTCCTCTGCAGTTTCGATAAATTTTGTTTTGTTATATATTAAACAATAATATACTAATAAATAATAATAATATATATTAATATATGTGATATATATTACATTTATTAAATAATAAATGTTATTTTGATATATATATATTGTTATATTTTTCGCTCAGCCTTCCTGTAATAACAAGAAAAATTTGTTCCCTGTAAAAAAGCTGGAATTCCCATTTATTTTCAAAAGAGGAACTTGATATTCCCACTACCCTTACACAAATCCATATTGTTATTTATTAATTCCCTCTTAGTCTTACTTCTGTGTTTTAGAGATGGATTAGAAGGTGCAAAAGATAAAAATGTACTCAAGACAGACTCCAGGGAATGATCCCCACCAAAAACATGTTCTACATATATATCTGTTTTGGAAATACTTAGAATCAAGCTCAGCCATGTAAAGGAGATATGGTTGTTGACCTTAATGCTAGTCTATCAGCTGCTCAGCAGTGTAAGAAAGGAGCTTATATCAAAGCTGGCTCATTTGAGAAGAAAAGCCCAGGAATAAACCAATGTCTGTACTGTGTGGACAGTGGGAAAGTCAGGGCCCGCAGTCAAAAGACGGTACCAGCCACATGAACTTTGCTAGTGTGCCAATGTGGCCTGGAGCACAGGTTCATAAATTCATCTAAGGAGCACAGACATCAAAATGTAAAATGTTTCTAGGAATATCTAGCATAAAAGGGGAAATCACCAGAAATATTTTTAGCATATATGGAGAAAAATTATTGCCTCAATCCAGGGATCAAGGTAAGAGCTCCCAACATTTTCTATGTAAAGCAGTTGTAAAGATGAGTCCTGTCTTCCATATTGAAAGATTTGGGGTTTTCACCATTTTCTTTTTTTTAGCTTTTTTCTTGCTTTCATGTTTTCCTTCATCTCTGTGTTATCCATGAAGGAAGGAACCTAGAAAGTAAAAGAATGGAAGGTGGAGAGGAAGAAAAGGTAAAAGAAAGGTAAGGAAATATCTGAGGATGAAAAAAAAAAAAAAAAAAAATCCATAGTAAAAAATGGATTGCTGAAAATACATTTCAAAATCTCAGAGAAACCAAAAACATCTTGGATGTCTCTCACTGGGATCTGGCGAGGTTCTGTCAATACATAGCAATCCACCAAAATTTCTGCAAAGCCATCAGTGATCAGGTGGAAATCCAGGACTGAATTAGCATCCTTCCTGCCCAGCTGGCATCAGCAACATAACTTGTGGGCACTGTCTGTGTGCACAGTTTAAGCCCACAGCCTTAAAAGTAGTTAGTGCACTTCATGTAAGTCAGTGGAAACGAGGCACCTACATAATGGTTAGTCACCTAAATACGTTTGCAGATCGAGGTGTTATTTCAGTGAAGGGCACTACAGGGCATTTTTTGTCATGGGACTTGGGATTCACCACAACACAAGAAACAGAAATTCCCACAGAATTTCCCAGCCAAACAGCTTTATTTGGAAATGACCAAATGTCTGCAGCAGGAGTTACTTTTCTGAGCAAATGTGTGAATTTACTCTTGGGTCACACGCAAACATTTACATGAACCCTGAAATATGGAAAGATTTTTGCCGTATCATGTGTTTTCATATTAGGAATTTTGTCCACAAATGCAGTCTTCCAAAAAAAAAAAAAAAAAAAAGTGTAATTCAAGGAAAATGGCATCCAGGGCAGAACACAAAGTGAGCTGACAGCACTGTGAACCCAAAACAGCCCCCAAGAAGATCTGTCTGCCAGCAGGGCCAGCGGTGGCGTCAGCCAAAGAAGTCAGCCACAAATCCAGACACGGCTGCTGGAAAAACACATTCCAGGTCTTACACACCACTGCCAAGTCCACCCCATGATTATAGCCACGGACTTTGGAGAACCCAGAGGAAGAAGGTGAAAAGGAATAGGATCAACTTTGCCTACATCAGGAAGAGACAGAGCCAAGACAACACTAAAATTACCAGTCAGTCCCATTTTGCTTTGTTCCTGCAATATTTTAATGTGGATTCTAGCTATAGACTTTCAAAGCTTAAAGGAGATTTTGTCATTTTTGGCACCAAACCCAGCTTTCTTAGCAAACATGATAATGGCCCTACATTGCATGGCCTTTTGCCCCAAAAGATTCCAAAGTATTTTACAAACTTAAACTGATACATAGCCAATGTACGCAGGGACCACTCCATTCACTGCTGAAATGTGCTCAGCCTCCAGGACAACTTGTCGTAAATGCTTACCAAAGCACAGAAGCCCTCTACAGTATTACAGACTAGGATGTGATTAATGTTTTATGCTACTGAATCTGAATGAGAAGGTGCAATATAATTGTGCCAGCAGACACTGAGCCACACAGAGCACTTTAACTCCTACTCCTTCAGTTCTACACCTACACTTCAACTCCTACACAGTGCCTTTTAGTGGTAGTTTGTCTTCCAAAGCCTCCTTCAGTAATGTCCTCAGCTGTGTGGCTGAAATCTCCTTCCTTTCCAACTGGTACATCTACTGATTCCATGCCAACAGTCACGCCTTCACATAGGTGTCCCACCACAATTTCCCACCTAGATTTCACTTCTTCTGGGACATCAATATATCAAGGCCAGATGAAGTCTTGCAGATCTCTTCTCTTTCAGTTATTTGCTGCACATGGACAATTTGCTATATACGACTCTCTTTCATTTTCTGAAATGGATAACCACTGCTGGTTTTCTCTATTTCCTCCACAAATAATGTTTCCTTAGCAGCACAAAGTTTTCAGGCTCAGTAGCTACATGTCCACACTAAGAGAAATACTCCTCACCACAATTCACTTCCAAATCTACATGAAAATTATCATTTTGACTCTAAAATCTTTATTAGGCCACCTAACTCTCATGACCCTTCCATGGTCAGGGGAACACCAGATGACTTAATCCCTTAAAAAAACACTATATATAGCAAAATATTTCTGCAAGAACATATGGAAATTGTAGGGTTTTAAAATGCAACAATCCATCTAATAAAAATTTTCAGATACAAAGCCATTGTAAACTCATGCAATACTGGCTGTGACTGCCACTTTAAAAGCATCAGCAGTATCCCAGATATTCTGAACACTATAGCTCTAAATAACATTATCAGCACCAGGAGAAGAAATGGCATTTCCATGCTCTTAGTTGCCAGCACTGTCAACGTTTGAGCAATGAAGTGGCTTCAAAGACTCAATGTACCAATAAATAAGACCAAGCACACTTCTAGATTTCACCTCCATGACAGTGTTACGGCCACACATTTCTTTTCAAGGGCTGTTAGGACAAAAACTGCTTTCTTGTTCAAGTTGCTTTCGATACATAAGTGTTTCTTTTTCCTAATGATCATAGAATCACAGAATGGTTTGGGTTCGAAAAGACCTTAAAGATCATACTCTTGCAATCCCCCTGCCATGGGCAGGGATGCCACCCACTAGATCAGGTTGCCCAGGGCCCATCCAGCCTGGCCTTGAACACCTGCAGGGATAGGGCATCCACAGCTTCTCTGGGCAGCCTGTGCCAGGGCTTCACCACTCATCTCACCCACTATCTCCCTAATTATCTTCCCCAGTAGAAGGGCAGACATTTCAGCTGTCACTCACTCTGTACACAATTCTGGCCTCTTCAGAGCCCCCCCAAGTTTGTCTCAGAATAATCACTGTGACAATGGTAAAATTGGATCTTTGGGATATTAAGCTTTTGAAAACAGGCAGCATATTCCCAATGTAAAATGCTTCTGGTCATGTGTGAGCAACACATACTCACTGCCAGCCTGACTCTGAAGCCTTCCTCATCATTAATACTCGACATCCAGTCCCATCCATTTTGGTAGGACCAAACATGTTCCAGGGCACTGCACAGCACACCTAAGGACAGCAGATCCACAGTTTCTTTGTTTAGTCAATGGACAATCTATTCAAAAGGAGAAGGTAACAAATCTGTCACAATCTAGTGATAAAAAAATATGACAAAACTGACTATATTTTTCTTAGAAAATGTCTATAAACTGGGTACATGCTAACCTTGAGTATTGCTTTCAAAAGCTCACACACCTTAGCAGACTGAAAATAAAAATATTTCCTACACCTTTTAACTACGTCATTACATATCTAGCAAAAACAACCATGCTATAGAGGTCAGCCTGTCAGTCTTAAGCTTGTCTGAAGTTCAGTGCTCTTACTTTCTTTACAAAGCATCCCACGTTTGGAAGGCTAGGAGGTTATGCTGATCATAGAATCATAGACTCACGAAATATCCCAAGTTGGAAGGGACCCATAAGTCCAACTCCCGGCACCACACAGGTCTACCCAAAAATTCAGACCATATAACTAAGAGCACAGCCCAAACTCTTCTTAAAATCCAACAGGCTTGGTGTCATGACCACATCCCTGGGGAGCCTGTTCCAGTGTGCGATCACCCTCTCAGTGAAGAACTTCTTCCTTATATCCAGACTGAACCTCGCCTGTCACAGCTTGACACCATTGTTGTGGGTCCTATAGCCAGTCATTAAAGAGAAGAGATCGGCACCTACCCCTCCACTCCCTCTTGTGAGGAAGCTGTAGGCCACGATGAGGTCTCACCTCAGCTTCCTCTTTTCCAGGCTGAACAGACCAAGTGACCTCAGCCACTTCTCGTACATCTTCCCCTCTAGGCCCTTCACCATCTTAGTAGCCCTTCTCTGGACACTCTCCAATAGTCTCACAACTGATGACATAGCCTGCCCTACTGGGGCTCTAAATCACACCCAGGCACCCCTGTGCTGGGCCCAGAGTGTTGTTCTTGGCTGGGGTGTCTGCACCATGCTCTGCTGAGGCCAGCAGTGTCAGACAGCACACAGCCCTAGTGCTGGGGTTCTCGTTTCATTTGAAGATGTCCAGAGATGGAGACACTAACATTTCCCACAGCAGCTATTTTCCAAAGGCTAATCTTTCCCCTGTTAAAGACCTGTGTCTTATTTCCAACATGACTTTGTCTGGCTTCAGTTTCAGGCCATTGGTTTTCATTATTCCTTGGACAAATAAACCTGTTCGTAATCATACCCATAGATATCCAGCCCTGACATTCCTATCCTATGTTCTCTGAGCTCCCAGAGATCTGAATGGGGGAAACAGAGATCTGAAGAGGGGAAAGCCCAGCTAGGGAATAAGACTGCAATACAAACAATTTAAAAAATATATTTTTAAGACAACAGCTTAAACGAAAACACAGAGTGTTTTGAGGCTACAATATTTCCATGAACTTCCCACCATCGACTGTTTGCTGAAGAGCCCCCTCCGCAAAATCCCTGCCCCACAGAAGCTAGCAGTGAAAACACTTGTCCAACTTTTTCTTGTTGGGGGATCCCAGTTTATTCACAGTTTGCCATATTTCATAGAGAAGCATACGATGCCAGTCTCTTCCCGCACTTCTTTGTTGGACTGCTACTCTCAGCTAAGGTGGCTGCCGAAAATCACACCAGCAGTTTAATGAGGAATTCATGGAAGTTAAAAGACCTTTCCATTTGTGTCTAAATCTCACACAAACAGCAGGCTGCAGCTGTAGTCTTTGCTGCCTATGGATAAATGTATTATTTTAGAACATGGCCAAGACCTCCTTGTAGGAGGTCCTGCAGGAGTGGAGCCAACAACTGATTATGAAAGGCAGCCTAAAGAACATTTGACACTGTTTTGTGCCTACACTTAACAAGCACCTCATAGTTTGGGCTGCAGTTTGCATGGTTTGGGCTTTTAGAAAATATGAAACACCTTAGTAGATGGTTTTATGTCTAGGAGATTCTATCTGAGGCACCGAACCCACCCAACTTTATTACTTATGCTTTCAAAAGGTTGGGAAAAGCTTCAAAGACGCATCTGAAGAATTCATGAACTTATCCTAAAAAAAAAAAAAAAAAAAAAATACCTGGAACTCTGGCATCCATGCACTTTTTTAAACAACAACACAGACAAAAATCTAGTCTTCAAATAAATCTTACCAGGAGTATTTTCTTAAGTGAAAACCAATGAATTTCATTCATTATCTTGTATTTCATTTCCTTTGAATAAACAAGTCTTTATTTACTACCTCTTGAGATACCGCTCAGTACGTCACACATGCCCTAGCCTTTCTGCTGATTCCGTCACTGGGCTGGATTAACCACCTGGAGACTGAGGACATTTGAGCCAATTACAAGCAAAGAGCAGAAGCTGCTGACAGGGCAGAGCTACAAAGGTGAAGAGAGGGACATCTTCCATGTCTCAAGAGAAGATGGAACCATTCTTAGGAACACTCGTTCACCAGTGCTCTTGACATTGTGCACAGGACTGTCAGGCAGGTGAAGATTAGTTTGGTAACTGGGACCATACTGGGAAGCCCACAGAAAATCCTACAGAGAAGGGCTTTATACCCTGCCCATTAGGGCTTCTAGTTTGGTGTAAAATATCATAAACAGCACTAAAAGAATGTCTTAGATCCCAGCTCTGGTGTTTACTGCTTTGACCCACAAGGACTACAGGTGCCAGTGGATCAGAGGAACAGAATGAAACTAAAAGCCTTTTCTAACATCCTGCCTTGGCACCTCAGGAAAAAAAGACATTCACCTGCAGGAGGAGATCAAGAGAAGTATGGGGGCAGGGGTGAAAGAGAGGAAGCAACCATGGACAGCAGAAAGTAGAAGAAGGGGGGAAATAAGCATAAACAACAGACTGTAGCAAGTTTGAACATGAGCTTGAAGTCACCAGTGAGAAAAGAAGACATTAGAAACTCCTTCTGAGACTAAGGGGGAGCCTTGTCAAGAAGTCTGATATATAAGGCTGGGTTTGTACAGGCCTTCAGCATTTAATTGGGGTTGGAACAGCTTCACTATCCAAGAGGCTGAAAACAAGGATGGTGGACAGTATCTGCCATGGAGTCCTGTAGGACTGCTAGCCTCCCTCAAGAAGACTGGAGCCTGGCAGCAGACATCTGGGGACTCCAACACATCCAGGACATGCACAGAAGACCAAGACCACTGGAAGTCAGCAAGCCAGATGATGTGAAGAAAGAGCTTGACCTCACCCACTTGTAAAGAAAACGGTAACATGACTTTTTGTTAGGGCAATCAGCTCTCCAGCATTGCAACACTACTTGTCCTTAGGTGTCTGGCTGCAAATACCATGTCTAATTCAAGAAATTAAGGCAGAGAACAAACTCTCTGTTACTGCTATGTTTCTAAAATTATGCTTTGCTAAACTAAGAGTGTAACTTTTTGACAAAGTTACTAGGCTAATCTACCTGGAAAAATAATTATGGTAAATCTACATGAAAGAACCAGGTAGTAATCCTCACAATCATACTGTGAAATAGTAATCCCCAAAATAATACTGTAAACCCTTCATTTTTCAGGACTTGGCTTAGTCGTTGTCTGCTCAGTGCTGACAAAGCTGCTCCAAAGTTACTCAGGTTACTCCAGGAATGGGATTTTGTAAATTGTTTTAAATCATCATTCTAGAATTCAGATACAAGATTCAGCAATTTCCAATTTAAGCTACTTCTAGTATCTTCTGCCTCAAAAGATCCTAATCTTCTTTATAAGCTGTTTTTCACTATCTGGTGAAATCTCATCTCAGTACTGAGCTTCTCCAAAGGTGAGATTAAAGGACACTGCCCTGAACATATATAACACAACAGTTCCTCTTTATAGGGAACATTTTATTAGACAATTTGTTGGTGTTTGTTGTTGTTGTTGTTGTCTTTATTTTTGTCCCACTTCTGAGGAAGGAGGTTAACCAGAGCCTGCAATGACAGTCCCTGCACAGAACTACTGCCAAATTCATCCCCTTCTCATACAACTCTGTGAACTTCAAGGAAGTCCCATGAAGGGTGAATATGGCACCCAAAATATTCCCTGGATTTCTATAAATAATAGCTTCAAAATGAAAACATGTTTATGTGATCAAGCTGTTCAAGCTTTCACCCTTCTGCTCTGGTTTCCTTGGAAGTGTTACCAAACATATTATAGTTGAAAATAAACTGAAACAACTGTTAGGCTGTGGTAGTGAAATTAAAAGCAACTGAGCATATCTTCCAAAGTAAGGTCAATAATTTATGGAACAAGTTAGGTCAAGTATGCTTGACAATTCTCACTTGGGGTGCTAAGACTGTTACTTATTACACTGTTCACAACCAGTTGCCAGCTTACCTCGTTCCCACTTCTTTCTTTACTTTTCCACCTGACGTGTCCCAGGATATGTGGTGTTTTCAGGTTTGGAAAGGAGATGAGAATACTTCTTTTGAGATGTTCTTTTTTGTGCATGTACATAATGCCTAAAGCAGAACTGTAATGGAAATTATGATTAAAATAGTTTCTAGAGGAAAAGGTCAACTTAAGAAAGAAGGATGATCTCATATTTCTGACGGTTCAGATACAAGCAAATCTTAACATCAGTAAGTTATGTCACTTATTAAATTCACATAAGCAGAATGCCTCTGTACATTTTGCACTGTTATGTCAAGATCATACAGAGATGGGGTAAATATTCCATATGAAACTGTTGTCTATACAGGGCTACTTGCATCTATTCTTATCTTTAAATAAATCAACTGAGAATTAAACCCAGCATGGTTTTCTGTTCTGTCTTCAGAGACCTAAACTGTGCCACATTAAGCAACACAGTAAGCATGAATTTATATTTGGACAGAATGACACTGAAAGTTATACCTTAGTATCTTAGCGAGATACCATCCATCCTGACCTTGGATATAGCTTCATATTTTACACACCATTACTGTCATAGTAACAGACAGAGCCAACAATAATTTGCTCATACAATTTACAATATATTGTCTTCCAGCCACATTGAGGCTTCCTTAACCATCAACAGATGTGTTGCTTGTATTACTATATTTGAACAAAGCTGAATCTATTCAGCCCTAAAGTCCCTATGGCTGCTTGGCTGTGTCTTAAGCTCAGTGCATAGCTAATTTGGCATTCATACCACTGTAAATAGTTACAGCATGGCTGAGGATTTTCAGAAGCTTTAGTCCACAACCTGCTGCCTAAATCTCATGCATTTTTCCTCTTTCCTGGCATCTGAGTTTTAGAAGTCCACACCTGGAGAGGTTAATTAGCACTTAATCTTGTAGTTGCTCTGTGATATTCAGCCCTTTAAATTGTTTGTATATGAATACTATCCACAGCTTCTTTCACCATAGCCCTACAAAGATTTAAGTCCACTCTTTTTAATGATCAATACTTGTGTTTCATTACTGAGTCACAAAATCTTCTACAAATCTATATATTCATATTAACATTCCCCAAAATTAAATAATTTAAAGGACATAAAGCACCATAACTGCTTTCCCACATGAAGGACGGAAGGGCTGTGGGTTTTTTTCCAGGTATGGAGCCATCCAGACCTGGTGAAAGCTCTCAGCTAGGATCAATGAGTAATTTAAATCACTTGTTCATGAGCTAAAATTTATTCTCTCTGGCTTCAGAGAGATTAGTAGGCTGAGAGCTGCAACTACTATTTTTGACAGTAAAGTAGGCAAAGAATTGCCTTCCCAGAAAGTTCCCTGAATAAGTTTTTCTTGGTAGTAAAAGAATATTAAGGGAAAAGAAAACAGCTTAGAATGTTGCGATATATTTTACATTTTTGTTGGTATTTTCTCCTTTGTTTTTCAAAATAAGAACTAAAGGGGAGGAAGAAGGCAAATCTGAAATAGCTGGGGTTGATTTATCCACCCCCTATTTTCCATTGCCTCTTTCCCCTTCTATCAGTAGCTCCTTGCACATTTCACCCAAAATACAGACTCGTCTTTTTAATACCTTCACCCTGTCAGTTATTTCCCTTCCGACTATCCATAATACTCCTTCCTAACATCTGGCTATTAAATCTGCTGTAGTAGGACAATGAAGAACATCGTGTTTGTAAAGGTTTTTGCCCACATTTTCAGCATGGCTCCATGACCCAAAGATTTTGCTTTTAAGCACAACATAGCCAGCCTGCAAGGAAATAGTATGGCTATAAAGAAGTGCTCTTGTACTCACTAGAAAATGAGAATTTGGGTTGAGAATCTCCCCTTCTTCTTACTGCTTCCCTAGGAGATAGTATTTCTCTGAGCTGATCCCCAGCTGCTTAAGTGGTCCCTTGAGTCTATTGCCAGATAATACATAACCACAAACAGCCTGAAGTTTGCTGGAAGTTCCTCCAAGGCTCTGGATGCAGAAACACTGCATCCTAGTAAAAGGCAGCTTTACAAACCCTCCTCTGGGTGTCCTTTTTCTGTTCCTCAGACATAGTGGAGTATTCAGACTTCGTATTTCATTTCTTTCTGCAGTCCTGAGGTACCTCAAGCATCCTGCCTCTTTGCAAAATCCAGGTGAATTTGCTTTAACATTGGAAGTCTAATGGGATGTTCAATCTTTCTGCTGCTTCTGTTTCAAGGATTTCAATGCCTGAACTGTCAAGTGTTGGCAATACTTCCCCAGAACCTTTTGTTCTTATAGAATAATACCCATCTTAGTTGTGAGGATTATGAAATGAAGGACCTTACCCCTTTTCCTAAGCTGGTTTTGCTTAGCTCCTACGTGTCTCCAAATTTTCTGAACTTCAGGGTAGTAATTGTCATCAAAATAGATAATTTTATTCTTATACAGCTCTTCATTGTTCTGCCAGGCTGTCTGTAAGAAATATTGCTGAGTTTGATAATTCTGGAAACAGAAAACTATGTATCTTAGCTGGATCTGGGGAATTTTGTGCTCCTACCCTATAAGCTCTTTATATAATACTATTAAAATGCAAGTATTGTGTAAGTGACAGAGGCAACATTCCCACATTTTTGTTATTTTCTGCACTTTTAGGAATGCCATAAATCCTGTCATTGCTTCTCCTCTGAGCGTTTTCAAAATCACCACGTTTCAGTCTTTGTAGCCTGTTCTGTTTTACCAGGAAAAATGAGATGTATATTCCCTGCAAAAGGTTAATCAATAAAATCTTTGCAATCTCTTCTCATCTGGCTAGCCTCACTTTAATTTCAGTAACAATGTGAGTCAACTCACTAAGACAGGCAGTATAATCTTTGTGAGGCCTTTCTGCTTTCTTTTATTCATTATTGTTAAACCTTTTGAATGTATTATCAAAGTTTCTGATATTCAGTAGTTTCCACAAAGCCCAAGTTCTTCAAGTTATGTTATATGAAGAAAATCTCAATTTTTAAGGTTACCTGTAATTCCTCAAGGATGTGGAAGAAAGCTGAAAATATGTCTGTAATGCACAGTAAAGACTCAAAAAAAAACAGGAAACAAAGAGCTCCAGCTACATACTGTTTCTAAAAATTCTCCTTTTCCTCTTAATCTTGTGATTTTTGGAGCCTGATTCATGATTTTGGAATGCTTTAGATTGGCAGTACTATTTGTTACCGAAAGTACAACACATTTTCAAACAACAAAGTACAATAATTTTCTTTCTAGCCAGCTGACATCTCAGGAGAGTTCTGGACAAGAGTCATCTTGCATTGCACTGATTGGGCCAATCACCTTCCCTAGCAGCACTTACTTATCAACATACCTTCTTCCCTTCTCTTCCTTTCTGATATAAGAGGCTCTTACACAGTATTCCCAGTCCTTTTCCATTTTTTTCTTCAGCATCCAAGTGTATAAATGGATAAAGTGAAGCAGGCAACATTTTTAAACATTTATAGACGCATGTTCTGCAATGCCAAAGTCACATTTACACATCTACAAGCATCTCTTCAGTGGCAATGCTGGATTAAGCCACCCCTCTCACTCCCCTCTCCTGCATGTCCCATCCTGTAATGCTACTCTCTGCTTCTACTCATGGAGAAACACATCAGTCACCCTGGTGCCCAGACACAATGTGACGATGAACGCCCAAGGTCAATTAGGGGCAGTTTCTGCCAACTTATTTGGCACTGGAGCCAAATACCTCCCTGCAGCCTGAAATGTCACAATGCTGAACATTTGAGAGAATGTTGAGGAAATAAGTGATTCACATGATAAGATTTATGACTGTAATATTTTTTTTTTTTTATTGGAACTTCCACTGTAATTTTTCAGTTGTATCTGCCCCAATTGTAGGGAACAGGAATTGATACAGCACACAGAAATACAGCAAGGAACTACAATTGTTTGTATTTGGAATAGTAGCTTACTGAAAATATCTACACTTTTTCAGTCCTGTCACTGTAATATTTGAGGATCCAAGTTTTTATATTCATAGCATACTTCATTTTAATTAAGGAGATTCAACATAAGATTAAATTATGGACACTAAAACAATGAAAATCAGTTAATCAAATATAATTCAAAGGGAATCTTCCTGGTGACATAGCCTAGAGATTACTGCATAGGCAGCAAACTGCAGTGTGTTGTAGGGGTTCCAAATGAAAATGATTCTAGACAGACCTGAAGGGTGGAAAGCTGGGTTGTGAAATACTGAAAACAGTGCAAGCCAGAAAGCATGAAATGATCTCCAGGATAAGACCGAAAATAACATTTTGAAATACACCCTGAGGAAAACTGGGCATCATTGCAGAGATCTGCAGGCTAGGTTAGGACCATTTATCCTGAAAACTTTTGGTGACTCTATAATTCTGGGTAACATGACGACAGGATCAACTATGCACAGTCTCTTCCACTACACAGAGCCAGGAGCCATCACAAAGAGCAAGGAAGAGCCACATTCAGCATGAAGACAAAGGTGGTGGCAGCCCCTAAACTTGTATAGCTCCTTGCCAAGTGGTGTTGCAGATGAGGTAAGCATGCATCATCACAAGGTGTGCCATGTACTCACTGGAGACATGCACTGAAGATCACAAAATAGAGCAGGTCCTGAGCTGACAGGGTAGCTGGAGCTGGGAGAATACAGAGGTGTTGGGGCTGTATCAACGTGGGCTTGTCCTGCTCTTGCTCAGTCTTAGCATCTGCTTTCAGCCACTGTTGGGGCCAGGAGATGATAAATGGGACCCTTAATCTGAACTGCTACCACCATCCTAAGGCTTTTCTGACTTGACCTGAGGTGTTACAAATTTGTTTCAACCTGCTGGACCCCCGAGCAGTGATCTTGCCAAAGGACTTGTAATGGGAATGAATGTCCAACAGGTTTTAGATTCTGCAGTGTCACATGCCTCAATTTTCATTAGAAGACTGAAACTGTTGTTATTCCCATGGAAGATTCTATCATATTTTCATATTTTTAAGATTCTACTTTTATACATATATATATATATTCCCAAAACTTTCCTTTTAGAGAACTTTTTTTTTTTTTTTTAATTACAAAAAGACCTTAAAGTGAAACATCCCTCTATAACTAAAGAACACGTTTTAGAAATGAGAAGCATCATGTTTTAAACATTACCAGCTCGGTGTGTTAAATAACAGATACATAAGAACAGGGTTTTTTTTCTGTTCCAGATTGAATGAAAGAAATGTGAAAACACTGGATTAAAATACTTCATATTAGTTATTATGCTGCTAGCAGCTGCACTATCCTCTGCAAGTTTAGCTTTTCCGTATGATTAGAGCTATATATTACCAAATTATGCTTTGTTTACTTTTCTATCTCATATCTTTAATTGGCACTCTGAATAGAAGTGCTTTAGGTTCCAACTCAAATAACAGCACCTCTTGAAGCTGTAGCTGTGTTTTAATCATGTGCTATATGGAACAAGTTCTAAATATTAAGGAGCATGAGCTCTACCAACTTAAAAAAAAAAAAAAAAAAAAAAAAAAAAGCTGGGATCCAGGGAATATTTCTTTGCAAACACAAACTACATCTCACTCTGTGTGACCTTGAGCAAGCTACTTGATCTTTTTTTGCTTTGTCAAGACAATTATTAAAAATTGGACTTCTCTGACTAACAGATGTTACTGTATATCAGCACAGAGAATGCTAGAGTAAATGCATTACTGAAAACACTCATGATAACGAAACGATGTGGAACCAAATTTCTTTCATATCCTGTGATTTGCGTCTTCATAATTCTTACTGCACTCACTGACAAAGTCACTTAAACCATGAGATCACTTGTTTTCCAACAAATTAAGTCCCAGTACTTGCCAATCATTCTGCTTCAGAGGTCAAGGAAGATAAAGTCCTTCTTTTCATTGCATAGATCCTCAGGACCATTAGAATTACATCTATTTGCAAGAAATGCTCACAAAGCTAACAAGATCCAAATGTTTCCTTTCCTTAAATGCATGTTTGTTTCAAATCACATGTTTTTAATCTGTGTAAACTGCCCACATTTTATTTATCTCAAGTGAATGGCGTCCAAAAGATACCATAACTAATACAAGCTAAGCAAATATTTTAAATGGCCTATCGACACAGACTCTCGAGAAAAAAAAAAAAAAAAAAAAAAAAAAAAAGCTGATTTCTCATGAACAAGTAATGAAACCTGCAGCACCAGCAAGTAACATGCTAATTATGAAGAGTATCATTATTAAAGCTTGTTACTTAACATAGGAGTGGCTAACACTAAATACATCACGGCATTAGCTTTTGGACATCTTGGAGTTAAAATTACCTTAATCTGAACACTGCAGATTCATTCAGTCATCTCAAGGTGATCATTCAGAAGTGAAATACTTACTCAAAGCTCACTTTAAATTCTAGGTTTGGTGAGAAGAGGGAGGGAAGTATTTCTGATGGTGGGACATCTCACATTAGGCCTGCTGCTTTGAACAAGCAAGATGAATCATAGCAGTGCCTGTCCAAATGCTAGAGGCAGCCTAGACTAAACTCCTTGTTGAATTTATATGTTGAACACTTACATTCAGGTGAGATAAATCCCAGCCAAAAGGAGGACAGTCTTTTTAATAGTGCCAAACAAACCATATAAAAATGAACCAAAGCCAACAAGTCTTTTTGACACCGAATTACTTAGTCTCTGCATCTTTTAGGTACATTGCTTGGTCATTATTGCTTGGAAGAAAGGACTTTGCAGCATTATAAAATTATAAGCTTTGTATTTAACTAATATCAAAAAGCATATGTTTTATATAATTGCAACACTATAAAAGAAGATGGAGACAATATGCTTCAACACTTGTCCAGAAATTCTATTGTAAAAAGGGCAGTGTTGAAAGAGACAATGAGCAAAACAGGGTAGAGAAAACACTGAACTTCCAACTCAGGAGGACCACTGTTTCATAACTGGTGTGACCTCTGGTTGATGCAGATTACTATTATTTACGTTAATGTCAGAGAAACACTCATTAGAAGCTGCAGACTTAAGATGGCCCCATTAAACTTGCTGTCCAGGCAGACATCATTACAGCCTTTTTTTCCTGAGTTGCTCCATGCTTCACAGTGTCAGTTCCTGTAGTCAGCCCCAGTTGTTACCACACTGTATGTCACTCAGCTTATGTGCTTGTAAAGAAAGTCTCTCTGGTGCCATCTTCCTCAATATCTGCTCCACGTGATAGCTGAAGCTATGTGAGCACCTTATCAGCACATTTACCGGGTGTAAAAGATCCCGAGCAAGAGACTGGTTTTTACCTTTTGTCGCTGTCACTCATGCAAGTACCAGGGTTCAAACAGGTAAAAGACAGAGGGGAAAGCAAGTCTGTTCTCCACCTCTGGGAGTGTTAAGACAAGAAGAGAATAACAATAAGGTAAATACAGAAATGAAAACCCTTCCAGTAGTACAGAGAGGAAGTGAAGAGTTAGAAAAATGTTCCCAGAGAGACTGCAGAACTAGAAGACCTTAAGATGCAGGAGTCTGAAGTACTGCAGCACAATTAGCTGATTTAGGGCTCAGTGAGAGAGAGGGGATGCACTGCCCTGTTCTTTCGCTCTGTTATTACTGCTGCTATCTTTCTTGCCCTTCAGAGAAATGCCTTCTTTCAGGACTGAATACAAGTTTCTGCACTGTAAATAGCAAAGTTGTCTACGACTAAATCATTTCCGATATAGAGTCATGGTACTGCACCTTATACTCTGAGCATTATTATTTTTTAATTTTTTTTTAATAATTGGTAGCTAGAAGCTCATTTAGAATTATCTCTTTTACTTAGGGTTATTCTACATGTAACTGTGTCTTCCTAAGGATATACAACATGTTTTTTAATGATTAGGGCTTGAAAAAGCAGTTCAGGTAAAACAGGGATAAACCAGAGCCTCTCCAGTGTCTCACACTGTTTCCAGAAGGTCATCCAACAACAGCAATGATGTATTCACTCACATGTTAAATATATGCTATTTTGTCATACCACAGCAATAAATTATTTCATATCAATTGGAATCTCAAGAAATTTTGGTGAGAAAACTACAAGAGTTCCCCAGGACACTAAAGCTGCTGTAGCAGCATTCATTTTTCCAGTAAATTCACAGGGACTGGAAGTAGCTGCAGAGCTGGGAAGGAAAGATAAAATGGTAATTATAAAACATCTTTGAGCAACACTGTTGGAATTATGCTTCCAGTATGAATCTGTTGTGAACTATGAAGTTTCCCAAAGAAAGTGGGAAATAATTTCTTTTCCACTCCTACTGAAGTAACCTCAGTAATTTTGCATTTGGCTCTTTCTGCAATGTCCTCAGTTTCTCTCTACTCTTATCTGATTCTTAGAGACATTAAAAGCTTTGCAACGCCAAGCGTTTGAAAGATGTCTTTACAAGACAGATTCTGGCACATAACATCATCAAGACTATCTTTCCTCTCATCCATCTCTGCACAGTGAATGGAATACTGACATGTAAAAACATTAATCCGAGAAGCATTTTTCCACTTTTAGGTTAAGAGAACCCTGTGCACGAACCCTGCTGAATGTAAGTATCACACAGGCAGCTGTCATTACAACCAGCCCTGCTCAGCCTCATTACTGCAATTGGACTTTGACACAAAATGTGAAGCTTTTTGACATAATTCTCTAGAAAAGATTAGGAAAAATGTATGTATACAAAAAGAGAGTTAGGTTTCCCAAAGATATAATTGCAGGGTAATGCTACTCAGCAGGTTTCTAACTAACCATATGCATACTTAATCACTGAGGCAAAACAAGGCTTCAGATTATAGCAGTCACATTGCTGACTGGAAGAAGAGTTATTTTTCTCTGAGCTTTTTATTTGAGAGTAGGAGGAGAAAACCATGGGGACTGCTGCTATGGAGAGCTGTCAGATGGCTGGATGTGGAAGTACAACATACAATTTTTTCCTGTATAGAGAGATCCCAACTTATATCTAACTTTTTCTCCTCTGGGGACCCAACTAGGAGGTGGCTTTCACCAAGTCATGGCATGTCTCCTCAACAATATCCTCCTGGCCCTGGCCACGCTGGCCTCACATATCCCCAGGAGGAGGATATGTGATAACAAGGAGGGTCCCAGAAGCATGGAGGGCAAAGGGTGGCATGGTCACTCCCTCCTCTGCTCCCATTTCTGAGCAGAGCCCAGCACACCAGACAGTACCCACCAGTGCCCTGGGCACTCAGTGCCCCCCACCTTGGCCCTCAGCAACCTCCTTCCCACTGCTCATACCACGTCCTTCAATCTTTCATCAGATCTCTTCCTGACTTAATTCCTCTACTTCCGTTTCCTGATAATTTTTTGGGGGGTGGTGGTGGTGGTGGTTTTTTTGTCTCTTTCCCAGTTGTTGAAGATTTGACCCTTGTTAGGGCTAGGCATTAGCTCTGAAATAAAAAGAACAAAATAACTACAGTTTTGGTACTTCAATGATATAGATGTTATAGATACAGCCTAAATGTAGCTGTATCAGTTTGGAGCTGTGCTTGCCTTCCAAAGTTAGATGCACACTCATGTTTACTGCCATTCTCCTAACCCACCAAATGTATTTATAAAGGCTTTTCACATCCCTTCTCAACCTTTATCAGTAAGGATAAATATATATATATTTTTAAAAGTCTGCTCTCCTCAAACCAGGTTCTTCTTCCATTGGTTGTCTAGTCCTCATGCCCTGCACCTGTTCCAGTTTGAATCGTTTGGGGTTTTTTGAAAACAGGCAGATAAAATTGTGCAAGAATTCAGCTAAGGTCATATCAGTACCACACAGAAATACTCTTATTTAAGGCCTCTGCTAACAGTATCTTGCCTGAGATTTATATTTACTATTTTTCCCAGCTGTGCCACAGCCTTGGCTCAGTCAGAGACTTTTGTCTTCCACTGCTTTCAACTGCAGCTTCCTACTTCACATAAAATTTAAGAGAAGCTATAGCAATTAATTGAAATATGTTTAATAACTTCTTGCTTCACTTAATTTAGTCACAATGAAGATTAGATGTTATTTATAGTGTTATTTTACTTGTTTAGATTAGAAGAATTTCTTATTCTTGAAATTCCAGTGACTCAAAAATTATGCCAACAATTGTAAACCAATGCAGAGCACTCATGTGTGCCAGGGTCTGGGACTGCATTTCCAGAAGCTTCAGTTTTGCTACTGTCTATTTCAAAGCCTGACTGTAGTTTCAAAGATGTCATCATCTCACTAGAAACACTTAGGCTATTTTAAGATGTTCCCCGGCTGTTTGTAGGGTTTCAGATCTCAGCACAATCATTTCAAGAGGTGGGAGCACACATCTGAGGATGTTTTTGGATGTCCCATCTTTTGGGCTGTCCCTCAGTACAATTTCAGCATACTAAGAAGCCTGAGAGCCATCGTGGAAATTAGCCATTACTTGAGCACAGAAAGCCACAGTCATGCTAACCTAACTCTGCCACAACAGTTGAAACACAAGGTTCTTTGTTGTTTTTTTGTTGTTGTTGTTGATTTTTTTTCCTGTTCCTTGAAAAGGTCATGGCTAAATGACTGATTTCCAGATAGCTAACCTCTCTCCAGCTGTTGTTGCTCTCTCTCACCCCATGCTTGTTATGGCCAATTAAGCCAGTATCATGGCCATAAAGCATCAGTAGAGCAGCAAAGCCAGGGATCAAGGCTTTTCCTAGATTATGAGTCCAGATAGATTATCTGATTTCCTTTAAATACAGCCAATAAATGTCCTTAAATCTATATATCTTGCGGCTGAACTGGCTTTGTTAGTCTTATTTAGCTCTTCCAGCAAATACATTATTTCCTCCATTATTTTACTAGCTCACTTTCCTGGAATGTGTACATATTACAAACCTGGCCTTTCAGACCATGCTGTCAATTGTGTTTTTTACTTTAATTCAATAATTTGCCATTGATAAAACAACAGAGGCCTGGGACCATGGTCTGCAGTCCAAATTCTTCCCTCAGTCTGGGCACAGTCTGCAGTACAGGACTAGAGTCAGGACGCTCCTGCATCCTGCTCGGCACCTCCAATCTCCCAGGCTTTTCCCCCTTGCCCACCTTGCAGAAGGCAAATCTCAGCATGTCAGATGATGGCAGTTGTTTTCCTGGCCAAATCTAGTTTTCAAACCCATCTTAGAGGCTTCAGCCAGTACCAGTCTGTGTAAAAGTTGGGTATCAGCCCATTTCTAAGCAGGAAATGAACTCTCTCATCAGTCAGAAATAGGCTCAGACTAGATGTGAGTGGCTAGCTGGGCTGGTGTCTAATGCATCTACATACCTATGGGCTTGGCAAGCAAGAAGCAGGTAGGCTGGCTCACTACTTGGGGCTCATGGTATGTTCCACAATATTTCTGCTTTTTATCGCTCCACTGCAAGGGTTAATGTGATACGGGCTGTAACGAGCTGGCCAGCTCCTGACATGAACAGAAACTGATTGATTATATGCATAGTACACTAACTCTCTGCAGATGATAATGGCCATCCATGTATCATGCATTCAGCAATCACCAACATCTTTAATACAGATGTAAACCTTTGTATTGGTGCCAGTTAAGCTACAATGAAGAGAGAAAGAATGTCAGAGAACATTCATTTTATTTCAAAGGGTCACTCTCAGCAGTGCAGCATAGAGCTACATGCCATTTTGTGCTGCCACTATTTCTCAGGAACATAATTCCTGGGAACATACTGCACATCGTTTCAGAGGTAGGGACACAATTAAACTGAGAATTACTGCATGGAGATAAAATTAATCACACCACAGCTTTCATCCCTTACACAATAGCCCCTTGAGTTTGTGACAGGACACCAAGGTGGAGATAGTGACCACTGTGCCCCACTGTGCCTGACAGGATCAACTGTGATGAGTTGTTCATTAAATGAGCTTCAACAGGTTTTTCTCACCTTGAATCAAATCCATTTTCAAGTATTTACTTTAAAACGTCCTGGTGTTTTCAAAAGTTCTGAACAACCTCAGATCCTCTTAGAATCAATGGGAGACATGGGTTGATATCACAGATGGAATCTGCAGAAGAGTAACTCAAGAAGGAATTTCTGCAGAGAATGGAAAAGAGTTTTAAGAGGTTTGGATGGAATGGCAGATAATGCGTAAAGGCAATGAGAAATGACGTAGAGCAATAGTAGGGCAAGAACAGTGAGATACATGCATTTCCAAGTTCTCAGTATGGTGGTACCTCATAAAAACATGCATGACAGACTGGAAATGCAGGGGAAAGGACAACTAGGATACAGGATCATCTGAAATTGCCAGTATAAGTAGGTTGAACAGAAACAGCTCTCTGTTTCTGGGGGGAGACAGAAAATAGTTTCAAAGGACATGTTTACATTCTAATATAAGCTGAGATCAGTATTCCTAAGTTCAAGTTCTGCATCACATTGATAAATCCTCATTTTGTGTTGAGCACAGCTGACTGCTAAGAGGTGGCCTACCCAGACCCTGCCCTTGCTCAACATCAACCTCTTTTCTCCACTCTCAATGCTCCTCTGCCTTGTGCCAACACAAGCATTCAGGCAGCAATGCACCTAAGAGGTCATCTGGCTGAAAAATAAGTAAGCAAAACACAGCCATTTCTCACCTATATCGTTTTCATGATCTGTCAGCATAACACAGGAGTCAGCAGACTGGCCTGAAGCATAAGTGTTCATGGCATGGGGCACAGACTGAAGAATCGTACAATAAATTATGCCCTTGACTTGAAGTTTGTGCTTTCTGCTTCATATCTGAAAGACAACTTGTATGCCCAAAGGCTTGCCTGTGCTATTTGATCAATTAGACTAACAAGAAACAACATGGGAAGCTCAGAACTAAGATTTGGAGCAAAATCATCTTGATTTTGTAACTGAAACAGTTGCTTCCTTAAATAATTAGTTTCACAGTTACCTTGGCTTCATCTCTGTGGTTCTGTAAACTACAAGCCAAGTTGAACAGCAGTTAGAATTAAATCACAGATATGGGATAGGTCAGAAAACAAATAATGAAGTAGCTTAAAGGTCAAAACCCCAAAGAGTCAAGCATTCTTTGAGGAACATTTCCATCCCCTGATGTAGATGGGTGTAACTCTCAGACTTGAAGACAGCAGTAGGAGTGGCTGATTGCATCAGGTGAATAAATATGGTCCCCAAGAGGCCCAAGTACCCCATGACATCAAACTACATACAAAAGAGGCCTGCTTTATCTTCCACTCTCTGCCTGGTACTTCTTGCTTACTTCCTTTCCCTCTCCACCCTCCACCAAATGTGTCACATATTTTTCATATGTTAATGTCCAGCAGAGCTGCTCATTCTTCCACAAAAATTTCACAACATCCACTCCACCACCTCAGATAATGTGAAAGACATTTAGCAGAGCTGCATTTGCCTATGCAGGATTTATATTTGGCCAATGTCTTCACGGGGTCCATTGAACACTGGGACAAGTGGAAGGTTCTTAGCTCTCTGTATTATATGAATGTTGAGAAGCATACTTGGCACTATAATTTTTATACATATGTCATTCTGACAGATCTGTGTATTATGATAATTAGCAATCATGTATCCAGAAGACAAAGTGGCCACCCATTCAGTTTGTTCAGCAGTTCTTGCTGTGTTAAAACACTATTAAAAAAAAAAAATCCAACTACTGGAAAAGAACAGGCCAGGACTCCAGAAAGACAAAGGAATTCTTGTTCACTTAAAGTATAAGCAATTTACCAGGACTTATACAGGAATTAACCTTGCTTCTTCCCATACAGTAAAAGAGATGTAAATAGCAAAGTATAACTAAGTATAACTGACACACCTATCAAGAAATGTCAAACATTCCAAAGATTCAAGTCAGGAGCTCAATTTAATTGGCAAAATTAAGAAAGAAAAGAGATATTAGGGCTTACTAGACTTAACTATATAGCTAATTCCTGAGTCATCAAACTCTGAAAAACTGTTGGGTCACAAACCTTCTCTTGCAAAAATCAGTCAGAATTCAGTAGCTTTTCAGTCCTGAAGATGTTGTTTCAGGAGAGAAAGGTTTGGCTTTTAACAGCTCATCTAAAGTGTTTAAAGTAAATAAATGTGTGTGACTTCTTCCAGAAAAGATTACCGAAAATATGACCTGTTGCTACTTTTTTGTTATCAGCTACAGGTACTTCAGATCTCTGTTTCTTCTCCAGTTAAGCATCCTCTTCAGACTGTAATTCTGGCATCACTTTGGTTGCCTGTAGCTCTCTCCAGACTCTCATCCCTTCTACTCAGGTGAGGACTGAAACAGCCTTCCTATAGCCACGAAGTTGCTCAGGAATCAGCTGAGTGCAGTCGTCCAACACACAAATAGCATTCCTATATGTGTAAGAGAACACTTTGATCATACAGAAACCAACGACAGTACTGCCCTTGCTGATGATGACAGTTCAGTGTGCTTACCCAAACCCCGATTCAGCTGATCAGATGTGGGCATCTATATGGGAATTTTATGTCCAAGCTAGGTTTTGTAGACACTGGAGAAAAGCAAGTATTTCTTGGGCAAAATCTGTCTTGTAGGATAAGCACTTAACATAAGGAATGACTCATGCAACCTTGAGTTAGAGTGCCTAGTTGGGATGAAGGCATCTAGAACCACCTGAAAACACAATGCAGACATCTTCAGAGCTTTGGACACCATCCAGTGGCATATTTTCTTGGAGCTCCCACTGACATTTTCCTGCCTTCCCCAAAGCAGTGGGCAGCAGGGCCTGCCCTGAGGTCTCTAACATTACAGCAAGGCAAAAACTTACTCATCTGCTCTGCCATACTTCAGAGCATCAGTAGAGAGCTCCCTTGCCTACTGCAGAATTTTCTGAGCATCCCTTCTGGAAAATTTTCAGCACTATATGCAGAATCTGCAAGTCCAAATATAGACTCCACCTACCAGTAGGATGTCCTACAGTAAGAGTCGTCCCCAATACAACTTTCTTGGCTAAACAGAAGGAAGAGATGCTCACAGCCAAAAGAGAGCTCAGGTAAAATTTAGACACATCCAATTCATTGAAATTCCTGTTTAGAAACATCCAATATTGCAACATGTAGTGCCTCTTGCCCATCCCCATGCAAGCTCACTTCCCCACTGAGGCCACATGCCCAAAATCCACAGTCCCCTGTGCCCTTCAGACTTAATTTCTGGACAATCCCTGGGTAACAGCTCAGGATGAGGAGCCTGAGCAGTTCAACATCCACCTTTAGGCCTGAACCCTGTGCAGATCCACAAACCAAGCACCGCTTGTCAATCTCTCCGGAGACACTCAATCCAGCAAGTGCTCTCAAAAACATTAAAAATGCTACAGCAGCTGCCATCCTCTTTCAAAACAGCTGTTTAACCAAGAACGTTTCCGCTTCCCCTCTTGCTGCCAGCTACGGCGACCTACCCTTCCCTTTCTCCAGCTCTGGCATTCATTTGACCCCTTTTGAAAGTGAATTTAGCTCACTAAACTGGCAGAAACCTAGCCCAACAAAACAAAACAAATCAAGAAAAAGTGAATAGTTTTCACCACTTAAGTGAACTAATGGATCAGACACATCCCAGAGATGACAGAAGGGAGACAAATGGAGCATGTGCCCAGGAACGGGCCTGCCCCTTTCACCAGCAGCAAGCTCGTGGGCTGACTCAGCCGCCTCGTGAAACCTCACCCGCAGGAGAGGAGAAAGCCTGTCAGAGGCCAGATAAACTAGAGCAGGGGAGATAGTGTGGGCTCTTCCCAGTCTTGCTGCAGTGCTGGAGGACCCAAGCCACCAGAAAAGAACTGGTTGAGAATAAGCCTGCCCAGAGGAAGGCTGAGACACCAAATGGCTTCAAGTCCAATCACCCACCAGCTCAGATGTGGAAGGAAGGGCAGGAAAGGCAAGGAGGCTGCCAAAAAACAGTTCCTGGAGAAGGGGCTAGATGAGTCGTGCCTTTTAAAGGAAAATGATGCTGTAGCTGGCAGTGAGCACATAACTGATTTGTCCTGTAATAAGAAAATTAAGGAGCAATCACATCAAAGTTTGCCACAGCCGTTGAGGGCATTAAGGACTTTCCGAAAGGAAAGCTGATATAATGCGGTTAAACTGGAAGAGTTGCAACATTTTCTGATCAGTATATACAACCGAGAAACATCAGAGAGCTAGAAGTCTGGGTTGACAAAGCAAGTAAATAATTTGTCAGAGAGAAGAACCTGCCCCGTGTTAAATCTATGTATGGATATAATTGACCACATTTCATCTTAGGAGAAAAGAAAAGTTGTGGCTAACTTCAAAGGAAACTGAACAAAAGTATCTCTAATGATTAATGAATTAGCATCGTTGAGTAAACGAGCTATTCTGAATGCTTGCCCAGAGGCAGTCATGGGAAAGTTTCCAGAACTATTGTAATTTTTCCTGGAACTCATTGACTTTAAGGACTCCACAGCTGCAAGAATTGTGTGAGCATTTCAAGACTGTCAATTTCACCACTGATTTTCTGAAAAATTCTTCCTGAACTGATTTTTATTTGTTTCAGCTGGGGAATCCATTGCACCCAGCCAGGAAATGCCACATGCCTCCTAAGCTACTGCTCTATTCTTCTTGCACTGATGCTATCAGAGACTCAAATTCACTGCAGGGAGAACACTGGGGGCCAAATTTGCCCTCTGATGTATGCACGCAGCTCCCATAGAGCTAATGCAGATTTTTTTCTCCTTTGATGCTTCTTATAAAATGCAGTTTAAAGAAGCCTGGAAGTATTGCATTAGAACAGGGAGTTCACACTATTGGTGGTCCCCATTGTCATTAACACAGTTAGTGGCATTCCAGTGAAAAACACAGAACAACTCTTTTGTTTGTTTGTTTTATAAGCAGATCCTTCAGGGTGGGATCCAGCTTGCTCAAACACTGCCAAAGATGGAACTTCAGCATCTAAACCCAACGTACACCAGCAGCGATCTGCTTTGCCTGCCTTCCAGAGCAGCCTAACCTTTTAGGCGCCTCAATTCATCAGGCACTTCCCTCCTCTGCCCGAAGACTCCCCAGGCAACTAATTTACAGTCATATGTTCACACCCAAAAGGAGTTAGAGAGGGTGTCTCATTCCTCCTCCCTCCTCTCTTACTCCCAGCCACGCATTGTGACGTTCCTGGGACCCTTGTTTGTGTGCCACTGCTCACAACAAAGCAGAAAATCACATGCTTCTTTGCTGGGCTTGTTTTCTGCTACTTTAGCGAGTTGAGTCAGCTCCCATAGGGGTCTCAGTCCCACAGCCAGGCCAAAATAAGTGGCTGGAACATGGAAACAGGGAGTGGGACCACTTTTCTGGGAACATCTACCCTTTTCTCTCATGAAGCCTGTTCCTCAGCTGCCAGTCTGTGTTGAGAAGCTCCACTTCTGGGGAGAGACAAGCATGTTCCAGCTGAGACATCTGCTCCAACCTGCAAGCAGTAGACAACCCAAGATCTACCTCTAGCCCCAGCAAAGTCTGAAAAATGAACTAAAGTCAGGGCTACAGCTAATGGCAGTCACTGACTCTTGGAAACCCAACATCAGTCAATTTAGTTCAGCTGGCTTGCCTTTTTCTTTGATATACAGAATAGTGTTTTTTGTTTGTTTTTTCTATGAAGTCTATTAAGGAAAGACAAATTAGAGTAAAACATTAAATTAAATTCATATAAACATAACTTCCCACTGCAGAAACGTAAGCCAAGACATGCAACTTGGAGCAGAACTGAAATCCACACCTGCCTTTCTGCACTTTGCTCACCTTAGCAAACACACACCAGTGGTGTGTTGCTCTACAGAAGTGCCTTGTTCCTGTTGTGAGCCTCCAATTTTCAGTGGAGCCAGGAAGCTTTGATCACAGCTCCTTCCTGAATGCATTCTTGTGTGCTGGAATAGCCATGCAAGAGCCCTTGATGGGAACGAGTGCTGAGAGCAGAAACAGAAAATCATTTAGTTTGATGTGACAAAACTTCTCCTCAGACAAATGCTCCATGGTGGTCTCATGGTAGGAACATGTGCAGAAGGCTTTGCTGAACTAATAATACTGAAGTAATTTCATGCCTCCACCCACTTTCAGGCCTCTCATTAATACAGACCATGGAAATTTGTCATCTTCAACTGGTGTTAATGGATGCAACTTCTCTGACATCAGTGAAGCCATGTTAACTTACCTTTCAAATTTGCAGAGGATCTGGTCCTCATGCTCTTAGAGTTAACTATTTTAAGGAGCTTTATTTTGAGTCCTAGTTTCAAATCAGGGCTTGTTCTTCAAGAAGTCCAACCTTACCCTGCTCACAAAAATGACCACTCTTTGCTGTCCTGTGACTAGAGAGTAGACCTATGGACTATCTGTATGAAATAGTATGCTTGCTTGCTTGCTTCATAAAATATTCAGCCAAGATCTGTATAGGACCACTCTGTAGAAGTATCCTCTCCCAGGCAAGAGACTAGACTTCAGGTTTGAATATCCACAAATCTGACATCCACAAACTACAGAGAAACAACAATAACATCTGGAGCATGGAAATCAGTGTGTGAGCCTTTACATTACTTTCTGAAGCACTGTTACTTTGTACACATGCATCTGAGTTCTTAAACGCTAATTTATTTAATAAATAGCTCCATCACTTGTACAATTGCAATCAGTAACCTCTCTGTCCTTGCCATGTATATACACACCCCATTCTTGGCAGTGTACCAAACCACTGGCAAAATTTCTCAGCAGGTCCAGCAATTTCTCAGGCATAGAGAGGATCTAGAAAGCCCTGGCCACCACCAATGCAGGGTAGAGAAGTTATGGCAAATCATTATTCTGTTAACAGAGACCAGCAGCACATCCACGAGGAGTCTTGAGTGAAAGGGATTCATAATCTGAGTTTAGACCTGATTTGGGTGGTACGACTGATCATCTCTAAAAGAACTTGGAAAGCAATATAAACGTGAACAAAGACATGACATTTAGGTTATGACTCCAAAATGGCTCTTGCTTCTTTGCAAAAAGAGGCTGAGTCCCCTATTGTCAAACATCTTACTTGCAATTCTGGTATTCTGGAAAATCTGAAATTGATTCCGAATGCTAAACCTGTTAAGCTGTTTAAGTTTGATGGGATGCATTAGGTGGGGCCAGTTCTCTAGTAACTGGATATTAACTGAAATATACTGAAATACTGTTTAACAGCTATTTTGTTTTTAAAAGTAAAATCACAACCAGGTTTTCTATTTTTCTGTGGCCAGTGGAAAAAATGAGCATATTAGGGAACTTCATTGCCTGTCTAGAATGCGACATTTCACACTGGAGCAGGATGGAAATCACGTAGATCACTGCCAAGCATGTGGGCTTGTTCTTAAAAGATCTCTCATACTCAGACTAATTTTAGAAGAAAAAGCCTGCTTCAAACTACTCTGCAGTACAGAATTCCCAGTGAAAATCTTTTACTTTCCTCTTTTATACTTCTTTTATACTTAATATACACTTTCAAGCTCCTCACTGCTACACTAATTCAAGTTCTCAAAGCATCAATGCACTGTGAAAAAAAATGGGAACAAGCCACATACACAAAAAATAAAATAAAATAAAAATGTTTTGCTAAAATAAAGTTGATCCTTTTTCTATTATTATTCCTGTGAGCTGCCTAAAATTTTAAAAACTAAAAAATACTTTAGTGAGGAGTTTTGCCAGAACTGCAAACTAGAAAACATATTTTAATTCTATCCTTCAAATTTATGGTGATAAATTTCAAATCATATGAGTTTAGTTTTGTGTTTTGACTGTTTCCACAGGCCTTCTCTCCAGTAGTCCACCATTCCAGTATCTTTCCTCACATCCTAAGCTTTCTATTAACAAAGATGAATATCTTTGCACACTGGCTTGCTAATGTAATGAGAGTTTTAAATCAGAACTGGTGGAGACCAGAAGCTGAAGTCGTCAAGGAAGCATTAAGCAAGAACAACCAGCAGGAAAGGCTTAAAAACATCAAAGATAAAAATGCAATACAGTTTTAGAAGGCTAAAGTAGGATGGCAGTCAATGAATTGTGTCTTTTCCAGGAAGAAAGTAATGGGAAAAAGAACACTATGTTGGAAGTCTTATCATAAGATCAGACTTATGACTTACAATCATAGAATCATAGAATATTCCGAGTTGGAAGGGACCCATAAGGATCATCAAGTCCAACTCCTTGCACCGCACAGGTCTACCCAAAAGTTTAGACCATGTGACTAAGTGCACAGTCCAAACGTTTCTTAAATTCATACAGCCTTGGTGCAGTGACTACTTCACTGGGGAGCCTGTTCCAGTGCGCAACCACCCTCTCAGTGAAGAACCTCCTTCTGATATCTAGTCTAAACTTCCCCTGCCTCAGCTTCACCCCGTTCCTGCGGGTCCTATCACTGGTGTTTATGGAGAATAGGTCACTCGCCTCGCCAGTCCCCCTCGTGAGGAAGTTGTAGACTGCGATGAGGTCCCCCTTCAGCCTCCTCTTCTCTAGGCTGAACAGGCCCAGTGACCTCAGCCACTCCTCATATGTCATCCCCTCCAGGCCCTTCAGAATCTTTGTCGCCCTCCTCTGGACACTCTCCAACAGTTAAATATCCTTTTTGTACTGTGGTGCCCAGAACTGCACACAGTACTCAAGGTGAGGTTGCACCAGCGCAGAGTAGAGCGGGACGATTACTTCCCTCACCCAAATAGTGATTCTGTGCTTGATGCACCCTAGGTTGGCCCTCCTGGCTGCCAGGGCGCACTGCGGGCTCATATTCAACTTGCTGTCGACCATGACCCCCAGATCCCTCTCTGCGGGGCTGCACTCCAGCATCTCGTCGCCCAGTCTGTATGTACGGCCAGGGCTGCCTCGTTCCAGGTGCAGGACACGGCACTTGCTTTTGTTAAACTTTATGCGGTTGGTGATCACCCAGTTCTCCAACCCATCCAGATCTCTCTGCAAGGCCTTTCCACCCTCGTCTGAGTCTACAACTCCTCCAAGTTTGGTGTTGTCAGCAAATTTGCTCAAAACACCTTCTAGTCCTACATCCAAATCGTTTATAAAGACATTGAAGAGGACTGGCCATAAGATAGAGCCTTGAGGGACCCTACTAGAGACCTTCTGCCAGCCTGATGTGGCCCCATTTACCACAACCACTTGAGCCCTGCCTGTCAGCCAATTGCTCACCCATCGTATGATGTTTTTGTTAAGCTGTATGCTGCACATTTTGTCCAGTAGGATCCTATGAGAAACTGTGTCAAAAGCCTTGCTGAAGTCCAGAAAGATCACATCAGCTGGTTTTCCTTGGTCGACTAGACGGGTGATCTTATCGTAAAAGGAAATCAAATTTGTTAGGCAGGACCTACCCCTCACAAACCCATGTTGGCTGAGACCAATGACTGCATTGTCTCCCAGGCTTCAATAGCTCAGGAATCATCTTCTCCATAATTTTACCAGACACTGACGTGAGACTGACAGGCCTGTAGTTGCCAGGGTCTTCTTTCTTACCCTTCTTGAAAACTGGCACACAACATTTGCCAGCTTCCAGTCTACTGGGACCTTTCCAGACTCCCAAGATCATTGAAAAATAATTGAGAGAGGTCCCGCGATGATGTCAGCCAGCTCTTTAAGCACCCTGGGATGAATCCCATCTGGACCCATGGACTTGTAGGTGGAGCAGCAAATCCCGCACATGTTTAGGGTTGGTTGGGAGTTTGTTATTCCCACCGTCAAGGTCCTCTAGCACAGGTCCTCTAGGACAAGGTCCTCTAGACCTCATTGGCATAAGAGAATTGACATATTTATAGGAGGCTGTAGTTTGTTCAAGCTGAATGGACAGGGAAGCACATATATACTTCCTCCAAGATCCAAACAGAGAGATCTGTTGCTTTAAGGTCTTCAGACAATGTTAAATAGGATAGAGGGCTAGTGGGGCTGTCCTTGATTAGAACACAGCATAATATCACACAGAGAAACCCACATGGCAAGCCTTGAGGTGATCATAATCAAACTGACCTTACCTGTACAATTTGGTGTTAGCAGGAGACTTTTATTTCCCAAGCTTTGGTTGAAAAAGGAATATTACAAGACCTGTCTCATCTGAGTTAGTCAAATACTCAATACTTCCATACTCAATGAGGAAACATAAGTACTTGGCAAGAGCTAATAATCCAAGACTGATGTCATAGAATGGAGTGGATCATTTCTGGATGTGGCCTCTTGACCAGAAAGACAGCCTGGACATCTGGCCTGGGCACTGAGTGTCTCGATGTCTACAATAAGTGAGCAGACTCCTCCCCAGGAAGTTCTTGGAACATGTCTGCCCTGGGATGGAAAGGAGAGGAGTTGTCTGGACTCCACTCCAAGGAGTAGGGAGGAACAGGATAAGGAAGAAATGAGTATAATTTTGACTGTGGATTCTTTAGAATAAGAGGCAAAGAGCATAAAAGATTTCAGGGAAATGGCCATCAAGAAATGCCATTTTAACAGATAAGGAAAATAAAAAAGAGTCCTGGAGAACTGGCAACTTTTAAAGAAGCAATGACAAGGGAACTGTCAATAAGCATCTCTACACCTGCAGTAATTCTTCCACTCCATCTCTCATCATCAGATGGTGGCCTAGCCCTTCAGTAAAGATGTGAGCATCCTCCAGGGAGTCTGGAGAAGAAGTCTAGAAATAGAAGAAAAATGAGGAAATATTGAAGGACCTCAAGTTATTGACGTCTAGAAAAGAACAGATTGATCTGCAAAATCATGACAGTTCCTTAAAGATAAGGTAGTGCAAAGTAAAGGAATTAACCAGTTATCACAAATATCGCTCATTTTGAATTGGCCAAGAATGCTCTGAATTTACAGGAGGTTTAGTTTTTCAGATGTTACAGATTTCTTTCTCAGGCAAGGTTGATGAGGCAGTACAATGGAAACTCAACAGTCCCAATCTATTAGCAGAAAATTTTAAGAAAAGAATCGGTGCCTGCAAGGAACATTGTATATAATTGTCTGGAGTAGATAAGCTCTTTCAGTCATTTCCCGTAGCAATCTTACTTCACAACTAAAGATGGTTAATTTTAGCCTAGAAATGTTAATTCCTCTTGACTCTCTCCATTGTCAGTAGAGAACATCTCCTTTAGAGGTGGATTCAGAACAAGAGTAGCCTCACTAGCTTAATTCACATGAATAGTCCCAATAGTTCCCCAAAGCTGAGCATACCCATCCTGATCCCTTCCCTCCACTCCTGCTATAAATAGCTTCACACTCCTTCCAATACGCTTATGATCTCCCCTTCCTGATCTCTTCAAATGCCAGACCTCAGCCTGCGAATCCCATACAAATTCACATTCCTTCTCACTGTTATCCTTGCTCTGTATTTCCTAGTTCTGAACCAGAGCAATTTATCAAGAATTTTTACAAAACCTCTCAGACTGGCAGGGTTGTGTATGAGTAATGCCACGGCCTTAATCACAGCCAGATCCATTATTCAGAAAGTGCAATTACAGTATCACAAGTGTCCTTTGTCTCCAATTTTTTAATCAGCATTAACTGATTGGCAGATACTGGTGCTCTCTGCAATGTTCCCTCAGGTTTGAAAAGTAGCCACAAGCCAGCAGTCATTCTCAAATACTTGCACAGAAAACATGTGGTCTCTTCGCCTTCCAAAAAAGCCTCAGAGTCTCTTCTAAATTAGGTATAGATTAATAGGGCACATCGCCCAATAGTAAAAACAAAACAAAACAAAACATGATCTCTGACAGACAGAGGTCAACAATAACAACAGGCCCACAGCCACTCTCAGGTTTCTGCCAGGGACAGGGTTCAGCTTTCACTGTACGAATTGCTTGTGGGTTCAGTGACCACAGAACATGCCCCTGAGCCACCCACTTTCCTAAGAGTGGGCTGGCTGCAAAACCCTTCTCCTACTCCTATCCTGTGCACATGCTTCAGTCCCTATGGCATGTGCAGGACTGACTGACATGTGACAAGAGGTCATTCAGGGCGAGAGCACAGGCACCGTCTAAATCTCAGATGCACACATGCAACCCCCATCACTTCCCCTAAAATCAAATTAGGAAAACCACTGTGGCCACCTGTTCATTTTATATATTGCTTTCACTTGCTAAGAAGCTCTAGGGAACACCTTGCCCAAACAATCCCCGGTTCAAAATCAAGATTCTATCTAAAGCCTCACGGTATGTAGTATAGTGCAAGGCACTCCAAAGAAACATGCAGGTTTCAAAATGAGTTAACATGAAGAGTTAACATTCAAATCAAAAGTACTGCTCAGCCTTTTATATCACTGTGTTATTCAGCTTCAGGTTCTCTCCATTATTCTGTCTTGTAAACCACCACATTGGGAGTCCCTGGGTGAACAGCAGAAGATGAAGCAACAAGACAAGGCCACAAACACAACACAGCTGATTTGCCATAACATCGCCCCTAGTCTGCTAGAGGGAAAGAAGGGCTCTGAATATACCAGTGGGGAGTGTAATGATCGAGAAGTAAGCAACAAAGTTGTCTGAGTAATCAAAGATGTCCACAGGCCATGAGTTTTTCCTTGAGAGATACGAAGCAGTATCAAGTCAAGGCAGATCACTGGACTGCAGTGAGGTAGCCAGGAGAGCTTTGAGGCCTGGCAGAGGGACACAGCAATTCAAGAACTGTGACAGAACTGAGCAAACTGTCAGCTACAAATTTACCCCCACAAGGGCATTAATTCTCAATAAGACATTACTCTCAACAGCATACCTGCTCATGATCAGACTACCCTTCCATAACATAAGAAAAGAAAAAAGGAGGGTGAGAATGGCAGAGAGAACATATAGGCCTTGCTCTGCATAAACAGCAGTGTGAAAATCAGGAGAGACGGCTTTCTGAAAATACTGAGATAGTGGCTAGGGAACAGGAACTTGCTAAGAGAGAAGAGTGGAGCAGCACTTGGTGAAGTGAAGGTACAGGCAATGGCCCTTTTTCTTAGTGCCAGAACTAAAGATGACATAAGGAAGAGAGGTCAAGAAACAAGAGATGAATGAAATGGTCATTTTATCCCCAAGGAAAGTCAGCTGGAAATGGATGACTGTTCAAGGAAAAAGTAAAAGCAGTAAGTAGGTTTAAAACATACTGAGAAAAGTAAACAGACCAGACACACCTAGTTTATTTTTCTACAAATTGAATTGAACTCATTTGCACAAGTTAAAATCACAATAAATATTAAGACCCATTCTGCCTAAGAAAACCAACAATGTATTAATATAAACTATGCCAAAAGAATATTGAATGCTCCATAGGAATGCTATTGAAAAAGAATGAATAAGAAATACTGAATGCTCAGAGATTATTATCTTGCTGATGCCTCAATTATTCATGTCATGACCAGAGCCGAACATTCCTATGGAATATCCCTGCATACCTCCCAGCAAAGTTCTGTTTCTTTCCTATTCCAAATTGTGAAGCTTTGTCTCAGTATTTTTTAAATGTTTATCCATAAAAGACAGATGATGCGTCTTCCTGAGTTATGTGAACAGTCTTTCACTCATCTGTAAAATATTCATCATATTTATGCTTTTATAACAAAATTGTTTTGGAACATTTTCAGGTGCTGGTCTACAGCTTTCTGCACATAAATTCTGGATACAAATAGCAGCAGGATCAAACTCTACACTGGCATTTCCATTAGTCCATGATCATGTAACTGCCAAGTCTATTGGATCAGCCATGGCAGCTTTTTGTGTCCTATAATTTAAGATGTGGATGTAAGTCGTCAAGGGTGTAAAAGTAAAAGATTGTCAGATTGTTTCTGAATATAAATGCTACAGAGCACACTGCTGCAGTTCCTTTGCCGAGGTGATTTGGACTTAAAATGAACCAATTTTTCATGAGTTCTCAGAAAGTATGTAGACAACTGAATGGTAGCCAAAGCTCCAGCACGAAGGTAGGCTGAAGCACAGGAAGAGAAGTGTAATAGTAGCAATATATAATTTATTCCAATATCGCAGTTACACTTGTATCTGCTTTCATCTCTACCCAGATATTTTCCTGCACTTTATAAAGAAATGTCAAGCACATTCCTAATCTGGTGTTGAGTGTAATCCGACATTTGGAAAAGTTTGGTAACTAGAAGGTGAGGTCACATACACCCTTGAGAGCATCTGGATACTTCAAAGGATGAAGTTACCAAGCAAGCAGAAATTATTTTTGCAACTTGTGCCACAATACCAAGACCACGTCTTTCTCTATTATTCCTGGATGGAAAACAGTCTTCATTCAAATAGTGATCTTCAAAGACAATCAGCCAAAGGTCCCTAGAAGATAACAGGGTGTTTTCACTTAACACCCAAAAACACTGGAAAAAAGAAAACTACTGGGTAAATTTCTAATAGAGAGGGAAGGATTCTCCATACAATGCCCCAGATTATGAGAGACATAGGAATGGGCAATTGTCTTTATATGATGGCAGAATAGCCTAGCTACTTCTAGTGGGATGACAAAAAATACAATCGGACCCAAAAAATACAATCGGACCCAAAGTCTTCTGCTGGGTTCCCTTCCCCACCACCCGCCTGACCAGCAGCAGTGCTGTGGGCCTCTGTCTTTAACCCATCACCAGGTTCCTGCTGTCCTTGCCCTGAATACAGACCCCTTTCTTCTCCCGTTACCTACTTTTGAGTAGCATCTCACCACAGACAGAGGGAAAAAAGGAACCAGGGAATGCCTCATTGCCTCTGGCCCTCACCACTTCTGCCTCCCTCCCCCAAATCCCTGACACCAGGACTACTCACACCTTAGCTTTCAGGCTGGCCAGCATTGGCCAGCACTTCCCCGGTAGCACCTCGCAGAACTGTGGACCTTCCTTAGCCCCTTTCCCATCATAGGCCAGCACTACGCAGACTCCCTCAGCCCTTCTTACCCTTCCCTGTCCTGTGTTCCTTTCTGAGAGATCTCTGTACCACTTCACGTGTGTAAATAATCCAGTCAGCACTGTCTCTAGCCTATCCATCACTAGAGATGAAGTCACCTCTCCCTGCTCTTCCACAGCTTCATTTCCATTCCCTTCTTCCCTGCTCACAATTCCTTCTGTAGAGCAGGCAGCTCAAAACCTCATTTTTAGCCCCTGGCAGACAAGGCAGCTTGCTTTGAAGAGCGTCCCTCCACCATATTTAATCCAGACCCTTTAGCCTTCTGGGGATGAGTTGGTTTTGTGGGCAGTTTGCTCACTAAGAGCACAAATATAAATGTCAAATGAGTCAAACTGCTCCTGAGGTTAAATTGCTGCCCTAAATCACAGCTCCCTTTGTTTTGGAGCTAACTGCCTCCCCTCCCTCCTTACAACCAGGATGGAGTCAGTACCTTACACCTGCCAAACAGACAGGACACTGCAAGAACCAGAGGGTTCTAAATTTGCTGATGAGAGGGGTTGCAAAGACTGGTATCACTCGAACAAATGAGATCAGTCCAATTAATACTGGCCTTTCTAATTATTCTTTCAGATCTATCCCTTTAGTAGATGAGAAATACTTGTCAGGAAAGATACTCCCAGGTGTTGGTTTTGAGTTGGACCCTGTAGTTAATATTTTTCTTTAAATTCCAAGGCCTGTTTTCATTCCTGAATACTTTTTTTTTTTTTTTTTTCAAAAAAGCGCACGAAGGCTATTATTAAATGTTCATCTGAAGACACATATTACATCTTGTGCACTGCCTTCTAGCAGAATGCTTTTAATTGAAAGGAAAACCCTGCCTCCTGCTAGGTTTTGGTGGGCTGCAATTAGTTCCGTACTAGTTCATTTTGCCAGAAAGCCATATAACTCTTCTATAGAGGCATTCATATTCTGGTCCATCTGCAAACAATACGCTGAGTCAGCAAAAAAAGGAAGCAAAAAGGAATTTTTCATTGAATTAAGAATCTGGTCTGTCCTCAAATCTTAAAATATGCACTGGATTCCAGTGGTCCTGGGGGATCATCGCACTGGTTGTGCCAGCTACCAGCACTCGCATGAGACCCCTAAGCCTACAGCGATGCTGCAACCCGCTGCCCTTCTGAGAAGGATCAGGAATCCATCGCCCACCGGCGACACCCTGCAAGATCAAGATGCAGTCCTGCATTGATAGTAAAATAAAAAATGTCCCCTTGTGCCCGAATCATAATGCCTCAGTGAAAAAATTTTGTTTCTGTTCCTTACCTGTGGAGAAAGCAAAATCCAACACCCTAGCAGTATGATGCAGTGATTGAAGGAAAGAGCAAAGTATGCGGAACATCTCAATTTTGGCCAATTCAGACAAATCAAAGTTGGAGGAAACCTTTTTCTGGGTACTTCTGGTTTATTTGATGCCAACAAAGCATGAAATAGTCTTAACAGTCTGTTATGTTTTAGTGTAACATGAGGATCTCAAACCTCTTGACGAGTACGAGCTTGAGTTTCAGTTCACTGATTGGTGGTTTTTTGGATTAGTCCAAGAAATGTATTTAAACAGCATGTGCAGCGGAAACCCTTTTCAGTCATGAATGTTCAATGGCAAACGTCTGGAAGTGGGCATCAGGTAATAAAACCAACATTTAAGCAGCTCTTTATAATTTCCAAAGAGGTGGACATTGTATCTGGAAGATGCTTATCCTTTCACATGTGGCTAGGTATCTACTAAGATTATATTATGTTCTAACAGAAATCCAGCAGTTGTAGGCACTTTCAAGAACTATCGTTTGTGTTACTAAACCAGAAAAACATTTGACTTGAGACCCTTGAATATGGGGGGGTTTCCACATCCACTTGGATGGGCGCAGTCGGTCTTCTAGCACAAAGAACACTGCAAGGAATGTTCAGAGCACTGAGCCCACACTGAGGTAATTCTTTCACATGCTTCTCATGGTAGTAATAAAAGATGCCAGGTAAATTCTACATTATTAACTAGAACTAAATGGAAAACTTATTTTTCATGTGGGAAGTGTTCTATGGAAGAAAACCTTTATTTTCATTTTTCCTTTGAAACTGAAGGATTTCAATGTGGGAAATTTTTGACAATTTTAAAGGAGCATTTTATTCTTTTTACACACAATAAAATAAAATAAAATAATACCAAAAAAAATAATTTACTAAATTAAAATAATTAAAAAATATTTCATTCAGAAACATTGATTCAATATGAAAAATACCATTTGATGTCATTTGTTGCAGGGAAATTGAAATTTTCCTGTGGAAATAAATTAAAAAAAAAAAAATCAGCTTCAACAAACAGCATTTTTGGTGAGAAAATACTCTGCACTAAACACTGTGGCCAACAGCAATTACAACTTTTCCGAAAGTCTGTGAGAGCTCCAGTGAATTTTGGAACCTTTTAAATATCCCACCAAATACGGTAATAATGTTGTACAGCAAAAGAGTGTGAAAGGATTATGGTGAAAGGGCTGTATCCTGACAGCACCTGAATATAAACAACGTGTTTGTTTAACTGACAACAGCTTCCCCGTACATGATTTTAAATTTGCAGAAAACTATAAATAGATAGCACTTTCACTGAAAGCATTAAATTAGCCAACGGGGTACTCAACTTTGTAATGTGGAGCAATGTGGAGTGATAATGAACACCATGTGTGTGTGATAATGGGGGCTGCAGAAAATAGATCTGGCCAGCTGAGTGAAAAGGAAATGCTAAAGAAGAAAAAATCTGAAGTCCAAGCCAAAACAAGTGACCTAGAGAAGCAAGTAAAGGTTTGTATTTAGGGCAGGCTAGAGGCCTGAGAGAGATCAGCAATTCAGCAGGGTATTTTTAAGCATATGCTCAAGGCCCTCCTTATTCAGCAGGAAACTTAAGCATATGCTCAGAGGTTAAGCATCAGCTAAAGTCTCATTGATGTCAATGGGTCTTAAACACATGCCTAGAGATACATGTGTGCTGAAGTGCTTTTACAAATAAGAATGGACTGGGGATCAGGGCCTCAGTCCCCTGGTATTTCATTGCAGGCTAACCCTGCAACCTCCTGGCTTTCCAAATTCTTCGGAGTAGATCTCATTTATTATACTCACAGGACCAGACTTAAGCGTGTAAGAACTTGCATTACTGTACATAACTGCCATTGGCCCTTTGGTACTGAAATAAATAGTAGAGTAGAGATAAACTTATAAAACGCCAGTAACTTTTATTGTAATTTGCCCAAATAATTCTCTTAGTGATATAAATGAAAGCATAAAATAAACAGAAATGCAACTTTGGGGAAGGTCATTTAGTATTTCCATTACTGATATCAGAAAACTTCCTCAGGAATGAATTTAAAGATAAAACTGAATCAAATGATTCAGTTTTACTTTTTTTTTTTTTTTTTTTTTTTTTTTTTTTTTTTTTCCAAGCAATGTATATGCATTTCCTTGTGACCTTCACTGCCTGAATAGCCCACTTAACAATTGCTTAGCTGGCTGGGCATCACTGTACAATTAAACAGCCACGCTGCTTCTTTGCCAAGCCAGTTTTATGCAGGCAGATTGCAAAGCATTAATCTGCTCTGATGCAAATTTATGACCATGTAACAGTTGTTCCCTGAACCTGAGATGACAGAATAATATTATGAAGGAATCTCCACAAATTTTAGATGTTAGATTCCAACATGGTTCCTCCTTCTTTCTCCCTCTTTAAATCTACATGAAAGTATACCTTAAAGTGGCAAAGGGGTTTATATGGCTAGATTACTAATGATATTAAGTATTTTTTTCCATGAAGCTAAATAGAGGATTTGAAATGATCGGTACAAATCCTTCCTGTGCATTTCAGTGAACCTGAACAACCACTTGGTCTCTACATTTCACAATTCTCCGAGGATAAATAAGCAGTGAAGGAAATGGTCATAAAGACGTGCTATAGGGCCAGCTGAAAACTCCTGTAGGTGGAATCTGTAAGCGATGGCCATTTTTAAAGCACCCTTCATGTGACAGGAGCAAACTGGGGTGCATCTGAGCAGCCAGACTGGGCCAGAGTACTGCTGAGTGCAACCCAGCGATGCTACAGTAGCACTTACCTCCCCGCCTCCATCGTAACAAAAAGCTGACTTCAACAACCCCAAAAGGCTAACTTCCTCATTAGAATTTATTAAGGCAGGCAGAAAAGATATTGTAAAAATCCGGCAATCAGCTTTGCACGTGCGTCCTCCTTGTGTCATGTTTTAAACTGGAAAGTATTGCCGTTTGGCATTTCCTGCAAAAACACTGAGGAAAAGCCACAGCAATATAGTGTTTCTTCCGTGGATGTTAACATATGAAAGACTCACAAAAGCGGCTAACATTCAATTTCTGGTTAAAATTTGCTCACGTTTTTGCTTTGTTTTTTCAGATGAAGACAACCTGATGAAAGCGTTCCCACATTCCTCTTTGCAATTTTGCCATGACAAAACTTAGCTGACGTAGGCGAATTTGCATTCTAAGCCCATGCACGTTAGTGCAACTTCGAGTTTCTGCCTCTTCACGAGCTGCGGAAGAACACCTCTCCTTTCTTGCCCAAGCAAGCTGCTGGTTATCATTCCCATCCCTCCCGCCGGTTGAATACCACAAGATGCTGGCCTAGCATAAATACGAAACAGGTTCCTATGGAATCTCAAATACTGTTTGTACATCCTACCACTGACCACAGCGGAACAATGGTGTGCCAATGATATGGAAAAAAATAACTCTATTTGCTCGCTCTTTCTCTGCCTCTGTCTGAAATATACCTAGCTCCAAAACTATTATTTATAGTTATGAGGTGACAACTGAGAGCTAGCAGTCTGCTGAGTGAAAAAATGTTTGCATTTATCCCTTTTAGAGATATCCTATATATATACACACACACACACACATATACGTGCAACAGCTATTCATACTGGGTATCAACTACAGTGCTTACTTGGTGGTAAGAAAAGAAAAGTTCTTTATTTTGTGCAAGTTAAGTGACACAAGCTTCATTTTTAAGAGTGATCAAATAGAAAATAACTTTTAAGCAAAGCCTATAGCTGGACTAGCATTGCTTAAAACACTGAGAAATGGTGGTAAAAGTTTTCTGTGAATACTCTTGCCTATCATTATGAAAAAGCTGCTTGAAAACCGTATGTTATTTTGAAGTCAAAATCTTCACATTTTTTCACATAATCACAGAAATGTTGTTGTTGGGAATGCTTCTGGAGGTCATCTAATCCAACTGCCTGCCCAGAGCAAGACTACTACCAGCATTAGATTAAGTCAGCCATGGTTTTATTTAGTCAGGCCCTGATAACCTCCAGGGAGGTATTGTACATCCTCCCTGGGCAGCCTGCCCCAGCACTGCACTGCCCTCTGAAGAGAAGAGCTATCCCTAACTTCCACTCTAACCTCCTGGGCCATCATTTGTTGCCACTTGAAACTGTCAGGAACAAGCCCTTCCTCCCCTTGGGCTCTCTGGATCAGCTCTATCAAGCAGAGCTGGGCCAGACTCAGACAGCAGCACCCCGTGTGCCTTCCCTTGTTCCGGAGGTGACCACCCTCACCGCAGGGATGGCAGAAACCGGTGCCTCAACACCTCTCTTCTCTCATCTCCTCCACCCTGGGGGCAGTCACTTCCAGCCGCAGCAGGTGGCAGACAGTTGGGGATATAAAACTATAAAACCTGCCACCACCATACCTAAGCCCCTTGAAGTCCGTTTTCAGATAGATGCTATCTCTGAATTTCACAGCATCTCGTTAGTCCATCATTTTTCCTCAGGAACAGATCATTTTGAGAAAATATGAAAAACAGTCCTATGATCGGATGCAGCGTAAGCCCCATGACTGCTGCCCTTGATTTAAGAGGAGCAGAAATCCCTGCAGAAGTCTTTCCAGCAGGCGGGCATTTAATGGCTCTTGTGAAAGTGTGAGCATATGAAAAAAGGGACACTGATAAGATAAAGTACTTTTGAAACAGACAGTCAACACAAGACAGTTTAAAGCAATGCTCTAGCCAAGTAATTACAATTGTTCTCTGTCATAATTTCCCATGTGTAAGAAAAGAAAAGAAAAGAAAAAAAAAAAAAAAGGGCAAAAAACAAATATGCACTAATCTGCTAGTCTGAGCCCCAGAAAACCTGCTGCACTGTCCTTCTCATGGAGGGTTAGAAGTGATGTCAAAACAGGAGGGCCGTGCTTTTCTAAACACAAAAAGCTTAATGATCCACGTTGGTTCTTGGCCTCTGACCACAAAGATCCTAAGACACGTGGCTACTGACCCTCTTAAGAGCATGACTAGTTTTGGCCTTTTCATCATTAGTTCAGTGTGTACTTCCCTTCTTAAAGTGGCAGAGGGAATTACAGAACAGAATAACCTTACTCTGACAGCCTCGATTCCACTCAAATCTCAGTTCTCAGAGCATAGGAACGTGCACTCAATGTTTCCTATTGACTGGAGGAAACTTGTCTTTCCTATTCCTTTAGGTAGTTCCAGGCTCAGTGTCTTGGTCGTTGGATCGTTGTCCCTGGCTTGTTGTCCAGAAGCTGCCAGCACTGCCCAGCTTCCTCCACAGGCTAGGCAAAGGGATTGAGCTGGGATTTAACTATCTGACTGTCCAAGTGTCCTGCAGCAGGTGACAGCTGGTCAGTTCTGCTCACCTCAGCACCGTGCACCCAGCCGAGGGACTATCTGTGCCTGCAGGCTTCCCGTAAACCTCTGGGAGCACAGCATATACACCACATGCCCTCTTGTCAGACAGTTCCTGCTGGGTATGCAAAGCCACTAAAAATGTTTCTTGTTCCCAGCATAGAAACATTTGACCTGATGAAGACAAATCAACTTTTGGCATGTCCTCACTTGAATCCTCCCAACAGACACTTTGTTTTCATACTCTTTGCTATCAGTGGAGACATTTTAACAAGCCACAGAAAAGGTCTGGATGTGTTTGGTTGGTTAAAAGCATTTCTGAATCTACACTATAAACAGAGAAATGACTCAATGTTCAGCAGTACCTCCTAAACCCCAAGTACACAACAGCAATCTGCATCCAAGAAAAAAGAGAGTCGTAGTCTAAAAAAAATCTTTACTGTCATCTGGGTATTTCTGTCATCTATATGAGATACAGTAACATCTTTTGTCTTATTTGCCCTTGCAAATAGTATGCAGGCAAATTCTAGAAAAGTAAACTCTACATTAATAAACCTATGCCTATTATGACAACGTAAAGGAAACAACCTTCCCTCTTGTGCTCCAGGCAACTTACACTATGTCTGAAACTGCCGACGTATTGGCTTTCCAGCCATCAGCCGACACAGGACATTAGTAGCAAAGGACTGCAAATTATCCCTAGAACTCTTCTGCAGAACCACAGATTAGAGCTGGGATTTGGGATTTTGGGTCAAGTTAGATGTCAATAGAGTTCATACCAACACAGCAGCATGGAGCAGTTTCAACACCGCAGAAACCATTTCACATGCTCACTGAAGCTCATTCTAGCAGTAGCGTAGTGGAGCTAAACTGAACAGCACACACAGTCCAAATCTGTCTCCCCTAAAAAGAGGCAACGGGATCTACCTGTTAAAATGTCACTGATGCTCGTGCATGAACCCAGTGAAGGAGTGCAAGATAAACACAGACGGGAACACTGGGAAGAATAGGGAGCCCAGAGCAGACACCAAACAAAAATCCTGTCCCTGAGGTCTTGGAACAAACATGTAGCAGTGCCTGCTGGTCCCTTGGCTTGGATGTCCCTTTTTCCTGCATATTCCTCCATGTGTTACAAGTGGAGTCCTATAATCAATTGCATGAATTTAGCTCTTCTCAAGAAATGAACACTAATAAACTTGTGGCTCAGAGGCCTGAAGAAAAAAAAAAAAAAAAAAAAAAAAAAAAAAAGTATGAAAAAGGTATGACAAGGTTACTCCTACTTCCTGTGCCTGTCTTAGAGTCAGAGATTGGCATCAGAACTTTTTAAAAAACATACAAAGCTCCTAACAGGAAAAAAATATGGTGGTTGATTTGCTGCTTTTTGTGAGTGTTCTGTTATAAACTCAGAAACTGCACTCTTTTTGCTTTTGCAAGGAGAAAAAAAGTGCTCCCTTTCAGTAGACAGAAGTGCAATGAAAACAAAGAAAATTGTACTTCAGGAGTGTTTCTCATAGGGGAAGAAAGAAAGAAAGAAAAAAAAAAAAGACAACTACAAAGAGACATACAAGGTAGAATTTGCAGAGGTGTAAGATCATATGAAAGGAAATATTAAAGCTAACCACACTTCTCTGCTAAGCACACACCTAAGCTATCTGACTGCCTCTCCTCTCGCATATATCCAAATAAGCTTCCTTATGCGACTGTGAGTTAGAACATACTACAGCGTACCAGAAACAGCATCTTGACCCAAAATAACACTCTTATATGGACGCTAAGGACATTGCTAAAGAAACACAGACCCTATTGTTAATAATTTCTTTTAGCAAACTTCCTTCGCAGCCCAGCTAAGCACCATATTAAATTGTGAAGAAATAACTAGAACTACTATGCTGCAAGTCACTTTTAAATCAAGTGCATCAGTTATACGGTATTTAGCACTGTGCTGTAAAGGGTGGTAAATGGAGGTGTCATAAATATCTGACTTTATCATCTGTTGACTCATAATCCAGATGCCAATGGGATATAAATCATGTAAAGCATGTTTCCAGATTAGGAAAGTCTGACTGTTCGCTATTGTTCTAGCAAACCACATTATTTCTTTGTAGGATCAGGAGTGCCCTCTGATGGTTACTATCTATTATTGAGACAGAAGAGTTGAATATGGAAAGTAGTACTTCCTAAATTGTGTATTCAATACAATATGTATAAATTTTCAGTCTTCTGTATGCTAAAATGTTTCAATAACCTTTTTTTTTTTTTTTTCAGATTTATCTTTCCATTTCAGTTATTTATATTGATATAAAATGTTGTTCATACACACGCGTTCAGGATGCATGAGAAAACTATTTATGCATGCATTTTTGAAAGAAATGAGTTGAAAGAAGTTCCAGACACAAATTAGAGGATTTCTATAGTAGGTGCTGAGAAAGGTCTTTAAAGGCTCTGACAAATTCAGACACCTGGAAACTAAGATATTCAGCTAAATGTCAGAAAACAAGATACAACTGGAAAAAACAGGCAAGCTCTCTGAAGAAGCGCTTATGTGCCCAAGTGCTTGCACTTATTTTTCCAACTATATAAGCTAACCCAATAAAACACATTAACCCTCTCAGCAAACCCTGCTTCACATTTTCTTAGAACAACACATACAGAACAGAACTGCAAGATAAGAGGAAATCAATTACTTGTTTCCCCCCCCTTTGACTTTACCTGTCCTTCAGGTGTTCAGCATCTCAGTGTTACTTACCATTTTCAATTTTATCATTTAGAATATCAACTGTCCTTTCAAAACACAGTTAAGAGCTAATATAGAGTCACATACTTAGAGCTTATTGTTAAGACAGCCACTATGACCACTACAAAAAATAGATGCAAGTCTTTCCTTTCAATTGAAGAGGTAGCAGGAATGAAGCTAACACCTCTGGTGAAACAAAATCTCACCAAACTCCTATCAACCACACACTGTACACTGGAAAAAGAAACATAACTGTGTAATATCCAAACCCTTGCAATATTCATAAATTTTATGTTAGACTTTAATACTAGTCTGACTGCCTGAAGACCCCTAAAAATAGTCAGGCAATATATGAAGAATCGCAAATCCAAAGTTACAAATGCAATTACCCACAAATTTCAGAGCAAAACCAGTTTCTCAGGCTTGAGGAGCAGACGGCTACGTGCACTTTCTCTATCTTCTCTGCTGACAGGCAAAGGCAGCAGCCATTTTGCACCTAGATCTGTTGCCCTGTTAGCAAAGCTCTGCTCTCCCAGGGCTAACCTCTTTTTTTTTTTCTTTTTTTTT